>CAWUFW010000109.1:4111905-4833811 GCA_963921515.1 Calotriton arnoldi | reverse complement strand
CCTGGTAATGGGTAAGATTGTCTCCTGCATCTGTTTATTTATGGATCTCTAATGGTATTCTTAATACCCTTATCATTACCCTGGTTATGGGTAAGATTGTCTCCTACATCTGTTTATTTATGGATCTCTCATGGTATTCTTAATACCCTTCTCATTACCCTGGTAATGGGTAAGATTGTCTCCTGCATCTGTTTATTTATGGATCTCTAATGGTATTCTTAATACCCTTATCATTACCCTGGTTATGGGTAAGATTGTCTCCTGCATCTGTTTATTTATGGATCTCTCATGGTATTCTTAATACCCTTATCATTACCCTGGTTATGGGTAAGATTGACTACTGCATCTGTTTATTATGGATCTCTTCTAGAACATCTTAAAACCCTCATCAACACCCTGGTTATGGGTAAGATTGACTACTGCATCTATTTATTATGGAGCTCTTGTGGTATTCTTAATACCCATATCATTACCTGGTTATGGGTAAGATTGACTACTGCATCTGTTTATTTATGGAGCTCTCATGGTATTCTTAACACCCTCATCAGCACCCTGGTTATGGGTGAGATTGACTACTGCATCTGTTTATTTATGGATCTCTCATGGTATTCTTAATACACTTATCATTACCCTGGTAATGGGTAAGATTGTCTCCTGCATCTGTTTATTTATGGAGCTCTCATGGTATTCTTAATACCCTTATCATTACCCTGGTAATGGGTAAGATTGTCTCCTGCATCTGTTTATTTATGGATGTCTCATGGTATTCTTAATACCCTTATCATTACCCTGGTAATGGGTAAGATTGTCTCCTGCATCTGTTTATTTATGGATCTCTCATGGTATTCTTAATACCCTTATCATTACCCTGGTAATGGGTAAGATTGTCTCCTGCATCTGTTTATTTATGGGGCTCTCATGGTATTCTTAATACCCTTATCATTACCCTGGTAATGGGTAAGATTGTCTCCTGCATCTGTTTATTTATGGATCTCTCATGGTATTCTTAATACCCTTATCATTACCCTGGTAATGGGTAAGATTGTCTCCTGCATCTGTTTATTTATGGATATCTCATGGTATTCTTAATACCCTTATCATTACCCTGGTAATGGGTAAGATTGTCTCCTGCATCTGTTTATTTATGGATCTCTCATGGTATTCTTAATACCCTCATCAGCACCCTGGTTATGGGTGAGATTGACTACTGCATCTGTTTATTATGGATCTCTCATGGTATTCTTAAAACCCTCATCAGCACTCTGGTTATGGGTAAGATTGACTACTGCATCTGTTTATTTATGGAGCTCTTGTGGTATTCTTAATACCCTTATCATTACCTGGTTATGGGTAAGATTGTCTCCTGCATCTGTTTATTTATGGAGCTCTCATGGTATTCTTAATACCCTTATCATTACCCTGGTTATGGGTAAGATTGTCTTCTGCATCTGTTTATTTATGGATCTCTCATGGTATTCTTAATACCCTTATCATTACCTGGTTATGGGTAAGATTGACTACTGCATCTGTTTATTTATGGATCTCTCATGGTATTCTTAATACCTTTATCATTACCCTGGTAATGGGTAAGATTGTCTCCTGCATCTGTTTATTTATGGAGCTCTCATGGTATTCTTAATACCCTTATCATTACCCTGGTAATGGGTAAGATTGTCTCCTGCATCTGTTTATTTATGGATCTCTCATGGTATTCTTAATACCCTTATCATTACCCTGGTAATGGGTAAGATTGTCTCCTGCATCTGTTTATTTATGGAGCTCTCATGGTATTCTTAATACCCTTATCATTACCCTGGTAATGGGTAAGATTGTCTCCTGCATCTGTTTATTTATGGATCTCTCATGGTATTCTTGAAACCCTTATCATTACCCTGGTTATGGGTGAGATTGACTACTGCATCTGTTTATTATGGATCTCTCATGGTATTCTTAATACCCTTATCATTACCCTGGTAATGGGTAAGATTGTCTCCTGCATCTGTTTATTTATGGATCTCTAATGGTAATCTTAATACCCTTATCATTACCCTGGTTATGGGTAAGATTGTCTCCTGCATCTGTTTATTTATGGATCTCTCATGGTATTCTTAATACCCTTATCATTACCCTGGTAATGGGTAAGATTGTCTCCTGCATCTGTTTATTTATGGATCTCTCATGGTATTCTTAATACCCTTATCATTACCTGGTTATGGGTAAGATTGACTACTGCATCTGTTTATTATGGATCTCTTCTAGAACATCTTAAAACCCTCATCAACACCCTGGTTATGGGTAAGATTGACTACTGCATCTATTTATTATGGATCTCTCATGGTATTCTTAATACCCTTATCATTACCCTGGTAATGGGTAAGATTGTCTCCTGCATCTGTTTATTTATGGATCTCTCATGGTATTCTTAATACCCTTATCATTACCCTGGTAATGGGTAAGATTGTCTCCTGCATCTGTTTATTTATGGATATCTCATGGTATTCTTAATACCCTTATCATTACCCTGGTAATGGGTAAGATTGTCTCCTGCATCTGTTTATTTATGGATCTCTCATGGTATTCTTAATACCCTCATCAGCACCCTGGTTATGGGTGAGATTGACTACTGCATCTGTTTATTATGGATCTCTCATGGTATTCTTAAAACCCTCATCAGCACTCTGGTTATGGGTAAGATTGACTACTGCATCTGTTTATTTATGGAGCTCTTGTGGTATTCTTAATACCCTTATCATTACCTGGTTATGGGTAAGATTGTCTCCTGCATCTGTTTATTTATGGATCTCTCATGGTATTCTTAATACCCTTATCATTACCATGGTTATAGGTAAGATTGTCTCCTGCATCTGTTTATTTATGGATCTCTCATGGTATTCTTAACACCCTCATCAGCACCCTGGTTATGGGTGAGATTGACTACTGCATCTGTTTATTTATGGATCTCTCATGGTATTCTTAATACCCTTATCATTACCCTGGTAATGGGTAAGATTGTCTCCTGCATCTGTTTATTTATGGAGCTCTCATGGTATTCTTAATACCCTTATCATTACCCTGGTAATGGGTAAGATTGTCTCCTGCATCTGTTTATTTATGGATCTCTCATGGTATTCTTAATACCCTTATCATTACCCTGGTAATGGGTAAGATTGTCTCCTGCATCTGTTTATTTATGGATCTCTCATGGTATTCTTAATACCCTTATCATTACCCTCGTAATGGGTAAGATTGTCTCCTGCATCTGTTTATTTATGGGGCTCTCATGGTATTCTTAATACCCTTATCATTACCTGGTTATGGGTAAGATTGACTACTGCATCTGTTTATTTATGGAGCTCTCATGGTATTCTTAACACCCTCATCAGCACCCTGGTTATGGGTGAGATTGACTACTGCATCTGTTTATTTATGGATCTCTCATGGTATTCTTAATACCCTTATCATTACTCTGGTAATGGGTAAGATTGTCTCCTGCATCTGTTTATTTATGGAGCTCTCATGGTATTCTTAATACCCTTATCATTACCCTGGTAATGGGTAAGATTGTCTCCTGCATCTGTTTATTTATGGATCTCTCATGGTATTCTTAATACCCTTATCATTACCCTGGTAATGGGTAAGATTGTCTCCTGCATCTGTTTATTTATGGATCTCTCATGGTATTCTTAATACCCTTATCATTACCCTAGTAATGGGTAAGATTGTCTCCTGCATCTGTTTATTTATGGGGCTCTCATGGTATTCTTAATACCCTTATCATTACCCTGGTAATGGGTAAGATTGTCTCCTGCATCTGTTTATTTATGGATCTCTCATGGTATTCTTAATATCCTTATCATTACCCTGGTAATGGGTAAGATTGTCTCCTGCATCTGTTTATTTATGGATCTCTCATGGTATTCTTAATACCCTTATCATTACCCTGGTTATGGGTAAGATTGTCTCCTGCATCTGTTTATTTATGGGGCTCTCATGGTATTCTTAATACCCTTACCATTACCCTGGTTATGGGTAAGATTGTCTCCTGCATCTGTTTATTTATGGATCTCTCATGGTATTCTTAATACCCTTATCATTACCCTGGTAATGGGTGAGATTGACTACTGCATCTGTTTATTTATGGATCTCTCATGGTATTCTTAATACCCTTATCATTACCCTGGTAATGGGTAAGATTGTCGCCTGCATCTGTTTATTTATGGATCTCTCATGGTATTCTTAATACCCTTATCATTACCCTGGTAATGGGTAAGATTGTCTCCTGCATCTGTTTATTTATGGAGCTCTCATGGTATTCTTAACACCCTCATCAGCACCCTGGTTATGGGTAAGATTGTCTCCTGCATCTGTTTATTTATCGATCTCTCATGGTATTCTTAATACCCTTATCATTACCCTCATAATGGGTAAGATTGTCTCCTGCATCTGTTTATTTATGGGGCTCTCATGGTATTCTTAATACCCTTATCATTACCTGGTTATGGGTAAGATTGACTACTGCATCTGTTTATTTATGGAGCTCTCATGGTATTCTTAACACCCTCATCAGCACCCTGGTTATGGGTGAGATTGACTACTGCATCTGTTTATTTATGGATCTCTCATGGTATTCTTAATACCCTTATCATTACCCTGGTAATGGGTAAGATTGTCTCCTGCATCTGTTTATTTATGGATCTCTCATGGTATTCTTAATACCCTTATCATTACCCTGGTTATGGGTAAGATTGTCTCCTGCATCTGTTTATTTATGGAGCTCTCATGGTATTCTTAATACCCTTATCATTACCCTGGTTATGGGTAACATTGTCTACTGCATCTATTTATTATGGAGCTCTTGTGGTATTCTTAATACCCTTATCATTACCTGGTAATGGGTAAGATTGACTACTGCATCTGTTTATTTATGGATCTCTCATGGTATTCTTAATACCCTTATCATTACCCTGGTTATGGGTAAGATTGACTCCTGCATCTATTTATTTATGGAGCTCTTCTGGAACTCTTAAAACCCTCATCAACACCCGGGTTATGGGTAACATTGTCTACTGCATCTGTTTATTTATGGAGCTCTTGTGGTATTCTTAATACCCTCATCAACACCCTGGTTATGGGTAAGATTGTCTCCTGCATCTGTTTATTTATGGATCTCTCATGGTATTCTTAATACCCTTATCATTACCCTGGTAATGGGTAAGATTGTCTCCTGCATCTGTTTATTTATGGATCTCTCATGGTATTCTTAATACCCTTATCATTACCCTGGTAATGGGTAAGATTGTCTCCTGCATCTGTTTATTTATGGATCTCTCATGGTATTCTTAATACCCTCATCATCACCCTGGTTATGGGTGAGATTGACTACTGCATCTGTTTATTATGGATCTCTCATGGTATTCTTAAAACCCTCATCAGCACTCTGGTTATGGGTAGGATTGACTACTGCATCTGTTTATTTATGGAGCTCTTGTGGTATTCTTAATACCCTTATCATTACCTGGTTATGGGTAAGATTGTCTCCTGCATCTGTTTATTTATGGAGCTCTCATGGTATTCTTAATACCCTTATCATTACCCTGATTATGGGTAACATTGTCTACTGCATCTATTTATTATGGAGCTCTTGTGGTATTCTTAATACCCTTATCATTACCTGGTTATGGGTAAGATTGTCTCCTGCATCTGTTTATTTATGGAGCTCTCATGGTATTCTTAATACCCTTATCATTACCCTGGTAATGGGTAAGATTGTCTCCTGCATCTGTTTATTTATGGATCTCTCATGGTATTCTTAATACCCTTATCATTACCCTGGTAATGGGTAAGATTGTCTCCTGCATCTGTTTATTTATGGAGCTCTCATGGTATTCTTAATACCCTTATCATTACCTGGTTATGGGTAAGATTGACTACTGCATCTGTTTATTTATGGATCTCTCATGGTATTCTTAATACCCTTATCATTACCCTGGTTATGGGTAAGATTGTCTCCTGCATCTGTTTATTTATGGATCTCTCATGGTATTCTTAATACCCTTATCATTACCCTGGTAATGGGTAAGATTGTCTCCTGCATCTGTTTATTTATGGATCTCTCATGGTATTCTTAATACCCTTATCATTACCCTGGTAATGGGTAAGATTGTCTCCTGCATCTGTTTATTTATGGATCTCTCATGGTATTCTTAATACCTTTATCATTACCCTGGTAATGATTAAGATTGTCTCCTGCATCTGTTTATTTATGGATCTCTCATGGTATTCTTAATACCCTTATCAATACCCTGGTAATGGGTAATATTGTCTCCTGCATCTGTTTATTTATGGAGCTCTTGTGGTATTCTTAATACCCTTATCATTACCCTGGTTATGGGTAAGATTGACTACTGCATCTATTTATTATGGATCTCTCGTGGTATTCTTAATACCCTTATCATTACCTGGTTATGGGTAAGATTGTCTCCTGCATCTGTTTATTTATGGAGCTCTCATGGTATTCTTAATACCCTTATCATTACCCTGGTAATGGGTAAGATTGTCTCCTGCATCTGTTTATTTATGGATCTCTCATGGTATTCTTAATACCCTTATCATTACCCTGTTAATGGGTAAGATTGTCTCTTGCATCTGTTTATTTATGGATCTCTCATGGTATTCTTAATACCCTTATCATTACCTGGTTATGGGTAAGATTGTCTACTGCATCTGTTTATTTATGGAGCTCTTGTGGTATTCTTAATACCCTCATCAACACCCTGGTTATGGGTTAGATTGTCTCCTGCATCTGTTTATTTATGGATCTCTCATGGTATTCTTAATACCCTTATAATTACCCTGGTAATGGGTAAGATTGTCTCCTGCAACTGTTTATTTATGGATCTCTCATGGTATTCTTAATACCCTTATCATTACCTGGTTATGGGTAAGATTGACTACTGCATCTGTTTGATGATGGATCTCTCATGGTATTCTTAATACCCTCATCAACACCCTGGTTATGGGTGAGATTGCCTCCTGCATCTGTTTATTTATGGATCTCTCGTGGTATTCTTAATACCCTTATCATTACCCTGGTTATGGGTAAGATTGTCTCCTGCATCTGTTTATTTATGGAGCACTTGTGGTATTCTCAATACCCTTATCATTACCTGGTTATGGGTAAGATTGACTACTGCATCTGTTTATTTATGGAGCTCTCATGGTATTCTTAATACCCTTATCATTACCCTGGTTATGGGTAAGATTGTCTCCTGCATCTGTTTATTTATGGATCTCTCATGGTATTCTTAATACCCTTATCATTACCCTGGTTATGGGTAAGATTGTCTCCTGCATCTGTTTATTTATGGATCTCTCATGGTATTCTTAATACCCTTATCATTACCCTGGTAATGGGTAAGATTGTCTCCTGCATCTGTTTATTTATGGATCTCTCATGGTATTCTTAATACCCTTATCATTACCCTGGTAATGGGTAAGATTGTCTCCTGCATCTGTTTATTTATGGATCTCTCATGGTATTCTTAATACCCTTATCATTACCCTGGTTATGGGTAACATTGTCTACTGCATCTATTTATTATGGAGCTCTCGTGGTATTCTTAATACCCTTATCATTACCTGGTTATGGGTAAGATTGTCTCCTGCATCTGTTTATTTATGGAGCTCTCATGGTATTCTTAATACCCTTATCATTACCCTGGTTATGGGTAAGATTGTCTCCTGCATCTGTTTATTTATGGATCTCTCATGGTATTCTTAATACCCTTATCATTATCCTGGTTATGGGTAAGATTGACTACTGCATCTGTTTATTTATGGATCTCTCATGGTATTCTTAATACCCTTATCATTACCCTGGTTATGGGTAAGATTGTCTCCTGCATCTATTTATTTATGAAGCTCTTCTGGAACTCTTAAAAACCTCATCAACACCCGGGTTATGGGTGAGATTGTCTCCTGCATCTGTTTATTTATGGATCTCTCATGGTATTCTTAATACCCTTATCATTACCCTGGTTATGGGTAAGATTGACTACTGCATCTGTTTATTTATGGATCTCTCATGGTATTCTTAATACCCTTATCATTACCCTGGTAATGGGTAAGATTGTCTCCTGCATCTGTTTATTTATGGATCTCTCATGGTATTCTTAATACCCTCATCAACACCCTGGTTATGGGTGAGATTGTCTCCTGCATCTGTTTATTTATGGATCTCTCATGGTATTCTTAATACCCTTATCATTACCCTGGTAATGGGTAAGATTGTCTCCTGCATCTGTTTATTTATGGAGCTCTCATGGTATTCTTAATACCCTTATCATTACCCTGGTAATGGGTAAGATTGTCTCCTGCATCTGTTTATTTATGGATCTCTCATGGTATTCTTAATACCCTTATCATTACCCTGGTAATGGGTAAGATTGTCTCCTGCATCTGTTTATTTATGGAGCTCTCATGGTATTCTTAATACCCTTATCATTACCTGGTTATGGGTAAGATTGACTACTGCATCTGTTTATTTATGGATCTCTCATGGTATTCTTAATACCCTTATCATTACCCTGGTTATGGGTAAGATTGTCTCCTGCATCTGTTTATTTATGGATCTCTCATGGTATTCTTAATACCCTTATCATTACCCTGGTAATGGGTAAGATTGTCTCCTGCATCTGTTTATTTATGGATCTCTCATGGTATTCTTAATACCCTTATCATTACCCTGGTAATGGGTAAGATTGTCTCCTGCATCTGTTTATTTATGGATCTCTCATGGTATTCTTAATACCTTTATCATTACCCTGGTAATGATTAAGATTGTCTCCTGCATCTGTTTATTTATGGATCTCTCATGGTATTCTTAATACCCTTATCATTACCCTGGTAATGGGTAATATTGTCTCCTGCATCTGTTTATTTATGGAGCTCTTGTGGTATTCTTAATACCCTTATCATTACCCTGGTTATGGGTAAGATTGACTACTGCATCTATTTATTATGGATCTCTCGTGGTATTCTTAATACCCTTATCATTACCTGGTTATGGGTAAGATTGTCTCCTGCATCTGTTTATTTATGGAGCTCTCATGGTATTCTTAATACCCTTATCATTACCCTGGTAATGGGTAAGATTGTCTCCTGCATCTGTTTATTTATGGATCTCTCATGGTATTCTTAATACCCTTATCATTACCCTGTTAATGGGTAAGATTGTCTCTTGCATCTGTTTATTTATGGATCTCTCATGGTATTCTTAATACCCTTATCATTACCTGGTTATGGGTAAGATTGTCTACTGCATCTGTTTATTTATGGAGCTCTTGTGGTATTCTTAATACCCTCATCAACACCCTGGTTATGGGTTAGATTGTCTCCTGCATCTGTTTATTTATGGATCTCTCATGGTATTCTTAATACCCTTATAATTACCCTGGTAATGGGTAAGATTGTCTCCTGCAACTGTTTATTTATGGATCTCTCATGGTATTCTTAATACCCTTATCATTACCTGGTTATGGGTAAGATTGACTACTGCATCTGTTTGATTATGGATCTCTCATGGTATTCTTAATACCCTCATCAACACCCTGGTTATGGGTGAGATTGCCTCCTGAATCTGTTTATTTATGGATCTCTCGTGGTATTCTTAATACCCTTATCATTACCCTGGTTATGGGTAAGATTGTCTCCTGCATCTGTTTATTTATGGAGCACTTGTGGTATTCTCAATACCCTTATCATTACCTGGTTATGGGTAAGATTGACTACTGCATCTGTTTATTTATGGAGCTCTCATGGTATTCTTAATACCCTTATCATTACCCTGGTTATGGGTAAGATTGTCTCCTGCATCTGTTTATTTATGGATCTCTCATGGTATTCTTAATACCCTTATCATTACCCTGGTTATGGGTAAGATTGTCTCCTGCATCTGTTTATTTATGGATCTCTCATGGTATTCTTAATACCCTTATCATTACCCTGGTAATGGGTAAGATTGTCTCCTGCATCTGTTTATTTATGGATCTCTCATGGTATTCTTAATACCCTTATCATTACCCTGGTAATGGGTAAGATTGTCTCCTGCATCTGTTTATTTATGGATCTCTCATGGTATTCTTAATACCCTTATCATTACCCTGGTTATGGGTAACATTGTCTACTGCATCTATTTATTATGGAGCTCTCGTGGTATTCTTAATACCCTTATCATTACCTGGTTATGGGTAAGATTGTCTCCTGCATCTGTTTATTTATGGATCTCTCATGGTATTCTTAATACCCTTATCATTACCCTGGTTATGGGTAAGATTGACTACTGCATCTGTTTATTTATGGATCTCTCATGGTATTCTTAATACCCTTATCATTACCCTGGTAATGGGTAAGATTGTCTCCTGCATCTGTTTATTTATGGATCTCTCATGGTATTCTTAATACCCTCATCAACACCCTGGTTATGGGTGAGATTGTCTCCTGCATCTGTTTATTTATGGATCTCTCATGGTATTCTTAATACCCTTATCATTACCCTGGTAATGGGTAAGATTGTCTCCTGCATCTGTTTATTTATGGATCTCTCATGGTATTCTTAATACCCTTATCATTACCCTGGTTATGGGTAAGATTGTCTCCTGCATCTGTTTATTTATGGATCTCTCATGGTATTCTTAATACCCTTATCATTACCCTGGTAATGGGTAAGATTGTCTCCTGCATCTGTTTATTTATGGAGCTCTCATGGTATTCTTAATACCCTTATCATTACCCTGGTTATGGGTAAGATTGACTACTGCATCTGTTTATTATGGATCTCTTCTAGAACATCTTAAAACCCTCATCAACACCCTGGTTATGGGTAAGATTGTCTCCTGCATCTATTTATTTATGGAGGTCTTCTGGAACTCTTAAAACCCTCATCAACACCCGGATCATGGGTAACATTGTCTACTGCATCTGTTTATTTATGGAGCTCTTGTGGTATTCTTAATACCCTTATCATTACCTGGTTATGGGTAAGATTGTCTCCTGCATCTGTTTATTTATGGATCTCTCATGGTATTCTTAATACCCTTATCATTACCCTGGTAATGGGTAAGATTGTCTCCTGCATCTGTTTATTTATGGATCTCGCATGGTATTCTTAATACCCTTATCATTACCCTGGTTATGGGTAAGATTGTCTCCTGCATCTGTTTATTTATGGATCTCTCATGGTATTCTTAATACCCTTATCATTACCCTGGTAATGGGTAAGATTGTCTCCTGCATCTGTTTATTTATGGATCTCTCATGGTATTCTTAATACCCTTATCATTACCCTGGTAATGGGTAAGATTGTCGCCTGCATCTGTTTATTTATGGATCTCTCATGGTATTCTTAATACCCTTATCATTACCCTGGTAATGGGTAAGATTGTCTCCTGCATCTGTTTATTTATGGAGCTCTCATGGTATTCTTACCACCCTCATCAGCACCCTGGTTATGGGTAAGATTGTCTCCTGCATCTGTTTATTTATGGAGCTCTTGTGGTATTCTTAATACCCTTATCATTACCTGGTAATGGGTAAGATTGACTACGGCATCTGTTTATTATGGAGCTCTTCTGGAACTCTTAAAACCCTCATCAGCACCCTGGTAATGGGTGAAATTGACTACTGCATCTGTTTATTTATGGATCTCTCATGGTATTCTTAATACCCTTATCATTACCCTGGTTATGGGTAAGATTGACTACTGCATCTGTTTATTATGGATCTCTTCTAGAACATCTTAAAACCCTCATCAACACCCTGGTTATGGGTAAGATTGTCTCCTGCATCTGTTTATTTATGGAGCTCTTGTGGTATTCTTAATACCCTTATCATTACCCTGGTAATGGGTAAGATTGTCTCCTGCATCTGTTTATTTATGGATCTCTCATGGTATTCTTAATACCCTTATCATTACCCTGGTAATGGGTAAGATTGTCTCCTGCATCTGTTTATTTATGGATCTCTCATGGTATTCTTAATACCCTTATCATTACCCTGGTAATGGGTAAGATTGTCTCCTGCATCTGTTTATTTATGGATCTCTCATGGTATTCTTAATACCCTTACCATTACCCTGGTTATGGGTAAGATTGTCTCCTGCATCTGTTTATTTATGGATCTCTCATGGTATTCTTAATACCCTTATCATTACCCTGGTAATGGGTAAGATTGTCTCCTGCATCTGTTTATTTATGGATCTCTCATGGTATTCTTAATACCCTTATCATTACCCTGGTAATGGGTAAGATTGTCTCCTGCATCTGTTTATTTATGGATCTCTCATGGTATTCTTAATACCCTTATCATTACCCTGGTTATGGGTAAGATTGTCTCCTGCATCTGTTTATTTATGGATCTCTCATGGTATTCTTAATACCCTTATCATTACCCTGGTTATGGGTAAGATTGTCTCCTGCATCTGTTTATTTATGGATCTCTCATGGTATTCTTAATACCCTTATCATTACCCTGGTAATGGGTGAGATTGACTACTGCATCTGTTTATTTATGGATCTCTCATGGTATTCTTAATACCCTTATCATTACCCTGTTAATGGGTAAGATTGTCGCCTGCATCTAGTTTATTTATGGATCTCTTATGGTATTCTTAATGCCCTTATCATTACCCTGGTAATGGGTAAGATTGTCTCCTGCATCTGTTTATTTATGGAGCTCTCATGGTATTCTTAACACCCTCATCAGCACCCTGGTTATGGGTAAGATTGTCTCCTGCATCTGTTTATTTATGGAGCTCTTGTGGTATTCTTAATACCCTTATCATTACCTGGTAATCGGTAAGATTGACTACGGCATCTGTTTATTATAGAGCTCTTCTGGAACTCTTAAAACCCTCATCAGCACCCTGGTAATGGGTGAGATTGACTACTGCATCTGTTTATTTATGGATCTCTCATGGTATTCTTAATACCCTCATCAACACCCTGGTTATGGGTGAGATTGTCTCCTGCATCTGTTTATTTATGGATCTCTCATGGTATTCTTAATACCCTCATCAACACCCTGGTTATGGGTAAGATTGTCTCCTGCATCTGTTTATTATGGATCTCTTCTAGAACATCTTAAAACCCTCATCAACACCCTGGTTATGGGTAAGATTGTCTCCTGCATCTGTTTATTTATGGATCTCTCATGGTATTCTTAATATCCTTATCATTACCCTGGTTATGGGTAAGATTGTCTCCTGCATCTATTTATTTATGGAGCTCTTCTGGAACTCTTAAAACCCTCATCAACACCCGGGTTATGGGTAACATTGTCTACTGCATCTGTTTATTTATGGAGCTCTTGTGGTATTCTTAATACCCTCATCAACACCCTGGTTGTGGGTGAAATTGTCTCCTGCATCTGATTATTTATGGATCTCTCATGGTATTCTTAATACCCTTATCATTACCCTGGTAATGGGTAAGATTGTCTCCTGCATCTGTTTATTTATGGATCTCTCATTGTATTCTTAATACCCTTATCATTACCCTGGTAATGGGTAAGATTGTCTCCTGCATCTGTTTATTTATGGATCTCTCATGGTATTCTTAATACCCTTATCATTACCCTGGTAATGGGTAAGATTGTCTCCTGCATCTGTTTATTTATGGATCTCTCATGGTATTCTTAATACCATTACCATTACCCTGGTTATGGGTAAGATTGTCTCCTGCATCTGTTTATTTATGGATCTCTCATGGTATTCTTAATACCCTTATCATTACCCTGGTAATGGGTAAGATTGTCTCCTGCATCTGTTTATTTATGGATCTCTCATGGTATTCTTAATACCCTTATCATTACCCTGGTAATGGGTGAGATTGACTACTGCATCTGTTTATTTATGGATCTCTCATGGTATTCTTAATACCCTTATCATTACCCTGGTTATGGGTAAGATTGACTACTGCATCTGTTTACTATGGATCTCTTCTAGAACATCTTAAAACCCTAATCAACACCCTGGTTATGGGTAAGATTGTCTCCTGCATCTATTTATTTATGGAGCTCTTCTGGAACTCTTAAAACCCTCATCAACACCCGGGTTATGGGTAACATTGTCTACTGCATCTGTTTATTTATGGAGCTCTCATGTTATTCTTAACACCCTCATCAACTCCCTGGTTATGGGTGAGATTGTCTCCTGCATCTGTTTATTTATGGATCTCTCATGGTATTCTTAATACCCTTATCATTACACTGGTAATGGGTAAGATTGTCGCCTGCATCTGTTTATTTATGGATCTCTCATGGTATTCTTAATACCCTTATCATTACCCTGGTAATGGGTAAGATTGTCTCCTGCATCTGTTTATTTATGGAGCTCTCATGGTATTCTTAACACCCTCATCAGCACCCTGGTTATGGGTAAGATTGTCTCCTGCATCTGTTTATTTATCGATCTCTCATGGTATTCTTAATACCCTTATCATTACCCTCGTAATGGGTAAGATTGTCTCCTGCATCTGTTTATTTATGGGGCTCTCATGGTATTCTTAATACCCTTATCATTACCTGGTTATGGGTAAGATTGACTACTGCATCTGTTTATTTATGGAGCTCTCATGGTATTCTTAACACCCTCATCAGCACCCTGGTTATGGGTGAGATTGACTACTGCATCTGTTTATTTATGGATCTCTCATGGTATTCTTAATACCCTTATCATTACCCTGGTAATGGGTAAGATTGTCTCCTGCATCTGTTTATTTATGGATCTCTCATGGTATTCTTAATACCCTTATCATTACCCTGGTTATGGGTAAGATTGTCTCCTGCATCTGTTTATTTATGGAGCTCTCATGGTATTCTTAATACCCTTATCATTACCCTGGTTATGGGTAACATTGTCTACTGCATCTATTTATTATGGAGCTCTTGTGGTATTCTTAATACCCTTATCATTACCTGGTAATGGGTAAGATTGACTACTGCATCTGTTTATTTATGGATCTCTCATGGTATTCTTAATACCCTTATCATTACCCTGGTTATGGGTAAGATTGACTCCTGCATCTATTTATTTATGGAGCTCTTCTGGAACTCTTAAAACCCTCATCAACACCCGGGTTATGGGTAACATTGTCTACTGCATCTGTTTATTTATGGAGCTCTTGTGGTATTCTTAATACCCTCATCAACACCCTGGTTATGGGTAAGATTGTCTCCTGCATCTGTTTATTTATGGATCTCTCATGGTATTCTTAATACCCTTATCATTACCCTGGTAATGGGTAAGATTGTCTCCTGCATCTGTTTATTTATGGATCTCTCATGGTATTCTTAATACCCTTATCATTACCCTGGTAATGGGTAAGATTGTCTCCTGCATCTGTTTATTTATGGATCTCTCATGGTATTCTTAATACCCTCATCATCACCCTGGTTATGGGTGAGATTGACTACTGCATCTGTTTATTATGGATCTCTCATGGTATTCTTAAAACCCTCATCAGCACTCTGGTTATGGGTAGGATTGACTACTGCATCTGTTTATTTATGGAGCTCTTGTGGTATTCTTAATACCCTTATCATTACCTGGTTATGGGTAAGATTGTCTCCTGCATCTGTTTATTTATGGAGCTCTCATGGTATTCTTAATACCCTTATCATTACCCAGGTTATGGGTAACATTGTCTACTGCATCTATTTATTATGGAGCTCTTGTGGTATTCTTAATACCCTTATCATTACCTGGTTATGGGTAAGATTGTCTCCTGCATCTGTTTATTTATGGAGCTCTCATGGTATTCTTAATACCCTTATCATTACCCTGGTAATGGGTAAGATTGTCTCCTGCATCTGTTTATTTATGGATCTCTCATGGTATTCTTAATACCCTTATCATTACCCTGGTAATGGGTAAGATTGTCTCCTGCATCTGTTTATTTATGGAGCTCTCATGGTATTCTTAATACCCTTATCATTACCTGGTTATGAGTAAGATTGACTACTGCATCTGTTTATTTATGGATCTCTCATGGTATTCTTAATACCCTTATCATTACCCTGGTTATGGGTAAGATTGTCTCCTGCATCTGTTTATTTATGGATCTCTCATGGTATTCTTAATACCCTTATCATTACCCTGGTAATGGGTAAGATTGTCTCCTGCATCTGTTTATTTATGGATCTCTCATGGTATTCTTAATACCCTTATCATTACCCTGGTAATGGGTAAGATTGTCTCCTGCATCTGTTTATTTATGGATCTCTCATGGTATTCTTAATACCTTTATCATTACCCTGGTAATGATTAAGATTGTCTCCTGCATCTGTTTATTTATGGATCTCTCATGGTATTCTTAATACCCTTATCATTACCCTGGTAATGGGTAATATTGTCTCCTGCATCTGTTTATTTATGGAGCTCTTGTGGTATTCTTAATACCCTTATCATTACCCTGGTTATGGGTAAGATTGACTACTGCATCTATTTATTATGGATCTCTCGTGGTATTCTTAATACCCTTATCATTACCTGGTTATGGGTAAGATTGTCTCCTGCATCTGTTTATTTATGGAGCTCTCATGGTATTCTTAATACCCTTATCATTACCCTGGTAATGGGTAAGATTGTCTCCTGCATCTGTTTATTTATGGATCTCTCATGGTATTCTTAATACCCTTATCATTACCCTGTTAATGGGTAAGATTGTCTCTTGCATCTGTTTATTTATGGATCTCTCATGGTATTCTTAATACCCTTATCATTACCTGGTTATGGGTAAGATTGTCTACTGCATCTGTTTATTTATGGAGCTCTTGTGGTATTCTTAATACCCTCATCAACACCCTGGTTATGGGTTAGATTGTCTCCTGCATCTGTTTATTTATGGATCTCTCATGGTATTCTTAATACCCTTATAATTACCCTGGTAATGGGTAAGATTGTCTCCTGCAACTGTTTATTTATGGATCTCTCATGGTATTCTTAATACCCTTATCATTACCTGGTTATGGGTAAGATTGACTACTGCATCTGTTTATTTATGGATCTCTCATGGTATTCTTAATACCCTTATCATTACCCTGGTTATGGGTAAGATTGTCTCCTGCATCTGTTTATTTATGGATCTCTCATGGTATTCTTAATACCCTTATCATTATCCTGGTTATGGGTAAGATTGACTACTGCATCTGTTTATTTATGGATCTCTCATGGTATTCTTAATACCCTTATCATTACCCTGGTTATGGGTAAGATTGTCTCCTGCATCTATTTATTTATGAAGCTCTTCTGGAACTCTTAAAAACCTCATCAACACCCGGGTTATGGGTGAGATTGTCTCCTGCATCTGTTTATTTATGGATCTCTCATGGTATTCTTAATACCCTTATCATTACCTGGTTATGGGTAAGATTGACTACTGCATCTGTTTATTTATGGATCTCTCATGGTATTCTTAATACCCTTATCATTACCCTGGTTATGGGTAAGATTGTCTCCTGCATCTGTTTATTTATGGATCTCTCATGGTATTCTTAATACCCTTATCATTATCCTGGTTATGGGTAAGATTGACTACTGCATCTGTTTATTTATGGATCTCTCATGGTATTCTTAATACCCTTATCATTACCCTGGTTATGGGTAAGATTGTCTCCTGCATCTATTTATTTATGAAGCTCTTCTGGAACTCTTAAAAACCTCATCAACACCCGGGTTATGGGTGAGATTGTCTCCTGCATCTGTTTATTTATGGATCTCTCATGGTATTCTTAATACCCTTATCATTACCCTGGTTATGGGTAAGATTGACTACTGCATCTGTTTATTTATGGATCTCTCATGGTATTCTTAATACCCTTATCATTACCCTGGTAATGGGTAAGATTGTCTCCTGCATCTGTTTATTTATGGATCTCTCATGGTATTCTTAATACCCTCATCAACACCCTGGTTATGGGTGAGATTGTCTCCTGCATCTGTTTATTTATGGATCTCTCATGGTATTCTTAATACCCTTATCATTACCCTGGTAATGGGTAAGATTGTCTCCTGCATCTGTTTATTTATGGATCTCTCATGGTATTCTTAATACCCTTATCATTACCCTGGTTATGGGTAAGATTGTCTCCTGCATCTGTTTATTTATGGATCTCTCATGGTATTCTTAATACCCTTATCATTACCCTGGTAATGGGTAAGATTGTCTCCTGCATCTGTTTATTTATGGAGCTCTCATGGTATTCTTAATACCCTTATCATTACCCTGGTTATGGGTAAGATTGACTACTGCATCTGTTTATTATGGATCTCTTCTAGAACATCTTAAAACCCTCATCAACACCCTGGTTATGGGTAAGATTGTCTCCTGCATCTATTTATTTATGGAGGTCTTCTGGAACTCTTAAAACCCTCATCAACACCCGGATCATGGGTAACATTGTCTACTGCATCTGTTTATTTATGGAGCTCTTGTGGTATTCTTAATACCCTTATCATTACCTGGTTATGGGTAAGATTGTCTCCTGCATCTGTTTATTTATGGATCTCTCATGGTATTCTTAATACCCTTATCATTACCCTGGTAATGGGTAAGATTGTCTCCTGCATCTGTTTATTTATGGATCTCGCATGGTATTCTTAATACCCTTATCATTACCCTGGTTATGGGTAAGATTGTCTCCTGCATCTGTTTATTTATGGATCTCTCATGGTATTCTTAATACCCTTATCATTACCCTGGTAATGGGTAAGATTGTCTCCTGCATCTGTTTATTTATGGATCTCTCATGGTATTCTTAATACCCTTATCATTACCCTGGTAATGGGTAAGATTGTCGCCTGCATCTGTTTATTTATGGATCTCTCATGGTATTCTTAATACCCTTATCATTACCCTGGTAATGGGTAAGATTGTCTCCTGCATCTGTTTATTTATGGAGCTCTCATGGTATTCTTACCACCCTCATCAGCACCCTGGTTATGGGTAAGATTGTCTCCTGCATCTGTTTATTTATGGAGCTCTTGTGGTATTCTTAATACCCTTATCATTACCTGGTAATGGGTAAGATTGACTACGGCATCTGTTTATTATGGAGCTCTTCTGGAACTCTTAAAACCCTCATCAGCACCCTGGTAATGGGTGAGATTGACTACTGCATCTGTTTATTTATGGATCTCTCATGGTATTCTTAATACCCTTATCATTACCCTGGTTATGGGTGAGATTGACTACTGCATCTGTTTATTTATGGAGCTCTTCTGGAACTCTTAAAACCCTCATCAACACCCTGGTAATGGGTGAGATTGACTACTGCATCTGTTTATTTATGGATCTCTCATTGTATTCTTAATACCCTTATCATTACCCTGGTAATGGGTAAGATTGTCTCCTGCATCTGTTTATTTATGGATCTCTCATGGTATTCTTAATACCCTTATCATTACCCTGGTAATGGGTAAGATTGTCTCCTGCATCTGTTTATTTATGGATCTCTCATGGTATTCTTAATACCATTACCATTACCCTGGTTATGGGTAAGATTGTCTCCTGCATCTGTTTATTTATGGATCTCTCATGGTATTCTTAATACCCTTATCATTACCCTGGTAATGGGTAAGATTGTCTCCTGCATCTGTTTATTTATGGATCTCTCATGGTATTCTTAATACCCTTATCATTACCCTGGTAATGGGTGAGATTGACTACTGCATCTGTTTATTTATGGATCTCTCATGGTATTCTTAATACCCTTATCATTACCCTGGTTATGGGTAAGATTGACTACTGCATCTGTTTACTTATGGATCTCTTCTAGAACATCTTAAAACCCTAATCAACACCCTGGTTATGGGTAAGATTGTCTCCTGCATCTATTTATTTATGGAGCTCTTCTGGAACTCTTAAAACCCTCATCAACACCCGGGTTATGGGTAACATTGTCTACTGCATCTGTTTATTTATGGAGCTCTCATGTTATTCTTAACACCCTCATCAACTCCCTGGTTATGGGTGAGATTGTCTCCTGCATCTGTTTATTTATGGATCTCTCATGGTATTCTTAATACCCTTATCATTACACTGGTAATGGGTAAGATTGTCGCCTGCATCTGTTTATTTATGGAGCTCTCATGGGATTCTTAACACCCTCATCAGCACCCTGGTTATGGGTAAGATTGTCTCCTGCATCTGTTTATTTATGGAGCTCTCATGGTATTCTTAACACCCTCATCAGCACCCTGGTTATGGGTGAGATTGACTACTGCATCTGTTTATTTATGGATCTCTCATGGTATTCTTAATACCCTTATCATTACCCTGGTAATGGGTAAGATTGTCTCCTGCATCTGTTTATTTATGGATCTCTCATGGTATTCTTAATACCCTTATCATTACCCTGGTTATGGGTAAGATTGTCTCCTGCATCTGTTTATTTATGGAGCTCTCATGGTATTCTTAATACCCTTATCATTACCCTGGTTATGGGTAACATTGTCTACTGCATCTATTTATTATGGAGCTCTTGTGGTATTCTTAATACCCTTATCATTACCTGGTAATGGGTAAGATTGACTACTGCATCTGTTTATTTATGGATCTCTCATGGTATTCTTAATACCCTTATCATTACCCTGGTTATGGGTAAGATTGACTCCTGCATCTATTTATTTATGGAGCTCTTCTGGAACTCTTAAAACCCTCATCAACACCCGGGTTATGGGTAACATTGTCTACTGCATCTGTTTATTTATGGAGCTCTTGTGGTATTCTTAATACCCTCATCAACACCCTGGTTATGGGTAAGATTGTCTCCTGCATCTGTTTATTTATGGATCTCTCATGGTATTCTTAATACCCTTATCATTACCCTGGTAATGGGTAAGATTGTCTCCTGCATCTGTTTATTTATGGATCTCTCATGGTATTCTTAATACCCTTATCATTACCCTGGTAATGGGTAAGATTGTCTCCTGCATCTGTTTATTTATGGATCTCTCATGGTATTCTTAATACCCTCATCATCACCCTGGTTATGGGTGAGATTGACTACTGCATCTGTTTATTATGGATCTCTCATGGTATTCTTAAAACCCTCATCAGCACTCTGGTTATGGGTAGGATTGACTACTGCATCTGTTTATTTATGGAGCTCTTGTGGTATTCTTAATACCCTTATCATTACCTGGTTATGGGTAAGATTGTCTCCTGCATCTGTTTATTTATGGAGCTCTCATGGTATTCTTAATACCCTTATCATTACCCAGGTTATGGGTAACATTGTCTACTGCATCTATTTATTATGGAGCTCTTGTGGTATTCTTAATACCCTTATCATTACCTGGTTATGGGTAAGATTGTCTCCTGCATCTGTTTATTTATGGAGCTCTCATGGTATTCTTAATACCCTTATCATTACCCTGGTAATGGGTAAGATTGTCTCCTGCATCTGTTTATTTATGGATCTCTCATGGTATTCTTAATACCCTTATCATTACCCTGGTAATGGGTAAGATTGTCTCCTGCATCTGTTTATTTATGGAGCTCTCATGGTATTCTTAATACCCTTATCATTACCTGGTTATGGGTAAGATTGACTACTGCATCTGTTTATTTATGGATCTCTCATGGTATTCTTAATACCCTTATCATTACCCTGGTTATGGGTAAGATTGTCTCCTGCATCTGTTTATTTATGGATCTCTCATGGTATTCTTAATACCCTTATCATTACCCTGGTAATGGGTAAGATTGTCTCCTGCATCTGTTTATTTATGGATCTCTCATGGTATTCTTAATACCCTTATCATTACCCTGGTAATGGGTAAGATTGTCTCCTGCATCTGTTTATTTATGGATCTCTCATGGTATTCTTAATACCTTTATCATTACCCTGGTAATGATTAAGATTGTCTCCTGCATCTGTTTATTTATGGATCTCTCATGGTATTCTTAATACCCTTATCATTACCCTGGTAATGGGTAATATTGTCTCCTGCATCTGTTTATTTATGGAGCTCTTGTGGTATTCTTAATACCCTTATCATTACCCTGGTTATGGGTAAGATTGACTACTGCATCTATTTATTATGGATCTCTCGTGGTATTCTTAATACCCTTATCATTACCTGGTTATGGGTAAGATTGTCTCCTGCATCTGTTTATTTATGGAGCTCTCATGGTATTCTTAATACCCTTATCATTACCCTGGTAATGGGTAAGATTGTCTCCTGCATCTGTTTATTTATGGATCTCTCATGGTATTCTTAATACCCTTATCATTACCCTGTTAATGGGTAAGATTGTCTCTTGCATCTGTTTATTTATGGATCTCTCATGGTATTCTTAATACCCTTATCATTACCTGGTTATGGGTAAGATTGTCTACTGCATCTGTTTATTTATGGAGCTCTTGTGGTATTCTTAATACCCTCATCAACACCCTGGTTATGGGTTAGATTGTCTCCTGCATCTGTTTATTTATGGATCTCTCATGGTATTCTTAATACCCTTATAATTACCCTGGTAATGGGTAAGATTGTCTCCTGCAACTGTTTATTTATGGATCTCTCATGGTATTCTTAATACCCTTATCATTACCTGGTTATGGGTAAGATTGACTACTGCATCTGTTTGATTATGGATCTCTCATGGTATTCTTAATACCCTCATCAACACCCTGGTTATGGGTGAGATTGCCTCCTGCATCTGTTTATTTATGGATCTCTCGTGGTATTCTTAATACCCTTATCATTACCCTGGTTATGGGTAAGATTGTCTCCTGCATCTGTTTATTTATGGAGCACTTGTGGTATTCTCAATACCCTTATCATTACCTGGTTATGGGTAAGATTGACTACTGCATCTGTTTATTTATGGAGCTCTCATGGTATTCTTAATACCCTTATCATTACCCTGGTTATGGGTAAGATTGTCTCCTGCATCTGTTTATTTATGGATCTCTCATGGTATTCTTAATACCCTTATCATTACCCTGGTTATGGGTAAGATTGTCTCCTGCATCTGTTTATTTATGGATCTCTCATGGTATTCTTAATACCCTTATCATTACCCTGGTAATGGGTAAGATTGTCTCCTGCATCTGTTTATTTATGGATCTCTCATGGTATTCTTAATACCCTTATCATTACCCTGGTAATGGGTAAGATTGTCTCCTGCATCTGTTTATTTATGGATCTCTCATGGTATTCTTAATACCCTTATCATTACCCTGGTTATGGGTAACATTGTCTACTGCATCTATTTATTATGGAGCTCTCGTGGTATTCTTAATACCCTTATCATTACCTGGTTATGGGTAAGATTGTCTCCTGCATCTGTTTATTTATGGAGCTCTCATGGTATTCTTAATACCCTTATCATTACCCTGGTTATGGGTAAGATTGTCTCCTGCATCTGTTTATTTATGGATCTCTCATGGTATTCTTAATACCCTTATCATTATCCTGGTTATGGGTAAGATTGACTACTGCATCTGTTTATTTATGGATCTCTCATGGTATTCTTAATACCCTTATCATTACCCTGGTTATGGGTAAGATTGTCTCCTGCATCTATTTATTTATGAAGCTCTTCTGGAACTCTTAAAAACCTCATCAACACCCGGGTTATGGGTGAGATTGTCTCCTGCATCTGTTTATTTATGGATCTCTCATGGTATTCTTAATACCCTTATCATTACCCTGGTTATGGGTAAGATTGACTACTGCATCTGTTTATTTATGGATCTCTCATGGTATTCTTAATACCCTTATCATTACCCTGGTAATGGGTAAGATTGTCTCCTGCATCTGTTTATTTATGGATCTCTCATGGTATTCTTAATATCCTCATCAACACCCTGGTTATGGGTGAGATTGTCTCCTGCATCTGTTTATTTATGGATCTCTCATGGTATTCTTAATACCCTTATCATTACCCTGGTAATGGGTAAGATTGTCTCCTGCATCTGTTTATTTATGGATCTCTCATGGTATTCTTAATACCCTTATCATTACCCTGGTTATGGGTAAGATTGTCTCCTGCATCTGTTTATTTATGGATCTCTCATGGTATTCTTAATACCCTTATCATTACCCTGGTAATGGGTAAGATTGTCTCCTGCATCTGTTTATTTATGGAGCTCTCATGGTATTCTTAATACCCTTATCATTACCCTGGTTATGGGTAAGATTGACTACTGCATCTGTTTATTATGGATCTCTTCTAGAACATCTTAAAACCCTCATCAACACCCTGGTTATGGGTAAGATTGTCTCCTGCATCTATTTATTTATGGAGGTCTTCTGGAACTCTTAAAACCCTCATCAACACCCGGATCATGGGTAACATTGTCTACTGCATCTGTTTATTTATGGAGCTCTTGTGGTATTCTTAATACCCTTATCATTACCTGGTTATGGGTAAGATTGTCTCCTGCATCTGTTTATTTATGGATCTCTCATGGTATTCTTAATACCCTTATCATTACCCTGGTAATGGGTAAGAT
Organism: Calotriton arnoldi; assembly: GCA_963921515.1. Lineage (NCBI taxonomy): Eukaryota > Metazoa > Chordata > Amphibia > Caudata > Salamandridae > Calotriton > Calotriton arnoldi. Next base: position 4,809,292 of record CAWUFW010000109.1, on the reverse strand, counting down.
TGTCTCCTGCATCTGTTTATTTATGGATCTCGCATGGTATTCTTAATACCCTTATCATTACCCTGGTTATGGGTAAGATTGTCTCCTGCATCTGTTTATTTATGGATCTCTCATGGTATTCTTAATACCCTTATCATTACCCTGGTAATGGGTAAGATTGTCTCCTGCATCTGTTTATTTATGGATCTCTCATGGTATTCTTAATACCCTTATCATTACCCTGGTAATGGGTAAGATTGTCGCCTGCATCTGTTTATTTATGGATCTCTCATGGTATTCTTAATACCCTTATCATTACCCTGGTAATGGGTAAGATTGTCTCCTGCATCTGTTTATTTATGGAGCTCTCATGGTATTCTTACCACCCTCATCAGCACCCTGGTTATGGGTAAGATTGTCTCCTGCATCTGTTTATTTATGGAGCTCTTGTGGTATTCTTAATACCCTTATCATTACCTGGTAATGGGTAAGATTGACTACGGCATCTGTTTATTATGGAGCTCTTCTGGAACTCTTAAAACCCTCATCAGCACCCTGGTAATGGGTGAGATTGACTACTGCATCTGTTTATTTATGGATCTCTCATGGTATTCTTAATACCCTTATCATTACCCTGGTTATGGGTAAGATTGACTACTGCATCTGTTTATTATGGATCTCTTCTAGAACATCTTAAAACCCTCATCAACACCCTGGTTATGGGTAAGATTGTCTCCTGCATCTGTTTATTTATGGAGCTCTTGTGGTATTCTTAATACCCTTATCATTACCCTGGTAATGGGTAAGATTGTCTCCTACATCTGTTTATTTATGGATCTCTCATTGTATTCTTAATACCCTTATCATTACCCTGGTAATGGGTAAGATTGTCTCCTGCATCTGTTTATTTATGGATCTCTCATGGTATTCTTAATACCCTTATCATTACCCTGGTAATGGGTAAGATTGTCTCCTGCATCTGTTTATTTATGGATCTCTCATGGTATTCTTAATACCCTTACCATTACCCTGGTTATGGGTAAGATTGTCTCCTGCATCTGTTTATTTATGGATCTCTCATGGTATTCTTAATACCCTTATCATTACCCTGGTAATGGGTAAGATTGTCTCCTGCATCTGTTTATTTATGGATCTCTCATGGTATTCTTAATACCCTTATCATTACCCTGGTAATGGGTAAGATTGTCTCCTGCATCTGTTTATTTATGGATCTCTCATGGTATTCTTAATACCCTTATCATTACCCTGGTTATGGGTAAGATTGTCTCCTGCATCTGTTTATTTATGGATCTCTCATGGTATTCTTAATACCCTTACCATTACCCTGGTTATGGGTAAGATTGTCTCCTGCATCTGTTTATTTATGGATCTCTCATGGTATTCTTAATACCCTTATCATTACCCTGGTAATGGGTGAGATTGACTACTGCATCTGTTTATTTATGGATCTCTCATGGTATTCTTAATACCCTTATCATTACCCTGTTAATGGGTAAGATTGTCGCCTGCATCAGTTTATTTATGGATCTCTTATGGTATTCTTAATGCCCTTATCATTACCCTGGTAATGGGTAAGATTGTTTCCTGCATCTGTTTATTTATGGAGCTCTCATGGTATTCTTAACACCCTCATCAGCACCCTGGTTATGGGTAAGATTGTCTCCTGCATCTGTTTATTTATGGAGCTCTTGTGGTATTCTTAATACCCTTATCATTACCTGGTAATCGGTAAGATTGACTACGGCATCTGTTTATTATAGAGCTCTTCTGGAACTCTTAAAACCCTCATCAGCACCCTGGTAATGGGTGAGATTGACTACTGCATCTGTTTATTTATGGATCTCTCATGGTATTCTTAATACCCTCATCAACACCCTGGTTATGGGTGAGATTGTCTCCTGCATCTGTTTATTTATGGATCTCTCATGGTATTCTTAATACCCTCATCAACACCCTGGTTATGGGTAAGATTGTCTCCTGCATCTGTTTATTATGGATCTCTTCTAGAACATCTTAAAACCCTCATCAACACCCTGGTTATGGGTAAGATTGTCTCCTGCATCTGTTTATTTATGGATCTCTCATGGTATTCTTAATATCCTTATCATTACCCTGGTTATGGGTAAGATTGTCTCCTGCATCTATTTATTTATGGAGCTCTTCTGGAACTCTTAAAACCCTCATCAACACCCGGGTTATGGGTAACATTGTCTACTGCATCTGTTTATTTATGGAGCTCTTGTGGTATTCTTAATACCCTCATCAACACCCTGGTTGTGGGTGAAATTGTCTCCTGCATCTGATTATTTATGGATCTCTCATGGTATTCTTAATACCCTTATCATTACCCTGGTAATGGGTAAGATTGTCTCCTGCATCTGTTTATTTATGGATCTCTCATTGTATTCTTAATACCCTTATCATTACCCTGGTAATGGGTAAGATTGTCTCCTGCATCTGTTTATTTATGGATCTCTCATGGTATTCTTAATACCCTTATCATTACCCTGGTAATGGGTAAGATTGTCTCCTGCATCTGTTTATTTATGGATCTCTCATGGTATTCTTAATACCATTACCATTACCCTGGTTATGGGTAAGATTGTCTCCTGCATCTGTTTATTTATGGATCTCTCATGGTATTCTTAATACCCTTATCATTACCCTGGTAATGGGTAAGATTGTCTCCTGCATCTGTTTATTTATGGATCTCTCATGGTATTCTTAATACCCTTATCATTACCCTGGTAATGGGTGAGATTGACTACTGCATCTGTTTATTTATGGATCTCTCATGGTATTCTTAATACCCTTATCATTACCCTGGTTATGGGTAAGATTGACTACTGCATCTGTTTACTATGGATCTCTTCTAGAACATCTTAAAACCCTAATCAACACCCTGGTTATGGGTAAGATTGTCTCCTGCATCTATTTATTTATGGAGCTCTTCTGGAACTCTTAAAACCCTCATCAACACCCGGGTTATGGGTAACATTGTCTACTGCATCTGTTTATTTATGGAGCTCTCATGTTATTCTTAATACCCTTATCAACACCCTGGTTATGGGTGAGATTGTCTCCTGCATCTGTTTATTTATGGATCTCTCATGGTATTCTTAATACCCTTATCATTACCCTGGTTATGGGTAAGATTGTCTCCTGCATCTGTTTATTTATGGAGCTCTTGTGGTATTCTTAATACCCTTATCATTACCTGGTTATGGGTAAGATTGACTACTGCATCTGTTTATTTATGGATCTCTCATGGTATTCTTAATACCCTCATCAACACCCTGGTTATGGGTGAGATTGTCTCCTGCATCTGTTTATTTATGGATCTCTCATGGTATTCTTAATACCCTTATCATTACCCTGGTAATGGGTAAGATTGTCTCCTGCATCTGTTTATTTATGGATCTCTCATGGTATTCTTAATACCCTTATCATTACCCTGGTTATGGGTAAGTTTGTCTCCTGCATCTGTTTATTTATGGATCTCTCATGGTATTCTTAATACCCTTATCATTACCCTGGTAATGGGTAAGATTGTCTCCTGCATCTGTTTATTTATGGATCTCTCATGGTATTCTTAATACCCTTATCATTACCCTGGTAATGGGTAAGATTGTCTCCTGCATCTGTTTATTTATGGAGCTCTCATGGTATTCTTAAAACCCTCATCAGCACCCTGGTAATGGGTAATATTGTCTCCTGCATCTGTTTATTTATGGAGCTCTTGTGGTATTCTTAATACCCTTATCATTACCCTGGTTATGGGTAAGATTGACTACTGCATCTGTTTATTTATGGATCTCTCATGGTATTCTTAATACCCTTATCATTACCATGGTTAGAGGTAAGATTGTCTCCTGCATCTGTTTATTTATGGATCTCTCATGGTATTCTTAATACCCTTATCATTACCCTGGTTATGGGTAAGATTGTCTCCTGCATCTGTTTATTTATGGATCTCTCATGGTATTCTTAATACCCTTATCATTACCTGGTAATGGGTAAGATTGACTACGGCATCTGTTTATTATGGAGCTCTTCTGGAACTCTTAAAACCCTCATCAGCACCCTGATTATGGGTAAGATTGTCTCCTGCATCTGTTTATTTATGGATCTCTCATGGTATTCTTAATACCCTTATCATTACCCTGGTTATGGGTAAGATTGACTACTGCATCTGTTTATTATGGAGCTCTCATGGTATTCTTAACACCCTCATCAGCACCCTGGTTATGGGTAAGATTGTCTCCTGCATCTGTTTATTTATGGATCTCTCATGGTATTCTTAATACCCTTATCATTACCCTGGTAATGGGTAAGATTGTCTCCTGCATCTGTTTATTTATGGATCTCTCATTGTATTCTTAATACCCCTATCATTACCCTGGTAATGGGTAAGATTGTCTCCTGCATCTGTTTATTTATGAATCTCTCATGGTATTCTTAATACCCTTATCATTACCCTGGTAATGGGTAAGATTGTCTCCTGCATCTGTTTATTTATGGATCTCTCATGGTATTCTTAATACCCTTACCATTACCCTGGTTATGGGTAAGATTGTCTCCTGCATCTGTTTATTTATGGATCTCTCATGGTATTCTTAATACCCTTATCATTACCCTGGTAATGGGTAAGATTGTCTCCTGCATCTGTTTATTTATGGATCTCTCATGGTATTCTTAATACCCTTATCATTACCCTGGTTATGGGTAAGATTGACTACTGCATCTGTTTATTATGGATCTCTTCTAGAACATCTTAAAACCCTCATCAACACCCTTGTTATGGGTAAGATTGTCTCCTGCATCTATTTATTTATGGAGCTCTTCTGGAACTCTTAAAACCCTCATCAACACCCGGGTTATGGGTAACATTGTCTACTGCATCTGTTTATTTATGGAGCTCTTGTGGTATTCTTAAAACCCTCATCAACACCCTGGTTATGGGTAAGATTGTCTCCTGCATCTGTTTATTTATGGATCTCTCATGGTATTCTTAATACCCTTATCGTTACCCTGGTAATGGGTGAGATTGACTACGGCATCTGTTTATTTATGGATCTCTCATGGTATTCTTAATACCCTTATCATTACCCTGGTTATGGGTAAGATTGACTACTGCATCTGTTTATTATGGAGCTGTTCTAGAACATCTTAAAACCCTCATCAACACCCTGGTTATGGGTAAGATTGTCTCCTGCATCTATTTATTTATGGAGCTCTTCTGGAACTCTTAAAACCCTCATCAACACCCGGGTTATGGGTAACATTGTCTACTGCATCTGTTTATTTATGGAGCTCTCATGTTATTCTTAACACCCTCATCAACACCCTGGTTATGGGTGAGATTGTCTCCTGCATCTGTTTATTTATAGATCTCTCATGGTATTCTTAATACCCTTATCATTACCCTGGTTATGGGTAAGATTGTCTCCTGCATCTGTTTATTTATGGAGCTCTTGTGGTATTCTTAATACCCTTATCATTACCTGGTTATGGGTAAGATTGACTACTGCATCTGTTTATTTATGGATCTCTCATGGTATTCTTAATACCCTCATCAACACCCTGGTTATGGGTGAGATTGTCTCCTGCATCTGTTTATTTATGGAGCTCTCATGGTATTCTTAATACCCTTATCATTACCCTGGTAATGGGTAAGATTGTCTCCTGCATCTGTTTATTTATGGATCTCTCATGGTATTCTTAATACCCTTATCATTACCCTGGTTATGGGTAAGATTGTCTCCTGCATCTGTTTATTTATGGATCTCTCATGGTATTCTTAATACCCTTATCATTACCCTGGTAATGGGTAAGATTGTCTCCTGCATCTGTTTATTTATGGATCTCTCATGGTATTCTTAATACCCTTATCATTACCCTGGTAATGGGTAAGATTGTCTCCTGCATCTGTTTATTTATGGAGCTCTCATGGTATTCTTAAAACCCTCATCAGCACCCTGGTAATGGGTAAGATTGTCTCCTGCATCTGTTTATTTATGGAGCTCTTGTGGTATTCTTAATACCCTTATCATTACCCTGGTTATGGGTAAGATTGACTACGGCATCTGTTTATTATGGAGCTCTTCTGGAACTCTTAAAACCCTCATCAGCACCCTGATTATGGGTAAGATTGTCTCCTGCATCTGTATATTTATGGATCTCTCATGGTATTCTTAATACCCTTATCATTACCTGGTAATGGGTAAGATTGACTACGGCATCTGTTTATTATGGAGCTCTTCTGGAACTCTTAAAACGCTCATCAGCACCCTGATTATGGGTAAGATTGTCTCCTGCATCTGTTTATTTATGGATCTCTCATGGTATTCTTAGTACCCTTATCATTACCCTGGTTATGGGTAAGATTGACTACTGCATCTGTTTATTATGGAGCTCTTCTGGAACTCTTAAAACCCTCATCAGCACCCTGGTTATGGGTAAGATTGACTACTGCATCTGTTTATTATGGAGCTCTCATGGTATTCTTAATACCCTTATCATTACCCTGGTTATGGGTAAGATTGTCTCCTGCATCTGTTTATTTATGGAGCTCTTGTGGTATTCTTAATACCCTCATCAACACCCTAGTTATGGGTAAGATTGTCTCCTGCATCTGTTTATTTATGGATCTCTCATGGTATTCTTAATACCCTTATCATTACCCTGGTAATGGGTAAGATTGTCTCCTGCATCTGTTTATTTATGGATCTCTCATGGTATTCTTAATACCCTTATCATTACCCTGGTAATGGGTAAGATTGTCTCCTGCATCTGTTTATTTATGGATCTCTCATGGTATTCTTAATACCCTCATCAGCACCCTGGTTATGGGTGAGATTGACTACTGCATCTGTTTATTATGGATCTCTCATGGTATTCTTAAAACCCTCATCAGCACTCTGGTTATGGGTAAGATTGACTACTGCATCTGTTTATTTATGGAGCTCTTGTGGTATTCTTAATACCCTTATCATTACCCTGGTTATGGGTAACATTGTCTACTGCATCTATTTATTATGGAGCTCTCGTGGTATTCTTAATACCCTTATCATTACCTGGTTATGGGTAAGATTGTCTCCTGCATCTGTTTATTTATGGATCTCTCATGGTATTCTTAATACCCTTATCATTACCCTGGTTATGGGTGAGATTGACTACTGCATCTGTTTATTTATGGATCTCTCATGGTATTCTTAATACCCTCATCAACACCCTGGTTATGGGTGAGATTGTCTCCTGCATCTGTTTATTTATGGATCTCTCATGGTATTCTTAATACCCTTATCATTACCCTGGTTATGGGTAAGATTGTCTCCTGCATCTGTTTATTTATGGATCTCTCATGGTATTCTTAATACCCTTATCATTACCCTGGTAATGGGTAAGATTGTCTCCTGCATCTGTTTATTTATGGAGCTCTCATGGTATTCTTAATACCCTTATCATTACCCTGGTAATGGGTAAGATTGTCTCCTGCATCTGTTTATTTATGGATCTCTCATGGTATTCTTAATACCCTTATCATTACCCTGGTTATCGGTAAGATTGACTACTGCATCTGTTTATTATGGATCTCTCATGGTATTCTTAATACCCTTATCATTACCCTGGTTATGGGTAAGATTGACTACTGCATCTGTTTATTATGGATCTCTTCTAGAACATCTTAAAACCCTCATCAACACCCTGGTTATGGGTAAGATTGTCTCCTGCATCTGTTTATTTATGGATCTCTCATGGTATTCTTAATACCCTTATCATTACCCTGGTTATGGGTAAGATTGTCTCCTGTATCTATTTATTTATGGAGCTCTTCTGGAACTCTTAAAACCCTCATCAACACCCGGATCATGGGTAACATTGTCTACTGCATCTGTTTATTTATGGAGCTCTTGTGGTATTCTTAATACCCTTATCATTACCTGGTTATGGGTAAGATTGTCTCCTGCATCTGTTTATTTATGGATCTCTCATGGTATTCTTAATACCCTTATCATTACCCTGGTAATGGGTAAGATTGTCTCCTGCATCTGTTTATTTATGGATCTCTCATGGTATTCTTAATACCCTTATCATTACCCTGGTTATGGGTAAGATTGTCTCCTGCATCTGTTTATTTATGGATCTCTCATGGTATTCTTAATACCCTTATCATTACCCTGGTAATGGGTAAGATTGTCTCCTGCATCTGTTTATTTATGGATCTCTCATGGTATTCTTAATACCCTTATCATTACCCTGGTAATGGGTAAGATTGTCGCCTGCATCTGTTTATTTATGGATCTCTCATGGTATTCTTAATACCCTTATCATTACCCTGGTAATGGGTAAGATTGTCTCCTGCATCTGTTTATTTATGGAGCTCTCATGGTATTCTTAACACCCTCATCAGCACCCTGGTTACGGGTAAGATTGTCTCCTGCATCTGTTTATTTATGGAGCTCTTGTGGTATTCTTAATACCCTTATCATTACCTGGTAATGGGTAAGATTGACTACGGCATCTGTTTATTATGGAGCTCTTCTGGAACTCTTAAAACCCTCATCAGCACCCTGGTAATGGGTGAGATTGACTACTGCATCTGTTTATTTATGGATCTCTCATGGTATTCTTAATACCCTTATCATTACCCTGGTAATGGATAAGATTGTCTCCTGCATCTGTTTATTTATGGATCTCTCATGGTATTCTTAATACCCTTACCATTACCCTGGTTATGGGTAAGATTTTCTCCTGCATCTGTTTATTTATGGATCTCTCATGGTATTCTTAATACCCTTATCATTACCCTGGTAATGGGTAAGATTGTCTCCTGCATCTATTTATTTATGGAGCTCTTCAGGAACTCTTAAAACCCTCATCAACACCCGGGTTATGGGTAACATTGTCTACTGCATCTGTTTATTTATGGAGCTCTCATGTTATTCTTAACACCCTCGTCAACACCCTGGTTATGGGTGAGATTGTCTCCTGCATCTGTTTATTTATGGATCTCTCATGGTATTCTTAATACCCTTATCATTACCCTGGTTATGGGTAAGATTGTCTCCTGCATCTGTTTATTTATGGAGCTCTTGTGGTATTCTAAATACCCTTATCATTACCTGGTTATGGGTAAGATTGACTACTGCATCTGTTTATTTATGGATCTCTCATGGTATTCTTAAAACCTTCATCAGCACTCTGGTAATGGGTAAGATTGTCTCCTGCATCTGTTTATTTATGGATCTCTCATGGTATTCTTAATACCCTTATCATTACCCTGGTAATGGGTAAGATTGTCTCCTGCATCTGTTTATTTATGGATCTCTCATGGTATTCTTAATACCCTTATCATTACCCTGGTTATGGGTAAGATTGTCTCCTGCATCTGTTTATTTATGGATCTCTCATGGTATTCTTAATACCCTTATCATTACCCTGGTAATGGGTAAGATTGTCTCCTGCATCTGTTTATTTATGGATCTCTCATGGTATTCTTAATACCCTTATCATTACCCTGGTAATGGGTAAGATTGTCTCCTGCATCTGTTTATTTATGGAGCTCTCATGGTATTCTTAAAACCCTCATCAGCACCCTGGTAATGGGTAAGATTGTCTCCTGCATCTGTTTATTTATGGAGCTCTTGTGGTATTCTTAATACCCTTATCATTACCCTGGTTATGGGTAAGATTGACTACTGCATCTGTTTATTTATGGATCTCTCATGGTATTCTTAATACCCTTATCATTACCATGGTTATGGGTAAGATTGTCTCCTGCATCTGTTTATTTATGGATCTCTCATGGTATTATTAATACCCTTATCATTACCCTGGTTATGGGTAAGATTGTCTCCTGCATCTGTTTATTTATGGATCTCTCATGGTATTCTTAATACCCTTATCATTACCTGGTAATGGGTAAGATTGACTACGGCATCTGTTTATTATGGAGCTCTTCTGGAACTCTTAAAACCCTCATCAGCACCCTGATTATGGGTAAGATTGTCTCCTGCATCTGTTTATTTATGGATCTCTCATGGTATTCTTAATACCCTTATCATTACCCTGGTAATGGGTGAGATTGACTACTGCATCTGTTTATTTATGGATCTCTCATGGTAATCTTAATACCCTTATCATTACCCTGGTAATGGGTGAGATTGACTACTGCATCTGTTTATTTATGGATCTCTCATGGTATTCTTAATACCCTTATCATTACCCTGGTTATGGGTGAGATTGACTACTGCATCTGTTTATTATGGAGTTCTTCTAGAACATCTTAAAACCCTCATCAACACCCTGGTTATGGGTAAGATTGTCTCCTGCATCTATTTATTTATGGAGCTCTTCTGGAACTCTTAAAACCCTCATCAACACCCGGGTTATGGGTAACATTGTCTACTGCATCTGTTTATTTATGGAGCTCTTGTGGTATTCTTAAAACCCTCATCAACACCCTGGTTATGGGTAAGATTGTCTCCTGCATCTGTTTATTTATGGATCTCTCATGGTATTCTTAATACCCTTATCATTACCCTGGTAATGGGTAAGATTGTCTCCTGCATCTGTTTATTTATGGATCTCTCATGGTATTCTTAATACCCTTATCATTACCCTGGTAATGGGTAAGATTGTCTCCTGCATCTGTTTATTTATGGATCTCTCATGGTATTCTTAATACCCTCATCAGCACCCTGGTTATGGGTGAGATTGACTACTGCATCTGTTTATTATGGATCTCTCATGGTATTCTTAAAACCCTCATCAGCACTCTGGTTATGGGTAAGATTGACTACTGTATCTGTTTATTTATGGAGCTCTTGTGGTATTCTTAATACCCTTATCATTACCTGGTTATGGGTAAGATTGTCTCCTGCATCTGTTTATTTATGGAGCTCTCATGGTATTCTTAATACCCTTATCATTACCCTGGTAATGGGTAAGATTGTCTCCTGCATCTGTTTATTTATGGAGCTCTCATGGTATTCTTAATACCCTTATCATTACCCTGGTAATGGGTAAGATTGTCTCCTGCATCTGTTTATTTATGGATCTCTCATGGTATTCTTAATACCCTTATCATTACCCTGGTAATGGGTAAGATTGTCTCCTGCATCTGTTTATTTATGGATCTCTCATGGTATTCTTAATACCCTTATCATTACCCTGGTTATGGGTAAGATTGTCTCCTGCATCTGTTTATTTATGGATCTCTCATGGTATTCTTAATACTCTTATCATTACCCTGGTTATGGGTAAGATTGTCTCCTGCATCTGTTTATTTATGGATCTCTCATGGTATTCTTAATACCCTTATCATTACCCTGGTAATGGGTAAGATTGTCTCCTGCATCTGTTTATTTATGGATCTCTAATGGTATTCTTAATACCCTTATCATTACCTGGTTATGGGTAAGATTGACTACTGCATCTGTTTATTATGGATCTCTTCTAGAACATCTTAAAACCCTCATCAACACCCTGGTTATGGGTAAGATTGACTACTGCATCTATTTATTATGGAGCACTACTGGAACTCTTAAAACCCTCATCAACACCCTGGTTATGGGTAACATTGTCTACTGCATCTGTTTATTATGGAGCTCTTCTGGACCTCTTAAAACCCTCATCAACACCCGGGTTATGGGTAAGATTGTCTCCTGCATCTATTTATTATGGAGCTCTTGTGGTATTCTTAATACCCTTGTCATTACCTGGTTATGGGTAAGATTGACTACTGCATCTGTTTATTTATGGAGCTCTCATGGTATTCTTAACACCCTCATCAGCACCCTGGTTATGGGTGAGATTGACTACTGCATCTGTTTATTTATGGATCTCTCATGGTATTCTTAATACCCTTATCATTACCCTGGTAATGGGTAAGATTGTCTCCTGCATCTGTTTATTTATGGAGCTCTCATGGTATTCTTAATACCCTTATCATTACCCTGGTAATGGGTAAGATTGTCTCCTGCATCTGTTTATTTATGGATCTCTCATGGTATTCTTAATACCCTTATCATTACCCTGGTAATGGGTAAGATTGTCTCCTGCATCTGTTTATTTATGGATCTCTCATGGTATTCTTAATACCTTTATCATTACCCTGGTAATGGGTAAGATTGTCTCCTGCATCTGTTTATTTATGGGGCTCTCATGGTATTCTTAATACCCTTATCATTACCCTGGTAATGGGTAAGATTGTCTCCTGCATCTGTTTATTTATGGATCTCTCATGGTATTCTTAATACCCTTATCATTACCCTGGTAATGGGTAAGATTGTCTCCTGCATCTATTTATTTATGGATCTCTCATGGTATTCTTAATACCCTTATCATTACCCTGGTTATGGGTGAGATTGACTACTGCATCTGTTTATTTATGGATCTCTCATGGTATTCTTAATACCCTTATCATTACCCTGGTTATGGGTAAGATTGACTCCTGCATCTGTTTATTATGGATCTCTTCTAGAACATCTTAAAACCCTCATCAACACCCGGGTTATGGGTAACATTGTCTACTGCATCTGTTTATTTATGGAGCTCTCATGTTATTCTTAACACCCTCGTCAACACCCTGGTTATGGGTGAGATTGTCTCCTGCATCTGTTTATTTATGGATCTCTCATGGTATTCTTAATACCCTTATCATTACCCTGGTTATGGGTAAGATTGTCTCCTGCATCTGTTTATTTATGGAGCTCTTGTGGTATTCTAAATACCCTTATCATTACCTGGTTATGGGTAAGATTGACTACTGCATCTGTTTATTTATGGATCTCTCATGGTATTCTTAATACCCTCATCAACACCCTGGTTATGGGTGAGATTGTCTCCTGCATCTGTTTATTTATGGATCTCTCATGGTATTCTTAATACCCTTATCATTACCCTGGTAATGGGTAAGATTGTCTCCTGCATCTGTTTATTTATGGATCTCTCATGGTATTCTTAATACCCTCATCAGCACTCTGGTAATGGGTAAGATTGTCTCCTGCATCTGTTTATTTATGGATCTCTCATGGTATTCTTAATACCCTTATCATTACCCTGGTAATGGGTAAGATTGTCTCCTGCATCTGTTTATTTATGGATCTCTCATGGTATTCTTAATACCCTTATCATTACCCTGGTAATGGGTAAGATTGTCTCCTGCATCTGTTTATTTATGGAGCTCTCATGGTATTCTTAAAACCCTCATCAGCACCCTGGTAATGGGTAAGATTGTCTCCTGCATCTGTTTATTTATGGAGCTCTTGTGGTATTCTTAATACCCTTATCATTACCCTGGTTATGGGTAAGATTGACTACTGCATCTGTTTATTTATGGATCTCTCATGGTATTCTTAATACCCTTATCATTACCATGGTTATGGGTAAGATTGTCTCCTGCATCTGTTTATTTATGGATCTCTCATGGTATTATTAATACCCTTATCATTACCCTGGTTATGGGTAAGATTGTCTCCTGCATCTGTTTATTTATGGATCTCTCATGGTATTCTTAATACCCTTATCATTACCTGGTAATGGGTAAGATTGACTACGGCATCTGTTTATTATGGAGCTCTTCTGGAACTCTTAAAACCCTCATCAGCACCCTGATTATGGGTAAGATTGTCTCCTGCATCTGTTTATTTATGGATCTCTCATGGTATTCTTAATACCCTTATCATTACCCTGGTAATGGGTGAGATTGACTACTGCATCTGTTTATTTATGGATCTCTCATGGTAATCTTAATACCCTTATCATTACCCTGGTAATGGGTGAGATTGACTACTGCATCTGTTTATTTATGGATCTCTCATGGTATTCTTAATACCCTTATCATTACCCTGGTTATGGGTGAGATTGACTACTGCATCTGTTTATTATGGAGTTCTTCTAGAACATCTTAAAACCCTCATCAACACCCTGGTTATGGGTAAGATTGTCTCCTGCATCTATTTATATATGGAGCTCTTCTGGAACTCTTAAAACCCTCATCAACACCCGGGTTATGGGTAACATTGTCTACTGCATCTGTTTATTTATGGAGCTCTTGTGGTATTCTTAAAACCCTCATCAACACCCTGGTTATGGGTAAGATTGTCTCCTGCATCTGTTTATTTATGGATCTCTCATGGTATTCTTAATACCCTTATCATTACCCTGGTAATGGGTAAGATTGTCTCCTGCATCTGTTTATTTATGGATCTCTCATGGTATTCTTAATACCCTTATCATTACCCTGGTAATGGGTAAGATTGTCTCCTGCATCTGTTTATTTATGGATCTCTCATGGTATTCTTAATACCCTCATCAGCACCCTGGTTATGGGTGAGATTGACTACTGCATCTGTTTATTATGGATCTCTCATGGTATTCTTAAAACCCTCATCAGCACTCTGGTTATGGGTAAGATTGACTACTGTATCTGTTTATTTATGGAGCTCTTGTGGTATTCTTAATACCCTTATCATTACCTGGTTATGGGTAAGATTGTCTCCTGCATCTGTTTATTTATGGAGCTCTCATGGTATTCTTAATACCCTTATCATTACCCTGGTAATGGGTAAGATTGTCTCCTGCATCTGTTTATTTATGGAGCTCTCATGGTATTCTTAATACCCTTATCATTACCCTGGTAATGGGTAAGATTGTCTCCTGCATCTGTTTATTTATGGATCTCTCATGGTATTCTTAATACCCTTATCATTACCCTGGTAATGGGTAAGATTGTCTCCTGCATCTGTTTATTTATGGATCTCTCATGGTATTCTTAATACCCTTATCATTACCCTGGTTATGGGTAAGATTGTCTCCTGCATCTGTTTATTTATGGATCTCTCATGGTATTCTTAATACTCTTATCATTACCCTGGTTATGGGTAAGATTGTCTCCTGCATCTGTTTATTTATGGATCTCTCATGGTATTCTTAATACCCTTATCATTACCCTGGTAATGGGTAAGATTGTCTCCTGCATCTGTTTATTTATGGATCTCTAATGGTATTCTTAATACCCTTATCATTACCTGGTTATGGGTAAGATTGACTACTGCATCTGTTTATTATGGATCTCTTCTAGAACATCTTAAAACCCTCATCAACACCCTGGTTATGGGTAAGATTGACTACTGCATCTATTTATTATGGAGCACTACTGGAACTCTTAAAACCCTCATCAACACCCTGGTTATGGGTAACATTGTCTACTGCATCTGTTTATTATGGAGCTCTTCTGGACCTCTTAAAACCCTCATCAACACCCGGGTTATGGGTAAGATTGTCTCCTGCATCTATTTATTATGGAGCTCTTGTGGTATTCTTAATACCCTTGTCATTACCTGGTTATGGGTAAGATTGACTACTGCATCTGTTTATTTATGGAGCTCTCATGGTATTCTTAACACCCTCATCAGCACCCTGGTTATGGGTGAGATTGACTACTGCATCTGTTTATTTATGGATCTCTCATGGTATTCTTAATACCCTTATCATTACCCTGGTAATGGGTAAGATTGTCTCCTGCATCTGTTTATTTATGGAGCTCTCATGGTATTCTTAATACCCTTATCATTACCCTGGTAATGGGTAAGATTGTCTCCTGCATCTGTTTATTTATGGATCTCTCATGGTATTCTTAATACCCTTATCATTACCCTGGTAATGGGTAAGATTGTCTCCTGCATCTGTTTATTTATGGATCTCTCATGGTATTCTTAATACCTTTATCATTACCCTGGTAATGGGTAAGATTGTCTCCTGCATCTGTTTATTTATGGGGCTCTCATGGTATTCTTAATACCCTTATCATTACCCTGGTAATGGGTAAGATTGTCTCCTGCATCTGTTTATTTATGGATCTCTCATGGTATTCTTAATACCCTTATCATTACCCTGGTAATGGGTAAGATTGTCTCCTGCATCTATTTATTTATGGATCTCTCATGGGATTCTTAATACCCTTATCATTACCCTGGTTATGGGTGAGATTGACTACTGCATCTGTTTATTTATGGATCTCTCATGGTATTCTTAATACCCTTATCATTACCCTGGTTATGGGTAAGATTGACTACTGCATCTGTTTATTATGGATCTCTTCTAGAACATCTTAAAACCCTCATCAACACCCGGGTTATGGGTAACATTGTCTACTGCATCTGTTTATTTATGGAGCTCTTGTGGTATTCTTAATACCCTCATCAACACCCTGGTTATGGGTAAGATTGTCTCCTGCATCTGTTTATTTATGGATCTCTCATGGTATTCTTAATACCCTTATCATTACCCTGGTAATGGGTAAGAGTGTCTCCTGCATCTGTTTATTTATGGATCTCTCATGGTATTCTTAATACCCTTATCATTACCCTGGTTATGGGTAAGATTGTCTCCTGCATCTGTTTATTTATGGATCTCTCATGGTATTCTTAATACCCTTATCATTACCCTGGTTATGGGTAAGATTGTCTCCTGCATCTGTTTATTTATGGATCTCTCATGGTATTCTTAATACCCTTATCATTACCCTGGTTATGGGTAAGATTGACTACTGCATCTGTTTATTATGGATCTCTTCTAGAACATCTTAAAACCCTCATCAACACCCTGGTTATGGGTGAGATTGTCTCCTGCATCTGTTTATTTATGGATCTCTCATGGTATTCTTAATACCCTTATCATTACCCTGGTTATGGGTGAGATTGACTCCTGCATCTGTTTATTTATGGATCTCTCATGGTATTCTTAATACCCTTATCATTACCCTGGTTATGGGTGAGATTGACTCCTGCATCTGTTTATTTATGGATCTCTCATGGTATTCTTAATACCCTTATCATTACCCTGGTTATGGGTAAGATTGACTACTGCATCTGTTTATTATGGATCTCGCATGGTATTCTTAATACCCTCATCAGCACCCTGGTTATGGGTAAGATTGACTACTGCATCTGTTTATTATGGATCTCGCATGGTATTCTTAATACCCTCATCAGCACCCTGGTTATGGGTAAGATTGACTACTGCATCTGTTTATTATGGATCTCGCATGGTATTCTTAATACCCTCATCATTACCCTGGTTATGGGTAAGATTGACTACTGCATCTGTTTATTATGGATCTCCTCTAGAACATCTTAAAACCCTCATCAACAACCTGGTTATGGGTGAGATTGACTACTGCATCTGTTTATTTATGGATCTCTCATGGTATTCTTAATACCCTCATCATTACCCTGGTTATGGGTAAGATTGACTACTGCATCTGTTTATTATGGATCTCCTCTAGAACATCTTAAAACCCTCATCAACAACCTGGTTATGGGTGAGATTGACTACTGTATCTGTTTATTTATGGAGCTCTTGTGGTATTCTTAATACCCTTATCATTACCTGGTTATGGGTAAGATTGTCTCCTGCATCTGTTTATTTATGGAGCTCTCATGGTATTCTTAATACCCTTATCATTACCCTGGTAATGGGTAAGATTGTCTCCTGCATCTGTTTATTTATGGAGCTCTCATGGTATTCTTAATACCCTTATCATTACCCTGGTAATGGGTAAGATTGTCTCCTGCATCTGTTTATTTATGGATCTCTCATGGTATTCTTAATACCCTTATCATTACCCTGGTAATGGGTAAGATTGTCTCCTGCATCTGTTTATTTATGGATCTCTCATGGTATTCTTAATACCCTTATCATTACCCTGGTTATGGGTAAGATTGTCTCCTGCATCTGTTTATTTATGGATCTCTCATGGTATTCTTAATACTCTTATCATTACCCTGGTTATGGGTAAGATTGTCTCCTGCATCTGTTTATTTATGGATCTCTCATGGTATTCTTAATACCCTTATCATTACCCTGGTAATGGGTAAGATTGTCTCCTGCATCTGTTTATTTATGGATCTCTAATGGTATTCTTAATACCCTTATCATTACCTGGTTATGGGTAAGATTGACTACTGCATCTGTTTATTATGGATCTCTTCTAGAACATCTTAAAACCCTCATCAACACCCTGGTTATGGGTAAGATTGACTACTGCATCTATTTATTATGGAGCACTACTGGAACTCTTAAAACCCTCATCAACACCCTGGTTATGGGTAACATTGTCTACTGCATCTGTTTATTATGGAGCTCTTCTGGACCTCTTAAAACCCTCATCAACACCCGGGTTATGGGTAAGATTGTCTCCTGCATCTATTTATTATGGAGCTCTTGTGGTATTCTTAATACCCTTGTCATTACCTGGTTATGGGTAAGATTGACTACTGCATCTGTTTATTTATGGAGCTCTCATGGTATTCTTAACACCCTCATCAGCACCCTGGTTATGGGTGAGATTGACTACTGCATCTGTTTATTTATGGATCTCTCATGGTATTCTTAATACCCTTATCATTACCCTGGTAATGGGTAAGATTGTCTCCTGCATCTGTTTATTTATGGAGCTCTCATGGTATTCTTAATACCCTTATCATTACCCTGGTAATGGGTAAGATTGTCTCCTGCATCTGTTTATTTATGGATCTCTCATGGTATTCTTAATACCCTTATCATTACCCTGGTAATGGGTAAGATTGTCTCCTGCATCTGTTTATTTATGGATCTCTCATGGTATTCTTAATACCTTTATCATTACCCTGGTAATGGGTAAGATTGTCTCCTGCATCTGTTTATTTATGGGGCTCTCATGGTATTCTTAATACCCTTATCATTACCCTGGTAATGGGTAAGATTGTCTCCTGCATCTGTTTATTTATGGATCTCTCATGGTATTCTTAATACCCTTATCATTACCCTGGTAATGGGTAAGATTGTCTCCTGCATCTATTTATTTATGGATCTCTCATGGTATTCTTAATACCCTTATCATTACCCTGGTTATGGGTGAGATTGACTACTGCATCTGTTTATTTATGGATCTCTCATGGTATTCTTAATACCCTTATCATTACCCTGGTTATGGGTAAGATTGACTACTGCATCTGTTTATTATGGATCTCTTCTAGAACATCTTAAAACCCTCATCAACACCCGGGTTATGGGTAACATTGTCTACTGCATCTGTTTATTTATGGAGCTCTTGTGGTATTCTTAATACCCTCATCAACACCCTGGTTATGGGTAAGATTGTCTCCTGCATCTGTTTATTTATGGATCTCTCATGGTATTCTTAATACCCTTATCATTACCCTGGTAATGGGTAAGAGTGTCTCCTGCATCTGTTTATTTATGGATCTCTCATGGTATTCTTAATACCCTTATCATTACCCTGGTTATGGGTAAGATTGTCTCCTGCATCTGTTTATTTATGGATCTCTCATGGTATTCTTAATACCCTTATCATTACCCTGGTTATGGGTAAGATTGTCTCCTGCATCTGTTTATTTATGGATCTCTCATGGTATTCTTAATACCCTTATCATTACCCTGGTTATGGGTAAGATTGACTACTGCATCTGTTTATTATGGATCTCTTCTAGAACATCTTAAAACCCTCATCAACACCCTGGTTATGGGTGAGATTGTCTCCTGCATCTGTTTATTTATGGATCTCTCATGGTATTCTTAATACCCTTATCATTACCCTGGTTATGGGTGAGATTGACTCCTGCATCTGTTTATTTATGGATCTCTCATGGTATTCTTAATACCCTTATCATTACCCTGGTTATGGGTGAGATTGACTCCTGCATCTGTTTATTTATGGATCTCTCATGGTATTCTTAATACCCTTATCATTACCCTGGTTATGGGTAAGATTGACTACTGCATCTGTTTATTATGGATCTCGCATGGTATTCTTAATACCCTCATCAGCACCCTGGTTATGGGTAAGATTGACTACTGCATCTGTTTATTATGGATCTCGCATGGTATTCTTAATACCCTCATCAGCACCCTGGTTATGGGTAAGATTGACTACTGCATCTGTTTATTATGGATCTCGCATGGTATTCTTAATACCCTCATCATTACCCTGGTTATGGGTAAGATTGACTACTGCATCTGTTTATTATGGATCTCCTCTAGAACATCTTAAAACCCTCATCAACAACCTGGTTATGGGTGAGATTGACTACTGCATCTGTTTATTTATGGATCTCTCATGGTATTCTTAATACCCTTATCATTACCCTGGTAATGGGTAAGATTGTCTCCTGCATCTGTTTATTTATGGATCTCTCATGGTATTCTTAATACCCTCATCAGCACCCTGGTTATGGGTGAGATTGTCTCCTGCATCTGTTTATTTATGGATCTCTCATGGTATTCTTAATACCCTTATCATTACCCTGGTAATGGGTAAGATTGTCTCCTGCATCTGTTTATTTATGGATCTCTCATGGTATTCTTAATACCCTCATCAGCACCCTGGTTATGGGTAAGATTGACTACTGCATCTGTTTATTATGGATCTCGCATGGTATTCTTAATACCCTCATCAGCACCCTGGTTATGGGTAAGATTGACTACTGCATCTGTTTATTATGGATCTCTTCTAGAACATCTTAAAACCCTCATCAACACCCTGGTTATGGGTGAGATTGTCTCCTGCATCTGTTTATTTATGGATCTCTCATGGTATTCTTAATACCCTTATCATTACCCTGGTAATGGGTAAGATTGTCTCCTGCATCTGTTTATTTATGGATCTCTCATGGTATTATTAATACCCTTATCATTACCCTGGTTATGGGTAAGATTGTCTCCTGCATCTGTTTATTTATGGATCTCTCATGGTATTCTTAATACCCTTATCATTACCTGGTAATGGGTAAGATTGACTACGGCATCTGTTTATTATGGAGCTCTTCTGGAACTCTTAAAACCCTCATCAGCACCCTGATTATGGGTAAGATTGTCTCCTGCATCTGTTTATTTATGGATCTCTCATGGTATTCTTAATACCCTTATCATTACCCTGGTAATGGGTGAGATTGACTACTGCATCTGTTTATTTATGGATCTCTCATGGTAATCTTAATACCCTTATTTATGGATCTCTCATGGTATTCTTAATACCCTTATCATTACCCTGGTAATGGGTGAGATTGACTACTGCATCTGTTTATTTATGGATCTCTCATGGTAATCTTAATACCCTTATCATTACCCTGGTAATGGGTGAGATTGACTACTGCATCTGTTTATTTATGGATCTCTCATGGTATTCTTAATACCCTTATCATTACCCTGGTTATGGGTGAGATTGACTACTGCATCTGTTTATTATGGAGTTCTTCTAGAACATCTTAAAACCCTCATCAACACCCTGGTTATGGGTAAGATTGTCTCCTGCATCTATTTATTTATGGAGCTCTTCTGGAACTCTTAAAACCCTCATCAACACCCGGGTTATGGGTAACATTGTCTACTGCATCTGTTTATTTATGGAGCTCTTGTGGTATTCTTAAAACCCTCATCAACACCCTGGTTATGGGTAAGATTGTCTCCTGCATCTGTTTATTTATGGATCTCTCATGGTATTCTTAATACCCTTATCATTACCCTGGTAATGGGTAAGATTGTCTCCTGCATCTGTTTATTTATGGATCTCTCATGGTATTCTTAATACCCTTATCATTACCCTGGTAATGGGTAAGATTGTCTCCTGCATCTGTTTATTTATGGATCTCTCATGGTATTCTTAATACCCTCATCAGCACCCTGGTTATGGGTGAGATTGACTACTGCATCTGTTTATTATGGATCTCTCATGGTATTCTTAAAACCCTCATCAGCACTCTGGTTATGGGTAAGATTGACTACTGTATCTGTTTATTTATGGAGCTCTTGTGGTATTCTTAATACCCTTATCATTACCTGGTTATGGGTAAGATTGTCTCCTGCATCTGTTTATTTATGGAGCTCTCATGGTATTCTTAATACCCTTATCATTACCCTGGTAATGGGTAAGATTGTCTCCTGCATCTGTTTATTTATGGAGCTCTCATGGTATTCTTAATACCCTTATCATTACCCTGGTAATGGGTAAGATTGTCTCCTGCATCTGTTTATTTATGGATCTCTCATGGTATTCTTAATACCCTTATCATTACCCTGGTAATGGGTAAGATTGTCTCCTGCATCTGTTTATTTATGGATCTCTCATGGTATTCTTAATACCCTTATCATTACCCTGGTTATGGGTAAGATTGTCTCCTGCATCTGTTTATTTATGGATCTCTCATGGTATTCTTAATACTCTTATCATTACCCTGGTTATGGGTAAGATTGTCTCCTGCATCTGTTTATTTATGGATCTCTCATGGTATTCTTAATACCCTTATCATTACCCTGGTAATGGGTAAGATTGTCTCCTGCATCTGTTTATTTATGGATCTCTAATGGTATTCTTAATACCCTTATCATTACCTGGTTATGGGTAAGATTGACTACTGCATCTGTTTATTATGGATCTCTTCTAGAACATCTTAAAACCCTCATCAACACCCTGGTTATGGGTAAGATTGACTACTGCATCTATTTATTATGGAGCACTACTGGAACTCTTAAAACCCTCATCAACACCCTGGTTATGGGTAACATTGTCTACTGCATCTGTTTATTATGGAGCTCTTCTGGACCTCTTAAAACCCTCATCAACACCCGGGTTATGGGTAAGATTGTCTCCTGCATCTATTTATTATGGAGCTCTTGTGGTATTCTTAATACCCTTGTCATTACCTGGTTATGGGTAAGATTGACTACTGCATCTGTTTATTTATGGAGCTCTCATGGTATTCTTAACACCCTCATCAGCACCCTGGTTATGGGTGAGATTGACTACTGCATCTGTTTATTTATGGATCTCTCATGGTATTCTTAATACCCTTATCATTACCCTGGTAATGGGTAAGATTGTCTCCTGCATCTGTTTATTTATGGAGCTCTCATGGTATTCTTAATACCCTTATCATTACCCTGGTAATGGGTAAGATTGTCTCCTGCATCTGTTTATTTATGGATCTCTCATGGTATTCTTAATACCTTTATCATTACCCTGGTAATGGGTAAGATTGTCTCCTGCATCTGTTTATTTATGGGGCTCTCATGGTATTCTTAATACCCTTATCATTACCCTGGTAATGGGTAAGATTGTCTCCTGCATCTGTTTATTTATGGATCTCTCATGGTATTCTTAATACCCTTATCATTACCCTGGTAATGGGTAAGATTGTCTCCTGCATCTATTTATTTATGGATCTCTCATGGTATTCTTAATACCCTTATCATTACCCTGGTTATGGGTGAGATTGACTACTGCATCTGTTTATTTATGGATCTCTCATGGTATTCTTAATACCCTTATCATTACCCTGGTTATGGGTAAGATTGACTACTGCATCTGTTTATTATGGATCTCTTCTAGAACATCTTAAAACCCTCATCAACACCCGGGTTATGGGTAACATTGTCTACTGCATCTGTTTATTTATGGAGCTCTTGTGGTATTCTTAATACCCTCATCAACACCCTGGTTATGGGTAAGATTGTCTCCTGCATCTGTTTATTTATGGATCTCTCATGGTATTCTTAATACCCTTATCATTACCCTGGTAATGGGTAAGAGTGTCTCCTGCATCTGTTTATTTATGGATCTCTCATGGTATTCTTAATACCCTTATCATTACCCTGGTTATGGGTAAGATTGTCTCCTGCATCTGTTTATTTATGGATCTCTCATGGTATTCTTAATACCCTTATCATTACCCTGGTTATGGGTAAGATTGTCTCCTGCATCTGTTTATTTATGGATCTCTCATGGTATTCTTAATACCCTTATCATTACCCTGGTTATGGGTAAGATTGACTACTGCATCTGTTTATTATGGATCTCTTCTAGAACATCTTAAAACCCTCATCAACACCCTGGTTATGGGTGAGATTGTCTCCTGTATCTGTTTATTTATGGATCTCTCATGGTATTCTTAATACCCTTATCATTACCCTGGTTATGGGTGAGATTGACTCCTGCATCTGTTTATTTATGGATCTCTCATGGTATTCTTAATACCCTTATCATTACCCTGGTTATGGGTGAGATTGACTCCTGCATCTGTTTATTTATGGATCTCTCATGGTATTCTTAATACCCTTATCATTACCCTGGTTATGGGTAAGATTGACTACTGCATCTGTTTATTATGGATCTCGCATGGTATTCTTAATACCCTCATCAGCACCCTGGTTATGGGTAAGATTGACTACTGCATCTGTTTATTATGGATCTCGCATGGTATTCTTAATACCCTCATCAGCACCCTGGTTATGGGTAAGATTGACTACTGCATCTGTTTATTATGGATCTCGCATGGTATTCTTAATACCCTCATCATTACCCTGGTTATGGGTAAGATTGACTACTGCATCTGTTTATTATGGATCTCCTCTAGAACATCTTAAAACCCTCATCAACAACCTGGTTATGGGTGAGATTGACTACTGCATCTGTTTATTTATGGATCTCTCATGGTATTCTTAATACCCTTATCATTACCCTGGTAATGGGTAAGATTGTCTCCTGCATCTGTTTATTTATGGATCTCTCATGGTATTCTTAATACCCTCATCAGCACCCTGGTTATGGGTGAGATTGACTACTGCATCTGTTTATTTATGGATCACTCATGGTATTCTTAATACCCTTATCATTACCCTGGTAATGGGTAAGATTGTCTCCTGCATCTGTTTATTTATGGATCTCTCATGGTATTCTTAATACCCTCATCAGCACCCTGGTTATGGGTAAGATTGACTACTGCATCTGTTTATTATGGATCTCGCATGGTATTCTTAATACCCTCATCAGCACCCTGGTTATGGGTAAGATTGACTACTGCATCTGTTTATTATGGATCTCTTCTAGAACATCTTAAAACCCTCATCAACACCCTGGTTATGGGTGAGATTGTCTCCTGCATCTGTTTATTTATGGATCTCTCATGGTATTCTTAATACCCTTATCATTACCCTGGTAATGGGTAAGATTGTCTCCTGCATCTGTTTATTATGGATCTCTTCTAGAACATCTTAAAACCCTCATCAACACCTTGGTTATGGGTAAGATTGTCTACTGCATCTGTTTATTTATGGAGCTCTTCTGGAACTCTTAAAACCCTCATCAACACCCGGGTTATGGGTAACATTGTCTACTGCATCTGTTTATTTATGGAGCTCTTGTGGTATTCTTAATACCCTCATCAACACCCTGGTTATGGGTAAGATTGTCTCCTGCATCTGTTTATTTATGGATCTCTCATGGTATTCTTAATACCCTTATCATTACCCTGGTAATGGGTAAGATTGTCTCCTGCATCTGTTTATTTATGGATCTCTCATGGTATTCTTAATATCCTTATCATTACCCTGGTAATGGGTAAGATTGTCTCCTGCATCTGTTTATTTATGGATCTCTCATGGTATTCTTAATACCCTCATCAGCACCCTGGTTATGGGTGAGATTGACTACTGCATCTGTTTATTATGGATCTCTCATGGTATTCTTAAAACCCTCATCAGCACTCTGGTTATGGGTAAGATTGACTACTGCGTCTGTTTATTTATGGAGCTCTTGTGGTATTCTTAATACCCTTATCATTACCTGGTTATGGGTAAGATTGTCTCCTGCATCTGTTTATTTATGGAGCTCTCATGGTATTCTTAATACCCTTATCATTACCCTGGTAATGGGTAAGATTGTCTCCTGCATCTGTTTATTTATGGAGCTCTCATGGTATTCTTAATACCCTTATCATTACCCTGGTAATGGGTAAGATTGTCTCCTGCATCTGTTTATTTATGGATCTCTCATGGTATTCTTAATACCCTTATCATTACCCTGGTAATGGGTAAGATTGTCTCCTGCATCTGTTTATTTATGGATCTCTCATGGTATTCTTAATACCCTTATCATTACCCTGGTTATGGGTAAGATTGTCTCCTGCATCTGTTTATTTATGGATCTCTCATGGTATTCTTAATACCCTTATCATTACCCTGGTAATGGGTAAGATTGTCTCCTGCATCTGTTTATTTATGGATCTCTCATGGTATTCTTAATACCCTCATCAGCACCCTGGTTATGGGTGAGATTGACTACTGCATCTGTTTATTATGGATCTCTCATGGTATTCTTAATACCCTCATCAGCACTCTGGTTATGGGTAAGATTGACTACTGCATCTGTTTATTTATGGATCTCTCATGGTATTCTTAATACCCTTATCATTACCCTGGTAATGGGTAAGATTGTCTCCTGCATCTGTTTATTTATGGAGCTCTTGTGGTATTCTTAATACCCTTATCATTACCCTGGTTATGGGTGAGATTGACTCCTGCATCTGTTTATTTATGGATCTCTCATGGTATTCTTAATACCCTTATCATTACCCTGGTTATGGGTAAGATTGACTACTGCATCTGTTTATTATGGATCTCGCATGGTATTCTTAATACCCTTATCATTACCCTGGTAATGGGTAAGATTGTCTCCTGCATCTGTTTATTTATGGATCTCTCATGGTATTCTTAATACCCTTATCATTACCCTGGTTATGGGTAAGATTGTCTCCTGCATCTGTTTATTTATGGATCTCTCTTGGTATTCTTAATACCCTTATCATTACCCTGGTAATGGGTAAGATTGTCTCCTGCATCTGTTTATTTATGGATCTCTCATGGTATTCTTAATACCCTCATCAGCACCCTGGTTATGGGTGAGATTGACTACTGCATCTGTTTATTATGGATCTCTCATGGTATTCTTAATACCCTCATCAGCACTCTGGTTATGGGTAAGATTGACTACTGCATCTGTTTATTTATGGATCTCTCATGGTATTCTTAATACCCTTATCATTACCCTGGTAATGGGTAAGATTGTCTCCTGCATCTGTTTATTTATGGATCTCTCATGGTATTCTTAATACCCTTATCATTACCCTGGTAATGGGTAAGATTGTCTCCTGCATCTGTTTATTGATGGATCTCTCATGGTATTCTTAATACCCTTATCATTACCCTGGTTATGGGTAAGATTGTCTCCTGCATCTGTTTATTTATGGATCTCTCATGGTATTCTTAATACCCTTATCATTACCCTGGTTATGGGTAAGATTGTCTCCTGCATCTGTTTATTTATGGATCTCTCTTGGTATTCTTAATACCCTTATCATTACCCTGGTAATGGGTAAGATTGTCTCCTGCATCTGTTTATTTATGGATCTCTCATGGTATTCTTAATACCCTTATCATTACCCTGGTTATGGGTAAGATTGTCTCCTGCATCTGTTTATTTATGGATCTCTCATGGTATTCTTAATACCCTTATCATTACCCTGGTAATGGGTAAGATTGTCTCCTGCATCTGTTTATTTATGGATCTCTCATGGTATTCTTAATACCCTTATCATTACCCTGGTAATGGGTAAGATTGTCTCCTGCATCTGTTTATTTATGGATCTCTTCTGGAACTCTTAAAACCCTCATCAACACCCGGGTTATGGGTAACATTGTCTACTGCATCTGTTTATTTATGGAGCTCTTGTGGTATTCTTAATACCCTCATCAACACCCTGGTTATGGGTAAGATTGTCTCCTGCATCTGTTTATTTATGGATCTCTCATGGTATTCTTAATACCCTTATCATTACCCTGGTAATGGGTAAGATTGTCTCCTGCATCTGTTTATTTATGGATCTCTCATGGTATTCTTAATACCCTTATCATTACCCTGGTAATGGGTAAGATTGTCTCCTGCATCTGTTTATTTATGGATCTCTCATGGTATTCTTAATACCCTCATCAGCACCCTGGTTATGGGTAAGATTGACTACTGCATCTGTTTATTTATGGAGCTCTTGTGGTATTCTTAATACCCTTATCATTACCTGGTTATGGGTAAGATTGTCTCCTGCATCTGTTTATTTATGGAGCTCTCATGGTATTCTTAATACCCTTATCATTACCCTGGTAATGGGTAAGATTGTCTCCTGCATCTGTTTATTTATGGAGCTCTCATGGTATTCTTAATACCCTTATCATTACCTGGTTATGGGTAAGATTGTCTCCTGCATCTATTTATTTATGGAGCTCTTCTGGAACTCTTAAAACCCTCATCAACACCCGGGTTATGGGTAACATTGTCTACTGCATCTGTTTATTTATGGAGCTCTTGTGGTATTCTTAATACCCTCATCAACACCCTGGTTATGGGTAAGATTGTCTCCTGCATCTGTTTATTTATGGATCTCTCATGGTATTCTTAATACCCTTATCATTACCCTGGTAATGGGTAAGATTGTCTCCTGCATCTGTTTATTTATGGATCTCTCATGGTATTCTTAATACCCTTATCATTACCCTGGTAATGGGTAAGATTGTCTCCTGCATCTGTTTATTTATGGATCTCTCATGGTATTCTTAATACCCTTATCATTACCCTGGTTATGGGTAAGATTGTCTCCTGCATCTGTTTATTTATGGATCTCTCATGGTATTCTTAATACCCTTATCATTACCCTGGTTATGGGTAAGATTGTCTCCTGCATCTGTTTATTTATGGATCTCTCTTGGTATTCTTAATACCCTTATCATTACCCTGGTAATGGGTAAGATTGTCTCCTGCATCTGTTTATTTATGGATCTCTCATGGTATTCTTAATACCCTTATCATTACCCTGGTTATGGGTAAGATTGTCTCCTGCATCTGTTTATTTATGGATCTCTCATGGTATTCTTAATACCCTTATCATTACCCTGGTAACGGGTAAGATTGTCTCCTGCATCTGTTTATTTATGGATCTCTCATGGTATTCTTAATACCCTTATCATTACCTGGTTATGGGTAAGATTGTCTCCTGCATCTATTTATTTATGGAGCTCTTCTGGAACTCTTAAAACCCTCATCAACACCCGGGTTATGGGTAACATTGTCTACTGCATCTGTTTATTTATGGAGCTCTTGTGGTATTCTTAATACCCTCATCAACACCCTGGTTATGGGTAAGATTGTCTCCCTGCATCTGTTTATTTATGGATCTCTCATGGTATTCTTAATACCCTTATCATTACCCTGGTAATGGGTAAGATTGTCTCCTGCATCTGTTTATTTATGGATCTCTCATGGTATTCTTAATACCCTTATCATTACCCTGGTAATGGGTAAGATTGTCTCCTGCTTCTGTTTATTTATGGATCTCTCATGGTATTCTTAATACCCTCATCAGCACTCTGGTTATGGGTAAGATTGACTACTGCATCTGTTTATTTATGGAGCTCTTGTGGTATTCTTAATGCCCTTATCATTACCTGGTTATGGGTAAGATTGTCTCCTGCATCTGTTTATTTATGGAGCTCTCATGGTATTCTTAATACCCTTATCATTACCCTGGTAATGGGTAAGATTGTCTCCTGCATCTGTTTATTTATGGAGCTCTCATGGTATTCTTAATACCCTTATCATTACCTGGTTATGGGTAAGATTGTCTCCTGCATCTATTTATTTATGGAGCTCTTCTGGAACTCTTAAAACCCTCATCAACACCCGGGTTATGGGTAACATTGTCTACTGCATCTGTTTATTTATGGAGCTCTTGTGGTATTCTTAATACCCTCATCAACACCCTGGTTATGGGTAAGATTGTCTCCTGCATCTGTTTATTTATGGATCTCTCATGGTATTCTTAATACCCTTATCATTACCCTGGTAATGGGTAAGATTGTCTCCTGCATCTGTTTATTTATGGATCTCTCATGGTATTCTTAATACCCTCATCAGCACCCTGGTAATGGGTGAGATTGACTACTGCATCTGTTTATTATGGATCTCTCATGGTATTCTTAATACCCTCATCAGCACTCTGGTTATGGGTAAGATTGACTACTGCATCTGTTTATTTATGGATCTCTCATGGTATTCTTAATACCCTTATCATTACCCTGGTAATGGGTAAGATTGTCTCCTGCATCTGTTTATTTATGGATCTCTCATGGTATTCTTAATACCCTTATCATTACCCTGGTAATGGGTAAGATTGTCTCCTGCATCTGTTTATTTATGGAGCTCTTGTGGTATTCTTAATACCCTTATCATTACCCTGGTTATGGGTGAGATTGACTCCTGCATCTGTTTATTTATGGATCTCTCATGGTATTCTTAATACCCTTATCATTACCCTGGTTATGGGTAAGATTGACTACTGCATCTGTTTATTATGGATCTCGCATGGTATTCTTAATACCCTCATCAGCACCCTGGTTATGGGTAAGATTGACTACTGCATCTGTTTATTATGGAGCTCTTCTAGAACTCTTAAAACCCTCATCAGCACCCTGGTTATGGGTAAGATTGTCTCCTGCATCTGTTTATTTATGGAGCTCTCATGGTATTCTTAAAACCCTCATCAGCACCCTGGTTATGGGCAAGAATGAGACTATTGCATCTGTTTGCTCACAGAGCTTCAGCAGTGCTTCTAAGACCCTCATCATCAGCCAGGTTATGAGTAACATTGACTGCTACAGCCGTTTACTGCGGGCCCCCCACAGTCCTGCTAACACCTCAGTCAACCCCCTGCATCTGTAGAAAATCCATTACTGCATCATCTTATTCAGGGAAGCTGCATGGCTCTTGAACCCTTGACCAACACAATGTTGATAAATAAGATTGCCTACTTCAGTAGTTACCTGTGGACTTCCTCCGATTCATAATATCTTCTGAGCCCCCGTCTGTGAGCTAGGCCATCACAAGAGTGAGGGCAGAGTTTTGTGAGCCTCGCCCCGTGCTTTCCAGGGCCCGCCCTCCTTAAGCAACATTTATTTATAGACTTTTAATTGAAAATAACCCTGCCGCCCTCATTAAGAATGAGGCAGCTTATGACGTCAGACTATTTTATGGCAGCAGGCGCCATGTTTTCTCCTTCCCTGGAGCACATTGGTCTTTGATACCTAGAAAGAGGTGCTTCTGACACCTGGGAAAATGGAAGAAGTCTCCAGAGGGCCCATCATCACCTATTGGCCCCAAGCCATCCACTAATCTCTGACAAGCCTCGCTTTGAGTTAGAAGAATCACTGAAAAGACTTCAAAAACATGATCAGCAGCCTGGTTCTGGATCACATGGAGTGATATATCTACATATTCATGAGGTTCCAGCAGTGCTACCAAAACCTTATGCGGAGCACCCCATTTGGTCTGTTTCCCTCTAGTGCGTACAAATACACACCTTGCAAAACAAATTGCTCCCATTGCGGTTGTAGTTGGTAACTGTGGTGCTCCAGGCAGCGTTGGACACAGGGGGGGCTTAAATCAAGGGCGTTCAACATCCCAGGATGCTCTGGAACTTCAAGCCCCAGAGTGCTTAGTGTGGCAGCCATATTGATCTCTCTAACAGGGGCCATGCATAGGCCGCTGGTGCTCAGTCTCCTGTAAGTGTCAGTCCAAGTGCTGTGTGTGGGTAGCAGTGCTCCTGCCTGTCTGATGTCTGTGGGACCAATCTCTTCCTCTCCTCAGAGCCCCTGCGAGCAGGAACAGGAGAAAAAGACCAACTGAAGCAGGCACGTCATGGTATCAGCCTAGCCCTCTGACCCTAGATAACAGTGCATCTGAGATCTGATCTCAAGGGGTCGCTGACTCCCGAGAAGGACAACACACACATTTACAGCAGGGTCACAGCATGAGGGTCAGGAGTGCTTTGCCTGGCAGGTGCGTGTTTTCTTTTGTCAATGCTTTGTATTACTTTTGTGTATTTGTGCCTGTGGAGAGTTGTTCAGGGTCTCATTGACCCCAGTCATATCATCACTTAATGAACAAAACCACGTGTGCTGAGTCAGACTGATGACGCTGTGCACAAGAGAGCCAAAGACAGAAGAGAGCAGAGAGAGTGAGGAAGACTGGTAGAATGTTGAATGATTGCATCTGAATGTTGAAATGAACTACTTCATGCTGTGTTCAGTGTGGTGTCGGGCCTCAGGCCCTCATCCTGGAAATAACGGACACAGACACCAGGGGATGTAGTGCAGTAACTGGCCACGAGCACGTGCACCCGGGCCCTTTTATTGCCGGGGCCACGTCACTCATGACACCCGTGATGGATGGGTGTGGGGGTGCAGTGTGCCCACTCCCATAGGGGAGTGGCTACTAACTCAGTGTCTGCTGAGACACTAGAACGTGTCCAGCAGGACACTACATTCAGCATTTGCAGGTTTGTAAGCCTCCAGCTTGGCACAGCTCCCAAATGGAACGACGTTCAAAAGGAAAGAAGGCATGGTTCATCTGTACAGTGTGTCCAGGTGTGGTGGCAGCTCATCAAAAGCACATGACGGAGGGTTATTTAGAAAACCCACCAGGGGGAGCTGGTGGAGAGAAAGGGCGTCCGCTACCCAAGTTACCAGACATTGTTCCCACGTCATCTTTCCAGACATTCCTGGATATTACTACCTGGTGAGATGGGAATGCCGGTGAACTACCTGATAATGTTAGTGAGTGCCAGATTTCGGATTGGAAAATTGATCAACAGTAAACATTTTGAATGAGTAGCAATGGCTGCCGGTGATGCTACTCTCACTGGTCACCTCCTGGGTTGTCGTTGGGCAGTAAATCTGCCCCCTCTCTCGCCAAGCTGCAGGCCAGTGGGGTCAATACACACACACACACACACACACACACACGCACGCACGCACGCACACACACACACACACGCACGCACGCACACACACACTCTTACGTTTCTTTGTGGTTGTTCCTTACAAGGCAGCAACTTGCATGACTGGAAGTTTGTGTTTTTTATGGTCGTGGTGAAGTTATATTTTTTGCATTATGCTGAGTTCCCTAGGAAAACTGAAATAAACCCAAACTTATGCCACTTTCTCAATGCCAAGGGCACATGTTTTTTTAATTACTGTGCAAAAACACAAATAAGCAAACTAAACTGGTCTTTCTTTGAGACTACCGTACGATGAGACACCTCATTGTAGTAAAGCTAAACCATTGCCCCCCTTCGTGTGCAGACCCTCCATGACACACAGACATTCATCTCACACAAGGGCACTGCGCAGCCCCCCCTGAGCGCCTCCCACGAGGAGTGCCGGCTGGACTCACAGGAGTAAAGGAGCTTTGGACCATGAGTGCTAATGCAAGCCAGAGGAACAGGCCCCTCGCCACCCGTTGGGTAGTACAATACATGCAAACATTGGGTGCAGAGGCCCCTCATACTACTGGGACCCGGTGCCACTGCACCTGCTGCACCACTGATCGCTATGCCACTGGTTTGAGCTCTGTCAACATGATTCAGAGGCTGGAAAACATTCAATAAAGATAGCATATTTATCGGATCTGATGAGACTCCTGTGCTCTCTGACTATAAAGAATTATGAGAACTGGGTTACGTCATTCACAAAACAGCCAGGCAAACCATAACTCACACCCCGAATGGATTACTTATGGTCTCACTCTTGATGAAACAGATGTTATTAGATATGTCAATAAGCATTAGCAAAGCCAATAAGTCTCGCCTATGCAAGATCTATTGGTTTGTTAATGTTTTTTTGAGCCATGTTGTACAGCAGTGCCGCTGAAGTCCAGTATGTTTGAGAGTTTTAAAAAAAGCACTATGACGAGGTTCAATGCTGGCTGCGTCAAAGCACTTTTTTTTATTTTCTGAGATGCTGCACATCAATAGATCTCGCATAGGTGTGATCTATTTTCTCTGCAAATGCGTGTTTCTTTTCCATTTGGCACTCAAAGGACTGTATATGTTTTCTTGGTAACCCCTTCCTCCCCATTCTGCTGCTTCCTCTTCAAATCCTCACCCTCGCACTCTTCTTGCTAGTTCTCACCTCCTCAAAACTTCCCCCATGCTCCCTGCGCATCGATTACAGGTTATGGTGGTACAGCCTGGGGTCAAGTAGAATGTGCAATGCACAAGCAGCATTCATCTGCACTGCACTTCGCCCACAAGGAGTCTTTGTGTCTGGTTTTCTTCTGTGGCTCGACTTCCAGGTACTTAAATCTCTGAGATTGATGTGAGGCTCCGAATATAGCTCCTTGTCAGAGACTGCCCAAAAAGCACAGCTTTTTCACACTCAAAGGAAACAATGAAAAGGCTCACCAACCTGCTTGTTACAGCACAAAATTAAAATGCTGAAGTCTGACTTCAGGTTTAAAGGATATAGCATTGGAATATTTGCGAATTGCCTCCTACCAGACCTTTTTAGTCCTCGTCTTTTAATTTTCTGTCTCTGCAATATCCCTCACTCCATTTTACGTCAGCGGGCGAATGAAAACTGCAGACTTTCATATGCAAGGCTCGCTCTTGCTGTTCCCAAATCATGGTTGATGTGCGCATAATTAACCTGATTTTATGAATCTTTTAGATAAATGTGTAGGCTTTTGGCGCAGCATGGAGCGTGCTACAGGACACAGGCCAAACCAGTTATGCAACTGTAGCTAATCTCTATTCAGATAGAATGAGAAACATTTTAAAACCATATGGGAAAAGGCTGGAACACTGAGCGCTCCCTTAATGTACGCTTAATTTACTGTTCACCGGAGATTGTGTTTCAAGTAAGGAGCTTCCAGAACTGTGACTTAAAAGCTGCCTTTATCATTTAAGAGGGTTTTA
The DNA here is from genome assembly GCA_963921515.1 of Calotriton arnoldi. Taxonomy (NCBI): domain Eukaryota; kingdom Metazoa; phylum Chordata; class Amphibia; order Caudata; family Salamandridae; genus Calotriton; species Calotriton arnoldi. The sequence continues at coordinate 4,774,655 of CAWUFW010000109.1, read as the reverse complement.
AATCAAAATTCATTTGAGTATAAATAGCATATCTCTATCTGCTCCCAATCCAAAGTAAGCACTTATTAAATGTAATAAGGTAACTAAGTGTTAGTTAATCGGAGAGACAGGCCTTGTTTTTCCATGCTAGGACATGTAAAACTGAAGTACACATTTCTTACTTTTTAATACAATGCACCCTGCCTTTTGAGCCTTTAGGGCCCACCTTAGGGATGACTTATAGGTATTAAAAAGGATTTTTTAAGCCCGGCAACAAGTTTATTTTAGGCATACTTTAAATGGTATTTGGACAAAATATCAAAAATATCAAAAAATAAATATCGAGATGCAGAAATATTGAGATAGAATTATTGTGATGCATAAATATTGTGTGTAAAAATATTGTTGACAAGAATATCAGTTTTAAGGTAAGTAACATCGATGTTAAAAATATCTATGTTTTTAATATTGATGTTAAACATATCTATGGCCCTAATTATGTCGCTCGGAAATCTATCTGACAGCTCATTAATTTAATTTGTATTTATATTTTTGGTGCGGGTTGTGGTTTTTGTGGTTTTTGTAGGGGTAAGGGGTGTATGAAATTAATAATAATAATGAATAATGAATGTTAATTATTAATGATTATTTAATTGATAATGAATTATGTTAGTTGTGTAATTAAGATTATTACACTGCAGGTTTTTGAGTTTGTAGGGTAAAGGGTGGGAAGTTAATAAAATATAATTATTGTATTATTAATTAATTACAATTATTTGTTTGATTGATAATTATGTAAAATGTATAATTATAATTTTTAAGATATATTTTAGGTGTGTGTTGTTTAGTATGTAGAGGTGTAGGGTAGGTAGTTGTTAAAGTTATAATAAATTTAGAAATAGTTATTCATCCATTAAAAATTGTGTTATTTATGATGTTATTTTTTAATTGTGTTATGGTTTTTAATGGTTAATAACATAATATTTGTAGGTTGTTATGATTGTCAGAATATAGGGGCTGATTACGATGGCGGTGAACCCGCCACCGACAGGCTGTCGGTGGTGGGTTCACAGCCATCGTGATGCCATTTCCTGCACACCAGATTTTGATGCCGGGCGGAAAGCCCGACTGCCACGGGCCCGACAGTAGCAATCATTCCGATTGCCTGTCAGACCACTCTGCATCTCCAGAATGGTGGCGGTGCCTACCAGGCACCGCCGTAGGGCTTAGGATGGTCCATCCTAAGATGGACTTTGGGGGCCCGTAGCGGGGCCCCCTTACACCGGGCACTTTGGTTTTGGGGTTGGGGGGCACCTATTTTGCCCCTACATTTTCCTGCACCATGTGGCAGGCACCGCATGGTGCCTGCCACGTAGTGCAGGGAAATGTAAAAAGTGCATTTATAACATTGTGGCAGGCGCTGCAGCCAACAGTACCTGCCGCAATGTTAAGTGTGGCACTTGCAGCCGCCTGGGTGGCGGCCGCATCGTAATACCACCTGTGGGACCGCTGCCTTGTAGGTGGGCGGTCCCACTCACTGAGACGATGGCGGACTGACTGTAGTCCGTCCGCCATCGTAATCAGCCCCATAGTGTGGTATTTTAATTAGATTATTTGGTTTAATTTAAAATATTTATAAAACATGATAATAAATATGTATTTTAAAATTTCTTTTAAAATGTATATATATATATTTTATATTTGCATATTTATATTTCTTGATATTTAATATAGCTGTTATAATATTTTATTTGTTTGAAGTGAATAGTAAATTTTAAACCTCTGCAATCGAACGCTTTCCCTATTGTTGCACCGACTGGAGTGAGAATAGTAATTTGTACCCCTCCTGAGCCCAATGCTTTTCCTACTTTTGCACCGTTTGGAGTGGGAATAGTACATTTTGCTGCTCCTGAGTCCAATGCTTTCCCTACTGTTGCACAGACTGGAGTGGGAATAGTACATTTTGCCCCTCCTGAGTCCAAATCTTTCCCACCTGTTGCACAGACAGGAGTGGGAATAGTAAATGTTACCCCTCCAGAGTCCAACGGTTTCCCTACTGTTGCACAAATTGGAGTGGGAATAGTATATGTACTATTCCTACAATTTTAAAGTTTTGTTTATATCATTTAAATATATATTATCATGATGTTTCTGTGTATTTAACATTGTTATTTGTACTTAGTAATGTTTGTAATATAATATATTTTTAGTACAATGTAATTTTTTATTGTTTACATTTTTGTGTAAATAAATTGGTATGTTTTTAAATTTGTTCCAGTTCATTTGTTACGGTTTTAATGTATTATATATATGTATATATCGTTCCACAATTTTGCTCCTACCGTTCTCCCTCGCCTGTCGGCGCGCTAAGCCAGCGGAGCACACCGGACGTGATTAATTACGTACAGAGCCAAAATAAAGAGCATACTCAGGGGATAATCCTTTAGGCAGTTGTTTTATTCCAGTAACGCATTTCGACTGCAACGCAGACTTGATCAAGACTGCGCTGCAGTTGAAACGCGTTACTGGAATAAAATAACTGCCTGAAGGATTATCCCGTGAGTGTGCGCTTTATTTTGGCTCTGCACATAAAAAATATATATAGAGAAATATATGCATATATATTTATTTGGTATATTAATACACTTTACAAAAAATTTGTAAATTATAAAATAAATGAAAATTATTTTAATAGTTTTAAATTATATATGTTTAAATAAGTATACACACATACATATATGTGCATTTTTAAAAAATAAGTATAAGATTTACATATTTTTTTAAATTATTTAAGTATTTTAATTTACTTTATACTACTGTTACATGCTAATATATTTAATGTTTACTATTTTTAACTATATATATGTTAAAAAAGATATTTTTGTAATTGATATTAGTATCTCACGATATTTTTGTCCTTTACATTATAAGTATAGGAAAACAACTTTTTATGCTCGATATTTTTGACACTATATTTTTATACCACAATATTTGTGGTTTTGATATTTTGTCAGTGAACCTCTTTAAATGGCTACTTTAGCACTAGTAGCATTTAATTTACAGACCCGGGTACATGTGGTACCTACCATTCACTAGGAACTTACAAGTAAATTAAATGTTCCAATTAGGTGTAGGCCTATTTTACCTTGTTTGAAAGAGAGAGCACAAGCACTTTAGCACTGGTTAGCGGGTTAAAGTGCACAGAGTCCTAAAGCCAACAAAAAAACCTCAGCAAAACAGGGGGGATGAAAGCAAAAAGTCTGGGGGAGTACCACGCCAAGGATGCCAGGTCTTGAGCCCCGGGTTCAATCTGGAGGTCTGGGGTTAGATGTTTTGGTAAGGACTTGGATTTGAGAAGTCAAACACTGGTGAGCCGACAGCCTCGAGAACAGGTGAAGAGTCTCATGTTGTCAGTGTTCAGGGCTTTGGGGGTTATTTTCGATAGAGGTGGGTGAAGTGGTCCAGTTTTGCCTAGGCTCTTTTCACAAAGTATATTTTTAACATTTTTTTAAATAAATCTTGCTAAAGGCAAGTTTTTTTTGCTGACAAAAATAGAAAAAGCCATGCAATGACTGTGTCTGGCAGAAGATTCCTCCTGTACAAAACAGCAGGAGAGCATCATGGACCTGCTCTTTTTCAAGCTTGGGAGGCTCAGTCAGGAGCCGATAATTTTCACAGGTCCTGATCCATGACCTTGCTTGACCTTCCTATTCACACATTAGGAAGGATTCGTCTGTTCCTTCCCAGCTGTGGTCATTTCATTTCTCACCGCCGTGCGTGAGGAAATTGGATTAAAATTGCCTGAAAACTCAGATGATGGGGGCGCAATTCAGCAATTGCACAGGAGAATTCAGCAGCAGGCTGTCGAAGCAGCACCGTCTTCACGTGCCACTAATACTAGCCTTCTACTTGTCCACAGAGCCTTGGCCATGACAAGGTTTGGATCATAAGCTCTCTGCAGTCACTATTTTACAGCTGCACCTGCTGAAGGCAGCATCGACTGCTGCCAGTCCAACATGGGGGGCAGCGGGGTCAGCGCGGGGGAAAAAATAATAAAAACAATAATTGAAACGCTTACCTTTTGCTGTCGGCCCGCGATCTTCTGTTCCCTCGCCGTGCCGCGCCTGCTGCTCCTGGCACTACAATCCCCAGGAGCACAGGCTCCCACACTCCCAACGCAATCCCAGTGCTTCTCTCATGCAATTACTCGCAGCATGAGAGAAGCGCTGGGATTGGGCGAAGCCGGCCAGTTACACGCTCCAGCAGGGACTGGGAGCCTGTGCCCCTGAGCACTGCTGATATCTCTGAGGAACAGCCTGGAGATATCAAAGTGCGCATGTCGGTTTGGCGAACCTTGGGCGGCCGGCCAAACAGACATGCGCACTTTCAGTGCCTACTATCACTCCCCCACTGCTGCTGACGCTGAGACATGGCCCGCCCCGCCCCAGACTCACGGACTGGAAGTCAAAAATAAAATGACAATAAAATAGTTTTGTCATTTTATTTTTCTTCTGTCTGCTGGCATTTCTGCAGTGGGGCGACGCTCCTCCGCCATAGCGGAGTAGCTGCCCCTGGTTGAACAGTCAGGGTTAATGATCTGCAAAGTTAGGACAAAGTAAACCTCCGTAATTTATAAAGAGTGTGCACGATGATCGAGGTTTTGGTAGGAATTCCAATCTGCATAAACCGTTTTTCACTGCCAAGTGGTGCAACAAAATACACACTCCACAGACAACAGTAAGGTCTTCTGCAACAACAACCTTGTAAACCATAACTGTCACACCAGACGCAATGCTCACACCTCACCCAGATTTCACAGATGAAATTTCGGATCACATTGTAAAAAAATATTTTCAAAGAGATAACTACAAATGTATTATTTTTTATTGGTTTGAGTATGCGTTGTTATTTCATCACATTGTGCTTTTAGCTGTTTTCTGCTTTATAAGCTTTATCAAGAAATATAATGTACACAAGATAGAAAATAAATTTAACAACTAAGGTCAAGAGCAAATAGAAAAAATAAACGTGAACAGTGAAATGATACGTACAAAAGTTATTGAAAAATGCATTGGTAGTAAACAAGTAGCAAACAAATCTAAAATACTTAGGGGCATATTAACAAGGGCCTTATCTTTAAAAGCCAAAAAAGCGGAGATAAAACTATTGCCCTATTTACAAGTGGGTGCTAACATGCATTAGCGCATGTTAGCACCCGTTTTCCCGACGCCTCGCTTTGCATCTCTAATGAGATGCAAAGTGGGCGTCACTGGGCAGTACTGCATGTAAATTATCGCTGATGTGCACATCGCGATATTTACAAGGAGGCCCACGCATTTTAGCAGACGTTAGTTTTTGGCGAAAACCACGGTTTTCGCCTAAAACTAACGTCTGCTAAAATGCTGACTTACGTATACTTAACATTGGGAATGGATTATGCTGATACGACCACAGGGTCGTATCAGCAAAGTTATCGCCGTTTTCCATGGAACATCGCTGGAAAACCAGCGATGTTCCATGGAAAACAATGCTATCGCTGGAATAATTATCGCCATTGCGCTATGCGTTGTTAATACAGCGCTAGCATGGTGATAATTTCCAGCGATAGCTGGCGTAAAAAAAATTCACGCTAAGCGCGGCCAGCGATAATTATCGCTGCCGCTTGAAAATATGCCCCTTAGGGCCTTATTACAAGTACGGCGGTCCTGGGACTGTCGTACTTGCGGTGGCAGTGTGTCCACTGCCAACCCTGCGGGTCTGCCTGCAGTATTTTGAGTGTGGTGGTTGGACCGTCACAGGATCTCCGCCTCCGCCGGAATCCAGGATCCCGCAGAGGTTGCGGTGCAGACAGGGAAAGTAATATGCTGGCACCGCTGAGCATATTACAACTTGTCTCTCTTCCGCCCTTTTCATGACAGGGGCCCCGGCCACATTTGGACATGGGGGTGCGTGCAGCGGGGCACATGTTGTGGCCCCCTAAAATTGCACCTTTGTTCCTGCACTGTGTGGCATGCACGGCATGGTGCATGCCACACCGTGCAGGAAGTGTGCAGTCGGCGCTCTCACAGCGGCTGGCTGCATATTAGGCTCTCTCATGAGCCTAATATCACAACGCTTCCCACCCTGGGTTCAACTCAAAATCCGGCGGGCATGTGAACCATGGCCGTGGCAGTCCTCCTGTGGGCGCGGCGGTGGCGGTCCTATAGTAGGACCGCCAAAGTCGTAAAAAGACTTAATTAAGAATAAGCAGTGTTTGGTTGTTTTTGTCTTTTTTGTGGGAGAGGGATGGGGGAATATTTAATGGAAGTAGATATGGGGTACCATGTGGTCGATCAGTTAAAGATGCATCGAAGGGATAAAGAAAAAAGAAATTGTAAGCTACAAAATATGATTATTTGAAGGAAAGAGAAACAATGTGATGGTGGAAAATAGTTAGAGGAGTTAGAGATTCAAAGAGGTTTAAAAGTAGTGGGGTCAGAAGCAGGATGAATGACTGATGGAGCACTAACTGTGTTTTTTAAAAAGTTTTATTTAGCGCGAACTAAACCCGAGAATTCAGGTATCAGAGCGCTTTATATGAGCACCAGTTTCGTTACAGATGGACACATTCTTTTTTTTTGTTAGGCACGGGGAGATTAAGTGATTTGCCCAGAATCACAGGATGTTGACCTTCGTTGCCAAGACTCGAACCCGGTTCCCCAGCTACAAAGTCGACCGATCTAGCCGTAAGGCTACATCCTCTCTGTGTTTAAAAATGTTGTGAGAGGCTGCCACATAAGTTCTCTGTTGTGCTTTTAGGTGTTGTTGGTATTAATATTGTGAGGCTAAAGCTTTGCATTTGGTGTGGTTGTGGTTTGTATGACTGGTGTGAAAGTTATGGCTTGTGTTCATAGCTATAACTTTAACAATAATTTCAGCATTTTTACATTTTTTATTTGTAATCCTAATTCGTAATCACTCTCATCCAAAATCATTATGATTATTTTCATGCACGTAATTCCTTTCTCTCTGGTTTGCTACCAGTTGTTAGTATCTAAGTGTGATAGCATCATTAATGACTCTCTGATTTCTTGGATCTTTTCTTATTTTTCAGGTTGATCACTATGGATGAGTGACGTTAGATTCAAATTGAAGACAAGATCCACAAGTGAAGTATGTGTATATGTGTATAGCATTTCCATAGCGCAAACCTAGCCAAAGGGCTGCGGTGTGCTGTACATGGTGAAATTCAAGCACAAAGACAACAATAGGAGAGGAAGCCGGGTTGTGGACTGAACCGGAACACTGGGCCTAAGAAGTCGGATAGGTTCTTAAAGAGGAAGCTCTTCTAGAATAGGACCACACTGGAATGCTCCTCAAAGCTGAAGGAGTGGCTGTCTCTCGGGCGAGGCTTAAATACTGGCTGTGCCCAAGATGGCCACCCTGACTTTTAGGTTCTTATCTGATCATTGTTGTTGCTGCTCACATGAGTGAGGGCTTTTTAAGCAGGCGAGCAGCAGATTCAATCTCTCACCCCAAGACCTGTGGAGAGAGCACAACAGTGATTGGGAGCATTCTCTTCTATAAATCTGGGGTGGCCACGGGAAGCCCAGATGTCTGTATTACTTGGTGTTGTCTTGGTTGACTGGATAAGCCTGGTAGATGACATAGGGTGCAGACACTGATAGTAGTTCCCTTAATGGCCATCTCCCAGGTGGTTGCTGCTGTGGAATTCGGATATAAAAAGTATGCATTAAATATGAAACGGGACCCTGTCCCATAGATCTCCAGGACCTATCCTTTGGACCATATTCATTCTAATAAATTATGTTATGCAGTTTGCTAAGTATTCTTTTTGAGTCTAACACTACCTTGATTTCATGTTCCACTTTACAATCCACCTCCAAGGGTGGACCACCTGTCACTGTTACAGGATTTTAGTAGTGAAACATGAAAACCGGATGCACTGAAAAAGATTGAAATACTTCTAGTTTGGCTGCCACTGGATTAAACAAATAAGTGATTTGGTAGAACACAAGGTTCAATGGAAGAATTTTCTGGGATCCTGTTAGATTCATATGTTTTGTGGACAGCCAAACCTGACCTCTGGAATAGAGTAGCAGAGTGAAGCAGTTTTGGGCATCAGTATAAGCCTTGTAATTGATTTGTGCTTTTTTGCAGATGCTCCATGCCAAACAACAAAGGTTGTCTCCGTTTCTCGTGTTGTTCCTGGACAAAGAATACAGTGCTAGCCTTAAAACATCAACTCTATACTGCGACCTTCATAGGACACAGGGGGACAATCAGGTGGAGACAATGGTTGAGATCCATTCCAGGTCTCTTTGAACAACTTCTGTGTGATCATAGTTATCCTAGCTCCTGAATCAACAAGCAGTTTGATAGTTGTGTCTCCCACTACAATGTCCACAACAGGATCAACACAAGATGAAAGATCTCCTTCAACCAGACCTTGAGTAAGGAGAACATTTTCATCTTCAAAACAATCACCACCATTCCTGACTACAGAAACAATCTCAGCATCCGACTCATCATCAGACTCAACAACTGGCTTCTTGTACCCTTTCTTTTTTAGACATATTTTGGCAAAATGACCTACTTTCTTACAGTAATTGCAGGTAACATTGCTAGCCGGACACCTGGCTCCATTGGCATATGGAGGATTACCGCTCAATGCGCGGCAGCATCTTCGCTGCTGGATTGCCATAGATTGTCACCAGAGCTTGATGATCTGTGATGATGGTGAACGACTTCCCGTAGATGAACATGTGATAGTGTTCACATGCCCATACCACTGCCAGGCTTTCTTTTTCTGGTTGAGAGTATGCTCTCTCGATATCGGACAGGCTTTTGCTTGCATATGCAACAATTCTTCTCGGTGAATCTCTCCCCGGCAGATGTTGCGCTAGTATTGCTCCTAACCCTACTGGGCTGGCATATACCGTTAGTTCCGTGCATAGCGACGGGTCAAAGTAGGCGAGGTGATCTACAGTCATTACAGCCTCTCTGATGGCTTCAAATGCCCAGCGGCACTCTTGAGACCACACGAACTTCTGACCTTGCTTTGTTAACTCCCGGAGCGGTGTGCTCACTGTGGCAAAGTCCTTGATGTACCGAGCACAGTAGCTGGCAAGTCCTAGGAATGACCTCACTTCTGCGACATCCTTGGGAGCCTTCGTGTTTTTCAACGTTTCTACTTTGCTGGGATCCGGCCTCATCCCTTGCTTGGAGAAAATGTGACCGAAGAATACCAATTCACTTTTCCCAAGTTCACACTTGTCTGCGTTTAGAGTTAATCCCGCTTGTTCCAGCTATAGACATACTTGATGCAGTGCTCGGTCATGTTCCTCATCTGATCGCCCAAATACTAAAATGTCATGACTATAGTTTAGGCTGTTCTTCACCGGCCTTATCACCCGCCTTATTGTTTCTTGAAATATTTCTGCAGCCGACGAAATGCCAAAGCTCAGTCTCTTGTAGCGAAATAGCCCCATGTGCGTTGAGAATGTGGTAATGTATCGTGACTGTTGGTCCAGCTCCAGTTGGTGGTACCCTTTGCACAAGTCTAACTTTGAAAATGTGCATGCACCCATGAGACAGCTGATCATCTCATTGAGATGGGGCCCTGGGTGCCGTTCTTGCTCGATTGCTTTGTTTGGTACCCTCATGTCCACACAGATGCGAATCTTGGAGGTGTTCTTTTTCGGGACTGCCACTATCGGAGACACCCAAGGCGTCGGCCCTTCCGCAGGCTCAATGATGTCCTGGGCTAGTAAGCTTTGAATTTCCTCTTCTACTTGCGGTTGCAGGTGTATCGGCACCCGCCGATGATGCTGTGCAATTGGTTTGACCGCTTCGTTAATGTGCAGTGTTATCTGTTTTCCTTTTAACTTCCCTAGGCCCTTCAGGAGGGCCGGATGTTCTTGCAAAATGTTCATTTTTGTCGACATGTGGTATGTCATCGCCAGTAGACCCATCACTTGTGCCGTGACATTGCTTAGGAGGCACGGTGCTGGGACGTCACCTTTCAGCACATGTACCTCTTCTTGGCAGGACCTTTCCTTGTACGTTAGTGTCTCCGTGAACTTCCCCATGTTCTCTACCGGCTTCTTGGATCCACATGTGAACACATCAACCATGGACGGTGATAGCGGCGGCTTCACTTTCATTTTCACGTATTCTGACATGCACATGATGTTGCACGTGGTCCCGCTGTCAAGCACGAACTGAGTGCTGTGCTGTCCCACTGCAATGTCCACTGTTGCTGTTTTCTTTATTTTGTCTTTTTCCACGAGGTGAATGTGCTCTTGTTCTTGGCCCTGCTTGGGGGCGTCAGCCATGAGATACAGTCGTGCCACCCTCACAGGTGCTGTTGCTTCTTCTGACTCATCAGAGGAACTGCGGTTTGCCGTTTCCATGTGCCGGGCGTATCGATTGTCAGTCGGCCGTGGTCTCGCTGCTATGCCCCGCTCGTTCCTGAACTGCCTGCTCATGCAGGCGCTTGCGAAGTGATTTTCCCTGTTGCATTTTCTGCATCTCTGGCCCATCGCAGGGCACGCACCAACATGCGGGAAATCCAGTCCGCATCTGTAGCATGAGGTTTGTTCATTCTTCTTTGCAGTCGAGGCCACTGGGTATTCTTTCTTTTTGACATTTCCGGTGACACGATTCGCCTGTTCTACTCTTTTCTCCTTTCCCAGCTGCATCTCTTTGGCGTGTGCTGTTGCTCTCGCTTCCGCACGAGCCATGGTCAATATCTTTTCCAGTGTTGTCGGTTCTTTCAGGACCCGTGCACGGAACTCTACAGACTGACAGCCCTCAATGATGCATAGTCGTATGGCTTGCTCATTGTCGAACTTGTCAAACTCGCAGTACGTGACCAGTTTCCTCAGTCGTGTTGCGAAGTCATCAAGGGACTCCTCTGTTCTCTGACACGCTGTGATGAAGGTGTATCTTTCAAAGTCGATGTTCCGTTGCGGGTCAAATTTCTCTGTGAGACACTGTATCACCCCTTTGTATGTCGCCGTCTGCTCGCTGGGAAATGTTATGAGCAAATCCTCGACTTCATCCCCTGCGAGATTGAGAAAAGGTCCAGTTGTTTGCTGTCTGCCACGTCGGTGGCCCGCATGTAGCGTTCGAACTGCCTAATCCATCTCTCCCACCTGATGCCAGCTTGTGGTTCTGACAAGCTGAATGGTAGCGGTCGTCTGAATATCGCTTGTGGATTCTTCTTCTCACTTTCGGTGTCAACCATGTTCACTATGTTCTGCTGAGGTGCAGCTCCTGTGCAGGCTTTTCCTGTAGCCCTTTCCTATCTTGTGGCGACCGCAGTGCTTTATTCTCTGTCTTTCGCTTTGTTGCCACTTTACATGCACTTTATCTATGTAGTTCACTTTCTCTCTTTGTTTCTTTCATGTACCCTTGTGTTGGGTGTTTCTACTTACTTCTTGGTTCACTTAGAACTCGCCTCCTGGCCTTTTTTTTTACTTTCGGCACTTATTTTCCTTTTTTGCCTGACTTAAAAATGGCCTCCCGGCTTTCCTCTTTCCTTATTGGCTGGTTTGCCTGTCCTCAAAATGGCCGCCGGATCTCGCGAGACCGAGATTTCCTTTCGCCTGACTTAAAAATGGCCTCCCGGCCTTCCTCCGCGCTGATTGGTGCTCCTGCCTGACCCCAAGATGGCCGCCGTGTTTGCGCGAGATTTGGCTTCAAATCTACGCGCAAACCGTGCTCTCCTCAGTGCGGCGGCGGCAGGGACGCGGTCGGGTGCACCGTGATGCCCCTGCTTTCCGGAGCAATGCTGCTCACTTGGGCGCTTCTTACCGCGCTTTCCAGACGCCGGGCGATCTTCTTTCTTCGGCTCTCAGACCAGGGTGGGCTCCTGGCTCCGTCGGCTCTCGGACCAGGGTGGGCTCCTGGCTTCGTTGTCCTGCGACCGGGTGGGCTCCGGATGTCGCAGTTGATCCTTCTCTTCTCCCGACTCTCCTGCAGCGGGCGGACCAGGGTGGGCTCCTGGTTCCGGTCTTCCGTTCTTTGAGGGACCGCGGTTCACTCGTTTTCGATGGCGCTTCGGCGTCCCACCATCCTCGTCGCCAGATGTCATGTTCTTTGCTGCAAGGACCACACAGGAGACCAGGTAGGCTTTCTGACTTCTTTAATATATATATATTGTGTGCGCTGCCCACATGCATGTCTGCTCTTCTTCGCTGCTCCTACTGGACTGCCCTTCCGCCCCTTGACCGGAAGTGGTGTCCAGTTGCTTCCCTGCCCTCTTGCCCAGTGCAGGGTCCTAGTGCCTTCCACCCAGGCCACTACATCACTGAGGGAAAAATGTTTGTGACTTCTCACTGTAACACACGACATGCTCAATGGTGAGTTTATACAACAAAGATATGCCGTATGAGAGAGAAGCTGTCCTCTTCCTGCACCAAAATGAAGTGCTCCAAGCCAGGTTCGGAAAGCAAGCTCAGTCAACATTCCCTCGCAGGAGCCAGAGTAAGAATGCAGCCTCTCAACCTCTAGTGAGCAGCTCAGAGAGCTGCAAGCAGAGGGACTGCTATTTGTATTTGGTCATTAAAGATGGCTGCTGAGATTCTGATGGCGAAGTTTACGAGATTACAGAGTTCAGTCTCGTTTTTTGCAATAACAGCTGCAATATTAGTTTCAGTTTCTATTACAAAAGTGCTTCAGATGATCACGATTCCCGCACGGTTTTAGAGACAGCACTTGACAAACAAAATGGCAGATGTCTCATCTACTCACACTTGGGGTCTGCGCCTTCATTTAAAAGTTGGCCACCACCCCGTCTGCTGCCAGAAAAACTATTGCATTTACCCAATGCCAGTGGAAATAATGTCAGAGCGGCTAATCTATGTAGGGGAGTCCGTCTGATCCCAGTCATTCTATCAACTGTATAGTTTTGCAGGGCGACCATGCCTGGGTTGGAGGAGGTGCTTTGTCACCCCAGCCAGGTCACTGTGACCAGACAAACTCCAAATGAAGCCCTTCATGCCCTCCATGCAGTGGATGAGCCGTTCCCATCCTCCCCAAAACCTCCTCAGTGCTGCGGATGTAAACGTCTCATCCTTGCACCGAAAGCAGAACGTAAATCTGGTACTCACACAAGAAGGATTTTCAGTTTTTTCCAAAACTTCGAGCTGTGATAGAAGAGCTACCCTTCCGGCTCAAGATGCTCATTTTGGGATGACGTACAACACGCCATGTACAGTGACTTCAGAACTTCTGGAAGTAATAGCAGCTGGAGCCCCAAAAACCGATCACAACAGGATACCTTTGGAAGGGGGGAACCTCCACTTTCCAACTATACCTCTGCCTTGTGGTCACTAATGGGAATCGCTGAAGGAGGGTGATCCCCAAGTAGGGATCCAACCGCTGGCAACCGGGGAGGGCTGCAGAGGGGATTGGCCCCCCAGGCTTGGTCAAATGTTTCCTCTGTGGGGACTAGAGACCTTCTGTGCCCTTGGAAGGGTGATTGAGGGGGGGGGGCTACCCCCAACCTGCTCCTCTCAGAAAGACCACTAGACACCAGAGGTTTTAAAAAGTAAAAGAATGGGGTGAGGGCTGGCATTGGGCCATAGTCTCAACCCTAAAAGTCTTTCTGCAGGACAGATAGGGGGAGTTACTCCTAGTCTGTCCTCCCCAAGGGGGAGCAGAAACCCCACTATATAGCAGGGATGTTTTTATTTATATATAAAAAAGTGGGTTGGGGGCTGAACTGTCCAGGCATCGGGCTGTATCCCTACCCCAAAAAGCACCAAGTTGTTCTGCCCCCAGGAGGGCAGTTTGGGGCAGTTAATTTCAACATCCTCTCCCCGGGCGGGAGAGAGGGCAGAAAGCCCTCTAGATGCCAGAGTTTATTTATTTTAAAAATAGAATCCTGACATTGGGCCATACAACCACCCCAAAAAGCTTCAAAAGTCTTCCTGCCCCTCTAGGTAACTGATTGGGAGATTTACCCCCAAGCTGCCTTCCATTTGGGGAGGGAAGAAAGCCCATTACACACTAGGCCTGTTTTTTTATTTTATTAAAAACTGGGGTGGAAGCTGACCTGTCCATCCATATGGCAGTAAACCACATCCCCAAAGCCCCAGCAGAAAGGGGGACTTAATGGACAAAAGCCCACTGGATGTCAGGGATAGATTTTAAAAAAATGGGGTGGGCGCAAACGCTAATAGTGTTTCTGGGCCCTAGAGCTCAAATACTGCAGCCATTCCCATGTCAAGCATAAGGAAACTTTGATTATTTCAGGCATACTTTTGATATATCGGCAGGCATTGAAGGGTTTAAACCCCCCATTCTGCCTTCCCTGAATGGCAGAAAGACTCTCTGGTGCCTGGAGTGGGGGCTGTAGTGCAGTGTCAGGATGGGCAAGCCCCACCCCCAATCGGTTTCTCACTTTTTTCCCTAGTCTGATGGGTTTTCTGACCAACCACCCCCCTATCCAGGGGTGTGTAGATAGGTGTTAAACTCCTTAATTTGCAAAATGCCCATGACTACCGGGGAAAAAAGGGAGACAGACTGTGATGGGGTGCTGGACCATCTTGGCATCGGGATTCACCCCTGCTCCCAGATGGAAGAAGAATGGGGGTTTAACCCCTCGCTGACTGCCAATGTGTCAAAACTACCCCCAAAGAAATCCAAGTTCCCTCTTACTTGCCATGGTGAAAGGCGACACTACTCAGGATCTAGGTCAGCCGTCAACCAGGGAACCCAATCAACCCTGAGCCTTTCTGAACCCCAGAGCCCCAGGGGAGACCAGGGTGATGGGCGGATCTGGAGACAAGATGTCTTCAGGTTCAAGAAGGCAGCACAGTAGAAAATAAATAGAGAGAAAACAAGCTATATATTTTAGAACTGTTACATGGTTGCCAAGGAGAGTAACTCGTCACTAGAGAGCCTGATAATTGATTTCTTGCTAATTCTTTTCTGTTTCTTCGACAAATTAAATGCGAGTTCGCCCAGGAGGACCTTTCTTTCATTAGCAGGAAAGAACACTCATTAAAAAAGAATTGTATTGTCTCACTTATATCACATAGAAACAATTAGAATGCCACCAAAATCGTCGGACTATCTACATGATTCTACAGGGTGATTCATTTAGACATAGTGTACGTGAAAGTCGGAGAGGTACTCATTTTTGGAGATATCGTTGTCCAAAATGAAACGCATGGCATTTTTTCCATGCCCTTGGTACTTCGTATTCAGTACAATCTCACTCACCTTGTGTGAATGTGTTTGCAATTATGTTTCATTTTACTACGAAGCTTGTTTATGCATGATGTAAAGAAAAGTCTCTTTATTGTATAAACCTTCCTGAGTGGTGTTGTGTTATGTCTGTCAATCACAGAAAACTCTGGGGGATATTCACAAGAACGTGTGCTAAATATCACCAAAAAATGTTAACGCAACTTTACACATCGCAGTCCATCGCGGGAAAATAACCCTGTGTTAACGTGGAATTCACAACATGGCGGTACCATGCGATAGTCTCCTGAAACCGCGGACAATGTCTGCGATACAACCACCTCGACGGCGATAAAAACACAAACCCCAACACCAAAAAACGTGCGATGAGCCCATTCGCGATGAGGAAATCAGCGATAAGCAGCGCCAGGCCTGCCATACACACCCGGCAGGCGGGAAAATCACCACAAAAGGAGAAAAAACACACAAACACAAAATGACCAACACCCAAGCACCATGGAGGCAGCAGGAGCAGGCGCAGAGGATGAGCGCAACCCCACAAGTACCCCGGACGACCAGCCCGGGACCACGGTGACAGGGAAGGGCAAGGACAAGAAGAAGAGGAAGACGAAGTACAGCCCGCAGGAGAATCGGATCCTGGTCACGGAGGTGATAGAACACCATCAACAACTGTTCATCGCCTCCAATGTGTCATTGGGCACCAGAAATGGATTATGGCGGGCCATCGTGGACAAGGTGAACGCCGTCGGAGAGTACAGGAGGTCAATGGACGAGGTCAAGAGGCGATGGAATGACATCAAGCGCAAGACCAAGGAGAAACTCGCAGCCAACCAGAAGGCAGCAATGCAGACTCGAGGTGGGAGGCCTGCGCCACAGCAGGAGCTGGATGACATGGAGGAGCTGGTGTCAACAGTCATCAGTGTGGAGACCGTGGCAGGAGTCGGGGGACCGGACACTGCTCGACAGGACACAACACAACCGCAACAGGGTGAGTGACCACCAGGTACTGGGGGGACGGGGGGAGATGGCCACGATGGCACACATGCACAATCAAGCAGGGCACAGTACACACCCACAATGATTCTGGATCATGGCCCTGAGTCACAGACTGTCACAATGTACAATGCCATGTTGTCTGAATGTGAACCTGTACCATGCGGCTACATACATGTGGACACATTGTAATACACCATCTCCCCTTCACATTGCAGGGGCACCGTCAACACCTCCTGCAGAGCAGTCCCAGCCACTCTTCACTGATGACGAGGAGGACACCACCAGCATCGACACCCAAGACCTCCAAGACATCATTGAGCTCATCCGCCAAGTACCTCCAGGACCAGGGCAGCCCAGCTGCATCAAGGAGACCCCACCTCTTCCACAAACCACCCAGCAGGAGGCACCCACAACCCCGGATGTCTCCCAAGACCCCCAGGAACAACACATGGCCTTCCAACGCCGTGTGCTGGAGGGCCAGAGGGAGACGGCTGAGCAGGTGTGGGTGGGGTTCGACCTCATGGCTACCAAACTGGACGCCATCCATGGGTGTCTAGGTCCCATCAGGGACCAGCTCCAGTCCCTAACGGACACCCACGGCCCGCTCCATGGTCTCCAACGAGCCATGACTGACATCGCTGGAGTCCTGATTCGGAGACAAGAACACCTGTCCGCTCAGAGTGGCTCCAGCGATTCCAGCCGTGAGCTGGCACACATGCGGAGGCTCATGGAGGACATGGTGCGGATGGAGGCGGAAAGGATGGCAGCCACCGCTGCACATCAGCGAAATGTAGCTGGCATCTACCAGGCCCTGCATGTCCTCATCATGGCATTGCTGCCACAAGGCGTGGTGATGATGAATGCTGCTACCCCACACCATCCACATCTCCGCCCCCTGGTGTGTCAGTGCCTCCCAGTGCGGCAGGTGTATCCACTCCGGCACCTGATGTGTCACTGCCACACAGTGCGGCCTACAATCCTCCTCCGGCCCCTGATGTGTCAGTGGCACACAGTGCCGCAGCCGGTACTGCAACACCCACAGGTGGGGCAGAGCACACATCCGAGGACGAGGACGTGGATGGGATTGAGTTCAGTAGGAGGCACTAACATTCATGTCCGCCACCTTGCCTGTTTCTGCTTGGTGCCGCACATGGCCCCATGACCTGTCACTGACCCCTGATACACTCCGCTGCACTCACCTTGGACCGCGACATGGACTGCCATATCCTGTTCGATGACCAATGACACGGCGACCAGACTGCGGACTGTACCCTTCCTCTTCCGCAGTACTTGTCATCCCCAGATGGACTCTGGCTGGCCCTCCACGGGCCCATATTGTGTAGTGTGCTTGGCATGGACCTGTACTGCTCCAGCTGCAATACTCCACCGGATGTGCAATAAACATCCAGAAACGCACTGCTGTGTCATGTACTTCATCATTCATGTATTAATGTGTGGATGAATGTAGGGACAGTGATTTCCCTCACGTCAATGATGCTCATCTAGTGGGATGCCAGTCACAGTGTGCCACATTGCCTATTGTGTTCCGCTTGCCGTGGACACTACAACAGGGACACACGCATTGGTCACTTCCTTGACTGGACATGGACTGAACCACGCCCTGAGCCCCCGAGTCATTGTTGCAAGCCCTGCGCTGGTCCGGCGTACGCCAGGCCAGACCACTCCGCTTACGCTCCGAGGGGGGCCCACATAGCTACATGTCGCAGGCGTAGACGCTGGTGGTATGCAGGTAACTAGTCTAGTTGTCAGCATGTCACGGCCACTCCCTGAGGGCAGGTTTGCACATACACCACACCCATCCGGCACAGGCGTCACAGGCCATGTGACCACACCAATATTAGGGGCCGGCAACGTCACATTCCCCACTACCGGTGGATGACGGATGCTCCACGGTTCTCAATCATAAAGGGCCCATGAGTTGTTGCGCACAGGGTTGGTCGCACCCAAAGCCTTGCGCCCGTCACGGGCCTACCTCTACGTGGTGCTGACTGGGGTTGCACAGGGTTAGTGGCACCCGAAGCCTTGCGCCCGTCATGGGCCCACCACCACGTGGCGCTGACTGGGGTTGCACAGGGTTAGTGGCACCCGAAGCCTTGCACCTGTCACGGGCCTACCACCACGTGGCGCTGACTGGGGTTGCACAGGGTTAGTGGCACCCGAAGCCTTGCGCCTGTCACGGGCCTACCACCACGTGGCGCTGACTGGGGTTGCACAGGGTTAGTGGCACCGAAATAGCTGAGCGGGTGTGCAGCCTGCGATGATGACGTGTGCACTGATGTGGTCTCTGCCATTGATGCCTCAGGATTCAGCGTCATGTGTGGGACCTGCTGTGCCGGGGGGCGGCTCCGCATGATGTGGACCATGCCATGGTGGCGGGACCGGGGCCTTGAGCTTGCACGGGCACGTGGTGTGCCCACTGGTGGACACACTGTTGGCGGCAGGTGAGCAGTGGGCCCGGGGAGCGCAAGTGCGGACAGCCAGCGCTGGCCGGCGGGAGGGGGTGGGGTGCAGCTGCATGCGTGCGCAGGGACGGACAGGCGTTGTTGCCGTGTGCTGTGTGATGGACTCTGCCATGATTGACTCTGGCCTCGATTCCAGGTTGCAGACCTGGTGGCTTGCAGTGTATCCCGGCACGTGGTTGGAGACACACCAGTGGCAGCAGGTGAACAGTGGGGCCTGGGTGCGCAGGGGCGGCGGTGTCTCTCTCTCTCTCTCTCCCCTTCCTTCCCTCTATCACTCTCTCTCGCTCCCTTCCTTTCCTTCTCTCTCTTTCTCTCTCTGCCTTTCTTTCATTTTCTGTTTCTCTGTGTCTCGCTCCTTTGATGTGCGCATGGCACACGTTCTGATTTTGTGCTTTATTTTCCAGGCTGTGACATCGAGATTGTCCCGGACGGACCCGACAGGAGTCTTCCGCATTGGTGTTTTGTGTTGTATTTCAATAAAGTTTTTGGTTGTTACTTCAGTGCTGTGTGACTGTTTCTCGTTCTTCTGGCCACACATGTGTGTTATTTTTTGTCAATGTGCGTCATCTGGCGCTTTTTGTGGCTCTTGTGTCGTGCACGGTATGTGTATGTCGGGGGTGGGGGGGTTGGGGGGAGTTGTGGGTGTTGTGGCCCTCATGGGTATCGGACCTGCATGATCATTGTCTCAATGGCATCTGTGGGTCTTCAGATGTGGCCCTTGGCTGGGCTCCCTTTCATGCTGCAGGTAGTCGTCCTGCTTTACACCAGCAAAAGGCAGGTGTTAATTTCCTGGTGCTACTGCGGCTTATCGCCTGTTTTTGGTTCGCATCGCAGATCTGGCAGTTCGTTGTGAAAGTGGTGTTGTGGTTTTTCGTGTGTTTTTGCACGGGAACGCCTACTCTGCATCTCATTAGGGTTAGTTGGTGGTGTCCACCGTGGTGTTTAGTTTTGGGGCAGTTATTGCGGGAATACTGGCGATGTCGGCAGTTTGCACCCGCTTGTGAATGGAGTGTTAAATCTATCTCCACTTTTGATGAGTTAAGGTGGAGATAAATCGGAGATAAGTCCTTGTGAATATCCCCCTCTGTCTTTTTAGCCAACAGCACTTTGTGTTCTGGGACATGTTGTTTTCTTTGTCATATTATTTGAAAAGGCATAATACGTGTATGAGAAAAACTGCTGCTAGATGAACAAGCATTGGTAAATGCATTATGTTTCACCATGTGATTAATAATAAGCTTTTTTAATGTAAGTTGTAGCTTGCTGGGTACTTGTACAATGTAGGTTACAGGAAGTCTGTTAAAGTGTTATGGCTCCTTTATGTACAAAAAGGCAATATATTGTGCTGGTACTAGTGGTATAGTGCGGGTAAGTAATAGCAACATTTTGAAAAATGAAATGAAAGAGGGAAATAGTAGAATTTATTGATGTAATAGCAATTGTTTGTGTTCAGAGGAGTTCTGACAACTTTTGGGCCCTGTGCCACTGCACCTGCTGCACCATTCAAATGATGATCCTATTGCCTGCTAGATAAATGACTTGTGACTGTCTTGTTTAGTAGTAACATTTAGCAATAATCTGGGTTTAGTGGGGTCCCTAGAGCGATTGATCCCAGTGCCACTGCACCTGCTGCACCGTTCAAATCAAGTCCCTTGTGACTGCAATTGTGTCTGCCTGTATAGTAGTAGAATATAGCAATATTATGTGTTTAGAGGAGGTCCGACAACTTTTGTGCCCGGTGCTACTGCACCATTCAAATAATGACCCTGTTGTCTGCAAGGTAACTGCACTTGTGGCTGCCTGTTTAGTTGTAAAATATAGCAATATTTGGTGTTTGGAGGAGTTTTGACAACTTTTGGCCCTGGTGCCACCGCACCTGCTGCACCATTGAAATCATGACCATATTGCCTGCAAGCTAACTGCACTTGTGACTGCCTGTTTAGTAGTAAAATTCAGCAATAATCTGCGTCTAGTGGGGTTCCTAGAGCTTTTGGCCCCCGTGCCACTGCACCTGCTGCAACATTCAAGTCAAGTCCCTATTAACTGCAATATAACTTCAATGCATCTGCCTGTATAGTAATAAAATATAGCAATATTTGGTGTTTAGAGGAGTTCTGACAATATTTGGGCCCAGTACCACTGTCCCTGCTGCACTATTCAAATCATGACCCTGTTGTCTGCAAGGTAACTGCACTTGTGACTGCCTGTTTAGTAGTAAAATATGGCAATATTAGGTGTTTGGGGGGTGCCTAGAGCTTTTGGTCCTGGTGCTACTGCACCTGCTGCACCATTGAAATCATGCCCCTATTGCCTGCTGGATAAATGACTTGTGACTGCCGTGTTTAGTAGTAATATTTAGCAATAATATGGGTTTAGTGGGGTCTCTAGAGCTTTTGGCCCAAGTGCCACTGCACCTGCTGCACCGTTCAAATCAAGTCCCTTTTAACTGCAAGGTAAGTGCAATTGTGACTGCCTGTTTAGTGGTCAAATGTTGCAATCTTATGTATATATAGGAGTTCTGACAACTTTTGGGCCCGGTGCTACTGCACCTACTGCACCATTAAAATCATGACCCTGTTGTCTGCAAGGTAACTGCACTTGTGGTTGCCTGTTTAGGAATAAAATATAGCAATATCAGGTGTTTAGTGGGGTGCCTGGAGCTTTTGGTCCCGGTGCCACTGCACCTGCTGCAGCATTCATAAAATGACCCTGTTGCCTGAAAGATAACTGCACTTGTGACTGTCTGTTTAGTTGGAAAATATAGCAATATTTGGTGTTTAGTGAAGTTATGACAATGTTTGGCCCTGGTGCCACTGCACCTGCTGCACCATTTAAATCAAGCCCCTTTAACTGCAATTTAACTACAATTGTGACTGCCTGTTTAGTTGCAAAATATAGCAATATTAGGTGTTTAGAGGAGTTCTGATAACTTTTGGGCCTGGTGCCGCTGCACCTGCTGCACCATTCACACAATGACCCTGTTGCCTGCAAGAAACTGCACTTGTGACTGCCAGTTTAGTTGTAAAATATAGCAATATTTGATGTTTAGACGAGATATGACAACTTTTGGTCCCGTTGCCACTGCATCTGCTGCACCATTTAAATCAAGCCCCTTTTAACTGCAAGGTAACTACACTTGTGACTGCCTGTTTAGTTTTACATTTTAGCAATAATCTGGGTTTAGTGGGGTCCCTAGAGCATTTATCTCTGGTATCTCAAGTCCTTTTTAACTGCATGGTAACTGCAATTGTGACTGCAAGTTTAGTAGTCAAATATAGCAATATTATGTGTTTAGAGGAGTTCTGACAACATTTGGACACGGTGCTCCTGCACCTGCTACACCATTCAAATCATGACACTGTTGTCTTCAAGGTAAGTGCACTTGTGTCTGCCTGTTTAGTAGCAAAATATAGCAAAGCTCTTGTATACTAACTTTACTTTTAAAGTGCAATGTTTATTACAACATTCAGAATTTGATTATAATGACCAAATATATTAGGTTGAAAAACATCAATCTGATAATGCCTACAAAGTGCAAAGATAGGTAACAAGGCATGAATAGGAAATATCACAAACATTCTTAGGCTAAAGCATCTTCTTTACACAACTAGGGGAATCATTAAGATGCCGGTTGGACGAGTGTCCGACCGGCATTGTGTTGGAACGGGACTGCCCGACAAGGAGTCGGCAGTCCTACTCTGAAGTTAGGATGCGTCCTCCTTTATGTCGATCGGAAAGTGTATATTACCTATTGCGGCTTGTGCTACGGGCTGCAGCACAAGCTGCAATAAGAAATATACACTTTTTAAATATCCATGCACCATGTGGAAGCAACCATGCGGTGCCTGCCACTAGTTACATGGATGTTTGGAATGGCCTCATAGCGAAGGCTGCGAGGGGACAGGGGTCCTGCTAGGGGCCCCAAAACACCCTTTCCGCCAGCCTATTCATGGTGGAAGAACCGACATGAAAAGGCAGTCAGAAAGGTGTATCGTAATCCCCACAGCCTTGCCTGAGCAGGCACCGCCCGCATTTTGGAGATTCCGATCTGCCCTCCGCCCCAACAGGCTCCTTGAGCCTGACGGAGGCAGAGCGGATTCTCCCCGCAGGCATCGGTCAGACAACCTATATCATAATACAGTGGTCGGGCTGATGCCTCAGATGTTGAGTGGACCGCCACCGACGAACTGTTGGATGGCCTTCCGTCCGACATCGTAATGAGGCCCTAATTCAGTGCTTCCCAAAAATGTAATCCTGTGGCTCCCTTCACCTAATTGGCCATTGGTTGCGCCTCCTCATCATGTCACTTTTTCTTTTACAGGTGTGGGTTTGTAAGCCCTACCTTGGTAGACTTACAGTTTTCTCCCTGTAATTAATTGGGATGAAGCCGATGAAGGTATTATAATCATATTTGTAACAAAATAAAAATATAACAGTCATTTAATAAAGAACTATAATTGGTTAAGTGAGAAATGATACAGTATTAATTGCCAAAAAAGTTTCCATGACTTAACCTTTTTAACCACACAACAATTGATTAAAAAAACTTCTGTAGAAAATATGGGGCATATTATCAAGGGCAGTATCGCCACTTTAGCGGCACTTTTTGCCGATAAAGCGGCGATATTTTTATCACCCTATTAGCAAGCTGTCGCTAACAGCTGTTAGCGACAGCTTAATGGCGATAGCCGCTGTTTTGTTGGCGCTTTGCATGTCAGCGATAATTATCGCTAATGACATGCAAAGTAGGCGTTCCCAACTAAAAGCAACTGCAAACAGTCGCAAACACAACTTCCCTATTATCAATGCCCGCGAAGCGATAAAAAAGTCGCGCTAACCGCGATTATCGCTGGAATTTAACACCTGATAAAAACTAGACTTAACCATCTTGTCAATTGGAGGTGGATTGTAAGGTTAAGTCCTCACCTGCCTATTAGCAAGCTTTTCATTAGCGCTGTGAATTTATCGCTGGATTTCTCGCGCTATTGCTGGGTTTCGCCGCTATCGCTGGATTTTTTATCGCCTTGGAGATAAGCGTTGATAATAACGCGTTATCTCCGCGAAGAAATCCAGCGATAGCTGGCGATAAAAAAAACAGCGCTAAGCGCGCTTTGCGATAATTATCGCAAATCCTTGGTAATATGCCCCTATATTTTTTAATGTACAGTAAAAATCATGGAGTCAGAATTTATCTTAAAAATCCTAGTGAAATGGATGTGCTTGTTTTTACTTACGTAGCTCCTCAAAACTTGGCGTTATTTTTGAGATCGAAACACGCATTTCTTTTTCAAGGTTACTTTTTGCCCTATATTTTGACTTTATCATTGCAACTGCTGAGAAACCAGCTTCACAAAGGTAAGAAGTAGCAAACAGGATCAAAACACGCAGGGCTCTCTTGCTTATCATTGGGTATTCCTCTTCAGTTTGGCACCAGAACTAAAGCAGTGACTGTCTCAGACTGGAACCTTACTTTCAATGGTGAGTCACTTGAAACATCAATAAGCTGTTCTGCTTCCTCATTATTGACATACTGAGGTATCTCAGCACTGAAGGGGTCTCTCACCCATTTTATTGGCTCCACTTCATCCTCTGGAAAATATTTGTCAAGGTAAAAACTCAGTTGTGACAAATAAAGAACAAAAACTGTCCTCAGTTCCTCCTTTAATGTCATCTCATTCTCTTGCAGAAACTGGTGCAATGAAGGAAAACGTTTATAGTCACCTTTGCTTACACTGCTTTTCCAAAGGATTACTTTCTTCTTGAAGCCTGAAACTTTGTCTGAGAGTTGCAAGATGTTAGTATTATTACCTTTCAAGGACTTGTTCAGTGCATTCAGTTTTTCAAATAGATCAGAAAGAAAAGCCAGTTGTATTAGAAAGTCTGCATCAATAAATTTGTCAGCGAAACAATGTTCATCATCATGTAGATATGAGTATATTTCATTCCTCAGCTCAAACACTCTAAGCAGGGAGTTACAAATAATCAATGGCAGGGCTGCAGCACTTGGCTTGCCTTTTTTAGGGCACTTGCTGGCCTCGCTGCACAGGCACAGCCACGAGAACTGCTGTGGAACAAGAGGCATGAGTGTTCTGCACCCATATCATTACACAGTTTAGAAAAAAATCTTGTTTTCATTGGTCTTGTTTTAATAAAATTTACCACTTTGATGACTATTTTCTGAATACCATGCAGTTCTTCACTGAGGTTTCCTGCTGCTTGTGCTTCTCTGTGTTATACAGTGTGTCCAAACACCATTAGGCGCTTTAGATGGAATGCAAGCTCGAAGTCCTTGGTTGTATCCTGCCATTGAACGACCCCCGTCTGTATAAACTCCAACACATCTCTCCCAGTTAATCTGGTTCTGTTCCATAAAATCATCCACAACGGCAAACAAGTCTTCACCTGTAGTTCTACCTTTGATTTCTTAACAGAACAACAAATCCTCAACAATTTTTTTTTCGTTAACAACCCTGACATAGGAAAAAAGATGGGCGTCTTTGTTGTTGTCTGTTTCCTCGTCCAACTGGAGTGCAAAGTCTTTGCCTCTTAAATTACAGAAGAGCTGTTTGTTAATATCTTCAGCCATATCATTTATCCTCCGGCTGATAGTATTATTAGAAAGAGGGACATTGAGCAGCTGTTTACCCGCCTCTTCACCGAGCATGATTGTTACCATCTCAACAGCAGCGGGAAAAATCAGCTCTTCTGCAATTGTGTGGGGTTTTTTACACTGTGCAACTCGATAGACCACTTTTTATGAAGACAGGAGGGCATTACTATTAACTTTGGCTTGTTTTGAGAAAGTGGACTTTTGTAGTTTGGCTTCTGTAGGTATTCTTTAAAAAAAATTCCCTTGGCTTTTCGACCACATTTGGGTGAAGGCTTTCAAGATGGCGCATAAGTTTTCTTGGAAGTATGGAATCTACAGCCAAAACATTTAAACAGATAACACATTGAGGACGCTCCTCGTTATTGAGCTGTACACACGTGAAACCATAATCCAGATACCTGTCGTCATACTTTCTGTACTTGGTTTTTTGTTTCCCATCCTCTTTTTTGTCAGAAGAACCTGCGACTTCACTTTGCACAGACGTACTTGAACTCTGTATTAGAAATCCCTTCATTGTCAATCATAAAGATGCCAATTAGTTCCACTCGTCTTAATTGTTCAGACAGAAAAGGGATGAAAGGGAGGATATTAATCAACAAAAATATATAATAAAGGTCTTTCTATCTGTAAAGTTCCTTTCTTCTTTTATTTTCCTTCACTCAGGGTATCTCCAGGTTTCTTCTGGTCCCATTCACATTCCTCACGGAATAATAAGTTTTAAGGACAAAGCATCCAGGTAAATATAGGAAGAACTAAAGTTATTCTCTTTCTAATGATCTATCGATTCTACTGTCATTTTGCAATAGTAGCACTTGATGATGGCGACCATTGTGACTTTTATTGGTAGCTGGCACACACAGAAAGAACATTCTGTTTTTTAATGAAATCTAAGATCAGTAAATTTGTTCAAACAATGAAGGAAGCCAAATTGGAGCTAATGTATATATCAGACTGTCATTTGTAACGGCAAATATCACACTTCAACCATTCCTGGGTCCATCCAAACACATATCTTTTTTCATCAAAATCAACAATTGTCATGGCAGAAGTTTTGGGTATCAGTCCTATTCCCTGACATAACCAACTGATATCTGTTGTGTCTTTAAACAAGACAAACAAACCATGTATGATGCATGCCATTTGCTGTTTGTGTTCGATTGGATGCTTTTGGGTTAATTGTCTGGCATAAACATGATAGCAATGAAAGGCAGTACAAGAGGTACAGCCATAGGAGCATGTCCATTATACAAGTCCCCGGGCCCACAAGACTAAGAATAGAAATACAGAACAATAAAATAGCAAAAGGAAAGTTTGCTGCATTTTAACTCAGTGGTTGCAACCAACACTATAAAACATGAGCAACTCTGACTCAGTTCATATAAAAGCTGGGTAGAAACCACTTCATGTAGCTGCTCGTACTTCAATGAAGTGATGTGAATGTACAAACGTGTTCTTTTAATGATGGATCCAGCTTTGGCAACAGCAAGCAACACACCACAGATGGTTGAACTGCCTGGAAGAGCTTGTGGGATCGGCTTTTCCTCAGCAGTGTGCTTCTTCCCTACAACAAGGATTTAAAAGCAATGACACAAATTATTTCTCCTGTTTTCTTTTAACAACCAAAGGCATCAATTTTTTAATGCTGCGTGCCATCCAAGTATATAACGATCTGTACATGCTTCAAATGGCAAATATAACTTGAAATTACTTTGAAATGTATTCTAGAGCCTCATTAATTATCCGTGCCTAAAAATGAAGTACAAAGAACAAGGTGATGGTTGAAAGCTTGAATTAATCTCAACCACTGGCAATCGCTCGGGCCGTGTCCCAGTCCATCGTTTTTTTGTCCACCATGCCACCTCAGTAATAACTGAAGATAACACAGTCATGCAAAGTGCTGCTGCTAGTAAAGAAGCAAACCCCGCCAGTCTCACTAACAGCTTTTACATTGTGCAGAGTTCATAGTAATTTTAGTCGCTCGGTTGCCCTGGGTGATTTACTATTTTACTTTAATCTTGACCACTACGCCACGAAGAGGTTGCTGTGCGTTGTGTATAACTACTGTAGTTAGTCCTGGGCAAAGATTACGAGTTGTATTTATTTTTCTTTGTCTTATTCAACAGTCAAATCTGGCATTCCACCATTATGGGATTTATTTTAACTAGATAAAAGCATGCTTCCTGCTAAAATCCTTTTGAATATCACCATCTGCTTGTCTGAATGAACAGGATTGCAAGATCTGAGTGCGTTTCCAATATGATACATTTGATTCCCAGGAAATACTGATTCTTAGTGTGTCGCCCTAAGTTTGACAGGTATGCCAAGATGTGGGTCCTGTGCACACTGTGTCACTAGAACCTAGCTATACCTGACTGATGAGTCCTAACTATGGTGAAACCGGTCCTGGGTTGCTTGTTTTCTGGTTCAGGAAGTAACTGGCTTGGAAGTTCGGGCTGAACTGTTCCTATTGGAGCAGGGGCAACTCTGATTTGCATTTGGCTCGGTCCAAGCTGAGATGGCAAGGTGGGAAAAATAATGGACTGGGATATGTCCCCGAGTATTTACCAGTCGCTGAGATTAATTTAAACATTCCATCCATCACGTATAGTAGTTAACTCGTCCTACCACAGATGTTAAACACATGTATTGTGGGAGGGCCTGCTTGAGTTTATCAGCATAGAAGTGCCTAAAACGGATGTTTTGAAGATTTGCTCCTAGGGAATTCACCAATGGCAAGCACAGCATCTCTGATTAGGGATGTACAGTAGCACTACTGTGATGGTCTGCACATCTCCAGCTTGAAACTGAAGGCACACGGTGAACCCAGGGAAATGCAAATTTCATTGGTATTTTTGTATTTTGGTCATGGTGTGACTAAAACCACTAAAACCATATTGTACTGTGCATCAAAGGTGCAAATATTAATGCACCATGTTGGGGAACTATTCTATTTTTCCTATGTAGGAACACTTTTGCTCATTTGTTGTGAAAATGACGTGTGCATTTAATTGAAATATATCTAACTCTTTCTTAATACTTACCAAAAACTACTTCTTCACTTCTTTGACTGTTAAAAGAAAAAACGGGATCACATTAAGAAATGATCAAAAAGAACAAAGGTGTGTGTGTGAGTGTGAGTGTGTGTGTGTGTGTGTGTGCGTGTGTGTGTGTGTGTGTGTGTGCGTGGGTGTGTGTGTGTGTGTGTGTGCGTGTGTGCGTGTGTGTGTACGCGCACGTATGCACTTGTGTGTATGAACCTCTGACCTCATTTCTCTTTCATTCTTTTCTGGGGATGACATATCCTCAGTGTCTCTACGGTTGAACTAATACGGCAGAACCACTGAAAATTCTGTGCTTTAAGTAACTAAAGGGCCACACATTGAAAGAGGTGAGCCTGAGCCGAGCAATTTAAAGACTCATCACTGCTCATGGCATACTATTTTACAATGTCTGAGTCACCGCATGGGTAAAATAGACATAAGTTAAGAGAACATTCCCCTTTTTTCCGTGCCACGTGCAGGGCAGAGACTGTTTAGATTTACCATTGGATGAAAAGCTAATATTGAATATCGTTACTCGAGTATTGCTGAGTGCAGTGTTATCATAAATCTGTCCAAAATTAATAGTTTGTCCTTTTAAAAAAAAAATAAAGTAGCTTTGCTACCTCAGTTAGACATAGGAGCCTACAAATCTTTACAAAACTATCAAAACAATGATTTTATTTATTATAATGACGTCATTGGTTCCAACAAAATAAAGTAAACAGTTTCTTTATAAAAGTTGCTGTGTATACTTTAAAGACTTCAGTGCCAAGAACTGAAGTTTCCAGTGCAAACAGCAAACAATTTCCGAAAGTCTGAGGGCGAGCAGCGGGCTGTGCCTGTGCAGCGAGGCCAGCAAGTGCCAAAGAAAGGCAAGCCAAGTGCTGCAGCCCGCATTTTAATTCACGTGTCAGTGAGGAAGTGGCAATGGTTATAGGCAGCTGCTCAGCTCTGACAGCTCTGACAGGGTTAGGGCGAGCAGCGGGGCAGGGCCTGTGCAGCTAGGCCAGCAAGTGCCAAAGAAAGGCAAGCCAAGTGCTGCAGCCCGCATTTTAATTCACGTGTCAGTGAGGAAGTGGCAGTGGTTATAGGCAGCTGCTCAGCTCTGACAGCTCTGACAGGGTTAGGGCGAGCAGCGGGGCAGGGCCTGTGCAGCGAGGCCAGCAAGTGCCAAAGAAAGGCAAGCCAAGTGCTGCAGCCCGCATTTTAATTCACGTGTCAGTGAGGAAGTGGCAGTGGTTATAGGCAGCTGCTCAGCTCTGACAGCTCTAAGAGGGCTAGGGCGAGCAGCGGGGCAGGGCCTGTGCAGCGAGGCCAGCAAGTGCCAAAGAAAGGCAAGCCAAGTGCTGCAGCCCGCATTTTAATTCACGTGTCAGTGAGGAAGTGGCAGTGGTTATAGGCAGCTGCTCAGCTCTGACAGCTCTAAGAGGGCTAGGGCGAGCAGCGGGGCAGGGCCTGTGCAGCGAGGCCAGCAAGTGCCAAGAAAGGCAAGCCAAGTGCTGCAGCCCGCATTTTAATTCACGTGTCAGTGAGGAAGTGGCAGTGGTTATAGGCAGCTGCTCAGCTCTGACAGCTCTGACAGGGTTAGGGGCGAGCAGCGGGGCAGGGCCTGTGCAGCTAGGCCAGCAAGTGCCAAAGAAAGGCAAGCCAAGTGCTGCAGCCTGCATTTTTAATTCACGTGTCAGTGAGGAAGTGGCAGTGGTTATAGGCAGCTGCTCAGCTCTGACAGCTCTGACAGGGTTAGGGCGAGCAGCGGGGCAGGGCCTGTGCAGCTAGGCCAGCAAGTGCCAAAGAAAGGCAAGCCAAGTGCTGCAGCCCGCATTTTAATTCACGTGTCAGTGAGGAAGTGGCAGTGGTTATAGGCAGCTGCTCAGCTCTGACAGCTCTGACAGGGTTAGGGGCGAGCAGCGGGGCAGGGCCTGTGCAGCTAGGCCAGCAAGTGCCAAAGAAAGGCAAGCCAAGTGCTGCAGCCCGCATTTTAATTCACGTGTCAGTGAGGAAGTGGCAGTGGTTATAGGCAGCTGCTCAGCTCTGACAGCTCTAAGAGGGCTAGGGCGAGCAGCGGGGCAGGGCCTGTGCAGCTAGGCCAGCAAGTGCCAAAGAAAGGCAAGCCAAGTGCTGCAGCCCGCATTTTAATTCACGTGTCAGTGAGGAAGTGGCAGTGGTTATAGGCAGCTGCTCAGCTCTGACAGCTCTGACAGGGTTAGGGCGAGCAGCGGGGCAGGGCCTGTGCAGCTAGGCCAGCAAGTGCCAAAGAAAGGCAAGCCAAGTGCTGCAGCCCGCATTTTAATTCACGTGTCAGTGAGGAAGTGGCAGTGGTTATAGGCAGCTGCTCAGCTCTGACAGCTCTAAGAGGGCTAGGGGCGAGCAGCGGGGCAGGGCCTGTGCAGCTAGGCCAGCAAGTGCCAAAGAAAGGCAAGCCAAGTGCTGCAGCCCGCATTTTAATTCACGTGTCAGTGAGGAAGTGGCAGTGGTTATAGGCAGCTGCTCGGCTCTGACAGCTCTGACAGGGTTAGGGGCGAGCAGCGGGGCAGGGCCTGTGCAGCTAGGCCAGCAAGTGCCAAAGAAAGGCAAGCCAAGTGCTGCAGCCCGCATTTTAATTCACGTGTCAGTGAGGAAGTGGCAGTGGTTATAGGCAGCTGCTCAGCTCTGACAGCTCTGACAGGGTTAGGGGCGAGCAGCGGGGCAGGGCCTGTGCAGCGAGGCCAGCAAGTGCCAAAGAAAGGCAAGCCAAGTGCTGCAGCCCGCATTTTAATTCACGTGTCAGTGAGGAAGTGGCAGTGGTTATAGGCAGCTGCTCAGCTCTGACAGCTCTGACAGGGTTAGGGCGAGCAGCGGGCTGTGCCTGTGCAGCTAGGCCAGCAAGTGCCAAAGAAAGGCAAGCCAAGTGCTGCAGCCCGCATTTTAATTCACGTGTCAGTGAGGAAGTGGCAGTGGTTATAGGCAGCTGCTCAGCTCTGACAGCTCTGACAGGGTTAGGGCGAGCAGCGGGGCAGGGCCTGTGCAGCGAGGCCAGCAAGTGCCAAAGAAAGGCAAGCCAAGTGCTGCAGCCCGCATTTTAATTCACGTGTCAGTGAGGAAGTGGCAGTGGTTATAGGCAGCTGCTCAGCTCTGACAGCTCTAAGAGGGCTAGGGCGAGCATCGGGGCAGGGCCTGTGCAGCTAGGCCAGCAAGTGCCCTAAAAAAAGGCAAGCCAAGTGCTGCAGCCCGCATTTTTAATTCACGTGTCAGTGAGGAAGTGGCAGTGGTTATAGGCAGCTGCTCAGCTCTGACAGCTCTGACAGGGTTAGGGCGAGCAGCGGGGCAGGGCCTGTGCAGCTAGGCCAGCAAGTGCCAAAGAAAGGCAAGCCAAGTGCTGCAGCCCGCATTTTAATTCACGTGTCAGTGAGGAAGTGGCAGTGGTTATAGGCAGCTGCTCAGCTCTGACAGCTCTAAGAGGGCTAGGGGCGAGCAGCGGGGCAGGGCCTGTGCAGCTGGGCCAGCAAGTGCCAAAGAAAGGCAAGCCAAGTGCTGCAGCCCGCATTTTAATTCACGTGTCAGTGAGGAAGTGGCAGTGGTTATAGGCAGCTGCTCAGCTCTGACAGCTCTAAGAGGGCTAGGGGCGAGCAGCGGGGCAGGGCCTGTGCAGCTAGGCCAGCAAGTGCCAAAGAAAGGCAAGCCAAGTGCTGCAGCCCGCATTTTAATTCACGTGTCAGTGAGGAAGTGGCAGTGGTTATAGGCAGCTGCTCAGCTCTGACAGCTCTAAGAGGGCTAGGGCGAGCAGCGGGGCAGGGCCTGTGCAGCTAGGCCAGCAAGTGCCAAAGAAAGGTAAGCCAAGTGCTGCAGCCCGCATTTTAATTCACGTGTCAGTGAGGAAGTGGCAGTGGTTATGGGCAGCTGCTCAGCTCTGACAGCTCTAAGAGGGCTAGGGCGAGCAGCGGGGCAGGGCCTGTGCAGCGAGGCCAGCAAGTGCCAAAGAAAGGCAAGCCAAGTGCTGCAGCCCGCATTTTAATTCACGTGTCAGTGAGGAAGTGGCAGTGGTTATAGGCAGCTGCTCAGCTCTGACAGCTCTGACAGGGTTAGGGCGAGCAGCGGGGCAGGGCCTGTGCAGCTAGGCCAGCAAGTGCCAAAGAAAGGCAAGCCAAGTGCTGCAGCCCGCATTTTAATTCACGTGTCAGTGAGGAAGTGGCAGTGGTTATAGGCAGCTGCTCAGCTCTGACAGCTCTAAGAGGGCTAGGGCGAGCAGCGGGGCAGGGCCTGTGCAGCTAGGCCAGCAAGTGCCAAAGAAAGGCAAGCCAAGTGCTGCAGCCCGCATTTTAATTCACGTGTCAGTGAGGAAGTGGCAGTGGTTATAGGCAGCTGCTCAGCTCTGACAGCTCTAAGAGGGCTAGGGGCGAGCAGCGGGGCAGGGCCTGTGCAGCTAGGCCAGCAAGTGCCAAAGAAAGGCAAGCCAAGTGCTGCAGCCCGCATTTTAATTCACGTGTCAGTGAGGAAGTGGCAGTGGTTATAGGCAGCTGCTCAGCTCTGACAGCTCTAAGAGGGCTAGGGCGAGCAGCGGGGCAGGGCCTGTGCAGCTAGGCCAGCAAGTGCCAAAGAAAGGCAAGCCAAGTGCTGCAGCCCGCATTTTAATTCACGTGTCAGTGAGGAAGTGGCAGTGGTTATAGGCAGCTGCTCAGGCTCTGACAGCTCTAAGAGGGCTAGGGCGAGCAGCGGGGCAGGGCCTGTGCAGCGAGGCCAGCAAGTGCCAAAGAAAGGCAAGCCAAGTGCTGCAGCCCGCATTTTAATTCACGTGTCAGTGAGGAAGTGGCAGTGGTTATAGGCAGCTGCTCAGCTCTGACAGCTCTAAGAGGGCTAGGGGGCGAGCAGCGGGGCAGGGCCTGTGCAGCGAGGCCAGCAAGTGCCAAAGAAAGGCGAGCCAAGTGCTGCAGCCCGCATTTTAATTCACGTGTCAGTGAGGAAGTGGCAGTGGTTATAGGCAGCTGCTCAGCTCTGACAGCTCTGACAGGGTTAGGGGCGAGCAGCGGGGCAGGGCCTGTGCAGCGAGGCCAGCAAGTGCCAAAGAAAGGCGAGCCAAGTGCTGCAGCCCGCATTTTAATTCACGTGTCAGTGAGGAAGTGGCAGTGGTTATAGGCAGCTGCTCAGCTCTGACAGCTCTAAGAGGGCTAGGGCGAGCAGCGGGGCAGGGCCTGTGCAGCGAGGCCAGCAAGTGCCAAAGAAAGGCGAGCCAAGTGCTGCAGCCCGCATTTTAATTCACGTGTCAGTGAGGAAGTGGCAGTGGTTATAGGCAGCTGCTCAGCTCTGACAGCTCTAAGAGGGCTAGGGCGAGCAGCGGGGCAGGGCCTGTGCAGCGAGGCCAGCAAGTGCCAAAGAAAGGCGAGCCAAGTGCTGCAGCCCGGCCATGAATTATTTATTATTATATTTTGCATTTAGCGCTTACTACCACCAACGATGCGCATGCATTAGGTGTGCGGTAGAGTTCACTGAACCTACTTGTAAATGTAAACAAGAGGGTCCCTAGAGTTGCAGCAGAACACGGGCAGCAATAACACTCGGCATCGCTGTACATGCGTCCTGTGCCTGGCCCCGCCTATGCTACACGAAGCAAGTACGCGCGTAAGGCGGCCGTACGCTCTGGGCCAAACCTTGATTCCAGATTCTACATGTGGCACTTTTAACTCCCACATATGTTGCACTGCAGCTGGGCCAAACCATGATTCTTGACGTCGGCTGACAGGTACCACTTTTACCTCCCCGGTATTAATGCACTGCGGCTGGGCCAAACCACGCAGCCTGACGCTAACAGGTAGCGCTTTTAATTCCCCCACATGACATACTCGGGGTGACAAAAGTCTCATGATTTTTACATAGTTTACATTACAAAAAGCTTCCTCAGCACACAATATCTTCCCTACATTCCAAAGACGTGCGCGGCGCCCTTAGCTAGTGCTAACGGCGCTCCGTGGTGCCACAACGCACAGTTTGGGAACCATAGCTCTAAGTAATTAATACCAAGCATTCCAGCTTTCTGTTAGAAGCTGTCTGCCTTTTCGTGGGAAGAGATCTTATTGTGACAGTGAATGGGGCTTAAGCAGTGTGAACAGCTTTAGTAGAAGTATCGTAAATGGGTGCAGCCAGAGGTAGTTAACATAAAAAAAAATTCTACACAAAAGCGAATTAACACAGTAATTCGGTGATGGGAACAGATAAGAGCCCCCTTTTAACATATATTAACTACAAGAGACTTCACAAGCATAGTGCAAGCACTGTGCAGGCGAAACCTAAAAACCAGGATTGGCAAATATTTCTATAAGTGTAACAGGGCCTCTAGTTAAATATGCTGTACATTTTAATATCTTTTTTCAATTTATTCTAATCCAAAGGCCATAATGTGCGGAATTGACTAGATGACGTTATACATTTAAAATCAAACAAAGTCAGCTTCAGATTATCTTAGATTTTTTGTTTCCATGGCAGCAATTAAAAATTGATCACTAAAATGGGTGAAAGGATGGAGAATGTTTTGTTCCAAAAGCAGGTTTTTAAAGGTCATCGCTAATTCATCAAACATTAACACTATAATTAGCTCTGACTTTACATTACAGATTGGTAACTCCAATGCCCAAAGCTGCAGCACTATTATCCACAAACCAGCACAGCAGTCCAGACTCAAAAAACACAAAGAAAGGCAACAAAAGACTAGATAAACTAAACTGCAATCACAGCCCGAGCATCTGCCGTGGCCGCTCATTCCCACTGCATAGCATTCCTGGGGGTGCAAGCTGTTCACTGCCATGCCTACGGGTGCTTGCAGTAAATTGGTGTGGCTGTGGATGCATACTGTGTACTGCGATGGGTACAGGTACATTCTATGGACTGCCGCAGCTACTGGTGCATGCTGTGGACTGCAGTGGGTACGGGTGCATGCTGTGGACTGCAGTGGCTACAGGTAAATGCTGTGGGCTGTCATGGCTACCGTTGCATGCTATGGACTGCCATGGCTGCAGATGCATGCTGTGTACTGTGATATCTACAGGTATTTTGTGAAGACAGCCGCGGCCATAGGTGCATGCTGTGAACTGCAGTGGCTATGCGTGTATGCTGTGGGCTGCTGCGGCTACGGGTGTATGCTGTGGGATTCTGTGTCTGTGGAGGCATGTTTAGTATCGCAAGGGCTACCAGTACATTTCGTGGACTGCTATAGCTATGGGTGCTTGCTGTACACTTCCATGGCTATAGGTGCATGAAATGGAGTGCTGTGGCTACTGGTGCTTGCCATGAACTGCTATGGCTATGGGTGCTTGCTGTGCACTACCATGGCTATGGGTGCATGCTGTGGAGTGCTGTGGCTATGGTGCTTGCCGTGGACTGCCGTGGCTGCAGATGCATGCTGCATATTACGATGGCTACAGGGGCATTCCATGGACTGCCACGGCTATGGGTGCTTGCTGTGCACTGCCATGTTACGGGTGTATACCGAGGACTGGCGTTGCTGCAGGTGTATGGCTTGGTCTGCTTATGTGTGGCTAACCGGTAGCTGTTATTGTGTAATGCAGTGGTTCCCAAACTTTTTCGACCTGCAGCTCCCTTGACCTAATCGGCCATTGGTCGCGGCTCCACATCATGTCACTTTTTTTTACAGGTGTGGGGATGTAAACCCTACCTTGGGAGTACTTCCAATTTTCTCCCTGAAATTAACTGGGATGAAGGTGATGAAATAAAAATATAACAGTTGGTTAAGTGAGAAACAATACAGTATTAATTGCCAACATTTTTTTCATGACTTAACCTTTTTTAACCACACAACAATAGTTAAAAAAACTTCTGTTGAAAATATGTTTTTTAATGAACAGAAAAAACCATGGACTCCAAATTTACCTTAATAATCATAGTGAGATGGATGTGCTTGTTTTTCCTTACATAGCTCCTCAAATCTTGTCGTTATTTTTAGATGCAACACACATTTCTTTTTCAAAGTGAATTTTTGCCCTATATTTTGACTTTATCACTGCAACAGCTGAGAAACCAGCTTCACAAAGGTAAGTAGTAGCAAACTGGATAAAAAATACGGAGAGCTCTCTTGCTCATCATTGGGTATTCATCTTCAGTTTGGCCTCAGAACTCAAGCAGTGACTGAGACTGGAACCTTACTTTCAATGTTGAGTCACTTGAAACATCAATATGCTGTTCTGCTTCCTCGTTGTTGAAATGCTGAGGTATCTCAGCACTGAAGGGGTCTCTCACCCATTTTATTGGCTCCACTTCATCCTCTGGAAAATATTTGTCAAGGTAAAAACGCAGTTGTGACAAATACAGAACAAAATCTGTCCTGTTCTTCCTTTAATGTCATCTGATTGTCTTGCAGAAATTTGTGCAATGAAGGAAAACATTTATAGTCACCTTTGCTTACCCTGCTTTTCCAAAGGATCACTTTCTTCTTAAAGCCTGAAACTTTGTCTGAGAGTTGCAAGATGTTAGTATTATTACCTTGCAAGGACTTGTTCAGTGGATTCATTTTTTTAGATTGATCAGAAAGAAAAGCCAGTTGTATTAGAAAGTCTGCATCAATAAATTTGTCAGCGAAACAATGTTCATCATCATGTAGATATGAGTATATTTCATTCCTCAGCTTATACACTCTAAGCAGGGAGTTACAGAGAGACAGCCACCGAGAACTGCTGTGGAACAAGAGGCACCCATTTCATCACACAGTTTAGCAAAAAATCTTGCTTTCATTGGTCTTGTATTAATACAATTTACCACTTTGATGACTATTTTCAGAATACCACGCAGTTCTTCACTGAAGTTTCCTGCTGCCAGTGCTTCTCTGTGTATTATGCAGTGTGTAAAAACAGCATTAGGCGCTTTAGATCGTATGCGATCTTGATGTTCTTGGTAGCATCCTGCCATTGAAAGACCCCCGTCTGTACAAACTCCAACACATCTCTCCCAGTCAATCTGATTCTGTTCCATAAAATCATCCACAACCGCAAACAAGTCTTCACCTGTAGTGCCACCTTTGATTTCTTTACAGAACAACAAATCCTCAACAATTTTTTTTTTCGTTAACAAACCTGACATAGCAAATAAGATGGGTGTCTTTGTGGTTGCCTGTTGCCTCGTCCAACTGGAGTGCAAAGTCTTCGCCTCTTAAATTACAGATGAGCTGTTCGTTAGTATCTTCAGCCATATCATTTGTTCTCCGGCTGATAGTATTATTAGAAAGAGGGACATTGAACAGCTGTTTACCCGCCTCTTCACCGAGCATGATTGTTACCATCTCACAGCAGCGGGCAAAATCAGCTCTTCTGCAATTGTGTGTTTTTTTTTACACTGTGCAACTCGATAGGCCACTTTATATGAAGACAGGAGGGCATTACTATTAACTTTGGCTTATTTTCAGAAAGTGAACCTTTGTAGTTAGGTTTCTGTAAGTGATCTTTAAAAAAAATCCCTTGGCATTCCGATCACATTTGGGTGAAGACTTTGAAGATGGCGCATAAGTTTACTTGGAAGCATGGATTCTACAGCCAAAACCTTTAAGCAGATTACACATTGAGGACGCTCCTCGTTATTGAGCTGTACACACGTGAAACCATAATCCAGATACCTGTTGTCATAGTTTCTGTACTTGGTTTTTCGTTTCCCATCCTCTTTTTTGTCAGAAGAACCTGCGACTTCACTTTGCCAGACGTACTTGAACTCTGTATTAGAAATCCCTTCATTGTCAATCATAAAGATGCCAATCAGTTCCACTCGTCTTAATTATTCAGACGGAGAAGAGACGAAAGGGAGGAAATTAATGAACAAAAATATAATAAAGGTCTTTCTATCTGTAAAGTTCCTTGTCTTCTTTTATTTTCCTTCACTCAGGGTATCTCCAGGTTTCTTCTGGTCCCATCCACAGTCCTCACGGAATAATAAGCATCCAGGTAAGTATAAGAAGTACTAAAGTTATTCTCTTTCTAATGATGTATCGATTCTACTGCTATTTTGCAATAGTGCCACTTGATGATGGCGACCATTGCGACTTCATTGGTATCGGGCACAGACAGAAAGAACATTCTGTTTTTTAATTAAATCTAAGATCAGCAAATTTGTTCAAACAATGAAGGAAGCCAAGTTGGAGCTAATGTGTACATCAGACTGTCATTTGTAAAGGCAAATATCACACTTCAACCATTCCTGGGACCATCCAAGCACTTATCATCTTTTTTCATCGAAATCAACAATTGTTGGGGGCGTGGCCTAGCAAGCCATGATGGCGGACGTGTGCTAGGCGATCTCCGTCCAGCCTCAGTAATCATCCTGCAATTATCCTGCCTCTCCGGTCATTCCTGGAAATTTGACCGTATCCTAGGTGTGGCGTGAGTGGGGGCTGAGCCTTAAGCCCTGAACCAGACCCGGATCGCTGCGTGCGGTGTGGGAACTGCAGTGGCCCGGATTGCGGCCTGCGGACTGCAGAGCTGAGGCGGGGCCTCGCCGCCTAGTGCGA
Organism: Calotriton arnoldi; assembly: GCA_963921515.1. NCBI lineage: Eukaryota > Metazoa > Chordata > Amphibia > Caudata > Salamandridae > Calotriton > Calotriton arnoldi. The sequence goes on along the minus strand of CAWUFW010000109.1, from coordinate 4,735,853 downwards.
CGGCTGGAGAGACGGAGTGCGCCGTGCCCGGGGCTTCCAGCGGAGTGTCGGGACGGCGACGGAGAGCCTGCACAGGATCCTTGCGGTGAGGGGGACTAGGTGCGGCAGAGGCTGTCCGGGTCCGGACTCCTGCACCCGGTGAGAGGAAGTTTCCTTGCCCCTCCCCCCACGAGTTGTGGCCTGTTGTCGGCGGCCGTATCGGGCCGCGGGTGAAGCCGCGCGGGGTACAGCCTTGCTGGGGGGCCGCGGGGCACTTCTGGTCCCAGGCCGGTGCAGTGATCGGGCCATATCTGGGCTCCAGCACCCACTAGGCCACCCTTTGTTCCTTCCTTCCCTTCTGCTACTGTTATCTCACATCGGCGGCCATATCGGGTCGCGCAAGCCATCGGGGGGAGGTCACGGGCTGCGGGCTCAGTGGGGGCCATTGCAGACCTCGGCCGCTGCGGTGCTTTGGGGCGACGGGTCGCAGGCCCTGAGGGGGCGGCGTAGAGTGTCTGGGACCCCCCTCCCCAGATTCCCGGTGGGGAGTACGGTGAGCAGCAGCATCCGAAGGTGCGAAACAATCCTGGGGGTCGGCACAGTAGACACCGTTGTGGCATAGTACCGCCGCAGCGGCGCATAGTTGCCCGTAGGTACTGACTGAACGGCACTGGACTCCTCGCCCCCCTCCTCTATTGGTGGGCGGTCCCGCATTCGGCGGCCAGGTCAGGCCGCGCGGACCGCGAATACGCATTCCTGAGGCCTCGTGTGGGGGCCTGGGAGGCCTGAGTCTGTGTGGTGGTGCTTCTTGGGGTGTGTGGTGTGCTCTATGCCCCCCTGCTCTCCTCCCACGCCTCGTATACTGGAGGGCCTTCCCGCGCATCCCGGTGTCTGGAGGGTCCGGCCTTTGGGACCTAGCCCCCTCGACTTTGGCAGGCATATGAACTGGGACCTGGCGGTATTGATAGCGGAGTGCTGCTGTGGCTGAGGTCAGAAGGTTTGGAGGGCTGTAGGAGTGGGCAGCCTCCCTCTGTCTGCCTGTTGAAGTGGCCACGCAGGAGTTGAGGGTGTAGGGCACCCATTGGGGGGGAGACATGCTTGCCTGCGGAGGTGGCTGGGCTAGTGCCTGGTGCGGCTTGTGGGCGGGTGGTCCCCATCCGGCCCGAACACTCTTTGGGCTCTGGAGTTGGAGCGGACCGATCTGCATACGTGGGCAAGCCTCCTCCCTTTATTGAATTGGGGGGCCACATTGTCCTGTTTGACTTGCACAGTGAACAGGAGTGGGGCTATCCTGGGAGCTAGAAGGCTCGGAGGCCACCATGACGAGGGACAAAGCAGGAGGGGGCTTGGCCAAACAGAGCACGCTAGACAAGTTTACTGGCCCTGGGGCCACCACAGCTGTGTCTGGAGGGGCGCATGGGGGCATGCCGGACAATGCTGCACTCATGGCTGCCATCACGCAATCCAGGGATGCCCTGAACGCTAAAATTGGAGCGGTCGGCTCTGACGTCATGTTGCTTCGGCAAGATTTGCGCAACACGGTGGGGCGCATTACGGAGGCTGAGACGAGGATATCCGGTGTGGAAGATGTGGTCACCACCTTTCAGAAAAGGGTAGCCTCTCTGGAAACCACCCAACGTGGCCTGGCGACTGAGTGAAAGATGCTGAGGGGAGGGCCAGACGTAACAATCTCTGCTTTGTTGGCTTCCCGGAGGGCTGCGAGGGGGGAGACGTGGAGCGGTTCCTGACTCAGTGGCTCAGAGTCCTTATCTCGGTGTTTTGTGGTGGAACGTGCCAATAGGGCCCTGATGCAAAAGCCTCCGCCCGGAGCCCGCCCGAGGCCGGTTATAGCTAAGTTGCTAAATTACCATGATCGAGACCTTATTCTGAAACAGGCCAGGGCCAAGAAACCTTTTCTATTTGATAATGCCTGCATCCTGATATTTCCCGACTATACGAGGCTGGTCCAACAACGGAGACAATCCTTTCTGGCAGCCAAGGCTCGTCTTCAGGATCTCAAGCTTCCATATGCCTTGCTGTATCCGGCCAGATTGCGGGTGGTCTATCAGTCCTGCACCTATTTTTTCGACTCACCGGAAAAGGTCTTTCAGTGGACGGACGAAATGGTGAAGGTTCGTCCCCACACGCCGCCCAGGCGGGAATCAGACTTCTCGTCTAGCGAGGTGGCTCGGAAGCTGCCCAAGTTAAAGCTTAAAGGGAATAGACGCTCCAGGTCCAGACGTCGATCTCAGTCATGCAGTGATTCCTCCCGGGCGGGGTCGGCCCCTCAGCAGCATGCATCGGCCTCCTAATTGATGAGGGTATCACAGCCCTGTGTGACTCAGACACTATTGCTTTGACCGGAGAAGCACAACTTGAGGGCCGGTACCTCTGCTGGACTTTGTCTGACAGGGAGAGGGCCTGCGGACGATGAGCTGTAAGTTGGGGATCCATTGGCAGGGGTGGGTCGGGACCTCCCGTTGGGGTCCACAGGCCGCACCCGCCGCGACAGATACTTCAACGGTTTTGAGGTATAGGGTGGGTGGTTGTTGGGTTGTTGTTTTTGTTCTCTGATCGCACTGTTCTATACTAGTACTATGTCACCATGTGCACACCAGACACCTTTATATGCAATATCACTAGGGCCTTCCATGGCAGCCCCATCAGGTAGGCAACGGGTTCCCTCTGGTACCCTTCGGATAGTAAGCTGGAACATCAGGGGGGCATTGGATAAAGTCAAACGTTGGTCTATACTTCAGGTGGCCAAAAGGGCTCAAGCTTATGTTGCAAGAGACACACCTTATGGGGATGAAGGCATTGTGCTTTCAACGCTATGGATACATCCAGGTGTTCCACTCGGGATTTATAAGGGGGTCCCGAGGGGTGGCAATCCTGATCCACCGCAGGGTTCCCTACAGGCATGTTAAAACGTGGGCTGACACCCAGGGGAGGTATTTGTTCCTTCATGGCACTGTTTGTGAGGAGCGTATGGTTCTGAGATGTGTCTATGCCCCCCCACCACTCTCCTGGGGCTTAGTAGAGCGACTCATGACTTTGTGGGCGGAGATGCCGGATGGCTTATCGGTGGTCGGGGAGGACTGGAATGATGTGATGGAAGTGGCCAGAGATCGTTGGAGACCCGGGGGATGCTCAGACACTCGCCAGCCCACTAAACTACACTCCTTGGTGATGGGGATTAATTGGGTTGACCCTTGGCGCCGGCTACACAGGAATGAGCAGGGATACACATATCTCTCGGCAGTTCACGATTCCTATTCCCGCCTGGATTATATATTTGTACCCCAAGTGGTGGCTGGCAGGGTGGCGGAGGCTGATATCCTCCCGCAGGGTCTATCAGATCACTCGTAGCCCTCACCTGCAGGTCGGCCCGGCGCGACAGCCTTTCCGATGGCGTCTTTTGGTCTGGAACTTACAGAAGGAAGAATATAGGGTACATATAGAGAGTGCTATCGATAGCTACTTGACACTCAACGTGGGATCAGTGGAGGGGGCTGAACCCCTGTGAGAAGCAATGAAGCCCACCATAAGGGGTGTCGACATCTCCTTCTGCGCAGCAGCTCGCAGAGTGCACAAGGAGTCCCTTCTAAAATCTAAGGCCAATATTATCGAACTGGAAAGTCGCAGTAGGGGTGACGGGGGTGGTCAGGTCCGCCAACAATTGTTGCTAGCACAACAGGTGTATGCAGACCTTTTGTTAGATGAGGCCCGCCTGGCTTGGCTGGCCACCCGTAGTAGGGTCTACCAGTGGGGAGACAAGTCCAGTAAGTTGCTCCACAGGCTGTGTCAGGGGGTACTCTACCACCAGGCCCCCCCTGGTATCGCCGGCCCAGATGGGGAGTCCTCACAGATCCCTCTCACATTGCTGAAAGTTTTGCCACATACGATGCAGAGTTATATGCCCCAAGAGAGTGTCTACATGAGGATGTGATAGGCCGCTTTCTTGATGATCTGCCGCCTAAGGCTTTATCTAGTGAGGCATGCGCGGAGCTGGACCTCCCACTCATAGAAGAGGAGCTGGGTGCCGCCCTGGTGGGCCTGAACTCTGGAAAGGCCCCAGGTCCGAATGGTTTTCCATGTGAATATTTTTAAAAGTACTTTTCACAGCTAGGGCCCCATTTTCTTAGAGTGGTAGAGGAGGCCAGGGAGCGGGGTTGTCTTCCTCGCGACTGGAGGCACGCGGAGGTGGTGGTGCTCCACAAGCCTGGCCGACCCCCTGACCAGCACGCTTCATATCGCCCTATCTCTCTACTGAATATGGAGGCAAAAATCCTGGCCAAGGCTTTGGCCAATCGCCTTCAGTCCTGTTGGAAATGGCCCTTTTTGCAGGGTCACCCCTAAACTTTTTGCCTGCCTCCTGTATTTTTGCTGACCTGTTTCTGTTGGTTTTATGACTCTGGGCACTTTACCACTGCTGTTCAGTGCTAAAGTGCATATGCTCTCCCTTGGTAAATATGTCTATGTGAATTGGTATATCCCTTATTGGCTTATTTGGTTTACCTGTTAGTCCCTAGTAGTGTGCCCTGTGTGCCCAGGGCTGGTAAACCAAATGCTGCTGGTGGGCATGCAGCGCTGGTTTGCGCCACCCACAGAAGCAGCTTTTAAAGTGTGTCTCAGACCTGCCACTGCAGTGTCTGTGTGCAGTCCAGAACTGCCATCTTGGCTGTGAAGTGCACCACTTCCCAGCCCTGAACCTTCCCTTGGCATCCTGTAAGTCGCCCCTCGGGTAGGAGTGCATTGTATGTGTAAGGTAGGACATGCCTTGGTGTGTGTAGCATGTCCTGGTAGTGAATTATGCACCATTTCGTTTTTCACTACTGTAAGGCTACCTGTTCCTCATAGGCTAGAATGGGCAGTTTGACTATTACATGCTATAGTCCTAACTGACCCCAGGAACTATGGTAGAAAAACGAATTTAGTATGCCTGAGCTCAGAATATTAAAATACACCTTTTAGTGAAGTTTATTTTTATATTCTGTGTTTGAAAATACCACTTTTAGAAAGTAGGTATTTTCTTGCCTAAACTCTTCCAGTGTGCTCTGCCGTTATGTGTATTGGCTGTCTGGTTTTAGAGGGCAGGACAGGCTGAGTCAGACCTGGGTTGAATAGAGAGATCTGCATTTAGAGTGTGGGGAGGGGTGGCTCTTTGATCTGAATAGGGCTGTGCCTGGCAAGGTGAATGCTGGCTCCACCTCCCACTGTGTGTCTGCTAGCAGACCCCTCTTTCTGAAAGGAAGGATGCAGCCTGGTAAACAAAGTGCTCCAGGCCTGAGCAAGAACTGGTTCTGGCTAGGTTCAGGGACTGGTAGCTTCAAGGATCAAAGGCTTTTGGGGTATAAATATCTGTGCTCAAACCCCCTACTTTTGTATTGCTTTTGGATCTGGAGAGGAAACTCTGTCCGTGCCACTGGAGGAATCTGCAGGAAGTGACTGTCCTTGTGCTTGTGTGTTGTTTCTTGCACTGGCCTGCAGCAGTGACCACTGGACCTTGAAGAGAGGAAAAGGAACTTTGAGAGAACTTTTATTTTGTTACAGCAATTACCCAAGGGCTAGGAAAAGAGCTAGCCTCCTGCTGGAGTCTCAGGCACATCAGACTCCACCACCAACCTCCTGCTTCTTCCCTGCGAGGATTGCTATCTGCTGATGAGGCTCCTGTGAGTTCCAGGGCCTCTAGTTTGCTTCAGAGAAAAGAGTGCTGGAAATCGTCGCTAACGCACGTTTGCGAGCCGCTGCAACCGAGAGCGCTGGAAAAATCATCGCGCTGCTGCCGCTGGGTGCTCGCAACACGAAACCATCGCTAACGCCCCTTTGCGAGCCGCTGCAGCTGAGACGCGCTGGAAGAATCATCGCGCTGCTGTCGCCGGCGCTCGCAACCCCCAAAGAAATCATCGCTTCAAGACATCGCTTTGCGGACGCCGTGCGTCTGCCATTTTGATCGCATCGCACCGGATTTCGTCGCTCCCTCGCGGAGCGCTCGATTTCTTCGCATCGCAACACAATCGCACACGCAACAGGATCGTCGCATCGTCTTCGCCCTCGCGGCAAGGCCTCAGCGCATCGGCGGCCTAGCGTGAAGAAGTTTGTCGCATCGTCTCCGCACGCATCAGCAGATCGGCGCATCATCCTCCCTTGCGGCAAGGATTTTAACGCATCGCTCGGCCTCGCGTGAGAAATTCATCGCTAACACTTCTTGGCGACATTTTGTTGGTTTTGCTACTGAATACAGGTACTTTGTGAGAGAAAGGGTCGCAGAGACCACTGCTTTGGATTTGAACCTTATTGTTGCAACCTCTGAGCGAGAAAGGGCGCAGAGACCCCTGCTTTGAATTTGAACCTTACTCTTGCAACCTTTGAACTATCTTTGACAGTCCTTCAACAGCTATCCTATTTTTGACAGTATTGTGGCTTTTACAGTTATTGGTCTTGTGATAAATCTGCCTTTATATAAAGATACTTATTTTTATAACTACTTGTGTGGTGTCCCTTTGTAGTGTTCCTCACTGTGTTACTGTGTATGGTCATAAATGCTTCACACACTGCCTCTGAGATAAGCCTACCTGCTCGTGCTACGTTACCACAGGGTTGAGCAGGGGTATTAAAGAGGGTAGCCCTCTCACTCTGACTTAGGAAGAAGGGTCCCTACTTGGACAGTGGCCAGCCATTGCCAACTAGAGACCCCCATTTCTAACAAGTCCCATATAACTACCTTAGTGCATCCCGATCAGGCTGGTTTTATGCCCCAGAGAGCGACACGGCACAATATTCGCCGAGTGCATGTTGCTATTGCGACCATTCAGGGGTTGGGTGAACAAACAGCGTTGTTACTGGCAGACATGGACAGGGCATTTGATTCCCTCAGTTGGGTATATTTATTCGTGCTCCTACGCCGGCTGAACATTGGACGACAATTCTTGTCCTACCTGACATTGCTTTACACTGACCTCACCGCATCGGTGCGTGTAGCTGGTTCCACTTCCACAATATTCTCCATTGGGCGGGGCACCAGGCAGGGCTGCCCTTTGTCACCATACCTGTTTGCATTGGCTATGGAACCCCTGGCTGCTTGGGTGCGAATTGATGCACAGGTAACGGGTTTTGAGTGGGAGCACGGACTGTCGGATCGTATTGCACTGTATGTCAACGACGTGCTATTCTTTCTCACTAATGTGAATAAGACGGGACCGAGGTTGCTTCGCATCATGCACATCTTTGGGGAGTCGTCGGGATTGTATATGAACCCCCGAAAGTCCACTTTGTGGTTATTTGGGATGCTGCGGGTCTGGGCTCCTGGGCCTCGTCGGTTCGGGTGGCTACAGGGGGGATGAAGTATTTGGGAGTATTCTTGTCGGACTCGCCTAGCGTGTCTTGGGACAGAAATTTGGCCCCAGTATGGGAACGTGTACTGGAGGACCTTAAGACCTGGTCCCATATGCCCTTGTCCATCTATGGTAGATCGGCCATCTTCAAGATGGTCTCGTTCCCCCGTTTACTATATCACTTGCAAAATCACCCCTATCCGATTCCTTCCAGATGGTTCCGGCAGGTCAATGCGGCCTTGGTACAGTTTCTGTGGGCCGGTGGTGTGGCCAGAGTAGCGTTACGGACATGTTTCCAATCTATGTACTGCAGGGGGCTGGCGACCTCCAACATCCTGTCGTACTATATGGCCTCGCATCTGCTTGTCTTAACTGAATGGTGGTACGGGGATAGGGCCGACCCGGCCTATGCAGTTGAACAGAGGTGTATGGGAGATTCCACTTTCCATACTATACAATACTCTGCACTGCTGCGCAACTCTTTGCTGCCAGTTACGAGGGTCATCTTTCAAATTTGGAGGCAGGCCCTTCGAAAGATGGGGTGGTGGAATAGGCTGATGAGGGAGACTCCCCTTTCGAACAATGGGCGGTTGCCACGGTTGGCTACTCTATCTGGGTTCCGTGGTTGGAACAACATTGGTATCTCTACCCTGGGGGATGTAATGCGGGGGCCAGTCCTGAAGTCCTTTCAGGATCTACAGAAAGACTTTCAAATGCCGAAAACCCAATTTTATAGATATCTTCAGTTCCAGCATGCTATCTCCCCTAGTCTGGAGGGGTTAGAGTCACTTGCTGAGTTTAGCCCGATTGAGGCTAAGGTGTTTATGGGAGCTCTCCAAGACCATAAGATTTCTAAAATCTACCAATCCCTGGTTACCCATAGCTCCTCCACACTACAGAAGCTCAGAGAGGCCTGGGAGGGCGATGTTGGCCCGCTGGAGGGAGGACTGGACGGAGGCACTGGCCTCCCGCGGGAGCTGCAATAGCAGTACGCTTGCGCCTTATCCAGTTCAAGTACCTTCATAGGGTATATTTCACTAGGGTTAGATTGTGGAGAGTGGGATTGGTGGCCTCCCCTATATGTCTCAGGTGCGAGAGGGAAGAGGACTCCCTGTTGCATACGGTCTGGCACTGCTCTGCCCTGACACGATTCTGGAGGGGAGTTATGACCTGCCTCTCGGAGGTATTGGGCTGGGATCTTCCCCGCTCGCCGATGTTGGTACTCTTACATATTATGGAAGGGGTGGGGGGCAACAAATACAAACGTCATCTTATGCTACTGGGGTTCACTCTGGCCAAAAGAGATATCGCAAAGTCATGAAGGGCACTAGCATCGCCCTCAGTGACCGCATGGAAGAATGGTCTGGGCTTTTGCATGGGTTTGGAGATCCCCATTTTTATAGCAAGGGGGTGCCCACACAAACATTTTAAAATTTGGAAGCGATGGGCGGACTATCGAGGCCTGCAGCTGGAACCCGTCTCTACGGCAGGGCCCCTCGACCCAGCTTAATTTCCTTTCAGCAGGTGCAAGACGTAGTTTCATGTGTAATAGCCTGCTGCAGTTATTGATGTAGGTGCATTTTCTAATAATGTGCTGCTCTGGGGTAGACTTTAGTGCGACGGGGGGGTTTGTTGTGTTATGGTTTCTTTGTTGATTTATTTCATCTGTATTGCTTTCCATTTTTCCTTTATTATGTTGTTGTAAAAGTCAAAGTCATGATGATGTAAACTTATTATGCAGAGGTTTCTGGGTCACAGAGCTCTGCTTCATATGTGCTATTTGACAAATAAAATTTGTTTTTAAAAAAAAAAATCAACAATTGTCATGGCAGATGTTTTGGGTATCGGTCCTATTTCCGAACATAACCAACCGATATCTGTGGTGTTTTAAACTAGACGAACAAACAATGTACGATGGCATGCCATTTGCTGATTGTGTTCATCGGGATGTTTGTGGGTTGATTTTCTGGCATAAACGTGACAGCAATGAAAGGCAGTACAAGAGGTACAGCCATAGGAGCATGTCCATTAGACAAGTCCCCGGGCCCACAAGACTAAGAATAGAAATACAGAACAAGAAAGTAGCAAATGAAAAGTTTGCTGCATTTTAACACAGTGGTTGTAACCAAGAATAGAAAACATGAGTAACTCTGACTCAGTTCATATAAAAGCTGAGTAGAAATCACTTCACGTACCTGCTCATACTTTAATGAAGCGATGTGCATGTACAAATGGTGTTCTTTTAATGATGGATCGAGCTTTAGCAACAGCAAGCGGCACACCACAGATGGCTGGACTGCCTGGAAGAACTGGTTCACTCGTTCACTGGGTTCAGCTGGTGGGATCCGCTTTTCCTCAGAAGCGTGCTTTTTCCCTACAACAAGGATTTAAAAGCAATGAGTCAAATTAGTTCTCTAGTTGTCTTTTAACAACCAAAGGCATCAATTTATTTAATGACGCGCGCCATCCAAGTAAATAATGATCTATGCATGTTTCAAATGGCAAATATAACTTGAAATTACTTTTAAATGTATTCAAGAGCCTCATTAATTATCTGTGCCTAAAAATGAAGTACAAAGAATATGGTGATAGTTGGAATGCTTGAATTATTCTCAACCACTGGCTATCGCTCAGGCGGCATCCCAATCCGTAGTTTTTTGTCCACCATGCCACCTCAGTAATAACTGAGGTAAGCACCATCTTGCAAAGTGCTGCCACTAGTTGACTGGGGGTGAGTGTTTGATTGGCTCAAACGTTCCGTCCATCATCCCCTTTTGTATCGCCACTAGTGAAGAAGCAAACCCCGCCAGTCTCACTAACAGCTTTTACATTGTGCAGAGTTCATAGTCATTTTAGTCTCTCGGTTGCCCTGGGGGATTTACTATTTTACTTTAATCTTGACCACTACGCCACGAAGAGGCTGCCGTGCGTTGTGTATAACTACTGTAGTTAGTCCTGGGCAAAGAATCCTAAAATTTTAAGGGCATTCCTCATGTTCTTAGACAAATGAGCAAGGGATAGTGACAAGATTACGAGTTGTATTTATTGTTCTTTGTCTTCTAACAAGACACATATTCAACAGTCGAATCTGGTATTCCACCATTATGAGAGTTATTTTAACTAGATAAAAGCATGCTTCCTGCTAAAATCCTTTTGAATATTACCATCTGCTTGTCTGAATAAACAGGAATGCAAGATCTGAGTGGGTTTCCAATATAATACCTTTGATCCAGAGGAAATACTGATTCTTAGTGTGTCGCCCTAAGTTTCATGGGTATGCCAAGATGTGGGTCCTGTGCACACTGTGTCACTAGAACCAAGCTGTACCAGACTGATGAGCCCTAAATATGGTGAAACCGGTCCTGGGTTGCTTGTGTTCTGTTTCAGGAAGTAACTGGCTTGGAAGTTCGGGCTGAACTGTTCCTATTGGAGCAGGGGCAAGTCTGATTTGCATATGGCTCGGTCAAAGCTGAAGTGGCAAGGTGGGCAAAATAATGGACTGGGATACATCCCCGAGTAGTTATTAGTCGCTAAGATTAATTTAAGCATTCCAACCATCACGTATAGTAGTTAACTCGTCCTACCACAGATGTTAAACACATGTATTGTGGGGGGGCCTGCTTGAGTTTATCAGCATAGTAGTGCCTTAAACTGCTGTTTTGAAGATTTGTTCCTAGGGGATTCACCAATAGCAATCACAGCATCGCTGATGGACAGTAGCGCTTCTGTGATGGTCTGCACATCTCCAGCTTGAAACTGAAGGCACATGGTGAACCCAGGGAATGCTCATTTCATTGGTATTTTTGTATTTTGGTCATGGTGTGACTAAAACCACTAAAACCATATTGTACTGTGCATCAAAGGTGCAAATATTAATGCACCATGTTGGGGAACTATTCTATTTTTCCTATGTAGGAACACTTTTGCTCATTGTTGTCAAAATGATGCATGCATTTAATTGAAATATATCTAACTGTTTTCTTAATACTTACCAAAAACTACTTCTTCACTTCTTTGACTGTTAAAAGAAAAAGTGGGTATCACATTTAGAAATGATTAAAATGAACAAAGGTAAGGGAGTGTGTGTCTGTGTGTGTGTGCATGCGCACGTATGCGCTTGTGTGTGTGTGTGTGTGCATGAACCTCTGACGTCATTTCTCTTTCATTCTCTTCTAGGGATGACATAACCTCAGTGTCTTAAAGGTTGAACTAATATGGCAGAACCACTGCAAATTCTGTGCTTTACATAACTGAAGGGCCCCACATTGAAAGGGGTGAGCCAGCGCCGAGCAAATTAGTGACTCATCACTGCTCATGGCATACTATTTTACAGTGTCTGAGAGTCACCACATGGGTAAAATAGACATAAGTCAAGATAACATTCCCCTGTAATTAATAGTTCGTCCTTTAAAAAAAAAAAAAAAGTAGCTTTGGTACCTCTATTAGGCTAAGGGGCCTACAAATCTTTACAAAACTAGCAAAATAATGTTTTTTTTATTATAATGACACCATTGGTTCCAACAAAATAAAGTAACTAGTTTCTTTAGCTGCTGTGTAAACGTTAAAGACTTTAGTGCCAAGAACTGAAGTTTCTAGCGCAAACAGCAAACAATTCTCAGAAAGTCTGAGGGTGAGCAGCGGGGCAGGGCCTGTGCAGCGAGGCAAGCAAGTGCCAAAGAAAGGCAAGCCAAGTGCTGCAGCCCGCATTTTAATTCACGTGTCAGTGAGGAAGTGGCAATGGTTATAGGCAGCTGCTCAGCTCTGACAGCTCTGACAGGGTTAGGGCGAGCAGCGGGGCAGGGCCTGTGCAGCTAGGCCAGCAAGTGCCAAAGAAAGGCAAGCCAAGTGCTGCAGCCCGCATTTTAATTCACGTGTCAGTGAGGAAGTGGCAATGGTTATAGGCAGCTGCTCAGCTCTGACAGCTCTGACAGGGTTAGGGCGAGCAGCGGGGCAGGGCCTGTGCAGCTAGGCCAGCAAGTGCCAAAGAAAGGCAAGCCAAGTGCTGCAGCCCGCATTTTAATTCACGTGTCAGTGAGGAAGTGGCAGTGGTTATAGGCAGCTGCTCAGCTCTGACAGCTCTGACAGGGTTAGAGGCGAGAGCAGCGGGGCAGGGCCTGTGCAGCGAGGCCAGCAGAGTGCCAAGAAAGGCAAGCCAAGTGCTGCAGCCCGCATTTTAATTCACGTGTTAGTGAGGAAGTGGCAGTGGTTATAGGCAGCTGCTCAGCTCTGACAGCTCTAAGAGGGCTAGGGCGAGCAGCGGGGCAGGGCCTGTGCAGCGAGGCCAGCAAGTGCCAAAGAAAGGCAAGCCAAGTGCTGCAGCCCGCATTTTAATTCACGTGTTAGTGAGGAAGTGGCAGTGGTTATAGGCAGCTGCTCAGCTCTGACAGCTCCTAAGAGGGCTAGAGGCGAGCAGCGGGGCAGGGCCTGTGCAGCGAGGCCAGCAAGTGCCAAAGAAAGGCAAGCCAAGTGCTGCAGCCCGCATTTTAATTCACGTGTCAGTGAGGAAGTGGCAGTGGTTATAGGCAGCTGCTCAGCTCTGACAGCTCTGACAGGGTTAGGGGCGAGCAGCGGGGCAGGGCCTGTGCAGCTAGGCCAGCAAGTGCCAAAGAAAGGCAAGCCAAGTGCTGCAGCCCGCATTTTAATTCACGTGTCAGTGAGGAAGTGGCAGTGGTTATAGGCAGCTGCTCAGCTCTGACAGCTCTAAGAGGGCTAGGGGCGAGCAGCGGGGCAGGGCCTGTGCAGCTAGGCCAGCAAGTGCCAAAGAAAGGCAAGCCAAGTGCTGCAGCCCGCATTTTAATTCACGTGTCAGTGAGGAAGTGGCAGTGGTTATAGGCAGCTGCTCAGCTCTGACAGCTCTGACAGGGTTAGGGGCGAGCAGCGGGGCAGGGCCTGTGCAGCTAGGCCAGCAAGTGCCAAGAAGGCAAGCCAAGTGCTGCAGCCCGCATTTTAATTCACGTGTCAGTGAGGAAGCGGCAGTGATTATAGGCAGCTGCTCAGCTCTGAATGCTGACAGCTCTAAGAGGGTTAGGGCGAGCAGCGGGGCAGGGCCTGTGCAGCTAGGCCAGCAAGTGCCAAAGCCAGGAAAGTCAATTTTTGCAGACGGCATCAATTTGAAATTGAAAAAACGTTATTCCTGGAAGCCATAAATTGGGGTGGTCAAGGTGTGGCAACAAAAACGGGGTAGCCTCAAAAAGCATCCTGACCGGTCAATTCATACATTTATTTTATTTTAAAATCTTCTTCAACAAAGGAATTGGCAAGAAAATGAAATGTGACAGTGAATGTGAGCACCATTAATCCTCTCACAGCAGCCCCCTTGCATGGATGGTCACAGGTCTTTTAGCTTCTATTAGTCAAAGCACTGCTAAGTGAGAGGAACTGACACCAATAAGTCTCGCGTATGCTGGATCTATTGGCTTTGTCAATGTTTTTTTAGTGGTGTGTTGAATTGCGGTTGTGGTATGCAATGGCCTGTCATTCTATAGTGTTGTATGGTATTGCCTGTCATTCTATAGTATAGTATGTGAGCAGTGTGCTTGTATGAGTGCAGGTTGACTCGTGTGCTTGCATGAGTGCAGGGTGAGTGATGTGCCTGTATGACTGCAGGTTGACTCGTGTGCCTGTATGAGTGCAGGCTGACTTGTGTGCCTGTATGAGTGCAGGCTGACTTGTGTGCCTGTATGAGTGCAGGGTGTGTGATGTCCCTTTATGACTGCAGGCTGAGTCTTGTGCCTGTATTCAGGATGAGTGGTGTGCCTGTATGCAGGATGAGTTGTGTGCCTGTATGAGTGTAGGGTGAGCGGTGTGCCTCTTTGAATGCAGGTGAGCACTGTGCCTGTATGAGTGCAGGGTGAGCGGTGTGCCTGTATGAGTGCAGGGTGAGCGGTTTGCCTGTATGAGTGCAGGGTGGGTGGTGTGCCTGTATGAGTGTAGGGTGAGCACTGTGCCTGTATGAGTGCAGGGTGAGTGGTGAGCCGTTATGAGTGCAGGGTGAGCACTGTGCCTGTATGCGTGCAGGGGGAGCACTGTGCCTGTAAGAGTGCACGGGGAGCAATGCACATGCATGACTGCAGGCTGAGCGATGCAGCTTTATGACTGCAGACTGAGCGGTGCAGCTTTATGACTGTAGGCTGAGCGGTGCAGCTTTATGACTGCAGGCTGAGCAGTGCGCCTGTATGAGTGCAGGGTGAGGACTGTGCCTGTGTGAGGGGAGGGTGAGGACTGTGCGTGTATGAGTGCAGGGTGAGGACTGTGCTTGTGTGAGTGCAGGGTGAGGACTGTGCCTGTATGAGTGCAGGGTGAGGACTGTGCCTTTATGAGTGTAGGGTGAGGACTGTGCCTTTATGAGTGTAGGGTGAGCACTGTGCCTGTATGAGTGCAGGGTGAGTGGTGTGCCGTTATGAGTGCAGGGTGAGCACTGTGCCTGTATGCGTGCAGGGGGAGCACTGTGCCTGTAAGAGTGCACGGGGAGCAATGCACATGCATGACTGCAGGCTGAGCGATGCAGCTTTATGACTGCAGACTGAGCGGTGCAGCTTTATGACTGTAGGCTGAGCAGTGCAGCTTTATGACTGCAGGCTGAGCAGTGCGCCTGTATGAGTGCAGGGTGAGGACTGTGCCTGTGTGAGGGGAGGGTGAGGACTGTGCGTGTATGAGTGCAGGGTGAGGACTGTGCCTTTATGAGTGCAGGGTGAGGACTGTGCCTTTATGAGTGCAGGGTGAGGACTGTGCCTTTATGAGTGCAGGGTGAGGACTGTGCCTTTATGAGTGCAGGGTGAGCGATGTGCCTGTATGACTGCACGCTGAGTGGTGCGCCTTTATGACTGCAGGGTGAGCACTGTGCCTGTATGAGTGCAGAGTGAGCACAGGGCCTATGTGAATACAGGGTGAGTGGTCCAAACAGAAGCCTGCATAGATGGACATTTCTGACTCAGGTATGTGCAGTTTACAGTCCTCCATTATTTGCGCTGTAATGCCTAAGTGATTTGCACATCTGAAAAGTGCCATTTTCAGATACCACAGCATTACATAATGTGCATATTAAGGGTCTGCATTACATACTCTAGTCGACATATTTTTGACATTGCATTTTACATGAGCCTATGTTATATGCACATTTTGGAGACCTAATCAGAGGTTTTAGATATCTATATTGGGCATATTACAGGATTAAATGATGTGCATAAATCAGTTACAGGTCGTGCCTATGCCAGAGAGGTGCATATTGTGCATCTAGCAGGGTCCAATACATTCTTCATGTGATAGATGTCTTCATATTGGGCTTGATCTGCTGAACTCTATCATGTCATATATCCTTTGCCAACAAATGTACACATATCAGTGGTGAATTCCCCAAATTCTCAGTGTAAAAGAATTGAGAAGTGTGTAAGATGTGGTACTGTCTTTTACTACTAGACTAGCCCGGGCCAGTTTAGAGTGTTATTTGAAGATCAAGCCGGGGAGACACAAAATACAACAGAAGTAGATAGTCATTTCAGCACAACCTTAGAGTCGGGGCTTTCATGGTCGGAAATGTTCATTATGTTTGGTTCCAAAGTCATGACATCCAGTCTCTTTTGCGGTGTTGCCTTGATTTTATTAAGATATCTTTCCCAAGGAGCTGGAAAATCAACACGTGTTTAAAGTCAACCATCATATTGCCAAGGTAGAAATTCACATCGGGTATTACATCTGGCTTTCAGTGCCAGTGGAGGATGTGGGTGGAGCCAATTGAATAAGTGGGTGAAGCCAGTGAAGGAAGTTGGTGGAGCCAGGGGAAGTGGGTGTGGCCTCCTACAAAAATTTGAGCACCTGGACTTAATATTTTACAAATTAAGCACTGATGTAGTAGGAATTAATCAAACAACTTCAAATAGAGTTTGATAAAGTGCTGTGCATTCAAATCCCAAATAAAGTGCATTCCTTTTTTTCTTTCCCTCCCTACCTGAAGCTTAAATAAAGTGTATCAACTTGTATTTCATTTCCATAATACAGATTTATAAAACACAAATAGAATTTAATAAAGTGCAGTGCATTCAAGTCCCATAAAGTGCTTTTTTTTTAACCTAAAAACCAAGTGCAATTAGACCGGGATACATTGACATTTCATTTTCCCTCCTACATTTATCGGTTTTCCACCTGTTCCATATATCTCCATACAGTGGTGTATCTTTTAATAGCACCAAATCTTTTAGCATAGGCCTCTTCGAATTTTCTGGTTCATTTCATCTTATTATGCCATTCTAAATAAGCTGGTACTTTGCTAGTCCTCCAATTCTGAAGAATTAGAGAACGCGCCACTAAAGAGGCCATCATCATGAATGTCTCTTCCCCTCTAGTCCTTGATACGGTTTGTCTCCGGCTGGCAAGGCCAAAAAGTGCTATTGCTGCCTCAGGATTCAATATTTTCTGTAATCCAAGGCTAAAGCGGCAAAGACTCTTTCCCAAAATTGTCCTAGCATCGGACATGTGAAGTAAGTATGAAGCCAGCCTCCCTCACCCACTAGCTGACAGCGAAAACATCTATTCTCTATTTCTGGATGCATCTTATGAAGTACTTTGGGAGTATAGCACGCCATCCAGCGTGATAGAAAAGACATTCTTTTACAATTGGCCGCTCTTAAAGCCTTGCCACCCAGCTGAGAGATGACTTGCCACTCCAAATCTGAAAAAGTACATTGTATTTCCTGGGTAACCTTTTCTAGAAATTTATGAACAATCAGGGGCTCTCCTTTGGTCCATAGAAGGCAATACCAGTTTCCCAACCCTCTTAATTTTGTTCTGAAGAGAGCAACCGTAACCGGTGAGGGACCTGTACTAAATGGAAAGCAATACTTATTTAACAGATGCAGAATCTGGAGATACCCAAAAAAGAAAAGCTTGCTCCGATCTCCACACCTAGCTTGGACCTCTTGCCAATTAATACATCTCCCACTGACTATAAAATGACCCAGCTCTTTAAAACCATTGGCTTCCCAAAATTGTAAATGGCTGTTCTGGATTTGGAGGCCCAGGCTTTTACATTCTGCAAGTACTCAAACCCTGTGGAATGATCCTTCATAGAATAAAGTGCCTGGAGTCTGGTACGATATTCCAGCAATGTCTTGTATCTTGTTTTCTTTGGAGATTTTGCTGTTTTTATAAAGACGGGGATCTGAGACCCGGCTTCCTGAATCATCTTGTCAAGAAAGAAATTATCGACAGACACTTTGCAGTCAATTATGTGCACTATTATATCTAAAAAGGGTGCTTCATAGTACGTACGAACCTGTGGAATTGCAAGCCCACTCTGATTAATGTCAAGTTGAAGCACCGGAAATTTTACCCTCGAAGCCTTTTTTTTTCTTCAAATAAACTATCAATTTTTTTTCCCCAGGTCTTTAAGGTATATCACAATAATTTTAATAAGGACATTTGTAAAAAGGAAAACCAATAAAGGTAAGATCAACATTTTGATAAGGGCGACACAGCCGATCAATGTAAGAGGAAGAAATGACCAATTATCAAGTTGTTTTTTTATTTTTTTCAGCATGGCTTCGTAGTTCAATTTATAGATTTCTGCATACTGATTGGTGACATATATCCCTAAATATCTAATGGGATCGGAAGAGAGAGCTTGCCGTTTGATATTGTCGGGGAGGAAATAGGTGACAGTATTAATTATTAAAATGTCAGTCTTGTTACAATTGATTTTATACCCTCCAATTAATTCAATCTACGCAAATTCTGCAGTGTTGTTTCGATATTCTACCTGTCTGGTTGAAGATATAGGATAATATCATCAGCAAATAGCTTTAATTTTGACATTCCTAATGTAGGTGTTTTCATCTCTAAATTATTTCGGATCATGATAGCCAACGGTTCGATAAAAAGGTAAACATTACAGGGGACAGCCTTGCCTATTTCTCCGATTTATATTGACTGCCTCGGCCAGGTTAGCATTAATAAAGACTTGAACCTGCGCCCCTTGATAAATATTCCGTAGCATATTGATAACCTTGGGAGGAATCCCAACCCTTCCAAGACCATAGAAAAGTGCGTCTCAGTTCACCAAGTCGAACGCTTTTTCTGCATCGACCATCAGTATAAGCGCTGGTGTTTGATTGGTATTAAAAAATTCAAGTGCTTGGACTAAAAACCCAGTATTTGATGACATTAATCTCCCGGCCACAAACCTTGTCTGGTCCTTATGAATCACACTTTGTGCAACTGGCATAAAGCGATTCGCCCAGACTTTCATTAAAATTTTATAATCAGAATTTAATAAGCTGATCGGCCTGTATGAGTTGATGTCCCTGGGGTTCTTCGCTTTCTTTACAAAACTTACAATGATAGACTCTTTAAAACTTGAAGGAACCGCGCCGTGAGCTTTAACATAATTAAAAAGCTCGACCAAAAATGGTGTTAACTCCTAGGCAAACACTTTATAAAATTCTGTCGGAAGCCCGTCGTTTCCACAGGCCTTTCTACCAGGCATTGTGCCAAGGGCTTGCTGAATTTCGGCTACTGAAATATCTGCTTCCATCACCTCTACATGAGTATTTGATAATTGCGGGAGGTTTATATCATGAAAATATTGCTGTATTGCTTTTACGAAGTGATATATTTAGTCGAATATAGCTCATTATAATGGTCTAAAAAGATTTTTGCGATCTTTTCCTTATCAATCACGACTGCCCTTGTCCCTGGCTCCTCTAGCTCAGTAATTAATGCCGCCTCCTGCTTTACCTTGGTTGACCATGCTAAATCTTTACCCAGCATTTGACTTTCCTTGTAAACTCGCTACTGAAATGGCCATCAACTATTTATTTCTTATATGATAAAGAACTCTCTTAACTCTTGTTTTGCCTTGTTGAGCTGCCTTTCCACTAAATCTTCCCCCCCCCTGAAGAGGCATTCTTCGTCAATAGGCCAGTGTCCACTGCCAGCCGAAGTTTGCCTGTACGCGTGCTGCGGATTTTTGATTGTGCAGCCATAAAGGCCATCATCGGTCCACGTACTGAGGCCTTGAAGGCCCCCCAAACTGCAAACAGTGTCGCTGTGCCGATATTGTCCTGAACAAACTCTTTTATCCATTTTCTTGTGCTGGTTACCCATTGCAGGTTTGAAAGAAGGAGTAGATCCATCTTCCACCTGGATCGTAACTTCCTTATTAGATCTATTTCTATTTCAAGTTTGACCAGCGAATGATCTGAGAATGAATTAGCCCACATTTCCGAGCTAGAGCAGTTCAGCAAGCAAGAAATAAGAAAAAAGTCAATACGAGATGCAGACTGGTATCGACGGGGATAGCAGGTATACTGCAAAGATTCCCAAAGGGCTCTGCGCCATGGATCAGTTAACTGATAATCTTGCTTTATTACATCTATTAGTTTTTTAGTCTTAGGCTTCAGTTGTTTTTTATTTTTATTTGAAGTATCCTTCGCCAAATCTTGGATAAAGTTAACACCCCCCCCCCAAGATGATTGGGCCCATGGCCCCTCTAAGTAAATAATTGATCTTCATAATAGATGTAGGATCATCTATGATTGGTGCATAGTAATTAACAAAACTAAAAACATTGCCGTTTACCCTGGCAGTGGCCCATATCCATCTACAGTGAGGATCTGTCTGTACTTGGGTGATCTCCCAATCAAACCATTGGCTAAAATAAATGGCGACCCCTCTTATTGCCATCCCGGCAGAGGCAAAGTATACCTTGGAGAAACATTTAGGGATAAAAAGCTATGGAGTATTTGTTTTGAGGTGGGTTTCCTGAAGAAAAAGAACTTGTGGTGAAAAAGAAGTTAGCCATCTTATTAACCCGCCATACTTTTGCTTATTTGATATACTGTTGACATTAACCGTAACTATACGAAGTTTAAGAACCATCCCTGAGATTATTGCTTTGAAGTTGAGGCATCACCATCAGTATTCTACACTCCACAACCTTTCCCGCCATGATTCTGCTCATGTTTTTTGCTACCCTCACCCACCTACCCCTATGCCCTACCAACCCCCCAACATCCCTGGGAGATGAGGAATGGCCCACACTACCTTTCTCCTCCCTTCCCAGATTAACACCCCTGCTGGGTGCCAAGGTTTCCCTGCGCCTCATCCCTGGTGGTCCAGTGGACCTCTGTCTCCTTCCTCTCGCTCTGCTCTTTCACTCGTTTTCACTCGTTTTTCTGCCCTCTTCTATTTTTCACCTTTCTGCACTTTTCTGCATCTCTGCATCTCTGCTCTTTTGTGCCTTATTTCTGCTTATTTTCCCCCTTTCCTTTATTTCCTTTAGCCCTTATTTCCCCGCCACTGCTGCCACCGTGGCCCCTCCCCCCAGCACGACCAGACCAATCCAGCTCCCCTCCCCGCCTCCCAGCTGTCCAGCCCTCCCCGACCCCTACTTAATGGCGGCCGCTGTACGGCCGCGCCGCTGGCGCGCCGAAGGTGCGCCAAAGTCAAGCCCGTCTGTGCCCGTCCTCGACCCGTCCGCGACCAGCGCCAGGAACCCTGGACCTCCGCCCCGCCAACGCTACGACCCAGCGGCACTCCACGCACTCAACCCAGGCCGCAACAACTGCAAGCTAGCATCACCAGCCGACACCCACAGACCCTTCAGCTGTCACCGCTGCCGGCACTCCTGCAGCACAGCCAAGAACACGGACCCAGCGCAACCCGCCCGCAAGAACACAACCGAACCGAAGACCCTGCAATGCATCCTCCTCAACGTCCGATCCCTCCACAAACACGCCACCGAAATCTGGGACCTCCTCGACAGCACCACCCCGGACGTAGCGTTCTTCACCGAAACCTGGACCAACACCACCTTGGGACTGGACATCGCCATCCCCCAAGGATACAAGATCTCCAGGAAGCACCGCCCCACCCGCCCGGGCGGAGGAATCGCCATTGTCCACAAATCCAGCCTCCGCCTGAGCACACTCCCCGACGAGCCCACAGAACTGATGGAACACCTTCACTTCAAGATACTGGCCAGCCCCACCGCCACCCTCCGTGGAACCCTCATCTACCGACCCCCTGGGCCCCGCAGACCTTTTGCCAACTCCATCACGGACATCATCTCCCCGCAGGCCATCGCATCCACCAACTACACCCTGCTGGGAGACCTCAACTTCCACCTCGACAACCAACTGGACCCCAACACCACATCCCTCCTGGACAACCTCCACAACATTGGACTATGCCAGATCGTGACTGAGCCCACGCACTCAGCAGGACACACCCTCGACCCCCTCTTCACTGCAGGAAACTCCATCACCTTCAGCCACACCACCGAACTCCCATGGACCGACCATCGCTGCATCCACTTCACCTTCAGAACACCCACCATCCACAGACACCAGCACCTGCTCCCACGAAGAAACTGGACCAAAATCACCGACGACCAGCTCACCTCCTCACTCAACAATTCCACCCCTACCATCGCGGAAAACGACGACCCCAACACCGCAGCCCGAACCCTGCCTAGACGGATCTCGGACAGCGCCAACACCCTAGCCCCCCTCAAGAAAAACAACAATACCCGCGCCAAGAAAGCCAGATGGTTTACCACCGAACTTCGAGAGTCCAGACGCACTAGCCGCCGCCTCGAAAAGGCCTGGAGGAACACCAAATCCACAGAAGCCCACAACAACTTCAGAGCCGCCACCAACGCCCACCATCAACTCATCAGAGAAACGAGGAAAAAAGCGATTGAAGACAGAATCTCCACCCACGTGCACAACAGCAAGGAACTCTTCAGCATCATCAAGGAGTTCACCCAACCCACCAGCGAGTCTACCGACATCCCTCCCTCTCAAGACCTCTGTGGCAAACTGAGCACCTTTTTCCACCACAAAATCAAGAGCATCTACGACAACTTCGACGAAGACAACCAACACACTGAACCCTCACCAACCACCCCAACGCCCGGAAACCAGCGCTTGACAACTGGACAGCCCTCACCACCGAAGACACACTGAAGACAATGAAGTCAATCCACTCAGGGGCCCCCACGGACCCCTGCCCCCACCACATCTTCAACAGAGCCGCCGACACCATCGTACCCATGCTCCGCCACACCATCAACCGCTCCCTGGCGACCGCCTCGTTCCCCGACGACTGGAAACACGCCGAGGTCAACCCCCTCCTGAAGAAACCCTCGGCGGACCCCACCGACCTCAAAAACTACAGACCCATCTCCCTGCTCCCGTTCCCAGCGAAAGCCATCAACAGCCAACTCGCAACATTCATTGAAGAACACAACATCCTCGACTCCTCCCAGTCCGGCTGCAGAAAAAACCACAGCACGGAAACCGCCCTCCTCGCCGCAACAGACGACATCCGCACCCTACTGGACAAAGGAGAGACAGTAGCCCTCATCCTCCTCGACCTCTCAGCGGCATTCAACACAGTCTCCCACCGCACCCTAATACGCAGACTCTACGATGCAGGAATCCAGAACAAGGCCCTCGACTGGATCCGCTCCTTCCTCTCCGGCAGGATGCAGCGGGTCAGACTCCCCCCTTTCCTCTCGGACCCTACACCTACCACCTGAGGAGTCCCCCAGGACTCCTCCCTCAGCCCGACTCTTTTCAACGTCTACATGGCTCCACTCGCCCCCATCGTCAGAACCTACGGACTCAACATCGTGTCATATGCAGACGACACCCAACTCATCCTCTCCCTATCCAACTAGCCCAACACCGCCAGACACAACTTTCGAGAAGGCATGGAAGCCGTCGCCAAATGGATGAAAAACAGCTGCCTACAACTAAACACCAACAAAACAGAAGTACTCATCATGGGCCCAAACCACGACGCCTGGGGCGACACCTGGTGGCCCCCCGCCCTCGGAAACCCGCCAACCCCCACGGACCACGCACGCAACCTGGGAATCATCCTGGACTCCGAGCTCAAAATGGACCGCCAAATCAACTCCGTCTCGTCTTCCTGCTTCCACACCCTCCGCCTCCTTCGTAAGACCTTCAAATGGATCCCCCTCAAACACCGAAAGACCGTCACTCATGCCCTGGTCACCAGCAGACTCGACTACGGCAACGCACTCTACGCCGGAATAAATAAAAACCTCACCCGCAAGCTACAGAACATCCAGAACGCCGCCGCAAGACTAGTCCTCAACCTGCCAAAACACTGCCACATCTCCCAGCACCTGCGCACACTACACTGGCTCCCCGTCGAGGCGAGAATCACTTTCAAGATACTCACCCACGCACACAAAAGGCCCTCCATGGCACCGGACCAGCATACCTGAACAGCCGACTCAAATTCCACGCACCCCAAAGGACCCTACAATCAGCCCAGCTCTCCTACGCCATGGTCCCCCGCACCAGATAGACCAGATCGTGAGGCCACCCCTCGCGGCCAAAGCATGGAACGCCCTTCCGCTCCACCTCAGACAGACAACATCGCTCCCCCTCTTCGCAAGAAACCTCAAAACCTGGCTCTTCGACAGACCCCCTCCTTGATGGAATGGAACCTGCACCCCCCACTCCCACCCTTAGCGCCTTGAGACCCTTACGGGTGAGTAGTCGCGCTTCAACAAACCCCTGATTGATTGATTGATTGGTACTGCACCCTGAGTGATCAATCCCCCCACCCTGTCTTTAACCATATTGCTATATTCTATTTAATGCTTCTTTTCTACTTTGCGGTGGAAATTTCTTGCAGACATGTGGAACTTGCCTCTCACTAGGACCCTTAACTTGGACTGCTGTGCTGTTGCAGCTTGTGCTCCCTGTGCCTTAAAAAGATACAGTAATTTAACAAACTCCTTTCGCCGGCTGCCGCTGACATGTCAGAAAACATCTGGCAGCTAGATGCTTCATTGATCACAAATTGTTTCTTCTGAATAGCTATTGTTAATATCTGTTCTTTGATACAGTAGTCGGCAAAGTTCACAAGAATTGTTTGTGGCAGCTTTGAGTTGGGAAATGGCTGTGACGGTACCTTATGCGCTCTTGTAATGGTGAGGTCTCCTGCAAACTCTGGCAAGACACTTTTTTTAATAAAAGTCTCAACCCATTTAAGAGTTTGGGCCCCTTCACATCATTTTGGGACCACCACCAGACGCAGATTAGATCGTTGAGATTGGTTTTCAAGCTCCTCAAATTTACTTTCTAATAAGGATTTTTCCTTCCTGGCTAAGTTCGCCTGTTGCTGCAAAATGTTCATCTGGTCCTCAAGCTGCGAGATCCTGGACTCTGCCTCTTGGATTTTAGCTGGAAAGCTACCCACTGCCTCCTCGATTTTTGACTAACGGTGATGAAGGGATGCTATCCCATTTGCTTGTGTTGTCTTGAGCTCCCTGATTTCATCTAGAATAAGATTCAACATGCCTTTTATGTCGCATTGTCGCGACGTCCCCTCGCAGTTGTTCAACCTGCTTGCCTATGGGCCCGCCAGTATCTTTCTGAGCCCGTACTTGCTGCTGCTCCTTCTCTATTCGAGAACTGAGGCTGTGACTGCGACTATGCTGGTGACTGCAGCAGCGGGTGAGCATCTGCAGCAACCCCATTCTCCTCTTGAAGAGACCTGTGTCTGCCCTTATTCTCTACGGGAGCCGGATGTACTGCGGAGGGCTGATTGCTTAAAATGAGACCAGATTGTGTTTCAGCGAGAGGCCCTTGCAATGTAATTGGTGCAGCTAGTGGCGACTTGACTTTAAAGAATAGTGGGTAATCCTTTATTTCCCCACCAGTTTGTTTAACTGTAGTTTCCTTTATGTGCTCTTGCGGAGAGCAGGTTTCTTTTCCTCTTTGAATTTCCTCTCTGCCCTCAGGAGCCCGACCAACTGAATTAACAATTTCTGATGCTTAATTTTGAGTGCCGAGGTCTTCCTCTGGCCCTGTTTCGATATCCGACTTCCCTTGTGGTATAGTCTCCATAACTGGGCCCCCCATTCCGGGCTCCCGTCTAGGCTCCAATGGATCTTCTTCTGAGCTCAAGGAGCTTAAAATTGTTGCAGACCGACTCGGTGATTTTGGGCTACGCTCTGCTCTTGCCGCAGCTGATGCTGCCTTCATATGAGCTGATCGCGTTTTAGTTTTCAGGCTTGCCGCGGTGTCCACATTGACCATTAGATTTTAAAGTTTTAAATGCTTCCCCATTATTTATAGTCCAGAATGCTTTTACTGGATTGAGTGGGGGGGAAACTACACCAGTGACCCACTGCCAGTTCCCACCTCAGAGGTGTCACCTCCTTTGTGGCTTTCCTTTTTCTCTTAACCACTGGCATGAAACCTGGGGGTACCTTATACTAAAAAAAAAAAAAATTCCCCCCCAGCTATAGGACCGTCTGCTAGAGAGTCAGGCTGTTCATTACCTAGTTGGCCCAAGGGAACAAAAGACTACCAGCAAGCCTTACGCTCTTGGTCCAGTCAGTAAGGAGTCAGTAAACATCTTTTAATGCCAACCTCCGGGGCCCCGATCATGCGTGTGTCAAGGTCAGACAAGCACTCTTACCTGAGGAGTACTTGATAGATGTTTCGCAGAGACGCTATGAGCCAACTTCCCAAAAACCCTACCTTTTAACCTGTGTAACGTTTACAGACACGAAGGCTAAGGGATAAGGTGTAGGGAGGAGGGCCGGATATGGACGCTGGCTTCTTCCTGTTGTCGACCTGCGAGGCAACAGGGTAGATTTAGACTCTAACCTCAAGTATTTAGATTGGTACAGTCACTTCTTTGCCTTTACGTTTCTTGAATAAAGCACTAAATATGTATCCTACCTGCGATAGTCAGAAGTCCTGCGTAGTGTCCGTGGAGTCTGGTGACGGAGTTTGGGAGTTGTGTTGAGAGGTGTTGTCGCCTGGCTAAGCAGTTCAGTCTGGTATCTCGTGCTGAGATGTCCTGAGGTTATGAAAGAGAATAACGTATTAATTACAGACGTTCCTTACTTTTCAATTGCATTAAACACTTTTCTCTTACTATAATTATTCCACCCCATAACTTACTGCTGTGTGTTCCAGTAGTTATGATCCGTCACGTGATGCCTTAAAAGAAAATACAATATTCAGAACTACAGTTAACATATTCTTTGAACTTTTTGTAAAATGTTCTTGGTTCTTTAATGCTTTCCCTTGTAGAAAAACCGCTCCAAAAATTAGGTCTCTTATTGTTTTAATTAACGCTGTCTTGCGATGGGCGCCTTTTAAGTAAGAAACTGTTCACTTAGCTTCCATGTTGTTTTTGTCTTTCAGGATCGAGGATCGGCGAGGAGACCAGAAGATGCCTTCGTGAAGTTCGTTTCCATGCAACGAAGCAAAGAAGATTCCTGCTTGAAGAGGCGACGAAGATCAGGCAAGCCGGTATTTCCCTGCCACTCCGATGGAAGGCTAAGCGATTTCCAGAATACGGGTGTGGCTATTTATAGTCTGGCCACACCCGAACATCTAAGCACACGTTGCACGTCTTCCGCGTGCAGCGTCAAAGTCTCCACAATGAAACCAGAGCTTTTCCCAAATGCAAACAAGCCGCGAGCAGACAAGCCGCGAGTAAACTAAAAACGTTCTCAATGATGCACATTATCCTTGATGGATTCTAGCGGATGTTTCAATGTTCTAAATCTATTAATGTGGCACTTATAATACAGCATTCGTAATCACAACATGTATTACCTCATACATAATATGACAAATATGATGTTACATAAGAGAACAGAAGTCTAGATACTTTCATATTCCCAATACACTTTTGGAGTGCAGGATGCACGGGACAGGGGTGGGTTTTAACAGGGGTAATGAAACGTGCCGCGCCACTTTACCACTGTACATGATACGCAGCTATGGTGGCTACAGATGGGATAATGTAGCTGAATCATGACAGCGTGGCAGGCCAGTCAAGAACACCAAGAGAGGAAGAGCAGGAGGCCTCTGGACCATGAGAGGCAATGTAGTGATTAAGTTAATGTCACTCAGGGGCCTCTAAGGCGGAGGGGCCTCTGGGGGCCTCCAAGGCAGCAGCAGGCTACAGCAGTGAAGAGAAAAAAACAAAAAAACACTGAATGTCCCTGGGGCCCTAAAGAGTCTGCTCACCTTCAATTGCCTTCTATTGCTTGCTGCTTGCTTATCCACAGGGGAGCGGCATGGCCTCTGCATCGCATTCTCGGCTCCCTTGTGAGCCGACTCGCAGCCAACCTTCCTAAGCCGAGCAGACCTCACTCAGCCACCGCTGCTATCACTTCTCCGCGGACCCCCCTCCGGGCATCGGGGGTCCGCTCGGGAATCAAGAAAGAAGCTTCAGCGAGGCAGTCTCTCAAAAACAGCCCCCTCACGGGGCACGCCAGGCATGCCACAACCAAGAGAAAGGCTTCAGTATCTTGGTATCTCAGCGTCTCTCCATCTCTCAGCCAGCATTGAAAACAGCATGAAGACAGGGGGAGGAGCGACTTGCTCACCTGCGGCTGTCACAACACATATTCCCCTCTTAAGGAAACAATAGAAAATATAATTAAGACTATCAACTAGTCCCATAAGTATTCCTTCTCAACAACCATCAAATTAAAAGAACAAAAGAAGACACAATACGATCGAAACAATGGGAAGTATGCAAGACTGCAACATTATCTTCCCCCTACAAAAACATTACAAAATTACAATACTATGAAATAAACAGAATAGTAAATCAGACTTCACAAAATTTCACTACTCATTCTTAAAGGAATTAAACTGCTCCCTCCCATCTATAACACCCTACCCCAGGGAACTCAAATCTCCTCTACATCACACACAATCACAAGGCAGAACCAGGCACATAATTGCCCTCTACTACTCAACACCACACACCATTCACACAGGACCAACTGTTAGTTTCTACAGCATTGAGGTGTAACAGCATACCTCCTACAACATACATCTATGGGCTCACACACTGCCCCTACACCATTAACCCCTTAGTAAGGAATGGACAACCTTGGGTTTACACACTGCCCTCACACCCTTAACCCCTTAGAAAGAGTGAAAACCTTGGGCTTACACACAATCCCCTACACCCTTAACCCCTTAGGAAGAGTGAAAACCTTGGGCGTACACACTGTCCCCTACACTATTAACCCCTTAGGAAGAGTGAAAACCTTGGGCTTACACACTGTCCCCTACACCCTTAACTCCTTAGGAAGGGTGGACAATCTTGGGTTTACATACTTCCCCTAACACCCTTAATCCCTTAGGAAGGGTGGGCAACCTGAGGTTTACCTACTTCCCCCTACACCCTTAACCTCATAGGAATGGTGGACAACCTTGGGCTTACACACTGCCCCTACACTCTTCACTCCTTAATACTAAGAAAATAGAAACATATGCAAGATGTAAATAATGCATACAACTTAACCCCTCTAAAATGTAACAGCATATTAGGGTGCAACACGTCACCCTTCTACACTCTCTGCATAACTAAAATGTAGAACTAACAACAACATGGTGTGCACCTCACGTACCCAGTGCAACTACCCACACCATCCCCACATGCAGGGAATCTTTACAAAAGGCATCTTTCAACCTATACACATTCCGACACACAGGTAATCTCCACAAAGGGTATCTTTTAACCCATACACATTCCCACACACAGGGAATCTCCACAAAGGTTATCTTTCAACCCATACACATCGCCATACACAGGGAATCTCCACAAAGGGTATCTTTCAACCCATACACATCGCCATACACAGGGAATCTCAACAAAGGGTATCTTTCAACCCATACACATCGCCATACACAGGGAATCTCCACAAAGCGTAACTTTTAACCCACACACATCGCCATACACAGGGTATCCCCACAAAGGGTATCTTTCAACCCATACACATCGCCATACACAGGGAATCTCCACAAAGGGTATCTTCCAACTCGTACGCATTCCCACACACAGGGAATCTTCACAAAGGGTATTTTCCAACCCAAACACATCGCCACACACAGGGAATCTTCACAAAGGGTATCTTCCAACTCGTACGCATTCCCACACAGAGGGAATCTTGACAAAGCATCATTAGACATACACAGGCAGCAAATTAGGAGTAGATTTACGATCCTGCAGCAGCACACTTCCAAAGCCCATACATGACAGTAACCCGATTCAAGACCCCATTCTTCCGATTTTTTTTTTTAAATCTCCCACTTTGCTCTTCTGAAATGTTGGCATGTATGCTACATAACCTACGAGAATATATAGCATTTAAACGAAACTACGCTTTAGCAGGTAACGTGCATTATAAGTACTCATCCCAACATACAACAGCACTAATACAACAGATTTAAGCATCCTATCACAGGCCGATAACAAGTCTTTTACCTTGGGAGTGATCTCTCACCCGAAGTTCCTCACAAAATACCTGATCTCTGAAAACGCTTCCAAGTATTTTGCAAAACACCGTGGACAGTCAATCCAACACAGTGTATGGGGAGATCAAAGTAACAGAAAAAAATATTTCTTAAAGCACACAGTACCTCATGCAGGTGTGCCCTTTACCGAAAAATACACAGAACAAGTGATGACAGGCTAGCATGAAGATCATCAAACGACGATGTTAAGCCGTACGCCAATCCAAAATGGCGAATCAATGTGATTACATGAGGCACTGCAGGAATTAGCCAATGCGCATCCAACAGCCTCTTTGACCTCAGGCGGCTGCGCTTGGAACACTCCACCCTGCTCGTAAACTCAAGGAAATGTAGCAGCCAGCAGCAGCAGCACCTGACAGTGCGTGCTGTGAAGAGGTCGAGCTGCAGCCTTGTGTCCCATTTAAATGTCACATCAACTCCACATATAATAAGTAGAGAGAGACCCCTTGTGAAACCAAGGGAATAAGGTACTCTTCAACAGTAAAACAAAAATGTTTCCCCTCGGGCAACACTACAAACACACTAGATCGTTACTCATTTAAAAAGACGAACTATTGCTTATCAAATTCACACTAATGCTGGTTGTCAGCTCCAAACCAGCTTAAATACAATCAGATACTGACACCTAAATTTGAATATTAAAAAACATGTTTTTATTAAAATCCTATTCTCACAAAAAATTAAAAAAATTCTAGTTATATAACTCCACAGCCAGGAGCGGTAAGGGGACAAGTCTCATCAAGAGTCAAACAGCACGACGGCTTACCAGTTTCATGCCTCAATGTTAGCATTACCAAATTAAGAATGACTCACTCCTCAATACACCAGATGGGCACCCATCAACCACAGGAATAAATAACCACAAAGGTGAAATCTGCCAGTTCAGGATAGGCGCTGCTGATCCACTGAAATTCAGTGCAGCAAGTTCATTCAAAATTCCATGCTGCCAGTGCCCTTGAATGCTGCTGGTTCTTCCAATCTAAACACTGCCAGTACCTTTACAATAAACGCTGCCGGTTGCTTACACTTACATGCAGCTGCTTCATTTAAATTCAATGTAGGAAACTCACAACAGATCAAACACCCAGAAATACTGTTAAGTGCAGGCTGTCCGGTGTTGGGGCTCACCAGGCGTTACTGTTCCTTTCCGGCTACATTTCTTGGAAATCTTCTTGATTTCTTCTGTACCTGCTTTATTTCTCCATTTCTCACGCATGGTTCCTTTCCTTGATCGTCACCCGTGTTGTAATGGATGAAAAATGGTGCATAGCCAAGTGGTATGGATTAACCCCTTCTATGCTCATGACGGTACGGTTCTATCATGAGGCACGGTGGGCGTGTGCTCATGACGGAACCGTTCCGCCATGGCACTCACCCATGGGGGAAGGGCTGAGCTCCCCACATGGGCAGCCCATCTACACCCCGAAACAGGGATGGCAGGGGAAGAGTTTCCAATGCCACCACCACCCCCTCCCCCTCGGCAATCCTATGACATTAGCGAGCACAGTGTGCGCCAACATCATCAGGAGCAGCCGGACACGCTGGAAGCCATTTGCTTCCAGGCATCTGAGGGAAAAGGTAGGTTTCCCTGCTCCCGGGGGTGTTCTTGGTGCATCGAGGCATCGGGGTCGAGGAAAGAGTTTTTCCTCTCCCCGATGTCTCTTTGCAGGGCATTCCTTCTGCACGATCGCACATGGGGTCGCGATCGTGCAGCAGGAATGCCCCCACCAGGCACCAGGGATTTTATTTTGCTTAAATGGAAGCGACCCCTTGGGCAAGGGTCGCTTCCGATGGAGGTAAATATTTTTATCTATTTTCTGCCCCCCCCTCCTCCTCGGGGACAGATCAGCCCTGTTTTTTGTCTTTTCTGCCCCTAGGGGAAGAGCAGAAAACTCCACTAGGCACCAGGGATTAATTATTTTTACAGATGGAAGTGACCCCTTGGGCAAGGGTGGCTTCCAAAGGGGGGCAATTACTCTCTGCTGGTTTCTGCACCCCCTGGGTACAGATCGGCCCGTTTTTTTGGCTTTTCTGCCTCCAAGTGGGGGGGGGAGAGAAAACCCCACTAGGCACCAGGAATTCTTTTTTTTGCAGATGGAAGCGACCCCTTTGGCAATTTTTTTCTGCTGGTTTCTGCCCCCCTGGGGACAGATCGCCCATTTTTTGGCCTTTCTGACCCGTGGGGACGGGGGGGCAGAACACCCCACTAGGCACCAGGGATTAATTTGTTTTACAGATGGAAGCGACCCCTTGGGCAAGGGTTGCTTCCAAAGGGGGACAATTACTCTCTGCTGGTTTCTGCTGCCCCTGGGGAAAGATCAGCCTATATTTTTGGGCCTTTCTGCCACCAGGATGGGTAGAAAACCCCACTAGGCACCAGGGATTCTTTTCTTTGTAGATGGAAGCGACCCCTTGGGCTAGGGTCGTTTCCAAAGGGGGCAATTTTTTTCTCTGCTGGTTTCTGCCCTCCCCGCCCCCCCTCCCCGGGGACAGATCAGCCCATTTTGTTAGCCTCTCTGACCCCGGGCCGGTGGGGGGGGGGGGCAGAAAGCCCCTGTAGGCACCAGGGATTCTTTTTTTTTACAGATGGAAGCGACCCCTTGGGCAAGGGTCCCTTCCAAAGGGGGAAAATTACTCTCTGCTGGTTTGGAAAAATGTGATGAGTCCACGTTGCGTTTTGGGCCGTTTCCTTCGCGGGCACTAGGCCTATCCACACAAGTGAAGTACCATTTTTATAGGGCGACTTTGGGAAATGCTGGGTGGATGGAAGTTTGTGGATCCACGCAGATTTCAGAACTTTCCATCACAGTAATGTGAAGAATTTTTTTTTTTTTTTTTTACAAAGTTTGAGGTTTGCAAGGGATTCTGGGTAACAGAACCTGGTGAGAGCCACACAAGTCACCCCATCCTGGATTTCCCTAGGTGTCTAGTTTCCAAAAGTGTATAGGTTTGCTAGGTTTCCCTAGGTGCCAGCTGAGCTAGGGTTCAAAATCCTCAGCTAGGCACATCGCAAAAAAAGGGTCAGTTTTCACTGGAGAAATGTGATGTGTCCACGTTGCGTGTTGGGCTGCTTCCGAAGCACGCACTAGGCCTACACACACAAGTGAGGTATCATTTTTATAGGGAGAATTAGGGGAACACAGAATAGTATAACAATTGTTATTACCAACTGACTTTCTTTGCATTTCTGCCTTCCAAATGTAAGACAATTTGTAAAAAAGAAGTCATTTTGAAAAATGACCTCTTATTCACATGCTTGTATGGGTTCCCACCCTTTTGGAGATGTGCAAATAACCATTGCTTCTAAACCCTATATTTTGTTCCCGTTTTGGAAATATATAGGTTTCCTTGGTACTTATTTTTCACTCTTTATATTTATACCCGGTACACAATGAAAAACCATTGCAAGATGCAGCTCAGTTATTGGCTCTGGGTTCCTCGGGTTCTTGGTGAACCTACAAGCTTTATATATTCCCGCAACTAGATGGGTTCAACAGATGTAACGGTATATTGCTTTAAAAATCTGTCATACTTAGAAGAAGCTACAGGTGAAAACGTGTGCACAAATGGCTGTTTTTTTCAACTCAATTTCAATATTTTTTATTTTTAACTGTTAGTTTCTATAAAAAAAAACCTTGAAGGATCTACACAAATGACCCCTTGCTGAATTTAGAATTTTGTCTACTTTTCAGAAATAGATAGCTTCCTGGGATCCATTATTTCTTTTACACCCATTTCTACCACTTACCGAAAGGAGGTTGAAAGCACAAAAAATAGCAAAAATAGGCTATGTCCCAGTAAAATGCCAAAACTTTGTAGAAACTTTTAGTTTTCTGAAAAAGTCTTCCTGTCCCTGAAAGCTGGGTAGATGGTGATTTCAGCACCACAAACCCTTTGTTGATATCATTTGCAGGGAAATAACCAGACGCTTTCTTCTGCAGCACTTTTTTCACATTTTGTTTTTTTTAAAACAAAAGTTTGCTGTATTTTGGCTAATTACTGGGTCCCCTCGAGGGGAATCCACAAACCCTGGGTACCTTTAGAATCCTCAAGATGTTGGAAGAAAAGGACACAAATTTGGCGTGGATACCCTATGTGGACAAAAAGTTAAAGGGGCCTAAGCGTGAACTACCCCAAATAACTAAAAAAAAAAAAAGGCATAGCACAGGGGGGTCGAGCAGCGAAGGGGTTAAAAATGAAGGTTTATTAAGCTTTGTTCCAAGTTATAGATAGTGCCCCACCAGGAGCAGAATCCTTGCTGCTCAGCACATTCCTTCAACTGACACTCATCCAACCACAACCACTTAACCTTCTAATGACCTCGCACACTGGCTGAGCAACAGGGACTTAGAACTCTGGGGAGGATGCATAGTAACCAACACAAGTCACAAGAGTTATAGAGACCAGCTCAATCAGGCTCAAGAATAAATTAATGTAAAACACATCTGCCTCAGTGATGCCTAGCTGTGGTGATAGTGAGGATCATTTGTAGTGTTGGTGGCATTTTGCCTGTTTGGTGAGTGATGTTATAATGTACAGTATGCTTTCTCTGTGTTGGCGTGGGAGACCAGGGAATAAGCAGGGAGGTTATGCTGCTCTTTTTTTTTTTTAGAGTTTTATATAGCGCAAACTAGACCCGAGACATTGGGTCTCAGAGCACTTTACATGAGCACCAGTTTCGTTACAGAAGGACAGATTCATTTTTGTTAGGCACGGGGAGATTAAGTGATTTGCCCAGAATCACAGGATGTTGAGCGTCGTTGCCGAGACTCGAACACGGTTCCCCAGCTTCGAGGTCGACCGCTCTAGCCGTAAGGCTACATCCTCTCCTCTCTTGGAGGAGCAAAGCCTTGTAACTGTTTTTATCTGCCCCTCAGTGTATTAAAATACTTTATGGGAGCTGTCTTTAGTCATAGAGTCAGAATAAAGATCAGAAACCAGCAGAAAGAGGCAAAATAACATAAACTAACAGAAAAAGGCAAAATAATATAAACTAGCAGAAAAAGGCAAAATAGAAAGTCAGAAATGAGCAGAAAAGGCAAAATAAAGGTCAGAAACAAGCAGAAAGAGGAAGAATTAAGGTAAGAAACTAGCAGAAAGAAGCAAAATAAAGGTCAGAAATGAGCAGAAAGAGGCAAAATAAAGGTCAGAAAAAAGCAGAAAGAGGCAGAATAAAGGTTAGAAACAAGCAGAAAGAAGCAAACTAAAGGTCATAAATGAGCAGAAAGAGGCAAAATAAAGGTCATAAACGAGCGGAAAGAGGCAAAAAAATGTGCAGAACGAGCAGCAAGAGGCAAAATAGAGGGCAGGAGCAAGCAAAGAAGTGGCAGAAAAACTAGCAGAAAACGAGCAGAGGAGGAACAAAAACGAAGGCAGCAGAGGATAGCGACTGCGGGCAAGCTGGACAGGAGGACCCGCTCGATGGGGCCGCGCTGCCGCCTTCTTTAAGTAGGTCCTGAGGGGAGGGCGGGGCGCTGGGTGGCAGGAGGAGGGAAACAGCAGGAAAAGGGGGAAATGGGCAGAAAGAGGCAAAAAGAATGTCAGAAGTAAGCAGAAAGAGGCAGGATAAGGGTAAGAAACAAGCAGAAAAAAGCAAAATAAAGGTCAGAAACGAGCAGAAGGAGGCAAAATAAAGGTTAGAAATGAGCAAAAGAAGCAAAATAAAGGTCAGATATTAGCAGAAAGAGGCAAAATAACGGGCAGAACGAGCAGCAAGAGGAAAAATAGAAGGCAAGAGCGAGAGAGGAAAAGGCAGAAAAAAAAAAGCAAAAGACAAGCAGAGGAGGACCAAAAACAAAGGCTTCAGAGGGTAGCAGACTGCGGGCAAGCTGGACAGGAGGAAAGTTGCAGCGGGAGCTGGCATGAGGACCTGCTCGATGGGGTCGCGCTGTGGCCTTCATTAAGTAGGTCCTGGGGAAGGGCGGGCGCTGGGTGGCGGGAGGAGGGAAATGGCAAGAAAAGAGGGAAAATGGGCAAAAAGAAGATCATAAATGAGCAGAAAGAGGCAAGATAAAGGTCACAAACGAGCAGAAAAATGCAGAATAAAGGTCAGAAGCCAGCAGAAATAGGCACCATAAAGGTCATAAACGAGCAGCAAGAGGCAAAATAGAGGGCAGGAGCGAGCAGAAAAGAGGGAGAGAAAAACAAGCAGAAAATTAACAGAGGAGGAACAAAACCGAAGGCAGCAGAGGGTAGGGGACTTCAGGCAAGCTGGACAGTTGGACTGTCACGGGGCGGCTGGCACGGGGGCGTACTTACGGGGTCGTGGTGTGGCCTCCATTAAGTAGGTCCTGGGGGAAGGCGGGGTGCTGGGTGGCAGGAGGAGGAAAATGGTGGGAGGGAGACGTCGGGAAGAGGGAGAAAACAGACAGAATCTGCAAAATGAATGTCAGAAATGAGCAGAAAGAGGCAAAATTAAGGTCAGAAACTAGAAGAAAGAGGCAAAATAAAGGTCAGAAACTAGCAGAAAGAGGAACAATAACGGGTAGAACGAGCAGCAAGAGGCAAAATAGAGGGCAGGAGTGAGCAGAGAAGAGGCAGAAAATGAGCAGAAAACAAGTAGGGGAGGAACAAAACTGAAGGCAGCAGAGGGTAGCAGACTACAGGCAAGCTGGAGAGGAGGACCGTCACAGGGGGAGCTGACCCAAGGACCTGCTCGATGGGGTCACGCTGCGGCCTTCATTAAGAGGTCCTGAGCCATTGCGTTGCCGGCCTCGTTTTACCAGCTCTCCGCTGGCGTCCAGTGGAAGGTAAAATCTAAGCCAAACTTATGCACCATCCACTAGGCTTACTGGAGAATGGGCCAACCACCGCTTCCCCCTCCACCACAGCCAGAGATCTCTGATCAGCGTCCACCCACCTGATTGTGCCCTGTCCCTGTGCTCTTGTTGTGGGCATGTTTTGCCCCAAATTTTTCGGAATTATGCGAACAGGTGTGATTTCATGATTTCCGGTAATATCGCATCACAAGAGTAATGCAAAATTGCTGAAATTGCTCCGATTACCTCTGCATACTAAAAATTGTGTTTGCTAATACAAATTTCGCCCAGGCCTAACCTTTACCTGACTGCTTGAGCCTACCCATGATATTGGTTACTTCCTTCCAGGTGTGTGGATAATTCTAAGCCGAAGCTGAATATTGGATCACCTTGTTCAGCAATGTCTACTCCCCCTAAGATTTCTTTCCCCTCAAATGTCATGAGTACCTCGCTAGAACCAATCGATTCCTACTCCCACTGTATGCCCTTGGACATACTGATTTAACCACCTTCTGCAATTTGGCATTATACAGATTACTTCCATACTGTGGTGAACTCCGGAGTCCACACAAATGTTGGCTTTACGTATGGTTCTTAATATGCGAGATTAACTACAGCTATTTCATGTGGTGCACCAGGTCAACCAACACCTTATAACTATGAGCACAGTTACCTTGGATCTCTTACTCCTACCCGTTGCTCTTTTGTCCCTTAAGACACAAGCAAAACCTCCCCACTCACCATAAGCTTTGCATTCTCTGTCTATTCCATGGCACGTGTTTCTCGCTAACTCAACAAAAGCAGGTTTTATGTTTGAACCACACATACATTTACCAGGCATGCCTTAACAATCTGGTCTGAACCATGAATGCATCTTTACAACGCATTCCTTTACTACGCATGTCGTTACAACGACTTGCCTTAGAGAAAGCGCTGGACTTTGGAATAGTATAATTTACTCGTCCAACTCCAGTCCGTGCAATAGTAGGGAAAGTGTAGGACTTAAAGTCCAACATCGGTCAAACAATGCTTTCCCTAAGATAAGTCAGTGCAAGAACTTGCGTGGTAAAGGAATGAGATGTAAAGACTCATTCGTGGTTTGGACCACGTTGTAAAGGCACATCATGTTTCCCACAAAAGCACCTTCACTTGTCTTAAGATCGCTCACCATCATTTTGTTTGCTTTGTTGATTAGTCAACACACTGTTACACATTCACACTCACAGATTTCCCATTACTGCAACTTCCCCTCATTGTTACGTGCACCCAGGGCTTTGATTGCTCTGTTCTCGAGGCAGGAGCCCCTGCTTCATCTAACAAAGGTTTCACTGCCCCAACTTTTCCTACTCCACACAGTGTCTCTTGGACTCTCTGGTTAGTCTACCCACAAGGCAGTCTTGGTGCACTTGTAGTAGTAATAGCCAATATCATAGATGACTGCCTTGAGCCTCAACACTGCCAAGTTCTCACCACCTACAACACCGGTTGGCTGAGACATGGTGACAACATGAGGCACTCTAATTCCGCACTTATCTGCAGCTGAAAATACAAGTCTGCACACTCAGCTCTTCATCAAAAGAATCAGTCTTCCTTTCCAGCCCCTCTTCAAGTTGGAGTATTTGGAAAAACATTCCATCCTTTTGGCCAGAAGCAGTCTATAAAAATGTATTTTTCTCACACACCGAGTGTGAACTGATCTCTATGGTCCCCAAGCACGTGAAAACTCTTCCTTGCTCTGTTTCCATGGTGCTGTAGTGTTCTGTTATGTAGAGGCAACACATCTCTGGAGGGATTGTCTGCTCTAGATAGAATTTAAATGTCAACAAAATTACCAGAAAATAAAATGTGCTAAGAAACACTACAAATTATAAGAGCAACAAATTAGTTTGGAGAGTTCCAAATGGCTTGTTCCTTCCTATTACTAGAAATGCCAGTCCAAGCGAGCACTATAACAAGTGTGTAGAGAGGTGCTGGTTGAGGTGGAGCAACACAGAACCAGATACACCAGACAAGGTATAGTACTTTGGAGTGACGCATGAGTGCACCAGTTTCCATTTATAATGTTCTCCACAATGCCTGGCATCAGAGTACTCAAATGTGCCCTCCACGCCGGGGCGGGGTGAA
The DNA here is from genome assembly GCA_963921515.1 of Calotriton arnoldi. Lineage (NCBI taxonomy): Eukaryota > Metazoa > Chordata > Amphibia > Caudata > Salamandridae > Calotriton > Calotriton arnoldi. The sequence continues at coordinate 4,697,318 of CAWUFW010000109.1, read as the reverse complement.
ACACTACATCCCTCTACAACTTGGTTCAAACATAACAGCAGTTCATCTCAATGCATTGTAATAGTCTTAACTAGCAGAAAGAAGATCAGACAGGGAATCACTTAGACATGGAAACATTTCTTTTTTTGGAGGGTTTCAAGATTTTTTATTTGATTTAAAAAATAAAATAACATTACAATTCATTAACTTGTCCTATCTCCTCTCCCCCGCGCCCCCTAGATAAGGAGAAAGATGTGAGTCACACTACGTACAAACAAATATAAACCCATACATAACATTGGATCACTTAAACAGCATAATTGGCTCTATTGCATCAAATTACAACAGAACAGCATCACAGACTTATCTAAAGAGTATTAATCAATTGTCCCCTCCACATCTTGCCCCTATTCAGGGTCTCCCACTTCCTATTGTATCCGGACTTCTACTAAGTCCCATTCCATCCTTCCTCCCTGACATGGAAACATTTCTGGTGAGTGTTTCAGATCATCTCTTGCCGTTATCATTGTCCCTGCCATGGCGATAACCTTCCAGGGTTGCACTCACATGGGGTTGTGAATTCCTTCTGGTGTGGTGATCTTTGATTAGTACCATGTCCCCTTCTTGGGTTGACCAGGAACCTCTCTCCTGCTGCCATACGTGTTGTTATAACATCACACCTGTTGGCTCTACTGATGATTCCCCCCAGGAGGTTTCTACAGTTGTAATAATTTTCTCCAATTTTAGGTGGACTTCTTCAAATGCCGTTGTTTGGACTATCTCTGACAGAGGATATTTATTTAGTGCACTCATTGAAGACCATCAACAGTTGCCACCCACCCCGGAAAACACAAACGTCCGTATTCAAATTAGAGACAACTTTTCACACACTTTGTCAGTGATGAGTGGTGTTGGTTGCTCTGGCTTCCTGTGCCTGACACAGCTGGCAGCTAGTGATTGCCTGTTCTACCAGAAAGCCCATTTCAGTCTTTCTTTGGTTTTCACTATACCCTGATGACCCTAGTGAGCAAGTTGTTGTAACTCTTTCACGAAGCAATGACGGGATGGTCATTTGGTTGCCTCTGACAATCGATCCACTGCTAGTTGCACTTAGTTCATTTCTGATACCCCAGAGCACCATTATGGTGTTTGGTATTGGACAGAAACGCCTTCCGCGCATTGCACGTTAATGCCTGGCGAGACGATTGTAGGTGTGTTATCTGCAGTTACCTGCAGTTACTGCTGCTGTGTCGTGTAGAGCGATTGCCCTCAGCCATGCCATTCATGGGATCCGGTTGACAATGTTCCTCCACTTATTATGATCTGCTCTTTGTGTTCTTTGGTTAAATATTGGACCCACCGGTGGCCATCTCCCAGATCTGGAAACCACTGCAGCATGTTTCTATGAAAATGCTGACTCAATTGTCCTGTTGGTACCAGGAGGAGAGTGTTGATTGCTTCTTAAAGGCGTTGGCTTTGGAGCTTGAATTACTTTCAAGGTGATCTGCAGCAGGGCAGGTGCCAGTACATTTTTGATATCTTGTGGATGTTATGACATATGTTTTGTGAACTGGCATTGCTTTCTTAAGTGGTTGCAATCTTTTGCTAATTCAAGTCTACAAGGAATAAGTCCTGTTTTCCTGGATTCCTGCCAGGGCTTGGGCAGATTATCCCCAGCTAGTGAATGAATTAACTTGCCTCACGTTTGGTTAACCACTTGGGGCTTAATTTGAGAGTGTGACGGGGGGGTAGTCTATCAGTCAGAGTGGTGGAGGACATTAGACCGCCACCCTGATGGACTACCACCCACCAAATTTCGAGATAACTGCTGGCCTGTGGCGATCTCTGTACTGTCAGAGGAGCCACCATCATGTTGGTTGCTCTGAAAGTCCAAAATGTTTGGTTGATGGCCGCCATCGGTTTTGACAGCCCTCCACAAAACGTATTGTTTCTCAGAAACTCCAAACATGCAAGTTTATTTATGAAAAAAATGACTAATGACCCTGAGGGAGTTTTCTCCCTCTTGATGTGGGGGTCCCTATTTTTTACTCTTCAAGACTAAAAGGTTATTCCTGATGGTGACAGAGAGAAAAAATAATCCAACAGATCGTTGGCTGTAAGTAGGGTAGGTGGTCTGATGAGTTCACTACGATGGCCCCTACTCTATTGGAGAAAGGTGGGCAGGGCACTTCATCACATTTGTAGCAGGATTCCCTGTCAACCAAACTCTGTCTGATTCTATCGCTTTGGTCTCAAGCTCTGTCTACATCCACGTGCTGCAGCTGCTGTCTAACACCCGGCTAGAGATACATTTATACATTTATTTGGCAGTAGGAGAGGTTGCCAGAGGGACGCCCATGCAAATGCTGAAATTTTTTCCTAGTCTAAGAACGGATTGATGGTGGAGAATGGAACACACACATATCGGTATAAAGGTATAATTATACGTCTTGCAAAAGTTGTCTCCGCTGAATTTTGTTTACATAAATATGGTCCAACTGGGTGTAGATTTTCTGCTCTTAACTTCAATGGACGGTATCTTTGTAGACGTTATTTATGTCAGATGACCTTCGTACAAGGATATTCCGGTAACATACTCTTCCCCAACCAGACGAGACACAAAGCCCTCCACGACCAAGGACCTGCATACATGAACCACCGCCTGAACTCCCACCAGCCGCCCACAAACCTCCACTCCGCTCACCTCGCCCTCGCACAGACACTTAGTGCCAATATCAGCAACACTCCCCATCCCACATACAGCAATATTATTAGGAAATAAACCACACAACACCTTGTTTGTGGAGAAAAATTGCTGCAGGTTTATTTGCATACCAAATATGCCAACATGGTGGGTTATCTTACGGGCGATCCAAGGGCAGGCAACCCCTCCGTCGCCTGCCCGCCTGATGAGCCAGATTACACCGTGGCCGTCGCCAATCGGTGATTACCGATTTTGGGGGAGAGGCTAACCCCTCCCACCGGTGGACTGCCAGTCCAACCCCTTACTCACGCCCTCGAAGGGGCGGAGCGTTCCAGGCAACCCCCGGTTGCTCAGGTCCACAACCGCCCGTAGGACTAACGGGGCGCCGTCGCTCCTCCAGGGTCCTACGCGAGGACCTCCCTGGGGATATTTGGCCTTTGCACCCTTGTTGTGCTCCATCCGGCGTCAAGGGCAGCGGCAAAGAGGCCGCCAGGTGGGCAGGGAGAGGCACTTATACCTCATCCCCCGCCCACCCCCTACAGGAAGTGACGCTGCGCGCGGACCCCTAGGGGGTCCCACAACGCTGGACTATCTCTTGTGCCCTCATGTGGCACTAAGGCGACCGCACTCATATGAGGGTCCCCTTCGTGGACCACGGGCAGCCAACAGTGCATCCGCCACTGCCGCACCGAGGACAATCCTTCTCTCACCACGATGCCAAATCCTGGAACGCACTCCCCGTCCACCTTCGAACATCACCCTCATTGGTGGACTTCAGGAAAGGACTAGAGTAGCTCTTTGACTGAGACCCTCAGCCCAGCACCTGGATACCCTCGTGGGTGAGAATTCGCACTATATAAGCACAGTTTGATTGATTGATTGATTCTGACTGGTGGCTACAATGCCAGCAGCCGGGTGGACCACTGAGTAAGGGCACTGAATCTATGGTGGTCCAGGCAGGACATTAATAACTTTTAAATAATGCCTTGTTTCTCACATTCATGTCAGACAGCCTTCATTTCACTCACTAATTCCAAACCATGTTCAGTGAATTCGTCTTGACCTCCAATGTAACATGTAAGATGTACTAGCCTGTCTGACATTCCACAATAGTACTGTGGCTATACCATGGTTTCATGAATAAATGTACATAAAGTTACCTGCACTCTCCAAGTAACAAAACAAATACAAGCCATCTATTTAACAAGGAGCTGTCAATGGGGTAAATTAGTGGTGGACAAGTGTTAAGACTTCACGCTTGTCCCAGTGTGGATAAGGTCTGCAAGGGTTGCCAGCCCCATGTACCCAAAGACGACCAGCAGAGGCCACCTTCCAAGATGGCTTCGCAGTACTCAAGTGACAAACATGTGCATACTGACTTTTAAGAGAACACACACGTTATGGTGTCATAGTGCTACCGCAGACATGCGCGGCATCGAGGCGCTGCTTGAGCTGAACCCACACTACGGAACCTTACCAACTCCTACTCGCCTGTAATGAGCTCTGCGCAGAGGCCTCGCGGATGAGCTGGGATGGCGCATTAATTACAGCCGGGGATTGGACGCACAGGGGATCCCACCCGCCAACGTAAAGCGCCCTGAACCCGTGGGTGGGCCCTCGGGGGAGGGCTGTCTCCTGGACCGTATGAATCCCCGTTAATTGTATGTGATATTGTCACTTTCTTGCAAATCAAAGCAGTGCGTATCCATGGGAACGGGCCGGAGATTAGGCTGCAGATAAGCTATTTTCGAGTGGCATTTGTTTTGGAGCGGGCAGGAGGCAGCGAGGATGATGAACGTAAACCCAGGAGATGCAAATAATTCAGGATTATGATTGTCTGGCCCTTCCGCGGCGCTGCCGGGAGTACAAATGCCACCTTGGCATCGGCCCTTCCAGCAAAACTCGGAGCTCGCCTCTGGTGTACGCACTGATGAAGGGGGACAGCGAGGAGCATAACACGCCAGTGCAGCAGTGGCAACAGCATCAAAACACACGCTTACAGCATACATACAGCACAGACAGTGGCAACACGCTAACAACACATGTACAGCACGGACAGTGGCAACAACCTCAAAATACACATGTACAGCACGGACGGGGCACACACTTACAACACACATACAGCAGGGACAGCGGCAACACTTGTACAGCACGGACGGGGCAACACACTTACAACACACATACAGCATAAACTGTGGGAAAACGCTTACAGCACACATACAGCACGGACAGTGGAAACACGGTTACAGCATACATACAGCACGGACAGAGGCAACATGCTTACAGCACATATACAGATCATGGACAGTGGCAACATGCTTACAGCACATATACAGATCATGGACAGTGGCAACATGCTTACAACACATGTACAGCATAGACAGTGAGAACATGTTTACAGCACACATACAGCATTAACAGGAGTAACACGGTTACAGCATATATACAGCATGGACAGTGGCAACACGCTTACAGCACACATACAGATGGACAGTGGCATCACACTTGCAACACATGTACAGCATGGACAGTGAGAACACGCGTACAGCACACATACAGCATGAACAGTGGGAACACGCTTAAAGCACACATACAGCATGGACACAGGCAACACGCTTACAGCACACATACAGCACAGACAGTGGCAACACGCTAACAGCACACATACAGCACGGACAGGGGCAACGCACTTACAACACACATACAACAGGGACAGTGGGAACACACAGCACATATACAGCACAGACAGAGGGAACACGGTTACAGCATACATACAACACGGACAGTGGCAACATGCTTACAGAACACATACAGATTAGACAGTGGCAACATGCTTACAACACGTACAGCATGGACAGTGGGGACACGCTTACAGCACACATAGAGCACGAATAGTGGGAACACGCTTAAAGCACACATACAGTATGGGCACTGGCAACACGCTTACAGCACACATACAGCACAGACAGTGGCAACATACTAACAACACACAGACAGGGGCAACACGCTAACAACACACATACAGCACGAACAGGGGCAACACACTTACAACACACATACAGCAGGGACAGTGGGAACAGACAGCACACATACAGCACAGACAGTAGGAACACGGTTACAGCATACATACAACACGGACAGTGGCAACACGCTTACAGAACACATACAGATTAGACAGTGGCAACGTGCTTACAACACATGTACAGCATGGACAGTGGGGACACGCTTACAGCACACATACAGCACGAATAGTGGGAACACGCTTAAAGCACACATACAGTATGGGCACTGGCAACACGCTTACAGCACACATACAGCACAGACAGTGGCGACATACTAACAACACACATACAGCACAGACAGGGGCAACACACTTACAACACACATACTGCAGGGACAGTGGGAACACACAGCACACATACTGCATGGACAGTGGGAACATGGTTACAGCATACAGACAGCACGGACAGTGGTGACACGCTTACAAGACACATACAGATGGACAGTGGCAACACGCTTACAACACATGTACAGCATGGACAGTGGGGACACGCTTACAGCACACATACAACACATACAGATGCACTGATGAAGGGAGACATTGGGGGAGCATAACACGCCAGTGCAGAAGTGGCAACAGCCTCAAAACACACGCTTACAGCACACATACAGCACAGACAGTGGCAACAAGCTAACAACACATGTACAGCACGGACAGAGGCAACAACCTCAAAATACATATGTAGAGCACGGACGGGGCAACACACTTACAACACACATACAGCAGGGACAGTGGCAACACGCTAACAACACATGTACAGCACGGACGGGGCAACACACTTACAACACACATACAGCATGAACAGTGGGAAAACGCTTACAGCACACATACAGCACAGACAGTGTGAACACGGTTACAGCATACATACAGCACGGACATTGGCAACATGCTTACAGCACATATACAGATGGACAGTGGCAACATGATTACAACACATGTACAGCATAGACAGTGGGAACATGTTTACAGCACACATACAGCATGAACAGGGGTAACACAGTTACAGCATATATACAACATGGACAGTGGCAACACGCTTACAGCACATATACGGATGGACAGTGGCATCACACTTGCAACACATGTATAGCATGGACAGTTAGAACACGCGTACAGCACACATACAGCATGAACAGTGGGAACATGCTTAAAGCACACATACAGCATGGACACTGGCAACACGCTTACAGCACACATACAGCACAGACAGTGGCAACATGCTAACAACACACATACAGCACGGACAGGGGCAACACACTTAGAACACACATACAGCAGGGATAGTGGGAACACAGAGCACACACACAGCACAGACAGTGGGAACAAGGTTACAGCATACATACAGCATGGACAGTGGCAACACGCTTACAGGACACATACAGATGGACAGTGGCAACATGCTTACAACACATGTACAGCATGGACAGTGGGGACACACTTACAGCACACATACAGCACGAACAGTGGGAACACACTTAAAGCACACATACAGTATGGACACTGGCAACACGCTTACAGCACACATACAGCACAGACAGTGGCAACATACTAACAACACACATACAGCACGGACAGGGGCAACACACTTACAACACACATACAGCAGGGACAGTGGGAACATAGTTACAGCACACATACAGCATGGACACTGGCAACACGCTCACAACACATGTACAGCATGGACAGTGGGAACACTCTTACAGCACACATACATCATAGAGAGCTGCAACACACCTACAACACACATAAAGCATGGAAAGTGGCAACACATTTACAACACACAGAGAGAGATACAACACACTTACAACACACATGGACAGTGGCAACACGCTTACAGGACACATACAGATGGACAGTGGCAACATGCTTACAACACATGTACAGCATGGACAGTGGTGACACACTTACAGCACACATACAGCACGAACAGTGGGAACAGGCTTAAAGCACACATACAGTATGGACACTGGCAACACGCTTACAGCACACATACAGCACAGACAGTGGCAACATACTAACAACACACATACAGCACGGACAGGGGCAACACACTTACAACACACATACAGCAGGGACAGTGGAAACACGCTTATAACACACTTAAAGCAATAACAGTGTCTACATGTTTACAACACACATACAGCATGGACAGTGGCAACACACTTTAAACACACATACAGAATGGAAAGTGGCAACACACCTACAACATATGTACAGCATGGACAATGGCAACAGACTTACAGCACACATGCAGCACAGATCGCACCAAGAAACTTACAACACACTTAAAGCATGGACAGTGGCAACACGCTTACAACATATGTACATCGCGGACAGCTGCAACACACTTACAACACACGTACAGTGCAGACAGCTGCAACACACTAACAGCACACGTACAGCAAGGACAGTGGCAAAACTCAACACGTAAGAAATTGTTCAAAATTATTAGAAACCAATCTACCTTCAAAAGCGATCCTGCTTCCACAAATAAGAGGGAACCCCCTAACTGTGAATCCTTAGTCTACTTTTTCGCTGAGAAGATGTCGTTAATCAGTAACAACCTCCAGACTTCTCTCAATCTTCTTCTGCCCCAACCCCTCCTACACCCCTACACACCGGACTATGAAGCTTGCCCGTATAATCGCCTCATCTCTCCCAAAGGACGCCACCGATTAGATTGGCACCTTGAAATACTCTAACTGTTTCAGTGACCCCCTCCCCTCCAAACTCCTAAATGAGTCCATTAACCTCCTACTCACACTATGGACTAAGATAATCAATGCCTCTCTCTCCCAGGGTTCTCCTCCAGACTGCCTCAAAATTGGTCAGGTTACCCCTACCCTACAAAAACCCAACTCCGACCATTCCGACCCCCAACAACTAGCGCTCCATCTCCAACATCCCTACTCTAGCCAACTCCTAGAATAAATGTGTGCATTTACCGCTCCTTAATCACATTGAACAATTCCAACTCCTTGACAATTGCCAATCTGGCTTCCGATCGTATCACAGCACCGAAACTGCTATAGTCCACATTGTCGATAATGCCCTGAGCTCGCTTGACCTCAATGAATCCTGCCTCTAGATTCTATTGGATCAGCCTTTGATACCATCAACCAAGCTACCTTGCTCGACCTCCTAGAACACAGGATGGGCCTCTCCGCCACTGTGCTAAAATGGTTCATCTCCTTCCTACAGGTTTCAGCGCTTCCAAATTAATCACACCTTATCCGAGCGGACCACACTATTGCTGGGCGTCCCCCAAGGCTCTATCATGTCCCTGACATTGTTCAACCTCTACATGGAGCCCTTAATCGATATTCTCAAATGCTCCCACATCTCTTACCATATGTATGCTGACAACACCCAACTCTACATGAGAATAACCTCCCCCGAGGTCACCCACACCCTCAATAACACACTAATATTAAGTCAACCATGGTTGACTCGCATTCACCTCAAACTCAATGCCCTTAAAACTGAATTCTTACTGATCGCACCGCCGACTTCCAACCCTAATGCCAGAGAATGACTCCTCCTTCTCTCCGCCCTGAATTGCACCCCACACCTTGTTGACTCTGCCAAATCCCTTGGTATTACTCTAGACAAAGACCTCTCCATGCAAAAACACATCAGTGCCATCACTACAGGAGCTGACCATCAGCTGCATATCCTTAGGAAACTAAAACCTTTCCTCCCGGTGGCTGACCTCACGTCTGCAACTCATGCACTTGTGCTTTCAAAACTAGACTATTGTAGCGCTACCCTAGTGGACCTCCCGAAAACTTCACTCCTACTCCTACTCCTACTTCACTACACATAATGCGGCAACCAGGCTCATCGCGGGTCCCAAAAAAAGTGATCACATGATCCCTGACCTTCGAGCTCAGAATTGGCTACCATTCGAGGCCAGGATGCATTTTAAAATTGCTTGCATGACCCATAAAGTGCTGCACCATAATACTCAGGGCACAAGTCCTAAAAATAGAAGTGGGGGGACGCTCCAAGTTAGGTGGTGTCATCGGAAGTGACGTCACGAAATTTGCCGGTCTCCGTCTGAAATGCGTGAATACATACAAGATACAAGTAGAGGTATAATACTGCAATAAGTGGCAGTCACTCAAAACACAAGAACACACTATACACAGGACCCATTCCTCGGATTACACGGTTATTACAGACTCGGGCCGTAGGCACTACGGCATCTGTCGGGGTCCCTGGAAGTGACATGCTCGGCGTGTTGACAGCGCAGCTCCTTGAAGCCTTGGCGCCTCGGCTGTGCTCTGAGAAAGGCTGGCAAGGGGAGGGCGTGAGGTGGAAGGGGAGATTAGTCTGAGCCTCGGGTGCATTTGAAAGGCTATCATTCGCGCGCAGGTGCAGACTCGGGTACCGGCTCCATCTTTTGGGCAGGGGGGACGGCGTCCACCCGGTAAAATAAGTGGGGGGACGCCGTCCACCCGCGTGGTACCCCGACTCGAGCCCTGATAATACTCCTTCCTACCTGTCCCAGTAACTGACCCTTTCAGGCGGAAACAGATCCTCCAGAGGTACGAGCACCTTACTTTGTGTCAGGCTCCGAGGCCCGCTGACCCTGACGAGAAGGAGGAAGAGTGGACAATTCCTTACATGCCAGAACCTCTGCTTTATTTCCAGCCCTCCTGCGCGACCAAAGAAGAGTTTTTCGCGGCAGAAGATGACCCCGTTTTTACAGGCTATGGGCCCTTTAAGTCTCCGATACCTGACGGTGTCGTGTGGATGAACCACGCCCCCTTGGCCCATATTCAAGACCGGATCAGGAAGGGGAAAGTGGCGGCCGCAGGAAACTGACGAGGAGCCCCACTTCGGAGTGGAGGATGGTGTACTGTGCCCCAAGTGGAGAAAGTGGTGCGGAGCAGCCCCAAGCAGGAAGGAACACCGAACACGCTCCAAGGAAGCCGGAGTCCAGCCCCGAGATACCGACACCAACGCCAGGAGGCCAACGATCCCACGAGCCGCCCAGCCGCATTCCAGGAGGAGCGTGGCTCGCACAGGTGCGTGCCCGGTTCCTAGGGAGTTGGAGGCGGGTAGAGGAACAGACCCGGCCTTTAAAAGGGGGGAACACACTGACGTTTTCATCTGTGCACCGTGAAGGGCTCCCAACAATTTGATTTATGCACACGTGGCTGAAGGCTTTTTTTTCTGTTACCGCCATTCTAATTGCCTGCATGTCAGGTGCGCTTCCCCCACTCCCTTCCCTATACAGACCGGTATAGTCACGCTTGACGCTGGTACCCCTGTCTCTTTTCTTTTTTGTTTATTGCCCTGGACATCTGGCGTCTGGCTGGGAGGAAGTTCCAGGAAGAGTGAATATTCCCGGAAGAACAGAGGAAGGACATTTACGTTTATTTTCTTGCATAACCAACAATAAAAATCATGCAGTAAAAGCAAAGACAATACTCAGCCTTGTATTTTCTATAACCCGCAACACTCTTCAAGCCACAAAAATTAAAGAAAAAGAAAACCTACAACAGATCCTACTCTGCATTGGCCTCAATCATTTGGAACTTTCAACGCTACTGCGATCAGATGCAACCCATCCACATCTCTCTTCAGAAAAGAAACACATTTTTTTCTCTACAACAAATTCCTCTCTCACTGAGGACTTTACCACGCCCCCACTCTCTGTTTAGCTCCCGCCCTCCATCTGTCCGCTGCCTCCTGACACTCTGTAATGTGCATGAGTCCTGGGCCTATGTGAAACTGCACTCCTCATGGAAATCTATACATAACCACCTCGGAGAAAACTGAGCTTTGACTCTCCCCATCCTTACATCTCCCTTCCTCAACTACCTCAGAACTATTATGTACTATATCATTTGTTTCCTTCATTGATTTATTGTCCCTATGCACTTTCACTCACACTTTATGTAACTCTGGTTCTAGCTGCTTCTTGCTTACATACCCGAGTGTATTTCATCTACTCCTTTTTTTACCGTTAGCACTTATTTTTATTTGCTCTCTATGTACCTCAAGTTTCTGCTGCGGTGCTTACACTGTAAAGTGCTAGTTTCATGATCTAAAGTGCTATGTTGCCATGCTCATTCACTACCTTGGGGAAATACTGTGCACCTACTCTCCCTACCCTTGCAACTTCCTACTATATCTACCACAGAACTTTACATCCTCTGTCTATCGGAGTCTTCTTTTATATAATGTTGATATATATTTTTATTTACGCTTCATGTAACTCGGGCACTTGCTGCTATTTTGCCTACATATCCCATTGTATACCGTTTGCCCTTCTTACTGTTACTATATATTTGTATCTATTCTCGATGTACCTCATGTTGTAGTTGCCGGGCTTACTCTGTAAAGTGCTCTGATAACTTCGGGTCTAATTCGCACTATATAAAACTCACAAATAGATAAATAAATAATAAACACGCTTAAAACACACATACAGCATGGACAGTGGCAACATGTTTACAACACACATACAGCATGGACAGCGGCAACACACTTACAACACACGTACAGCAAGGAGAGATGTAACACACTTACAGTATATATTCAACAGCATGGATAGTGGCAAAACTATTACCACTTCTATACAATAGGTATAGCATGAACAGTGCTTGCTGCATTTATACAACGGGGTACAGCACTGACAGGTGCAACACATTTACCACACATATACAACAGTTACAGAATAGACCGTAACAACATGCTTACCACATGCAAATAACAGGTGAAGCATCAACATTGGCAATAAGCTTGCTGCACACATGGACAGGTACAGCACAGACACTGGAAACACACTTACCACATATATACAACAGCATGAACAGAGGCAAAGTGCTTTCCACTTGTACACAACACGGTCTGCATTAACTGTGGCTGCACACTCACCACATGCTATACAACAAGTATAGCATAGACAGTGGTAACATGCTTACCACACACACACAGGAACAGAATGGCAAGTTGCAACATGGTTATTACATATATACCACAGGCACAGCATGAACTGTGGTAACATGATTACCACACATTGAAAATAGGTACAGTTTGGACAATAACCCATACAACAGGTACAGCATGATAAGTGGCAACTTGCTTAACACACGCATACAACAGATACTGCATGGAGAGTAAAATCATGATTACTACTAGCATACAGCAGCATGGACAGTGGCAACATGCTTTCCACACATATGCAACAGATACTGCATAGAGAAAGCCAACATTAATAGGGCAAGCATACAACAGCATGGACATGCTTAGCACACATATACAACAGGTTCAGCACAGACAGAGCAACATGCTTACTACATTCATGTACCAGGTACAGCTCAGTGAAAACCTGCTTATCACACACATAGAACAAGTACATCATAAATAGTGTCAACATGCTTACCACAAGCATACAACAGATACCACGCAGACAGGGGAATCATGCTTACCACATGCATAAAACAGGTATACATAGCCAGTTGCAACACAGTTACAACTGGAACGCCAAAAGAACAGCACGACCATCTTCAACAAGCTTCTCTCACACACATATAAGGTACCGCATGGCCAGCATCAATGAGCTTCCCTGACACACACAACAGTTACAGCATGAACAGTTGCAACATTGCTTACCACACACAGAACAGTTTCATAGGCAGCAACAAGAGGCTTCTCGCACTCACACAACAGATATAGGTAGCTACAGCATGCATCCCTAAAACAAATAGGTACAGCTTGGTCATCTGAAACAGGCTTCCCCCAAACACAAAAGACACTGAAAGGGCAGCAGCAAGAGACTTCTATCACATATGACACAGCAACAAAACAACTGAAATTCACTTGTTAGGGTTATTGCAAGTAACTATAACTCGAGCCCTAAAGTAACTATAATCTATGCCCACGGCACTCATGACATGTTCTGTGACATCAATGTTAACATTACTGATGACAAGTGAACTCACTTCATTGAACACTGTGCATGGAGGGGTGTTAATGTGATATTTTAGTTAGGAAGGTACTATGATTTTAGCTTATCAATCAATCAATCAATCAGGCGTTTGTTAAGCGCGACTACTCACCCGTAAGGGTCTCACGGCGCTGGGGGTAAGGTGGGGTGCAGGTTCCAGTCCATCAAGGAGGGGTCTGTCGAAGAGCCAGGTTTTGAGGTTTCTTGCGAAGATGGGAAGCGATGTTGTCTGTCGGAGGTGGAGCGGAAGGGCGTTCCAGGCTCTGGCCGCGAGGAAGGAGAAGGAGCGGCCTCCCGATCTGGTCTTTCTGGTGCGGGGACCACTGCGTAGGAGAGCTGGACTGATCGTAGGGTCCTTTGGGGTGCGTGGAAATTGAGTCGGCTGTTCAGGTATGCTGGTCCGGTGTTGTGGAGGGCCTTGTGTGCGTGGGTGAGCATCTTGAAGGTGACTCTGGCCTCGATGGGGAGCCAGTGGAGTGTGCGCAGGTGCTGGGAGATGTGGCAGTGTCTTGGCAGGTTGAGGACCAGTCTTGCGGCGGCATTCTGGATGTTCTGTAGCTTGCGGGTGAGGTTTTTGTTTATTCCGGCATAGAGTGCATTGCCGTTGTCGAGTCTGCTGGTGACCAGGGCGTGAGTGACGGTCTTTCTGTGTTCGAGGGGGATCCATTTGAAGGTCTTACGTAGGAGGCGGGGGGTGTGGAAGCAGGAGGACGAGACAGAGTTGTTCTGGCAGTCCATTTTGAGCTCGGAGTCCAGGATGATTCCCAGGTTGCGTGCGTGGTCCGTGGGGGTGGGTGGGTTTCCGAGGGCCACCACGTGTCGTGCCAGGCATCGGGGTTTGGGCCCATGATGAGTACTTCTGTCTTGTTGGTGTTTAGTTGTAGGCAGCTGTTTTTCATCCATTTGCTTACATTACATTAAAAAATACCTAGAAAATTCAATGACAACCACAGGTTAAAGTAACGTTATGGTAAGCTATGTAATAACATAAAAACTATTGTTTTAAAACAAAAAAACACTGACATTTACCAGGCATAGTTAACTGAGCTATGTCTTGCGCCACTCCATGCACTGCTTATGACCTACAAATTACATCACGCATGACATGCCAAATGACATCACTGATGACATCTCAAATGACACCATTGATGACATCCCTGATAACACCATAGTCATATACAGCAGTGGTTCCCAAACTTTTTCGATCTGCGGCTCCCTGGCCTATTGGCCATTGGCCACGGCTCCCAATTATATAATTTTTTTAGTGGGTGGGGCGATGTAAACCCGACCTCTGGAGTAAACCCATTTTTCTCCCTGAAAATGATTGGGATGTAGCTTATGAAGGTATTGTAATCATAGCTGGTAGCTCCCTTACAATACCTCTCAAAAAGGAATAATGTGTGTCATCAGGAAGCTTCAAATGAGTCCATTAATTAGAGTCAATACTGGCTTCCAAGTACCTTTTACATTTGCAGATTGACGAGTTGAGTGCATTTGCATTTCTTTTAGGGAAGCAGGTACCCTGGCAAGAAGGCTTGTTTAGCTTCCTGCACCTCCCTCAGTTTCACAGTACAGGAGACTCATTGCCGTACACTTCAGCTGAAGCATTTCAACTGTTAGAACTAACTGTCTGGAACTGTTGTCTTTCCACAAGAAGTAGGGCAACTGTTTTTCTAAAATTAAAAAAGTATGGGCATGTCATCAGAATCATGGGACATTGAGCCGAGGCCGAAACCTGAACCTGGTTCCCCTGTTCCAAAGTCAGCAGTGTTGACCATAACACCACATCCTCTCCTCTTATGTTTTGGCTTACTGACAGTCAAGGTGAAAGGCACCACAGCTTCATAGTGAGCCTCCCAATTATACTGAAGTTGTTCAGCTTACCACAATGTCCCGCGCGGCTCAGCCTAGTCAGTGGTGAGAGTAGCCAGTAAAGTTCCTTGTTAAGACACCGGATATCTCCCATACTGACAGTGGTATGGTATATACCTCACCTGTGACATATAATTTACCTGCCTCATGCCCCTCAACCGTCATCAAGGACTTCTTGACTCTTTACTTTGCCTGTTCCTTGGAGTATGCTGTCATCCCTATCTGAGTCAATAGAGGGCCCATGTGAGCAGAACCTGTGTGGTGTTGATGAGCAGACTTAGGCCGACAAGAACCACCAGACCTCTATATTACGTCGAGAGCGAGCGCGTCGCCTCCTACGCGGTCATCATTAGTGATATAGTGGGAAGCATGCATCGTCTAACAGCGTAGATTGAGCCGTAAGTAGTTGTACAAATGAATGAACATTTCTTCTCTTGAACCACGGGACTTGCTGCACAAGTTTTACTTTAGTACAGTGGTTCTCAAACTGTGTGCTTGGTGCGCATCTGTTCACGGAGCCCCTGGCTAGTTTCGACTGCGCACCTGTGTGCTACGGTGCATAGATTGGGAACAGCTGATATACAGCATGAGATAAATTAGTGTATATATGTGGGTCAATTGTATGAAAATAGCATACGCCCTGGATGCAAGCATAATTGTGCACATTGAAAGTTATATGGCGCACAGTTTGCAAATCATTCAAGATGGGGTCCAAGTATTACTGCCTGTTAAACAAGTAAAGGCTAAACACACCTAATGTGGGTTGCAGAGGTCTGTTTGAATGTAAATTGAGGCTTAAGGTCAAAACTTGTTCCAAAAATCTATGAGAAAGACCAAACGTTCTGCTCGTGATAGAATATCCATCAGTGCATATCTGGGCATGTGCCCACATTCAGTAGTTGTAATGCAGTGCTATGGCCAAATTCCATGTAGCAAGGCGTTATAAAGGGTGGATGTATATTTCCAAAATGTTGCTGAAGGTTTTGAGGCAGTAGAGACTGTTGAATAACGTAGACTCAAGTGTATTCCCACTTAAAGGTGGTTTATGTCTCGCTCTTGTTGTAAATATTGGCTCTAAGGTTGTATGCCACTGTGCTCATTTTAGGAGTCCATCTTACTAAAGTATTAAAGGTATTCCACTGGCCTAAAGAAAGTCTCTTTACAGTGGCAAATGTATACCTGTCAACCTTTTGACTTAAAACTGCAGTTCATGTGAAGCATTGAAGTGGGTAATTACATTATGGTGAATAGAAAACTGTCCACAACTGTAGTGTGTTAAATTACATCAAGGCCACAAACCAGAGGGTAGAGTCACAATAAGTGTATTATGTCATCAATGATGTCATTTAAGATGTCATCAGTGATGTCATCAATGATGCTATTGAACATGTTTATGTTTGTGAGTTTTATAGAGCGCATAGCTGCCCGAGGGCTTCCCAGCGCTATGGAGCAGGAGTGCGCATGATCCGGGGCTCAACCTGGGAATAGCCAGGTTTTCAGTTTCTTTCTGAAGGCCATCTCGTCCATGATGAGTCTTAAATCTGGAGGCATGAAGTTCCATAGTTTCGGCACTAAATGCATAAATGATCTTCCTCCCCATCTGGATCTCCTAATCCTGGTGGTTTTGGCTAGGTGCTCTGAGGAGGATCTTAGGGCTCTTTCTGGTGTATAGGGTGTGATCAGGGTTCTTAGTAAGGTTGGTCCTTTTCCCTTTATAAGGCCCTGTGTGCTATGCACAGCGTTTTAAACTTAATCCTGGCCTGCACTGGCAGCCAATGGAGAGATTTCAGAGCCTTTCGCGCTGATTCGTGCCTTGGTGTGTTTCTAAGTAATCTGGCTGCGGCATTTTGTACCACCTGTAATCTAATCAGCATGTATTTGGGTGAACCCAGGAAGAGAGAGTTTCCGTAATCGAGACGCGAGACCACCAGCGCCTGTACCACAGTTCTCTGTGCCTCCTCTGGGATGCCGTCCATGATTTTTCGGAGCATCCTCAGGATTCCAAAACAGGTGGCTGCTAGTTTCCTGGCTTGGGACTCCATTGTGAGGTTTCAGTCTAGCCACACTCCTAGGTTTTTTATGTAGTTCTTATGCCCCGGGGGGTGTCCTAGTTCTTTTGGCCAGTTCATAGTGATTTGCGGTGTTAGCTTGTTGCCTAGGAACATTAGTTCTGTTTTGACCCCGTTGAGTTTTAACCTGCTGCGTGTCATCCATCTGGCTACCTTCTCCATGCAAGGAGACACTGAGTTGTGTTTAGAGTCGGGGTCCTCTGTTACTGAGACTACCAGTTGGGTGTCATCTGTGTATGTTATGATTGACAACCCAAATTCCTGGACAATTTTGGCCAGAGGTTGCAGGTACAGGTTGAACAGTGTGGGGCTGAGGGAGGAGCCCTGTGGCACCCCACACGTGACCTTGAAGTTGTCCGAGAAGTGTCCGCCTTCTGTGATTTGGAAGGATCTACCCTACAGGAATGACACTATCCACCTTAACATGTGGCCTTGGATCCCTGCTCTCTCTAACCTGAGAGAGAGAGACTCGTGATCCACTGTGTCGAATGCTGTGCTCAGGTCGAGCAGCAGGATGGCGGCAGCACCCCCTTGGTCAAGGATTCTCTTCAGTTTTTCTGTGACAAGCAGTAGGGCGGATTCGGTGCTGTGTGCTGGTCTGAACCCCATTTGGGTCTGGTGAAGAATCTCATTCTCCTCTAAGAACTTGGACAGCTTGTGATTAACATGTTTTTCTGCCATCTTTCATAAAATGGGAAGGAGTGATATGGGACGGAAATTCCCTAGATCTTTTGGGTCTACATGTGGCTTTTTAAGCAAAGGGCGAACTATGGCATGTGTCCAGGATTTCGGCACTTTCCCCTGTCTGAGGGAAAGGTTAAGTAACTCTGTGGCTGTTGTCGGGATGGTATCTCCCGCCTGTAATAGGATGTGGGGGGGAATGGGATCTAATGGGGACCCTGATTTAATGCCTTGTAAGATCTTGGTTGTATTGTCTATATTCATTTCCGGAAAAGCCTTTAGTGTGGGTCTCGCTGTGGGCTCAGTAACTGACTTGTTTCCTTGAGGGTCTGGGTAGTACTCATTCTCTATCATGGAATTATAAATGGTTTCGATCTTGTTTTTGAAAAAAGCTGCCAGTTCGTTACATCTCTCCTTAGAGGAGGAGTTTGGAGGGGCCTATGGTTCTATTAGTGTGTCATGAATGATGTAATATGTGAGGTTATATTCACTGCATGGTGGCTCACAAGTTTTTTCGGTGAATTTCTGAGATTTTTTTATGTAAAGTAAGATGTTATTACCATACCTAATTTCACTATAAACTTTGTTTTTTTCCAGTGAATTTCTAGGGTTTTATAACCTAAAGTAAGTGCTTTTTACCATACCTAACTATAGCATCAGTTTTACCTTTGGTTATTTCAATGAATTTATTGAGAGTTTTTATCATATTCACCCAACTCCCTCACTGAGCATAGATTTTGACCGTGTGTAAAAGGGGGTAAGTAACTTGTTCTTTTGGTGAAATCTGCACATTTTCTAAATTATGTGGCAAATTATATGGCAAGCCCACAGAATCCATATTAATATGGTAAACACTGCAGCCACAGAACTGTATAAATCAACTGGCCCTTATAATTGTCTATGTTATCAACAATTTATTCAAGAAAGATAAACATACTAGCCTACTAATTCCAAATTGTGCTCACTGATAGCTGAAAACAGCCTTTTCAGGATAACCACTCCTGAATAAATTTATAATATCAAAAATAGTTAATGGGTATCGTGTAATATGGTTCAATATTGCTCTAGAAGGGTTCTTCGGGCTCGTGGTTTGGGATTTCACCAGAACTCTTTTACACCGTTACCGTTATGTATACTCTACATATATGTTTGTGTTTGAAAGAGGCAAGCTTGTCAGAGAGGCGACAGAAGTCGGAAAGAAATGTAAGGTTATAAGAAAGTTTATGCAATGTGTGTCTGAGTATGTGTGTACCTGTGTAAGTTTGCACGTGAAGGCATGTCTGTTTGTGTGCAAGTGCGTGTATATGAAGTAAGCAGTGTAAAATATACTACTAGCATGCTTAACAACTTAATATTATTTCACTTACATGTTTATAAATTTGTAAAGCAGTAAAACCTTTGCATGTATCCCAGTACTTTCAGCCTTAGTAATACTGACTCATACAAATACTGTAGTTTGAAGAGTTATTTAAAATGTCTATCTACCCTAGTGAGAATATCAGTTGACAGCATTTTTGGCATACGTGTATATAATATATGCTTTATTAACCTTTACACCGGGCAGAATGTAGCACTTCAGTGTTTTATTACACAGGTTATCTCTTTTTAAACATCTTGTTAACTCTTTACTGAGCTCTGTACTGCTTCTTCCTATTTGTCCTGCAACTTGAAGCCCTAATACTATGAGGCAAACCTGAGGGTTACCATCAGAAGACATCCACTCCAGCATTTGCAGATTCATGTTCTCAATGTTTGCATTGTTTACCCATATATTTCCTCACACTGCTATGGTCTTGAGGTTACTGCTTCCTTTCAGAACAACCTAAGCCTCTTCATATTTCCCAGTATGTGTGTCCAGCCATTACTTTATGGCTCCAGCCTCTGAGCTGATCAGCTAAACTTGCTCAAAAGAAGGCCAGGTAGTAGAATAGCAGTGAACAGACTCTTCACCTGAATCTAGTGCCTATCAAAAGAACCTACTATATCACTATCTTTGCATGCAAAGTATGTTGTTTCTTTCTACAATCTCACATCCTCAAATTGCATGCTATCATAAAACATTATCCTCCACAGTTCCAAATCATGCTTGAAACACTGACTTTACTTAAAACTTTCAATTGTTGCCTCATCATTTTTTTCAATGGCTCCCTCCTTCCCTTTCATCATCGCCATGCCTCCTCTCTCTGAGCAAAACCTCTCTAAGCCATATGCATCTTTGTCTTAATGTCTATTAATGTATTTCTGCAAATTGCCTACAGCTCACTTCAAAGATCACAGCCTCTCCTTTTTTTAAAAGTAATTTCTCTGCAGAGTAACAATACCTAATCTTCTCTGGCTCATTTATTAACCCGACGAAAGATCTGCATGAACTTAGATACTCCCCCATTCCCACTTAGTATCACACCAGACACCTATTAATTTGATCTACCACAAAGAAACTGAAATTAATGCCTGGAATTTGGAGCGCAAAAGACAAATTTGAATAGCTAATAATACTGGATTAAACACTAACCTTGGGCTCCGGAGCAGCATGCTTCCCAGCACCTCATCAGGGATAGCAAGTATTATATCAATGCAACTACATTACTATACATATATACTATAAAGGCATTGTGTAGTCTATCTATCTATACATATATATTCCCCCCAAAAACCAAAGAAATTCTACAGTTAGGTAAAAATGTCAGTTAAAACATACCGTTTGAAAAAAAAAAAAAAAAACACTGAAATTTACCAGCTACAGTTATCGCATGTAACTATAGCTTGTGTCCTGAAATAACTATAACATGCGTCCCTGCCATGCACAGTATTTTCTTCAATCATGTCATTTCAAATGTAGCAGTAATGTTATGAATGGTCTCATTGAGCATGTCATGAATGATGTAATATGTGAGGTAAATAGCTGTGTATATGTATGTGAGTGTGTGTGTGTTTAAGGTAGGCCAGGGTAGTGAACTCCGCTCCGCTCACACAGTTTGCGTAATTCAGGCACTTTGCTCTCCGTGGCAGAGCGCAGAGTTCCTGGACTCATCCTTCCAGGCGTGAAGCAGAGTTTGTTTTCCATTCGCATGCTCAAGATTTGATTTGCCACTCACTCGCAAACGTCACAATATTTTTGGGCTGCTAGTGAGTACACGCACAACTTTGCACCCGCTCACACGGCTTCTAGCTGCGACGGCTCCAATGCAGTGCAGCTCGCAAACACACCAGTCAAGTAGCTTGTGTGCAGGAGAAGTAGCTAAATCTACAATAAGAGGTTTTCAAGTGGATTTTCTTCTCCAACGGACACTTCCAGTTATTTTTCATGCAAGATGTCCAACAAGTAGGAAGTGCAGCAGAGACTCCAAATTCCTGTTCCTGTCCAGCAGGCTCCTCTCAGTGCTTTGTCCATCTCCTGGTCACTCTTCATTTGGATTTGGAGCTGGAAGGAGCACTCTCTTTGTCTGCTGCATATATACAATTGGATTTAAGTTCTTTGTATTTGATATTTCACAAGTAAGTAAAAAAACTCTTGTTTAAGGGTGTTGTTTGTTTGATAGAGGCAATGTACCAGTATTTATATTCACTTTTATTCAAATTTATTGTAGTGGGGGGCTATCATTTTCAGTAAGGGCCTAGTTATAATTTAGCATTTAATTTTTCTTCTTTTCCAAAGGAAAAATGTTGCACAGTTCAGTACATTTTCTCCATGTTTGTTAAATTTGCAATATTTTTATGTTTTACTATGTGACCTGGTCTGCCAAGGGACCATCCAGTCAGTAGGCCCAGACCAGTGCTAGTCACAGGTGCATGAAACAACTGGTTCTGTGGTATATGTTGTTTTTAAACATCATTTAGGGATGGGATGGCATTGGATTAAATACAAATGTGGTGGGTTTTTTTGTATTTCACATTTACAGCAAAATGTACATGTAGGGTAATATTTGATGCCTTGGTGGATGAGTGCTGTTGTAAAAAATGTATAGCTCAGTTAATTTTCATTTTCGACAGTGCTGAATTAATGGTAGTGTTTTATTCAGTGTTACCAAGCCTCCTTTGACTGGCCAGTGAGTGTGCTTGCCAAAGGCCATCATTTATCTTTGTTCTACATGTGTCTAGGGGCTATTTTGTAGAGTCTGTGTCCATAGGCTGTGTTCTCTTTGTTCTTCATGCCTCCTTGTTCAATGTAGTTGTTTAGCCATGGACTGGCAGCCATTTTGTGCATAGAGGCAGTGTGCTTTTGCCATAGGCTTGAATGTATTTTTTGTTCCCCAGGCATCCTTGCTCGCTGTTGTTGTTTAACCGTGTGGCACTGGCTGGCAACCATTTTGTGAATCCAGCAGTGTGACCTTTGCCATAGGATTGCATGCGTTCTTTGTTCCCCATGCCTCCTTGCTTGCTGCTGTTGTTTGAGTTTGACCACGTGGCACTGGCTGGCAGGCATTTTGTATATCCAGACAGTGTGCCTTTGCCATAGGCTTGCATGGATGGATGTGATATCAGTTTAATAATATGCTTGAGGGTCACTGTTGTACGTATATCAATACTATGATTTTGATGAACATTGCTTAGTTATATATCACATACATTTTTTTGTATTTATTTTATTTTGCACCTCCTTGCCTCACAATAGATTTAATCTAATCCTCCCATAAAAGCATCAACAATTATTGATAGTTTTTTCTTTTAATTTTTAATTTGCATTTGTTCTTTTAACTTTTTTTAAAATATTTTTTAACTTTTTTAAAAATTTATTTAAAAAATGTTTTTACATTTTTTATTTTTTGCATTTTGCCTTGGTCGATTGATCCATTCATCCACCATAGGCGCACAGCCACGCAACAGCATTCAGTTTTTTAATGTATAATTCGATTTACTCGTGGACACCCTGGCTGTGGTGCTCTACAGACACATCAGCATCATTCATTTTTTTAATGACTATTCTATTTCCACCTGGATCACATTGCCTACCGTAGGTGCACACTAACCTCCATTAATTTAAAGATTATTATAGAATTTACCCCTGCAGTTTCCTGACTGCCACAGGTGTCTCCTTTAGAATATATGGACATAAAGGAAAGAGCTCTATCTGTATGTTGTTTTATCCTGATGGAATATAACATTTTATTGTATGGTGGTGGTGTGGTTTGAATTTAAAGTGGTTGATTTATTATAACCTACGTAACCAACCACACGAATATTGCCTTTGTCTGTACAAATTCAAACTAAAACAATGCCACGTTTCACTAAGGGTCCGATTACGACTACTACGGTACTATAGATTGCTGTAGCCACGGTGCTCGTGCGGGCACTGCCGCACCGGAGGTCCAAATGCTCTATTGCAACTTGGATGGTTGGACCGTCATTGCACTGGCACAACCGCCAGGGATCCTTGGCAGTAGTGCTGTGGTCTTGAGGCTGCAATATGCTTGGCGTGACCGCCGTGGTCCCGCCAATCCATATTACGAGTTTCCTCTCTGCCATGGTTTTCATGGCGGTTTCTACTCCATTAAAACCGTGGCAGAGAGGAAACAAAGGTGGCCCTTCAGGGCCACCTTTGCTTTAAGGCCATGGGGTGCATGCAGGGGGGAACATGCTGTGGCCCACTGTGTGTATGCACTCCAGTACCTGCATGGCATGGACTGCATCAGTCCATGCTGTGCAGGTACTGCCTTTGACGTTCCAATTGCGGTACCTATTTCATAGCCGCCACTGTGGGACCACCAGTGACTTCAAAGTCATAATCTGGCGGGCAGTGAGCATACGTATTTGGCGGCATTGGAGCGGGGCGGCGGCATGGCGATCCCGCTCCCACACCGCCAAACTCTAAATCAGGCCCTGAATGTTGTTATTGCTTGTTTTCTTTCAAGTGCACAAGAGAAGAAGATACATCACCCACAGTACTGCCAAATAGAGATCCTGTACAGTGATGTCAGTCCTCCAGTCTCTTCCACTTGTGCAGCTTAGTGTCACTGCCAACTGAGAGCTTTAAGATGGTCCCAAGGAAAAGTTGGTCCCAAGAATGTGGCCAGTGAGAAGAAGTCGCTTTCCACAAGTGGCGTGTCAGCCAAAAACCTTTTGGGACAATGTCATGTGCCTGCTGCACCAGTCTCCTGGGAGCAAGCTGGGAGCCCGCATCAACAGCACCACTCCAACTTAAGCCCAAGACCATGTCTGTCAGTGAGGCAGCCTCTGCAATCATGGTGATGCTGAAAAGCAGTGATGTTGAATTGGATTTGTCCCTTTCGCAAAGTAGTACCCAATCATTTTAGGAAACAGAGCAAAGTGGACAGCAGCCAGCAATAGTACATCTTCCTGCAAGAACCCTCCTCTTTTAGAATCATTGGCTCCCAGATCTTCAGCAAGGAAAAGGAAGGGGACTGCTCCACTATCTTCTCGAAGCACCACTTCTTTTGATGATGATAGGGACATGGCGTAGACCCCACCTGAGTCCGTGAGACCCCAGGAAAGGCAAGGAAAAAGAAAAGGTCCTGGAAGCCTTAGAATTACAGAAGGAGATTATGAGGAGGATGACGATGACTAGCTAGTCATTGTAGAAGGTGACACAGAGTAGTCCGACATTGCTATTCAACCTGCTCTGATGGACGTGGCACAGGTAGCACCGCCAGCTCCCATATTTGCAAAGACCCAGCTGAGACATGCACTAACTACTACCTCAGTAGAAGTAGAGAGGATGTAGCCAAACAGCTAGGGCGGTCGATCTCTAATCTGGGGAACCAGGTTCGAGTCTCAGCAATGACGCTCAACATCCTGTGATTCTGGGCAAATCACTTAATCTCCCCGTGCCCAAAAAAATTAATGTGTCCTTGTGTAACGCAACTGGTCCTCATGTAAAGTGCTCTGATACCTGATGCCTTCGGGTCAAGTTTGCGCTATATAAAATTACGGGGAAAAAAGTATGCACTGCAGGAGGCAACCAACAACATGCCCACCTACCTTTAGTTCTTTTTAAGGCATTGGCCCAGTAAAAAAAGTGCTCCTTCCCAGTTTGGGACTTTTTTACTCTTAGCAAAGAGGGGGAGCACATTGCAATGTGCACCATTTGCCACACAAATATTCGTCGAGGTAAGCCTGGTTCACATTATGGTACTGGAGGGCAAACGACCCATTTGGAAAAACATCACGCAATCCGGTGGGAGGAGCACCTTAAAAAATTGGTGAATGTAGTCGTGGTGGTGAAGTTGAGGAGAGCTGGGAGCATCAGCAACAAGTCCAATCACAGTGGGAGGTGATGATGAGGAAGAATAGGGTGACATCCTCAAGCAAAGCAGCCCTGTCCAGCAGTGTGCCAGCAGAAGCACCTGCTTAAGTGACTTCACAATGGCACAAGAAGACTTAGAGTCAGATGGAGATACCACGACATACAGTGACTGCCCCACCATGACGTGCTCTGAGTCTACCACCACCAACATCTCAAAAGTCACTTGCGTCGGTGGCCCCGAAAAAGAAGAAAAAAATACAGGCTACTATTATGGGCATGTTTAGGCAGGAGGGGCCCTACGACTACAACCACCCAATGGCACGTTTGTACAACGGGAAGCTGGCAAAAATGTACCTGGACCTACTACCTTTTTCTTTTGTGAAAGAAATGAGATTCTTAGAGTTTGTGGCAGCCATCTGCCCGAAATGGAAGGTTCCAAGTCAGACTTATTTTGCCAGAGTTGCTGTTCCAGCGTTGCATCACGATGTGCTGCAATTGGTTCGACAAGCTTTGCAGTAAAGTGTTGTTCACACTATCCACCTGATGACACACATGTGGACCAGTTGTCAGGCGACTGGCTACATTTGTATCACTGTACACTGGATCTCTTTTGAGGGGGTAAAGCAAAAGCTATCTACAGGTCTTGGCCATGAAGAAAGTTTTAAGAGCGTTCGGAGGGATGCAGCAGTTGCCATGTGCGCCATGGAGAAATCACCTACAGCTGCAAACATCTTGCACAAATTTAACAAAAATGTGTCTGAATGGCTGTGACCCAGAGGTCTCAGAATTAGATTTGTTGTCATGGACAATGGCAGCAATATAGACAAGGCCATCGAAGACAATGGCTATTTCAGGGTCCTGTGTTTGGCTCATTGCAACAAACTGGTTGTGCAAGACTTTCTCATAAAGGAAAACATACTGACCACCTGCAGAAGAATCTGCACTCAAATCAGTCATTCTTTTAAAGCCCAGAAGCAGTTGCGTATTATTATTGGGCATGCTATTAGTGTACCAGACCAGTTAAAGCCCTGATACAGGAGGTGCCAACACTTTGGAACTTGACCTATTACATGTTGCAACATCTGTTTGAGCAGTACAAACAGATCAATGATTAGTTTATTCAAAGAGGAGGGGATGCAATTGGGAAAGCTATGACCATGGATGCCGACAAATGGGACCTAGTCAAATACCTGACATAGATGCTACCCTCTTTTCAGGTTTTCACATGGGAAGTTAGCAAGGTGGACAGCACGATGGACCAAGCAATCCTGTTGTTGCACCTGCTACAGGACCAGCTAAAGAGCGAGTCTGAAAGGTTCGCACTCGCAGGTGTGAACAAAAACACAGAAGCGCATGCCTTAGTTGAGACCTTAATCTTTCACTTGGCTTGTAATGCAAGGATGCAAAATGACATCATCTCGTCCAAATAGCACATCTGTGCCACACTATCCATGGTAAAAAAAATTGTGCCCACTTACATTCCTTTTTCTGATGGGGATGTTTCAAAATACAAGAGGTGGATTGTTGAGCAAGCCAGAGACCTGGAAGAAGAACGGCTGGAACTTAGAGCCCCACTCTGTAATTCTGGGGTGCCACCTTCAACTACCAGAGAGAAGAGTCTTGTCTCACAGCAGCCATCACCAGCAACCAGAACACAGGCAACAATAGCAACAGAAGGATCAGACCCATCATCTGCATTGGATTGATATCAAATGGCAGGGATTAAGTCCAGTGCAAAGACGATGGCAAAAGAGATTGAGGAAGAGGCAGCACCTCTGACCATCCAGAGGATTTTCCAGGAGTATCTAGATAATCCAAAAGAGGTCTATGTAGTTTAACCCTTTCAGTGCTCATGACGGAATGGTTCGGTCATGAGCACAAGTTCCAGTGTGCTCATGACGGAACCATTCCGTCATGAGCACATGCTCAGAAAATCCCTCTGCTGCAGACAGCAGAGGGATTTCCCATTTTTTTTTTTTGCCTGGGGAGGTGGGGAAGAGCTTCCCCAACCTCCCCAGGCCTCTTTTTGAATTTCGTTGCAATGACGATCGCGCGCATGGCGCGCGATCGTCATTGCAACGAAAACGAAACTGAAACTTAGTTTCAGTTTCAGTGCTCATGGGGCTATCTCAGCCCCCCGAGCACCGAAAAAGATGGGAGAGGTATCGTTGGAAAGGGGAGAATCTTCCATTTCCAATGGTACCCTTCCCTAGTGGATCCCTGCTTGGGGATCACCCCACGGGGCCGATCCCCAAGCAGGGATCCACCCACTAGACACCTGGGAGGGGGGAGCGGCCCCTTGGGCAAGGGCCTTTGCTCCCCCCATATTTGTTGCACCATTTTTATCGGGAGACTTGGGGGAACGCTGGGTGGTAGGAAATTTGTGTCAGCCTGGTGATGCCACAACTTTCCCACACAAAAATGTGTGGAAAAAGTGATTTTTTCAGCTAAAATTGAGGTTTGCAGGGGATTCTGGGTAAGAAAACATTGGGGGATCCACGCAAGCCATACCTCCCTGGAACCCCCCCGGTATCTAGTTTTCAGAAATGTGTGGGTTTGGTAGGTTTCCCTAGCTGGCCGCCGAGCACGGGGCCAAAAACCCAGGTGACCCCCCTTGCAAAACCAGGTCGTTTTGTGATAGGCAAATTTGATGTCGCCTCAATACATTTTGGGCCCTTGCCTGTCGCGGGTACTTGGGCCTCCCACACGAGTGAGGCACCATTTTTATCGGGAGACCTGGGGGAACGCTGGGTGGTAGGAAATTTGTGTCAGCCTGGTGATGCCACAACTTTCCCACACAAAAATGTGTGGAAAAAGTGATTTTTTCAGCTAAAATTGAGGTTTGCAGGGGATTTTAGGTAAGAAAACGTTGGGGGATCCACACAAGCCATACCTCCCTGGAACCCCCGGGTGTCTAGTTTTCAGAAATGTGTAGGTTTGGTAGGTTTCCTAGCTGAGTCGTTGAGCACGGGGCCAAAAACCCAGGTGACCCCCTTGCAAAACCAGGTTGTTTTGTGATAGGCAATTTTGATGTCGCCTCAATACGTTTTGGGCCCTTGCCTGTCGCGGGTACTTGGGCCTCCCACACGAGTGAGGCACCATTTTTATCGGGAGACCTAGGGGAACGCTGGGTGGTAGGAAATTTGTGTCAGCCTGGTGATGCCACAACTTTCCCATACAAAAATGTGTGGAAAAAGTGATTTTGTCAGCTAAAATTGAGGTTTGCAGGGGATTCTGGGTAAGAAAACGTTGGGGGATCCACACAAGCCATACCTCCCTAGAGCCCCCCGGGTGTCTAGTTTTCAGAAATGTATAGGTTTGGTAGGTTTCCTTAGCTGGCCGCCGAGCACGGGGCCAAAAACCCAGGTGACCCCCCTTGCAAAACCAGGTCGTTTTGTAATAGGCAATTTTGATGTCGCCT
This sequence comes from Calotriton arnoldi, assembly GCA_963921515.1. NCBI lineage: Eukaryota > Metazoa > Chordata > Amphibia > Caudata > Salamandridae > Calotriton > Calotriton arnoldi. Next base: position 4,668,367 of record CAWUFW010000109.1, on the reverse strand, counting down.
CAATACGTTTTGGGCCCTTGCCTGTCGCGGGTACTTGGGCCTCCCACACGAGTGAGGCACCATTTTTATCGGGAGATGTGGGGGAACGCTAGGTGGTAGGAAATTTGTGTCAGCCCGGTGATGCCACAACTTTCCCACACAAAAATGTGCGGAAAAAGTGATTTTTTAAAGCTAAAATTGAGGTTTGCAAGGGATTCTGGGTAAGAAAATGTTGGGGGATCCACGCAAGCCATACCTCCCTGGAACCCCCCGGGTGTCTAGTTTTCAGAATGGTGGGTTTGGTAGGTTTCCCTAGCTGGCCGCCGAGCACGTGGTCAAAAACCCAGGTGACCCCCCATGCAAAACCAGGTCGTTTTGTGATAGGCAATTTTGATGTCGCCTCAATATGTTTTGGGCCCTTGCCTGTCGCGGGTAGTTGGGCCTCCCACACGAGTGAGGCACCATTTTTATCGGGAGACCTGGGTGAACGCTGGGTGGGAGGAAATTTGTGTCAGCCTGGTGATGCCACAACTTTCCCACACAAAAATGTTCAGAAAAAGTGATTTTTTCAGCTAAAATTGAGGTTTGCAGGGGATTCTGGGTAAGAAAACGTTGGGGGATCCACACAAGCCATACCTCCCTGGAACCCCCGGGTGTCTAGTTTTCAGAAATGTGTGGGTTTGGTAGGTTTCCCTAGCTGGCCGCCGAGCATGGGGCCAAAAACCCAGGTGACCCCCCCTTGCAAAACCAGGTCGTTTCGTGATAGGCAATTTTAATGTCGCCTCAATACGTTTTGGGCCCTTGCCTGTCGCGGGTACTTGGGCCTCCCACACGAGTGAGGCACCATTTTTATCGGGAGACCTGGGGGAACGCTGGGTGGTAGGAAATTTGTGTCAGCCCGGTGATGCCACAACTTTCCCACACAAAAATGTGCGGAAAAAGTGATTTTTTTTAAAGCTAAAATTGAGGTTTGCAGGGGATTCTGGGTAAGAAAACGTTGGGGGATCCACGCAAGCCGTACCTCCCTGGAACCCCCCGGGTGTCTAGTTTTCAGAAATGTGTGGGTTTGGTAGGTTTCCCTAGCTGGCCCCCGAGCACGGGACAAAAACCCAGGTGACCAGGCATGCATAACCAGGTCGTTTCGTGATAGGCAATTTTAATGTCGCCTCAATACTTTTTGGGCCCTTGCCTGTCGCGGGTAGTTGGGCCTCCCACACGAGTGAGGCACCATTTTTATCAGGAGACCTGGGGGAATGCTGGGTGGGAGGAAATTTGTGTCAGCCCGGTGATGCCACAACTTTCCAACACAAAAATGTGTGGAAAAAGTGATTTTTTTCAGCTAAAATTGAGGTTTGCAGGGGATTCTGGGTAAGAAAACATTGGGGGATCCATGCAAGCCATACCTCCCTGGAACCCCCAGGTGTCTAGTTTTCAGAAATGTGTGGGTTTGGTAGGTTTGCCTAGCTGGCCGCCGAGCATGGGGCCAAAAACCCAGGTGACCCCCCTTGCAAAACCAGGTCGTTTTGTGATAGGCAATTTTGATGTCGCCTCAATACGTTTTGGGCCCTTGCCTGTTGTGGGTACTTGGGCCTCCCACACGAGTGAGGCACCATTTTTATCGGGAGACCTGGGAGAACGCTGGGTGGTAGGAAATTTGTGTCAGCCCGGTGATGCCACAACTTTCCCACACAAAAATGTGTGGAAAAAGTGATTTTTTAATCTAAATTTGAGGTTTGCAGGGGAGTCTGGGTAAGAAAACGTTGGGGGGTCCACGCAAGCCATACCTCCCTGGCATCCCCCGGGTGTCTAGTTTTCGAAAAATGTATAGGTTTTCTAGGTTTCTTTAGGTGCTGGCAGAGCTAGGGTTCAAAACTACAGCTAGGCACTTTGCAAAAAAAGGGTCATTTTTCACTGTGAAAATGTGGTGTGTCCACGTTGCATTTTGGGCCGTTTCCTGTCACGGACACTAGCCCTACCCACACAAATGAAGTACCATTTTTCTCGGAAGACTTTGGGGAACACGGGGTGGGTGGAATTTTGTGGATCCACGCAGATTCCAGAACTTTCCACCACAGAAATGTGAGGAAAATGTGTTTTTTGGACAATGTTTTAGGTTTGCAAGGGATTCTGGGTAACAGAACCTGGTGAGAGCCAGTCAAGTCACCCCATCCTGGATTCCCTGGGTGTCTAGTTTTCAAAAATTTATAGGTTTGCTAGGTTTCCCTAGGTGCCGGCAGAGCTAGGGTTCAAAAACTACAGCTAGGCACTTTGCAAAAAAAGGGTCATTTTTCACTGTGAAAATGTGGTGTGCCCACCTTGCGTTTTGGGCCGTTTCCTGTCGCGGGCACTAGGCCTACCCACACAAGTGAGGTACCATTTTTCTCGGAAGACTTTGGGGAACGCGGGGTGGGTGGAATTTTATGGATCCACACAGATTCCAGAACTTTCCACCACAGAAATGTGAGGAAAATGTGTATTTTTTGACAATTTTGTAGGTTTGCAAGGGATTCTGGGTAACAGAACCTGGTGCGAGCCAGTCAAGTCACCCCATCCTGGATTTCCCTGGGTGTCTAGTTTTCAAAAATGTATAGGTTTGCTACATTTCCATAGGTGCCGGCAGAGCTAGGGTTCAAAACTACAGCTAGGCAGTTTGCAAAAAAAGGGTAATTTTTCATTGTAAAAATGTGGTGTGTCCACGTTGCGTTTTGAGCCGTTTCCTGTCGTGGGCACAAGGCCTACCCACACAAGTGAGGTACCATTTTTATCGGGAGACTTAGGGTAACACCGAATTGTAGAGCAACTGTTATTACCTATTGACTTTTGATGCATTTCTGCCTTCCAAATGAAAGACAATGTGTAAAAAAGAAGTCATTTTAAAAAATGACCTATAATTCTCATCATGCTAGTATGGGTACTCCCAATTTCGGAAATGTGCAAATATCTACTGTTTCTAAACTCTATATTTTGTTCCCATTTCAGAAATACATAGGTGTCTTTCATACCGATTTTTCCATGTATACATTTTCCCAAATGAATTGCTATATACCCTGTACATAATAAAAAACCATTGCAAGACGCTGCTCAGTTATTGGCTCTGGGTTCGTTGGGTTCTTGGTGAACCTACAAGTCCTATATAGCCCCACAACCAGAAAGGTCTAGCGATGTAATGGTATATTGCTTTCAAACAACTGTCATAATTAGAAGAAGTTACAGGGGAAAACGTTGACACAAATGGCTGTTTTTTTCAACTAATTTTCAATTTTTCCTATATTTAACTGTTAGTTTCTATGAAGAAACCTTGAAGGATCTACACAAATGACCCCTTGCTGAATTCAGAATTTTGTCTACTTTTCTAAAATGTATAGCTTTCCAGGATCCATTATTGCTTTCATACCCATTTCTACCATTAACTGGAAAGAGGTTGAAAGCACAAAAAATAGCAAAAATAGGCTATGTCCCAGAAAAATGCCAAAACTGTATAAAAAATGTTGGTTTTCTGACAAAAGTCTGCTTGTCCCTGAAAGCTGGGAAGATGGTGATTTCAGCACCACAACCCCTTTTTTGATACCATTTGCAGGGAAAAAACCAGACGCTTTCATCTGTAGCCCTTTTTTCCAATTTTTCCCCCCCAAAAAAATGTTTTGCTGTATTTTGGCTAATTTCGGGGTCCCCTCCAGGGAAATCCACAAACCCTGGGTACCTATAGAATCCCCATGATGTTGGAAAAAAAGGACGCAAATTTGGCGTGGATACCTCATGTGGTCAAAAAGTTACAGGGGCCTAAGCGCGAACTACCCCAAATAGCCAACAAAAGGCTTAGCACGGGGGGGGGAAAGGCCTAGCAGCGAAGGGGTTAAAACTCATTGATGTAAAGGTATGGGAAGATCCGCCAATAGTCAGAGCTCAGCAGGCTGGCAATAAAGTATCTGGCTTGTCCTGTCCTGAACCCAGGGTGTCTGTTGAGTGTGTGTTCAGTGCAGTGGGTACAGTGAGATTGACCATGAACAAAATGAACCAACATTTCATTTCACACAATCACACTGTTCCTGAAACAGCACAGGAGGATGATTGGTCAGAATGAAGTGTGTTACATGACCAACTTCTGGGTGAACCACCTGAGTTTGTGGACGAACTATACATCCTGGAATGAGTATGCCAGTGCCACCAAATTACTTCATTATTTCTCTTTGAACTTCTCTATTTGCCAAACAAAAGTAGATAGTGTAACATTGTTTGTTTCAGATTTATGCTGCCCTACCATTTTTTAGTCACATATGTGCCAGAATTGCAGTTGGACAAGTGTACAGTGAAGAAGCCTCCACAATTCCTTCATGACATTAGTGACAATGCCTGCCTCCTTGCATGCCTATTCTTTTTAGCATCACTTAACAGGGCTGCACCAGAAGATCGTTGATTTACAAGAATGCCAATGCCAGATTCTAATGTGTTGCTTACATCAGAGATACAATTGTGCACCTACTACATAACCTACCCATGCCTGGATTGGAAGAGCAAACTACAACTATTGCAACAATCAGTGAGTGATTGTGAGTGATGATTGATGATTTATGTGGTGACAGACAGTAAGGGAGGATGTTCAATTATTAGTAAACTTGATTTTAATGAATTGAAATGTTTGGTGCCTACTGAGTAATCATTTTTCCTGAAGGTGATTGGCCTTTACAAACTTATTTAGCGAAAATGTACCTGTACGGTCCACTCCTATCCTTCTTTTTTTCATCACATAGGACTTCCCCAGAAAATCATTTCATTTACAAAACTGTCAAATTCCAATGTGTTGCTTGCATCAAAGAGGAGATACAATTGTGTACCTACCACCATCCTTGGATTGGAACAGGCAACTATTGCACCAATAAGTGATATATTATTAAGTGATGAGCGATGATTGATGATTCATGTGGTGGCAGACAGTGGGGGAGGGTGTTTAACTAATTTGTAAAATTGATTTATATGATTTGCAATGTTTCGATGATTTGCAATGTTTGCGGCCTGATGGGTGACCATTTTTTCCTGAAGGTGATTTGACCTTTCACACTTAGTGAGATTTACTTGCAGGGTCCACTTCTTTTTTCTGGTTCTTTAGAGACCAGATCAGTCACATTAGTTAAAAAACTCAAACCTATACAAAATACTGCAATTCTGTATCTCTACTTGTTCTTCAACAGCAGTGCACTGCACGTCTATATTTCTTGGGTCGGGACTTCGACAGAGTTACTCAGAGTCAGGAGGAGGATGGAAGGACTCCAGGTGGGACTACCTCATCAACAGATATAAGAGGAAAGTTATCAACTTCAAAGGGAAACCATGACTCTGAGGCCTAGTACTCAGCTATGTGGAATGGAGAGAGGTGCGTGAATTTGGGAAATGCTGCTGAGTGTGTGTGTTGCTCTGGTGGAAAAAGTAAAACTCAGAGTCCTCTTGTTTTTTTTGTACTGCCTCTGAGTCATCTTGGTACACTCTACATGAAGCTTAACTTCCTTCTGTCCTTCTCCTTTACTCTTGAACATAGTTTCTGTTTTACAATCCGCAAACCTTTTCATCTGCTATATCAACGAAAGGCAAAAGCTGTGCTCAATACTCCTGCTTACCTTCCGGACCGTTCCAGACTGGCACCCAAGAGTGACGGACATACCAAGGGAGAAAGCAGATGCACTACCCAATTTGGAAATACAGTATAATTTTACTTTTAACAATCATATTTTTAGAACTGGTGGGTATAATTTAACTCCTCCATAATTTGATTTTCTCAAACCTAGAGGACAGAAGATTTAGATATCTGATAACTTGGTTCTCTGGGGCAGAAGGACTGTTTGCAATGCATTTAACTGTACTATGTCATACTCATTCCTTTGTTTCCTTCCACAGATTGATAATGATGATGTGCTGCTCATCACCCTGATGAATATTGCTCTTGTGTTGTGTTTGTCTTTGTCACACCTTTCCCTAAATCCCTTTTCCCATCCATTCATCAAACCCCTCAACATCTTCCCCCAAGCATTGTGATTTTTTTGGAGGTGTTTCTTAATATACACCAAGTAGATCACACACTTGGTGGGGCGGATGTGGTTAAATGCGACACCAACTTACTGTGGGATCTTCTATTACCTGAGCAACAGCCCACACCGGCTCCACTTACCCAACCACGGACAACATCATTCTTCAATGTCAACATTTCAGGCCTTTGTTATGAGTAAATAAAACGCTGAACCTTGTCGACAACAGAGTACAGACTTTGAGTACATTTTTCCTGACTTGATGATTTCATAACTTTAGCTTTCAAATTCCATGCTCACCATTGCTCAGAATAATTTACTATTGCTAGTTTTTGTTATAATATGTGGTGTTCTTTTCTTTGCTGTGCCATGGTGGTAGTAGTCTGTCCTCAGTCTTTCTAAAGCTGTAATATAAATGTATATGTAATAACCAACTAACTCTCGGTTTTTCTTTCAATTTAGTTGCCTGTGATCCTTTTGATTAATCCTGCAGTTGGAGATCACCAAGGTGGAAGTGGGACCTCGCTGTGATGCCTCCACTGTTAGCACACTACCATAAAGAAGGCAACTTGACAGCCCTCCAGGTGTTAGAAGATTGATAGAGGGAGCAGCCGCCAGCCATCACTTCATCTATTCTGGTAAGAGAACTATGGGGTGAAGTGAACTACTTTACTCAGTACGTAACTAACTTGTTCTTGAGATGAGAACTTAATTGTTTATCTATGTTTTTATAGGCAATATAGGTAATGGCAGCGTACCCTCCTGACTGGCATAGCATACACTTTAAGAAATAGTAAAGACAGGCTGCGCAAACAGGCATCCGTGCAAAGTTGAAGTAAAACACACAAAAAAACTTCAGACAGAAAGTGGATTATAAAAGATTTCCCCTTTGCAAACATATATATAAAAAAAAACACCCTCTCCACCCACAACAGGCCCACGCCTCTCCCACATTTTTCCCCAGCCCCAATGAATGTCCAAAATAAATGTAAGTCATGTCTAAATTGTCCAAAAATTCCCTGCCCAAATTCATTCCCACCTTCTCCACCCACAACAACTCCCTCCCACCAAAACAAAAAATTAAAAAAGAGCTAGAAGAGGGCATTCTCCAAGAGAGTCTCAAGGTGCTGGTTGCAGACCTCGAGGCATGCCATTTGACGGCCCAAGTGTGCTACCTAACGCAGCACGTGGCAAAGGTGGAGCTGGTCTGAAAGGGGGCCGCACTGGGATGGGCAGGGGCAGCTCTGAGCTGCCGGTGCCGCTGGTATGGCCTGGAGGCGCAGGTGGTTGGCTGGTGTAACTAGGCCCAGGAACAGGGTCATGTGCAGGGCCCTCCTTGTCCACCACCTCTGGTAGTGCTCCCTGGTGGCCTCCAGTCTCTGCTGCTGGAGCCGGGCCGTGATCTCCTGCTGGGTCGGTGGTGGTAGCTATATCAAGAAAGAAAAGACATTGTAAAGAATGCTCTGTGCAAACACTTGTGTTTTTTTAATTATATAGAGGCACAGTATAAGTATTTGCTGGTCCCCTAGGGCCATTGGAAGTTTTTATGTGATTAGGAAAGTCAGCCACAAGGACATGATTTTAACACATGCCTCACATAAAAGCACTGACTGGCTGAAAAGAGGCAGCATAAGATAAAAAAATAGAGTATTTTTTTTTCTTATTAAGGATTTCCTAAAAAAAGTAAACCACACAGACACTTTGTGTGGGAAAAAAAGAAAATAAATAACTCTGTTTAATGAGTGAGGCATCATCCACTATGGCGTACAAGTATTCTATTCTTGTGCTAAATGACTGGAAACGTGCTAGCTAGCGCATCGTGTAAAAATTCACAACTCTCTGCAGTCTGCAGCTGGGGCAGTTGCAATGGACAAAAAATCATCTTTGGTTCCAATGGCCTTGCTCTTCTCCAAATGCCTTTCAATTCTATCCTGACTCCAAAGAAGCAGATGTTTAATAATATGTGACACACTTGCGGATAATGAATATCCTGTCTGCCGTAAGTAGACGGTGGGAAAAACGATGCACTGTAGTACAGGGAAGGGAATTGGATGTATAGATTTTATTGGGCACGTGCCACATTCGTCACAGAGTATCCCATCCACAAAATACAAAATCACAGAGCCTTAATCCCACTTTACTTCCTGGCTCACCCTCATATACAAATTATTTAAATCAAGTACATTCGCTTGGCATTAAGGGAAGGAAGCTTGATTTAGGGACTGATTTAGACTAGAGTTTGGCAGAGGGGTTACTCTGTTACAAACGTTACAGACATCCCATCCACCGTATTACGATTCATAATACGACGGACAGGATATGTGTTATTGTTTGTGATGGAGTAACCCCCTCCACTAAACTCTAAAAATCAGGCCCTTAGTGTGCTGCAGCAGGGTAAGGTGTAGGGAAAAGGCCGGGTAGGTAAGGTAGAGGTTTTGCTTTAGAATAGTGGGGAAGGAAGGGGGTGCACAGATGATGTAGCTTAGGCTTATTCAACCACTGTGGTTGAAGCTGAAAGTTGATGAATATCAAATTTGAACAGGCGTGAATCCATTATGGTAGACATATGAACCACTTGTCCCATAACATGTGGTGGATGCCATAAATGTTTTTTTCCAAGGTTTATGGTAGGCTGGAACAGAAGAACTTAGGAACGAATAATGGAGTGTGGTGCTAGGATGTGAGTGATTGAGTGGGCACTAGAAAGGAAGAGAAAGACACCTTGTATTTGTTTTGGTTTGTAATTCATTGAAAGCATTGTAAATGCTGCATAACAGAAGCATACACATATTGCACAACCAACATTGCAGTGCCAGATTGAACCATGCTGCAGTTTGGTAGGATCATGGCCCATGGGTCACGACTCGCAAAGTGCCATGGGCAGGGAGGTCATGGGTGAATGATGGGTGGGATCTGCCTCAAGTAACAAACACAGTGGGCATACTAGTAATTGTCAACAACCAAGTAATGTGACTTACCATTGTCCGTCCCTGCCGCAGCAGAGACTCCCCCTTCAGCTGCTGCTGGCACACTGGTGCTGGCCCCATCACTAGTGGTCGGTGCAGCTAGAAAAAATATCACACATTTTAGATACCAGATACACCTCCCACTTTTATTTTTTTTTAACAAAATACAACCGTAAAACACTACTCCAGTTCACTGCACAGTAGCTCCTCTCCCATCTAAAATATCACTTTAGGCATTTTGCTGGTTGACAAAGCTCGAAAAGCCAATAGTGAAGCCAACCGTAATGCAGGGGCAGAGATATGATGAGTGTGAGTCATTTAAAGCGCAATGAAGGGGTAGAATGAATTGGTCAATGGAGAACATATGGTTTTGGTTGGCAAATGCAATGGAACAGTCCTCATACTACTCTCCTGCCATGCTGCACTTTTATCGAAACTGCTAGTATTCTGAATAATACATACAACACTGCATTGGGGGGGTCACCTTGACCATGGGCACTCTCTCGTTATCTGAGCAGGAGCAACAAATAAAAACCCTTCTCAACAAACAAGCGTAGAAGATCTTGCTTGGATCTGCAAACTGTGCAATCTTCATAGTAGACTACCTAATCTAGTGTCTTATGGCCTGATTACGAGTCACCGCCGGACCTGTGGTGGAGGTCCCTGGGCCACCAGACTGGCGGTCAACCCACCGTATTACGAATATGGCAGTGGGACTGCAACAGGACTGCTGCAACTGCCGGGGATCATGGATCCGCCAGCTGTGGTGCAGCAGTCTGAGGCCTTAATATGCTGGTGGTGCCGCTGCGGCACTGCTGAGCATATTAGGAGTTTCCTCACCGCCACAGTTTCATGGTGGTGAGGCCGCCATGAAAACTGTGGCAGTGAGGTAATAAAGGGGGTCCTACAGGGCCCCCTTTTACCCCAGGGCCATGGCGTGCCTGCAGGTGTTCATATGTTGTGTCTTCTGTGTGCAGTTACCCCCTTCCTGCACGGCATGGACTTTGTAGTCCATGCCGTGCAGGAACGGGCTTTGGCACTCTATTTGCGGTGCCTTTTTGATAGGCACCGCCGTAGGAACGCCAAAGGACTGCCCTCCAGACCACAAGATTAGTTGTAATCTGGCGGGCGGGCAGACGGCGGTCGAGTATGGCAGTCTTAGAGCGGGGTGCTGGGGTGACTGCCCGCTCCAAGATCACCAAACTCTTAATCAATCCCTCAGTCTTACTGTACCAGTCCACAGGGTATAAAGTTAGGGGAGAGGGACAGCATAAACAAACAGAAGAAAGCTTAAACTACAGATTAGTACAGACACAGGAGGAAGTCAGCTACAGAAACAAGAAATATAGAAAAAAGGATAATGCAGGGAGGGATAAGTAACAAGAATAAACATTAAATAGAACGATGAGCATTTAGAAAAAAAGGCACAGTATAACAGAGAGGAGGAATAATTTATATAAAGGGGAGTGGTAAAAGTTGAAGAAAAAAATAATTTTAACGAGAACTTACTGGGCCGGCAGAGCCATCCGCCGCGGCGCTGTCGGTGCCGGTGGAACTTCCACCTGCCACGGCACTTGTGGTTGCACCCTCCTCGGCCCAAACCTCTAATGCCCTCTTCTTGCCCTTGGGTGCCTAAGAAATAAAAAAGATTGCAGAAATATATTAGTGGTACAGTTAATCTCCTGGAAAATATTTTGACAGGTAAAGACAAACGCAGTAGCAGATTGACATTATACTTTTCAAAATCAGAATGGGTATATTATTCAGTTGACCTTTTCCTAATTTCCAAAACCTTACCTAAGCCCTATTCTGCATTTCCTAAACTACATTTGGAAATACTTGGGGCAGATTTACAAGGAAAGTGACTCAGTGTGTGCCGCAAGCCATTTGGCTGTACCGCACTGGGTCACTTTCAAGCACAGGGATGCAACATATTTACAACAATATGTTGCATCTCTGTGCTTCCCCCTGCGCTGGCGCACAAACTGCTGCCATGCTCTGGCAGAGGCACCCTTGCACCATGGTGCAAGGATGCCTGCGTCATGGGGAGATTGTTTATGTGCAGGAAGCGTTCCCTTACTGCACATAAACAATCAGAAATGGCTTTTTTCAACTTCTATGTGTGCTGCATTAGCACACATAGAACTTGCAAAATGTCATTGTTTTACTGATTGTTTACATGCAGAAAGGGACACCTTCCTGTACATAAACAATCACCAGAGGTGATTTCCTCTTTCTATGTGTGCTGCAGAATGCAGCACGCATAGAAAGAGTAAAAAAACGAGGAGAAATTAATACATTTCTCCTCGTTGCGCCTCCCTACGCCTCCCCTGGGGAGGCGTAACATTCAGACGCATTTCCAGATTCACGATTTCTCTTAAATATGGGAATGTGTCTGGTTCCATGGGTGTTGCGTGGGAACGCCCACAGCAACACCCATGGAACGCTCCTTTCACGGAAAGTGCTGCATGCAAAGGGGCCTAACTTACAAGAACAGGAAAAGTCACCCATGGTGGCTTTTCCTGTCCTTGTAAATATGGGGCACGAAAATGCGCCGCCGGTGCGTCAGAAAAAGTGACGCACTGGTGGCGTAAGGGGCTTGTAAATCTTCCCCTTGATATTTGTTTCACAAATCTAACCCCCTTTGATGGGCAACTCAGTCAGTTTCCTTTTCAATGCAGAGATGCATATTTTGCATACTACCTTATTGGAAGATTGCTCGGGACTGTACAAGCTACATAAAAAGAAAGAAACAGAAAACATGAACTCACCGATAATATATTACTACTACCAGTATCTGGAAATGGACTATAAAAACAGAAGCTTGAGTCCCCCAAATGGTCAACTGTCAAGCAGTCAGGCGTGGCTGTACCTCGATGTGGAGAAGGTGAGCAAGATCTTTGCCTTGTCTGACCAGGACTAGGGATCAAAGCCTGCAAATCTCCCAGCTGTGTGAGGGAACATCACCATTGGAAATCAAGACCACCTGCCCTGGAGCCTGGAGCACTATCATCTGCCTGCCTGCTGCGACCAGAGGACACTGAGGAGGAGGAGAGAGCCTGCAGGGAGTGTGGTCCAGTGAGGGATGCTGGAGAGTGGATCCCTGAAGTGAGGTGTGAGATAATTCCTGCTGCACCAATCAGGTCATCCGACCATGTGCTGGTCAAAGCCGGCTACTACACCAATTGGGACGTCCATCCATGTGATAATGAAAGTCGGCGCCCCTGTATGCCAGAGGGGGCCTCCCTCTCATGTGCTGGGCAAAGTCGGTGACTCAGTATGATGTAGGGGGCTACAGTTAATATATTTGCTGCCACGCCGATCATGCCATCCACCCATATGCTGGCCAAAGTTGCCGACCCCATATGTCACGGGGCCACCGTAAAGATATTTACTGCCACACTGATAAGGTTGTCGGCCAATGTGCAGGCCAAACATGTTGTGACCACGTATGCCAGAGAACACTGCCATGAAGAGGAAGTGCCATCATCCTGGTGCATTGTATGCCATGATGGAGGGCTGTCACCTTGTGCAGTGTATGACCACAAAGAGCAGCGGGGGCTGACCTGTGAACCCAAAGACCCACCTGAAGCATTGGTAGCCAAGTGACTACTCCCAACCTGCTAGCGGGATCCGAGGAACCTACCGCATCATCCGAGGAGCACCACTGACAACCAGCCGCCTTGCCTGCAGCAACGAGACTAACGCTCATCGTGAACTTCTGCTTCAGTTCACTGTGACACCGGAGTGCTGAACACTGCTGAAGTCTTCCATATCGCAACGCCAGACCGATTGCTAGGCGAGAGAGCTCAGGGAAAACTTGCCATGCCTCATAGTGCTAGAGCGCTGGAACACTTTAAGAAAGCCATAATGGAACTTCTATGACTCTGACTCGTAGGAGAGCCTAACCTAAATGTTACCTATTGTAAATGGGGAATAACCACTGCCACTGGACAGAGAAGTGGGATTTAGGATCCTGCCTGGACGACCTGCAGGTGCCAGCCTTAGGAGGGCTGTGTATATTGTTTGTGTATGTCGTATTTCACTTGGTGTTTGTATATAAATATTACTTTTGTCATAAAAGTGAGTAGTTTGTGCATACCGAAAAATAGTAAACCTACACAAAAACGTAAATTTACCTTTGTGAGTCAGACCCCTAGAGTCTGGGAGACTATTGATCCGGGAGTTATCACCATCCAGATGCAAAAGTACAAGGACTTGAACAGCAGTCGCTTTCTAGAAGAAAGGCTATCTTCGTTTTTTGACAATATCTTCTATGAGGGTATGGTTGGTGTCCAGGTTAAATACTAGTAGCTGGGCATTCACTGCAAGTTGGGGCTTGAAGCTGTCAAGAATCAGGCTTGTACTGCTTCTTGTTAGTGGTCTTTGGAAAATAACAGGAATTCTGTCTCCGTTGGGTTGAGCTTCAGGTAGGCGCTAGAGATCCAGGTCTGGCTGATTGGCATGCGGCAGGGGCATGATGCTTACCTCTTGCTTATATAGGTTATAGCATTTGGAGCAGTGATACACCATTCAAATACCTCAGGTATAGCGTTGGCACTCAAAATGCAGAAAACCCAAACTTAAAGGCAGTATAGGGTGAACATTACAGTTTGAGCAGTGGTAACACACATCACACAAACAATAGAAGCAGTAATAAACTCCCCTAATGCCTGCACCAGGCATAGCATGGACATCTCTTGCACAAAAGTGGTATTGTAGGGTGATCAGCAATGTGATTACATAGCACGTAGACTGGATGCATGATCAACTGCGGCAGCAGGTTCACCTCACATGTAGAAGGATCAGCATGGCGACGAGCAGCAACAGCACTACAGCTACTGGATCTCAATCAGCAGGTGCAGCATTTGCAACAGCAGCGTACACACCTCACACATACAATAGTTGTAAAACTGGCAGTGGTAACATCTTCCCCACACAAAAACATTGACAGTTCAAAGTGCATGTCCAAGGAACGTGTTTAGCATAGGCAGCAGCAGTCTCTCTTGGTCACAGAGCTGCGCATGTGCAGAGAGCAGGAAGAGCATTGGCAACATCCGTGCAAGCTCCCTTAGATATGCACAGGCAGCAGTGCAAACTCCATCCATCATTTGCACAGTGTTAGAAGAGAATGGGCGACATCCGTGCAAGCTCCCTTAGATATGGATAGGCAGCAGTGCAAACTCCATCCATCATTTGCACAGTGTTAGAAGAGAATGGGCGACATCCGTGCAAGCTCCCTTAGATATGGATAGGCAGCAGTGCAAACTCCATCCATCATTTGCACAGTGTTATAAGAGAATGGGCGACATCCGTGCAAGCTCCCTTAGATATGGATAGGCAGCAGTGCAAACACCATCCATCATTTGCACAGTGTTAAAAGAGAATGGGCAACATCCGTGCAAGCTCCCTTAGATATGGATAGGCAGCAGTGCAAACTCCATCCATCATTTGCACAGTGTTATAAGAGAATGGGCGACATCCGTGCAAGCTCCCTTAGATATGGATAGGCAGCAGTGCAAACACCATCCATCATTTGCACAGTGTTAAAAGAGAATGGGCAACATCCGTGCAAGCTCCCTTAGATATGGATAGGCAGCAGTGCAAACTCCATCCTTCATTTGCACAGTGTTAGAAGAGAATGGGCAACATCCGTGCAAGCTCCCTTAGATATGGATAGGCAGCAGTGCAAACTCCATCCATCATTTGCACAGTGTTAGAAGAGAATGGGCAACATCCGTGCAAGCTCCCTTAGATATGGATAGGCAGCAGTGCAAACTCCATCCATCATGTGCACAGTGTTAGAAGAGAATGGGCAACATCCGTGCAAGCTCCCTTAGATATGCACAGGCAGCAGTGCAAACTCCATCACGTGCACAGTGCTAGAAGAGAATGGGCAACATTTGTGTAAGACCCTCAAATTCAAAGGACAGGTACATCATGGGGAGCCCCACTGCAAGCTCCCTCATGTGCTCGGAACTTGGGCAGCACTGGAAACATCAGTGCACCTATAAAGGGCAGTTACAGTATAGGCAGAAGCACTGCAAGGTCCATCACATACATAGGACAGGTAGATCATAGGTAGCAGTGCAAGCTCCCTCACCCATACAGAGCTGGAACAGCATGGAAAACTTCAGTGCAAGGTCTCTCACATACAAAGGACAGGTACAGCATGGGCAGCAGCACTGAACGGTCCCTCACATACAAAGACAGGTACAGCATGGCCGGCAGCACAGCACACTCTGTCACATACAAAGGACAGCCACAGCACGGACGGCAGCACTGCACGCTTCTTCACATACAAAGGACAGGTACGGCATGGGCAGCAGCACTTCACGCTCCCTCACATACAAAGGACAGGCACAGGTAGGGAGCAGCACTGCACGCTCCCTCACATACAAAGGACAGGTACAGCATGGGCGGCAGCACGGCCAGCTCCCTCACATATAAAGGAAATGTATTGCATGGGCGGCAACACTGCACTCTCCCTCACATACAAAGGACAGGCACAGGTAGGGAGCAGCACTGCACGCTCCCTCACATACAAAGGACAGGTACAGCATGGACGGCAGCACGGCCAGCTCCCTCACATACAAAGGAAAGGTATTGCATGGGCGGCAGCACTGCACGCCCCTCACATACAAAGGACAGCTACAGCATGGGCAGCAGCACTGCACATTCCCTCACATACAAAGGACAGATACAGCATGGACAGCAGCACTGCACGCCCCCTCACATACAAAGGACAGCTACAGCATGGGTGACAGCACTGCCCGCTTCCTTCAAATACAAACGACAGGTACAGCATGGGTGGCAGCACTGCACGCTCCCTTACCTACAAAGGACAGGTACAGCATGGGCACCAGCACTGCACACTCATTACATACAAAGGACAGGTACAGGTATGGAGCAGTACTGCAAGCTTACTAACATACAAAGGACAGGCATAGCATGTGTGGCAGCACTGCACGCCCCCTCACATACAAAGGACAGCTACAGCATGGGCGGCAGCACTGCACGCTCCCTCACACACAAAGGACAGGTACAGCATGGGCAGCAGCACTGCACATTCCCTCACATACAAAGGACAGATACAGCATGGACAGCAGCACTGCACGCCCCCTCACATACAAAGGACAGCTACAGCATGGGTGACAGCACTGCCCGCTCCTTCAAATACAAACGACAGGTACAGCATGGGTGGCAGCACTGCACGCTCCCTTACCTACAAAGGACAGGTACAGCATGGGCACCAGCACTGCACACTCATTACATACAAAGGACAGGTACAGGTATGGAGCAGTACTGCAAGCTTACTAACATACAAAGGACAGGCATAGCATGTGTGGCAGCACTGCACGCCCCCTCACATACAAAGGACAGCTACAGCATGGGCGGCAGCACTGCACACTCCCTCACACACAAAGGACAGGTACAGCATGGGCAGCAGAACTGCACATTCCCTCACATACAAAGGACAGATACAGCATGGGCAGCCGCACTTCATGCTCCCTCACACACAAAGGACAGGTACAGCATGGACAGCAACACTGCTCGCTCCCTCACATACAAAGGACAGGCATAGCATGGGCAGCAGCGCTGCACGCTCCCTCACATACAAAGGACAGGTACAGCATGGCAGCAGCACTGCATGCTCCCTCACATACAAAGACAGGTACAGCACGGGCGGCATCACTGCACGCTCCTTCACATACAAAGGACAGCTACAGCATGGGCAGCAGCACTGAACACTCTCTCACATACAAAGGCCAGGCACAGGTAGGGAGCAGCACTGCATGCTCCCTCACATACAAAGGACAGGTATAGCATGGGCAGCAACACTGCTCGCTCCCTCACATACAAAGGACAGGTACAGCATGGGTGGCAGCACTGCACACTCCCTTACATACAAAGGACAGGTACAGCATGGGCAGCAGCACTGCACGCTCCATTACATACAAAGGACAGGTACAGGTAGGGAGCAGTACTGCAAGCTTCCTCACAAACAAAGGACAGGCACAGCATGGGTGGCAGCACTGCACGCTCCCTCACATACAAAGGACAGGTACAGCATGGGCAGCAGCACTGCACACTCCTTCACATGGACGGCAGCACTGCATGCTCCCTCACATACAAAGGACAGGTACAGCATGGGCAGCAGCAATGCACGCTCCCTCACATACAAAGGACAGGTACAGCATGGGCGGCAGCACTGCCCACTCCCTCACATACAAAGGACAGGTACAGGTAGGGAGCAGTACTGCAAGCTTCCTCACATACAAAGAACCGGCAAAACATGGGTGGCAGCACTGCACGCTCCCTTACATACAAAGGACAGGCACAGGTAGGGAGCAGCACTGCACACTCCCTCACATACAAAGGACAGGTACAGCATGGGCAGCAGCACTGCACGCTCCCTCACACACAAAGGAAAGGAATAGCATGGGCGGCAACACTGCACGCTCCCTCACATACAAAGGACAGCTACAGCATGGGCGGCAGCACTGCCCGCTCCGTCACATACAAAGGACAGGCACAGCATGGGCGGCAGCACTGCATGCTCCCTCACATACAAAGACAGGTACAGCATGGGCGGCAGCACTTCACGCTCCCTCACATACAAAGACAGGTACAGGTAGGGAGCAGTACTGCAAGCTTCCTCACATACAAAGGATAGGCACAGCACGAGTGGCAGCATTGCATGCTCCCTCACACACAAAGGACAGGTACAGCATGGGTGGCAGTACTGCATGCTCCCTCACACACATAGGACAGCTACAGCATGGGCGGCAGCACTGCACGCTCCCTCACATTCAAAGGACAGGTACAGCATGGGCAGCAGCACTGCACGCTCCCTAACATACAAAGGACAGATACATCATGGACAGCAGCACTGCACGCTCCCTCACATACAAAGGACAGGTACAGCCTGGGCAGCAGCACTGCACGCTCCCTCACATACAAAGGACAGGTACAGCATTGACAGCAGCACTGCACGCTCCCTCACATACAAAGGACAGGCACAGGTAGAGAGCAGCACTGCAGGCTCCCTCACATACAAAGGACAGGTATAGCATGGGCAGCAACACTGCACGCTACCTCACATACAAAGGACAGCTACAGCATGGCAGCAGCACTGCACACTCCCTCACATTCAAAGGACAGGTACAGATTGGGCAGCAGCACTGCACGCTCCCTTACATACAAAGGACAGGTACAGGAAGGGAGCAGTACTGCAAGCTTCCTCACATACAAAGGACAGGCACAGCATGGGTGGCAGCACTGCACGCTCCCTAACATACAAAGGACAGGTACAGCATGGGCAGCAGCACTGCACGCTCCCTCACATACAAAGGACAGGTACAGCATGGGCAGCAGCACTGCACGCTCCCTCACATACAAAGGACAGGTACAGCATGTGCAGCAGCACTGCACGCTCCCTCACATATAAAGGACATGTACAGCATGGGCGCCAGCACTGCACGCTCCCTCACATACAAGGGACAGGTACAGCATGGGCAGCAGCACTGCACCGTCCCTCACATACAAAGGACGGGTACAGCACGGGCGGCATCACTGCACGCTCCTTCACATACAAAGGACAGCTACAGCATGGGCAGCAGCACTGAACACTCTCTCACATACAAAGGCCAGGCACAGGTAGGGAGCAGCACTGCACGCTCCCTCACATACAAAGGACAGGTATAGCATGGGCAGCAACACTGCCCGCTCCCTCACATACAAAGGACAGGTACAGCATGGGTGGCAGCACTGCAAGCTCCCTTACATACAAAGGACAGGTACAGCATGGGCAGCAGCACTGCACGCTCCATTACATACAAAGGACAGGTACAGGTAGGGAGACGTACTGCAAGCTTCCTCACAAACAAAGGACAGGCACAGCATGGGTGGCAGCACTGCACGCTCCCTCACATACAAAGGACAGGTATAGCATGGGCAGCAGCACTGCACACTTCTTCACATGGACGGCAGCACTGCATGCTCCCTCACATACAAAGGACAGGTACAGCATGGGCAGCAGCACTGCACGCTCCCTCACATACAAAGGACAGGTACAGCATGGGCGGCAGCACTGCACGCTCCCTCACATACAAAGGACAGGTACAGCATGGGCAGCAGCACTGCCCACTCCCTCACATACAAAGGACAGGTACAGGTAGGGAGCAGTACTGCATGCTCCCTCACATACAAAGACAGGTACAGCATGGGCAGCAGCACTTCACGCTCCATCACATACAAAGGACAGGTACAGCATGGGCAGCAGCACTGCACGCTCCCTCACATACAAAGGACAGGTACAGCATGGCCAGCAGCACTGCACGCTCCCTCACATACAAAGGACAGGTACAGCATGGGCAGCAGCACTGCACGCTCCCTCACACACATAGGACAGGTACAGCATGGGTGGCAGCACTGCACGCTCCCTCACATTCAAAGGACAGGTACAGCATGGGCGGCAGCACTGCACGCTCCCTAACATACAAAGGACAGATACAGCATGGACAGCAGCACTGCACACTCCCTCACATACGAAGGACAGGTACAGCATGGGCAGCAGCACTGCACGCTCCCTCACATACAAAGGACAGGTACAGCATTGGCAGCAGCACTGCACGCTCCCTCACATACAAAGGACAGGCACAGGTAGGGAGCAGCACTGCAGGCTCCCTCACATACAAAGGACAGGTAGAGCATGGGCAGCAACACTGCACACTACCTCACATACAAAAGACAGCTACAGCATGGGCAGCAGCACTGCACACTCCCTCACATTCAAAGGACAGGTACAGCATGGGCGGCAGCACTGCAGGCTCCCTCACATACAAAGGACAGGTATAGCATGGGCAGCAACACTGCACGCTACCTCACATACAAAGGACAGCTACAGCATGGGCAGCAGCACTGCACACTCCCTCACATTCAAAGGATAGGTACAGCATGGGCAGCAGCACTGCACGCTCCCTTACATACAAAGGACAGGTACAGGAAGGGAGCAGTACTGCAAGCTTCCTCACATACAAAGGACAGGCACAGCATGGGTGGCAGCACTGCACGCTACCTAACATACAAAGGACAGGTACAGCATGGGCAGCAGCACTGCACGCTCCCTCACATACAAATGACAGGCACAGGTAGGGCGCAGCACTGCACGCTCCCTCACATACAAAGGACAGGTACAGCATGGGCAGCAGCACTGCACGCTCCCTCACATACAAAGGACAGGTACAGCATGTGCAGCAGCACTGCACGCTCCCTCACATATAAAGGACATGTACAGCATGGGCGCCAGCACTGCACGCTCCCTGACATACAAGGGACAGGTACAGCATGGGGAGCAGCACTGCACCGTCCCTCACATACAAAGGACGGGTACAGCACGGGCGGCATCACTGCACGCTCCTTCACATACAAAGGACAGCTACAGCATGGGCAGCAGCACTGAACACTCTCTCACATACAAAGGCCAGGCACAGATAGGGAGCAGCACTGCACGCTCCCTCACATACAAAGGACAGGTATAGCATGGGCAGCAACACTGCCCGCTCCCTCACATACAAAGGACAGGTACAGCATGGGTGGCAGCACTGCAAGCTCCCTTACATACAAAGGATAGGTACAGCATGGGCAGCAGCACTGCACGCTCCATTACATACAAAGGACAGGTACAGGTAGGGAGACGTACTGCAAGCTTCCTCACAAACAAAGGACAGGCACAGCATGGGTGGCAGCACTGCACGCTCCCTCACATACAAAGGACAGGTACAGCATGGGCAGCAGCACTGCACACTTCTTCACATGGACGGCAGCACTGCATGCTCCCTCACATACAAAGGACAGGTACACCATGGGCAGCAGCACTGCACGCTCCCTCACATACAAAGGACAGGTACAGCATGGGTGGCAGCACTGCACGCTCCCTCACATACAAAGGACAGGTACAGCATGGGCAGCAGCACTGCCCACTCCCTCACATACAAAGGACAGGTACAGGTAGGGAGCAGTACTGCATGCTCCCTCACATACAAAGACAGGTACAGCATGGGCAGCAGCACTTCACGCTCCCTCACATACAAAGGACAGGTACAGCATGGGCAGCAGCACTGCACGCTCCCTCACATACAAAGGACAGGTACAGCATGGCCAGAAGCACTGCACGCTCCCTCACATACAAAGGACAGGTACAGCATGGGCAGCAGCACTGCACGCTCCCTCACACACATAGGACAGGTACAGCATGGGTGGCAGCACTGCACGCTCCCTCACATACAAAAGACAGGTCCAGCATGGGCGGCAACACTGCAAGCTCCCTCACATACAAAGGACAGGTACAGCATGGGCGGCAGTACTGCACTCTCCCTCACATACAAAGGACAGGTACAGCATGGGTGGCAACACTGCACGCTCCCTCACTTATCAAGGACAGGTACAGCATGGGCGGCTGCACTGCACGCTCCCTCACATACAAAGGACAGGCACAGCATGGGCGGCTGCACTGCATGCTCCCTCACATACAAAGGACAGGCAAAGCATGGGCAACAGCACTGCACGCTCCCCCATATAAAAAGGACAGGCACAGCATGGGCGGCAGCACTGCACACTCCCTCACATACAAAGGACAGGTACAGCATGGGCAGCAACACTGCACGTTCCCTCACATACAAAGGCCAGGCACATGTAGGGAGCAGCACTGCATGCTCCCTCACATACTAAGGACAGGTACAGCATGGGTGGCAGCACGGCAAGCTCCCTCCTGTACAAAAGATAGGCACAGGTAGGGAGCAACACTGCACGCTCCCTCACATACAAAGGACAGGCACAGCATGGGTGGCAGCACTGCACGCTCCCTCACACACAAAGGACAGGTACAGCATGGGCGGCAGCACTTCACGCTTCCTCACACATAAAGGACAGGTACAGCATGGACGGCAGCACTGCACGCTCCCTTACATACAAAGGTCAGGCACAGCATGGGCGGCAACACTGCACGCTCCCTCACATACAAAGGACAGGTACAGCATGGGCGGCAACACTGCACGCTCCCTCACATACAGAGGACAGGTACAGCATGGACAGCAGCACTGCACGCTCCCTCACATACAAAGGACAGGCACAGGTACGGAGCAGCACTGCATGCTCCCTCAAATACAAAGGACAGGCACAGCATGGGCGGCAGCATGGCACGCTCCCTCACACACAAAGGACAGGTACAGCATGGGCGGCAGCACTTCACGCTCCCTCACACATAAAGGACAGGTACAGCATGGACAGCAGCACTGCACGCTCCCTCACATACAAAGGACAGGCTCAGCATGGGCGGCAGCACTGCACGCTCCCTCACATACAAAGGACAGGCACAGCATGGGCGGCAGCACTGCATGCTCCCACACATACAAAGGACAGCTACAGCATGGGTGGCAGTACTGCACACTTCCTCACATACAAAGGACAGGTACAGCAGGGGCAGCAGCACTGCACACTCTCTCACACACAAAGGACAGGTACAGCATGGGCAGCAACACTGCACGCTCCCTCACATACAAAGGAAAGGTATAGCATGGGCGGCAGCACGGCAAGCTCCCTCACATACAAAGGAAAGGTATAGCATGGGCAGCAACACTGCATGCTCCCTCACATACAAAGACAGGTACCACATGGGCGGCAGCACTGCACTCTCCCTCACACACAAAGGACAGGTACAGCATGGGTGGCAGCACTGCATGCTCCCTCACATACAAAGACAGGTACTGCATGGGTGGCAACACTGCACTCTCCCTCACACACAAAGGACAGATACAGCATGGGCAGCCGCACTTCATGCTTCCTCACACACAAAGGACAGGTGTAGCATGGGCAGCAACACTGCACGCTCCCTCACATACAAAGGAAAGGTATAGCAAGGGCAGCAGCACTGCACGCTCCCTCACATACAAAGGACAGGTACAGCATGGCAGCAGCACTGCATGCTCCCTCACATACAAAGAAAGGTACAGCATGGGCAGCAGCACTGCACGCTCCCTCACATACAAAAGCCAGGCACAGGTAGGGAGCAGCACAGCACACTCCCTCACATACAAAGGACAGGTACAGCATGGGCAGCAGCATGGCACGCTCCCTCACATACAAAGGACAGGTACAGCATGGGCAGCAGCACTGGACGCTCCCTCACACACAAAGGACAGGTACAGCATGGGCAGCAACACTGCACGCTCCCTCACATACAAAGGACAGATACAGCCTGGGCGGCAGCACGGCAAGCTCTGCCATGTTCAAAGACTTTCAACAGCATTTGGCAGAAGCAGTATAACTGCCGTCATTTGCAGAGAGCAGGGACAGAAGCAGTACAGGCTCCCTCACACACAAAGCAGGGACAGCAGCAGTATAAGGCCCCTCACACAGAGTAGGGCCAGGAGCAGCACAAGGTCCCTCACACACTCAGAGCAGTGGTAGCAGCAGTACAAGACACACATATAGCACTGGAATATAGCACAGGCAACAGCTGTACAAACTCCATCACACACACAGAGCAGGGGCAGTAGTGTAAGCTCTCTCACACACACAGAGCAGGGCAGCAGCAGTACAAGATCCCTTACACACATAAAGCAGGGCGAGCAGCAGTACAAGATCCCTCACACACATAAAGCAGGGGCAGCAGCAGTACAAGACACACATATAGCACAGGCAACAGCTGTACAAACTCAGTCACACACAGAGAGCAGGGGAAGTAGTGTAAGCTCCCTCACACACACAGAGCAGGGGCAGTAGTGTAAGCTCCCTCACACATACAGAGCAGGGGCAGTAGTGTAAGCTCCCTCACACACACACAGAGCAGGGGCAGTAGTGTAAGCTCCCTCACACATACAGAGCAGGGGCAGTAGTGTAAGCTCCCTCACACACACACAGAGCAGGGGCAGTAGTGTAAGCTCCCTCACACATACAGAGCAGGGGCAGTAGTGTAAGCTCCCTCACACACACAGAGCAGGGGCAGTAGTGTAAGCTCCCTCACACATACAGAGCAGGGGCAGTAGTGTAAGCTCCCTCACACACACAGAGCAGGGCAGCAGCATTACAAGCTCCCTCACACACACAGACAGCAGGGGCAGCAGCAGTACAAGATCCTTCACACACACAAAGCAGGGCAGCAGCAGTTCAAGGTTCTTCACACACACAGAGCAGGGCAGCAGCAGTACAAGCTCCCTCACACACACAGACAGTAGGGGCAGCAGCAGTACAAGATCCCTCACACACAGACAGCAGGGGCAGCAGCAGTACAAGATCCTTCACACACACAAAGCAGGGCAGCAGCAGTACAAGGTTCCTCACACACGCAGGGCAGCAGCAGTACAAGCTCCCTCACACTGTGGTAAATTAAATTTACTTATTACCTCATTTCTGAATTTCTATGCTTAATAAATCATAATTTCTTGTCAATGCAAAGCGAGGAGTCCGTGGTGCTCAAATGAAGGAGGAGAAGACCAATAACTCGAGTTAAAGGGAGCGCTTCCAGCACCAAGCGGGCACAGGAGCAATCTCTCAAGTCCCTCTCTTTAAGTGGGGGTCTTTATTTTCAACAGCAGAATATTTATACAGTCTTGGTCACGAGGCAAAATAGAGGAACAAACAGGTCGTGGCAGATAGAGGAACAAAGATTCAGCAAGAGGAGCAGAGTGTGAAGAAATGGGGGCGTGTCTTAGGCTTCGTGAGGGGACTTGCGATGTGAAATAGTCTGACAGTTGGAAGGGGAAGGCTTCCTCATTTGGGGGTTTGTGCTCGTGCTTCATGTCAGAAACATGAACCATCTCTGCGGGGAGCAGGAACTCATGTACTGGTTTCCCGGACTTGGCAGAAACCACAGAGACAGATGGTGAAAATGAGGAAAACCAGGTGCAGGGGTGTCGTGCTCGGGGTCTTGGGACACCAAAGGGTGAATTAAAAACAAAATGGTGTCGGCTTTTAATGTGGGCAATTATTAATCGCGCAAAGGGGATCGCGCAAAGGGGCATAATTAGATCGCGCAGAGGGCAGCGAAGGGGCATAATTATAGATTTTATTTCCACATTCCCTCCTTGCCCCAGAGTGTACCTACATTATATCTCAATTTGCATGAGATCATTTATACATTCTTGTAACATGATTCTTTCCCTTTCTCTCTGCTGGACAAGTGGTTTAGGAATGCATTTTGCAGCGCATAGACCGCATAGGGCAGGACCACATTGGATGCAAAGGCAGCATCCAGTTATTATCAGGAATATTATGCCTGCTGCTGACAGCAGTTGCCATCCCCAGGACGATATTATCTTCCAGAACCAGTCAGACCACGTCCAAGTGCCAGGTTCTTGATGTAAACTTACGGCTATCTTGTGTAATTTTGTTATGGCCGTGTATACAGATGGGGAATTATCAGGAATAAATATACAGCAGCTAGAGCCTATAATTTTACAGGCTCCGCCTCTGTCAGCCAAGATGATGTCAAGGACAAGGCGATTTTGGAGAGTAACCAATCGTATGGCAGACTGCTCCTGGGTTAAGCTCCCCAGGGCAGACGCCGTCTGGTTTACTACAGCCTCTAAGGTCCTTGTCAACCTGCGTATAAGCTTGCTGTTCTGTACAGGGCCAACAAAGAAGAAGAACCCTTTGTTAAAATCTGTATACTGTTCCCATGAGGTTTCCGTTTGGTCAACCAAGGAGGTATCGATCGTTCTTTTATGTCTGACATGGGGCACTAGGAGGTCTCTGTGGTAAGTGGATGGGGCCACAAAGACAGGGGGTAACAGGAATGCTATATAGCAAGTTCCCCCAGTTCAAGGGCAGCTGCACATAGGCCGTTTGGCCACAGATGAAATAAGTATGGCGAGATGCTAGAAATGAGGACTTTCCTCTGTCTTCAAAACTTATAGTGGTATGACAGTCACTGTGTCCTAATGGAACAGAGCCATTTTTCTGGATGCACAGGTGTCCTTTTACTGGTGAGACCGAGATGGAAGGGGAACCAGCATTCTTTTTAGGTTTGGTATTTAACATCTTGTAGGACATGGTCATGTTCCCTTGCTTGTATTCTTCACTTTCTAGGACTGTACCGGTCGCCTGAGGATCTCCTCCTTATTAGGGTAACAGGCAGTATTGAGTACCTTGTTTAAATCCCCCAAGGCCACCCATTCTTGCATGAATTATTTCCGTCAGGGCAGGAGGTGGGGGTAGTAGCGTCAGCTGTTATTAGAGCGAACCAGGCTTCACAAGTTCCATTATAAGAGAATGGGAAAGAAAAAAGAGGCATCCCTCCCTTTTTCTGATGAGGTGGGATGCGGCCACATATCCAACAATTGGTGCTATTACTGGCTTGCTGAGTGTGGTGTAGCATCTGTATGAAGGTATTGTTTCGCAAGGCTAGTCTATGGGCTTGTTCATGAGGGGTAGGTCGTGATAGGTGTGTTCCTGAGTGCTGTTGGGTGTATGAGAGGTGTGTTGTGTTGGGGGAAAAACAGTGTGGAGAATCCAACCAAGACACGTCATAACTGCCATGAGGAAAAATAATACTGTCAAACATATAATAGGACCATTATGTCTTTTTCTAGAGTTCATTTTTTTTTTTCTCCCACATAGTCAAGGTGTTAAAATCCATTCCCATGCTCCAACCGCTTCACCACTGGACCGACGCCCAATGGACTTAATTAGCCAGAGTCCGAATGGCAGACCTTAACTTTGATTTGTAATCCTGTTGTGGGGTTAGTTCCAAAGGCAATAAAGATTGTTCAGTCACAATGTCAGTGGGATTGGCAGGGCCATCAGCAACAGTGTCTTTTTGTCCAAAATGTTTCCGGCAGTGGCTTGCGTGGAGCCAGCCCTTCCTGCCCTCGACCTTCACTGCTGTCCGTGTTGTTAGTAGTACGAGTCTTGGCTTCTTCCACCTGGGCTGGAGGGGACTGGTCCGGTCGAAGTTCCTCACGAGGACCCAGTCCCCGGGTCGGATGGCGTGTTCTTCCGGGTTGGTTTTGTCAGGGAAGGTGGCAGCAACCTGAGAACGACAAGATTGGAGTGCAGACATCAAGGAAGCCAGGTAGTCAGTCAGCATAGTACTGTCAACATCAGTTATTCTTTTAGGCCTTGGCGTACCCCACATATTTGGTGGTCTGCCAAAGACCACTTCATATGGAGATAAGCCAGTTCTGGAATGGGCTACCATACGCATGTAGAAGAGGGCAACCGGTAAGGCTACCATCCAGTCCACGCCTTTGTCAGTGCATATCTTGGCCAATTTTGTCTTCAAAGTTTGGTTGTGCCTTTCTACTAGACCTGCTGCATGAGGATGTCTTACACAGTGAAACTTCCAAGTGTACCCTAACAGAAGAGACACTTGCTTCATGAGTTCAGAGGAAAAAGGTTGGCCGTTATCTGAGTAGATGACACAGGGCAACCCATACCTCGGAAAAACTCTCTAACTAATTGTTTAGCAGTTGTCGTTGCAGTGTAATCTGGGACGGGATAGGCTTCTGTCCATCTGGTCAGAGCACACACTACAACTAGCACATACTTGTGACCTCTACATCTCTCCATCTGGATATAGTCCATCTGGAGAACTTCAAATGGATGGTCAGGGGTTGGAATCCTCCCTGTTCCACCTTTGTGCCTTTTCCTGGGTTGAACTGATTACAAATCATGCACGTTTTAACTTTTTGTTTGGCTGCAGCTCTCAAATGTTTGTTGTGCCATATATTCTGTATGCTGTCTAACATTGCTTTTTCTCCCAGATGTGCTGGTCCATGTATGGTGTTTACCATAACTTGTACCATGGCATCCGGTAGAAACCATACTGCTCTTTCAGGTGTCATCCAGCCTTGATCTGTAAGGACCCCTCCTTTTTCCTTCCATTCTAGCAGTTCCTGTGGTGTGGCGTGACTTTGGACATCCTGGATGTCAGAAAAGGGGTCTCGTATTGTATATTGGCGGTGTGGTATACTTAATTCTGTGTTTGCTGCTAACTTGGCTGCACTGTCTGCAGAATCATTTCCTTTTGATATTTCATCTGTTCCTTTTGTGTGCGCTTTACATTTTAGCACTGCGATTTTCTCTGGTAACTGACTGGCCTCTAAGAGGGCAGTGATGAGTGTAGCATGCTGTATTCTGAACCCATGTGATGTGAGAAATCCTCTCTCTTTCCATAATGTACCGAAGTTGTGTACAACTCCAAAGGCATATTGTGAATCAGTGTAGATGTTAACTGACTTTCCTTTTGCTAAGTGACATGCTCGTGTTAGGGCTATGAGTTCTGCTGCCTGTGCCGACAGTATCTCTATCTTGTGTGCTTCTAAAGTGTCTGTACCATTTGTGACGGCATAGGCTGCTGCTAATTCTCCTGTGGGGAGTCTCATACATGAACCATCAACAAAGAGTGTCATTTCTGCCTTAGCAAGGGGAGTATCTTGTAAATCTGGTCTTGGTTTGGTCACTAAATCAATTATGTCAATACAATCGTGAATTTCTTCAGTAGGAGAGGTCAGTGGCAACAGTGTTGCTGGGTTTAAAATGTTGCAGCGTCTAATCTCAATGTGTGGCTGAAAAAGTGTCATCTCATATCCGGTGAGTCTGGCTATTGTCAGATGCTGTGTTTGTGTTCTGTTTAACAGAAGTTCTACAGCGTGTGGGACCTGAACTATCAGATGATGTCCCAATACAATAGAATCGCTTTGTCTAATAGCTTGTGCAGTAGCTGCTACTGATTTTAGACATGCAGGCAATGCTTGTGCTACTGGATCTAATGTGCTTGAAAAATAACCACATGGTTTATGTTTGTCTGCTTGAAGTTGGGTCAGAACTGATAGTGCTGTACCTGAGTTTTCTGTTACAAATAATGTAAAATCTTTGGTGTAATTAGGTGTTGCCAGCACTGGGGCTTGACACATAGCTTTTTAAGAGACTGAAAGGCTTGCGTGTGTTCATCTGTCCAGGGTAATTGTGGAGTAGCGCCAGCTTCGAGTGTTGTCAGCTGCACTAACGGTTTGGAAATGAGTGCAAATTGTGGGATCCACTGTCTACAATATGAGGTGAGACCAACAAAGGCTCGAACTTGTTTCTGTGTTGTTGGTTGTGGTATTTGTTGTATGAGTTGGATGCGTTCCTGTGTAAGCTGCCTACCCTCCTTTGACAGCAAGTGCCCTAAGTATGCCACTTGCTGTAAACAAAATTGGAGCTTACCAGGGAAACTTTATGGCCATTTGCAGCTAGGAATTCTAGTACTAGTAGTGATGCTTCAGCACATGCTGCGTCAGATCTGGCCGTAATGAGGATATCATCAACATATTGTAGTATGGCTGTATCCGTGGGCATTTGAACAGTATCTAGTTGTCTTTTTAATGCTTGGCTATATACGCTTGGACTCTCTGTGAAACCTTGAGGAGCTCTTGTGAATTGGAAACTTCGTCCTTGTAAGGAGAAGCCAAAAGGTATTGACTGTCTGGGTGAATAGGTATGCTAAAGAATGCGTTTTCAAGTCAATGACTGAAAAATGCGTTGCTTCCGCATCTATGGCTGTGAGTAGGGTGGAGATGTCTGGAACCACAGGGTGTTGTGGAACGACACATTTATTGAGCTCTCTCAAATCCACCACTAGTCTGTAGACAGGTGGTGTTCCTGGTTCCACTTTTTTATGAACTGGTAAAACAAGGGAATTGCAAATGTTAGAAGTTGTTTCCTTAATCACACCTGACTGTATTAGGTCCTGAATAATTAACATTAATGCTTGTTCAGCCTGAGGTGGAATTTTGTATTGCCTTATGCGTGGTAGTTGGGCTCCCTCTTTCAGTGTAACCTTGTGAGGTGTTATTTCCATACATCCTACTGTGGTGGAATCAGTGGCCCACAGGGTGTGTGGCAAATCTTTCAAACGCTCATCTAATTCTCTACTTGTGTAGTGGCCCTTGAAATCTCGCAGAAATAGTCTGACATCTGTAGGTGAGCAAACAATGACAGCTCCTAATTCTTTCAATGTTTTTATACCAAGCAAGTTTTCTGGACATGATTTTGTCAATATAAGATCTGTAGTTGTCATGAGGGGACCAACCTGCAAGGGCAGTGGCTTTGACGTGACGTTTGTCACAGGTTGTCCCGAGAAACCCAGAGAAATACTTTTTGAACCCGAGAGAGGAGCCTCTGGGACCTCTTGATGGCTTATTGTTGTTTTACTGGCCCCAGTGTCTAGTAGAAACTTCCTATCCTCCCCAAGAAGTCGGACCTCTATAAATGGACCTGTCTGATCTACTGGAATGGGGATTAGGGGCAGTTTGTCATCTTCTCTCTCTGGGCAACATCATGAGAAATCTGGGTAATATTCAGTGTAGGCGCTGTCTATAATATTCATTTGGGCCATTTGTGTTGTCAGTGGAACTGAAGGTGTTGAACTGTCTAGGGAATCATTCTGTTTTGGCTGATATGGGCGTGGCTGGGTCTTACCAGTAGCCAAATTGTGCTTTAAGACAGGGCAATCTTTAACGAAGTGTCCCATCTTTTGCAATAATTACAAGTGCTTTTTATATTTGTCTGGCTACTTGGTGTCTGTTGACGCTGGGGTGCAGTTTGGGCTACTAATGCTTTCATCTTTGTGTCTTTCATGCGTTTCTTATCATTTTCTTCTTCATCCCTAATGCGATTCTGGTGATATTGTAGCATTTGTAACACCTGTGGAGGTGTATGTGCTTGCCAGGTACTTTCTACTTTTAGTACTCTGTCCTTAATGGCTGGCAAGGCGTTATCTACTAATTTGGAAACAAACAGATGCGGGTAAGCTTCACTTGTTGGCGTAAGGCCGCTATTTACCGCAAAACACTTTTCAAGTCTAGTGTAATAATCTCCTATGTCTTCACCATGTTTCTGTTTGCAGGAGGAAATGGCATCCCAGTCCTCCTTTTTCACTGTTAGTAACTGTGGTAGCACCTTTAAAATAGTGCCAGGAAGTGCTTTTAGTTTGTCTCCTATACCTTGACCTGCTACTCTAGTATTTTCGTCATTCTGAAGTTCAGTCCATTTAATGTGTTCACCTGCTACTTCCCAATCTTTTTCTCTTAGTTTGTCATATATACCTGATGGCAACAATAATTTCAGAATTGCTGTGATATCAGAAAGAGTATATGTTCCCATCATTAATACATCTCCTAATTCCTTAAAGAATCCAGCAGGATCCTTTGAGTGGGAGGGAACCATCTCTTTCATCCTTAGTAACTCAAGTTTTGTCAAGGGTACATAAATGAAGACGCGTTGTAGCGCGCCATTCGTGTCAGCTCTGGGGTGGACCTCTCTCATGGGGAACTGGCGTGTTTGAGGAAGTCTATTAGTTGATCCACACGTATTATGGGGAGATCTATATCCAGTCACTTTCTGGTATTTCTGTCTAAAATCTATAAATGTGTTAAGAAAAACTGAACTATTGTGGAGGAACATGTTATCAGCGCAGTCAGACAGAAAATCTTCGAGTCTTGGATCATGTTTAAAATGAGTGTCATTGAGTGTGATGAGATGTTGTACCATGTAGAGACTTGCTAATCTTTGATGTGAGCGTGGTAATGCTAGAAAAAGCTGGGCTATGAGATCATTGTCATATATCTTATATTGAGAGACCCATAGGGTCGCAGTTCTAGCTATTTCCTCCTCCTCCGGTGTAAGCGGAGGTTCCTGGTCTAACCAGTAGTCTAATGCATTGGATGTATTTTCAAATAACTCATCTGGAGATGACCGTTCAGAGTGACCTTGGAGGAATGTAGGCGGGGGTGTTCGTGAATTAGGGGCGGAAGAACGAACGGGTAGGACTTTTCAGTAGGTTCAGTAATTTCCTCCTCAAGTTTCTTATTCTCTTCATTTGTTTGCAAGTTTTGCAGAATACGGGTCACATTACGGGTGAACCTGTCTAGTGCATCATTTATAAGTTCTAGACTAGTGTGGTCGGATGCGGAATCTAATAAGTCAAAAAGTGAAACTGGTACATTTCTTTCCTCTGCTTGTATGTGTTTTATGAAACAGCAAAGGAGGAACCTATACATGTGCATTTTTACAGGGTGTGATCTTCTTGTAGTCATAGCGTTAATGGCTCGTGAGTTCTCTCCAGTACGAAGAAACTCAGAGGCCGCTTGAAGAAACGTGTCAATTGCTGGTAGATGTCTTATTTCTTCCCAGGAGTCATGAAGTATTTTACTTATTCGGCCCGCCTCCCCTGTGTTGCTCGGAGTCGGGTCATAGGGGCAGTCGGGAATTGTTTTACCTGGGTCTGGACCTACGGCACCCCCTTCTGGAGTGAGAGGTGGTGCGTTATGTTGTGAAAGGGGTGGCGGAGGCAGAGGGTGTTGAATGACTGGAACTTCATAGGGTGGTGGAGTATCTAAGAGAAAATTAGTAAAAGTATCCTCTGGTGGTGGGGCTGTAGGCTGTGCTGATGCAATGTTAAGGTTTTCAGGTGCAGATGGCAATACAGGATAAAAACCAGTAGAAATGGCTGATTGTTCCCTTTTATTCCTTTCACTAACTACTTCTTTCCCTATTTCTTGTAACTGTTCTTTCTTGGCCTGCTCTGACATTCTCTTACCCTTTTCAACTTTATGCAATTCCTTCTGTTGCCTCCTATGGGCTTCTTTTCTCCATAATTCTACTGAGTCACTCTGTGACTGGCGGACTCTCTTTTTCTTCCATAACTGTTCCTCTAATTTCATAATACACTCCGTATCAAAACTACCATTTTCAGGCCATCTATATCTGAGTTCTAGGTCTTTAGTATATTCTACCCATAGATCACAATAAATAAGTGCACCGACACCATGTTTTGCATACATGAAGTGTCCTGGAGTATCCCGAGGAGGAAGGGGAATTTCCTTCTCAAGAATACTCCTTTTGGTTGCCATCTTACGTATTTTCGAGAAAATAGGCATGATGGCAAGACTTTCAAAGATTTTAGAAGTGAGAAAAACATAAACAGAACAAATATCTTTACCGTACCCACGAAAGAGGTGAGTCCGTCTTTTATACTAGTTTAGTAGTCCTCACAAAATAAGTGAGAAACCCACAAAAAACATGTATCTTTACCGTGCCCACAAGGTAGTGAGTCCGTCTTTTATACTAGTTTTAGTAGTCCTCACCAAAGATAGGTGAGAAACCAAAAAACGCGTATCTTTACCGCCCCCACAAAAGCTGTGGGTTCGTTTTTATACTTTTCAGCAGTACTCACCGAAAAGTAACTGGAAGGCCTCTTGAAGATTTTGGGAAAACGCGGCGCGCAGTTTCAAGGTGGGATTTGTAGAACCTCGGACTCGTCTGCTTCGCAGGTTGGGCTTTGGTTCAGGACGTTCCGCTATTTCCTCACCGCCTCGTGTGGATGCTGGGCCGCAGTCGGTCCCCCTCTTCGCCTCGAGGGAGTTAGCGGGAATTCCCGCGTTGTGCACTTTTGAAGTCCGTCAACGGTCAGGAGGGGACAGTACCGGGTCCAATATCGCCGGCGCGTGGGGGAAAGGGAATGTCCCTGTTCGGGCGCCAATTACTGTGGTAAATTAAATTTACTTATTACCTCATTTCTGAATTTCTATGCTTAATAAATCATAATTTCTTGTCAATGCAAAGCGAGGAGTCCGTGGTGCTCAAATGAAGGAGGAGAAGACCAATAACTCGAGTTAAAGGGAGCGCTTCCAGCACCAAGCGGGCACAGGAGCAATCTCTCAAGTCCCTCTCTTTAAGTGGGGGGTCTTTATTTTCAACAGCAGAATATTTATACAGTCTTGGTCACGAGGCAAAATAGAGGAACAAACAGGTCGTGGCAGATAGAGGAACAAAGATTCAGCAAGAGGAGCAGAGTGTGAAGAAATGGGGCGTGTCTTGGAGGCTTCGTGAGGGGACTTGCGATGTGAAATAGTCTGACAGTTGGAAGGGAAGGCTTCCTCATTTGGGGGTTTGTGCTCGTGCTTCATGTCAGAAACATGAACCATCTCTGCGGGGGAGCAGGAACTCATGTACTGGTTTCCCGGACTTGGCAGAAACCACAGAGACAGATGGTGAAAATGAGGAAAACCAGGTGCAGGGGTGTCGTGCTCGGGGTCTTGGGACACCAAAGGGTGAATTAAAAACAAAATGGTGTCGGCTTTTAATGTGGGCAATTATTAATCGCGCAAAGGGGATCGCGCAAAGGGGCATAATTAGATCGCGCAGAGGGCAGCGAAGGGGCATAATTATAGATTTTATTTCCACATTACACACAGAGCAGGGCAGCAGCAGTACAAGATCCCTCACACACACAGAGCAGGGCAGCAGCAGTACAAGGTTCCTCACACAAACAGAGCAGGGCAGCAGCAGTACAAGCTCCCTCACACACACAGAGCAGGGCAGCAGCAGTACAAGCTCCCTCACACACACAGAGCAGGGCAGCAGCAGTACAAGATCCCTCACACACATAAAGCAGGGGCAGCAGCAGTACAAGATCCCTCACACACATAAAGTAGGGGCAGCAGCAGTACAAGATCCCTCACACACATAAGGCAGGGGCAGCAGCAGTACAAGATCCCTCACACATACAAAGCAGGGCAGCAGCAGTACAAGTTCCCTCACACACACAGACAGCAGGGGCAGCAGCAGTACAAGCTCCCTCACACACACAGACATGAGAAGCAGCAGCAGTACAAGCTCCCTCTCTCACACACACAGAAGGGGCAGCAGCACTACAAGATCCCTCACACACACACAAAGCAGGGACAGCAGCAGTACAAGCTCCCTCACACACACACAGCAGGGGCAGCAGCAGCACAAGCTCCCTCACACACACACAGCAGGGGCAGCAGCAGTACAAGATCCCTCACACACACAAAGCAGGGCAGCAGCAGTACAAGCTCCCTCACACACACAGAGCAGGGGCAGCAGCAGTACAAGATCCCTCACACACACAAAGCAGGGCAGCAGCAGTACAAGCTCCCTCACACACACAAAGCATGGAAGCAGCAGTACAACCTCCCTCACACACACAGACAGCAGGGGCAGCAGGAGTACAAGCTTCATCGCACACACAAAGCAGGGCAGCAGCAAAACAAGCTCCCTCACACACACAAAGCAGGGGCAGCAGCAGTACAAGCTCACTCACACACACAAAGCAGGGGAAGCAGCAGTACAAGCTCCCTCACACACACAAAGCAGGGGCCGCAGCAGCACAAGGCCCCTCACACACAGACAGCAGGGGCAGCGGCAGTACAAGACGCATACATAGCACGGGCAACAGCTGTACAAACTCCCTCACATGCATCTTCACAGTCAGAGCAGACACAGCATAGGCATCAGATGTGGTGTGCGAGCTCTCCATCCACTCTGCAGCTTCAGCAGAGTGATGAAAATCTGTTTGTATTTTGTTAAGCTCCTTTCAGATCTATTTTAGAAGGAAGTAGCCCTCCCTGCTTTACCGCTGTGATAAACACACAAAAAAGGTTTAACAAGCTATAAACCCCACTCAAACGTACACAAACAAACTTAATATGCCTGACTGATAGGGAAGGCTTATTTACAACACAGGCAAAGTGATGTTTACACAATCCAGGGCAGTAGGATGGCCATAGGGGCATGCACAGTGTTATGAGTCAGCTCTTCACCTTAAAGAGGGCTGGTGGTCAGAGTGGCTCCCCTGCAGAGGCACATCTCATGGATGGACTCACAGAAGACGGTTCCAACATCTCTCCTCTCTGCATCCTCTGCTCTCCACCACTCCTGGACCTCTGGGGTCTGTGCCCAACATGGCAGCTCTCCCCTGAGATGCTGCCATCGCTCTTTCTGAGAAGGCGCAGCGACCTGGTGATATGGAGAGGGTGGCCTTTTCCTGAAGACAGCACCCCTGTAGATGTTGCTTCAGGGGGACTCAAGGTCCGCAGCTGCGTTTGTCTTGGCATTGGCCTCCCACACCTTGGTATCACACTGGGACACCTTAGTTAGTTGTCAGGGGCTCCAAAGGAATGTCCAGCCTTCTCTTCTCCTTTTTACAACCTTTACTGGTATGAATCACAACATTTGTGTTTGGGGGAGCGTTTACTATGGGAGTCTGCTGCCATATTGTATTTTGCTTTTGTTAGGGTTTTGGCTGATTTATGGTGCTTATTTATGAAAGGCTTACGCCACCAGTACATCACTTTTTTGATGCTTCTGCGGCCTAAGCCTCTCAATCATATCTATGAGGTGACACAAAGCCTCTCTGAGAGGCTTTGCATGGCCTCATAGATATGGAGTAAGACAAAGCAGCGCAAGTCGCTGCGTTGCCTTACTCTGCATCAGCGAGACGTTCCATGGGCATTGTGGTGGGTTGCCCACGTAGCACCCATGGATTTTGACGCTGCCTCAGATTTACTTAACCACGTAAACCTGGGACAGTGTCAAAAGCTTACGCCTTTGCAGAGCAGGTGTAACGGGGAGAAATATTTGTATTTCTCCTCGTTTTTTTCTCTGTCCATGTGTGCTGCATTCTGCCGCACACAAAGAACAAGGAAAACGCCTCTCTGGATTGGTTTTGTGCAGGAAGGTGCCCCTTCCTGCACAAAGTCAATCAGCCCCGCAACGCAGGCACACTTGCACCATAGTGCAAGGCTGCCCTGCGTTGGTGCTACGCGGCAAATCGTGCAACAGCGCAGGGGGAAAGGACAGGAATGCACCATATTTCGTAAATACGGTGCATTCCTGCCCTTTCACATTGGCGTACGCCAACTGCTCATAAATGAGGCCCTAAAGTGGGAGGCATTTTCATTATGTATATCTCTATCTAGACTGTTACCCAGTAATCCAACAAGTTTACCCAACCCAGATCCCTCCCTTACCCGCACCCCTAAATGCACTCCGAAGAGGTTAAAGTGAAGACCATGGTCGAAGGCAATTTCTTTTGTGCAGTTGTTTTTACGAGCCACGCCCCCTCACCCTGAATCCCTATTTTTGCACAATCCTGATAAAAACATGCATAACTGGGGAGGTTACCAGTACTGGCTACTGCTGGTGGCTGTGAGGACACCCAGGGGGTTGACAGCCATAGGGAAGTGGCACCCACTGCCTCGCCCTGAGCCCTCGCCTCGGCCTCTGTCAGACTCTCCTCCTGGTGCTGTCTGTTTTTTCAGATCAGACATGAAAGACCCAGGCTGATTCAGGTCCTTGGGTCCTGCCAGGTCCGTCCCACCGTCCTTGAACACGTAATGAGACCATCGCCAAGTGCAGACCCCAGTGACACTAGAAAACAAGAAGAAACTTCCATTAGAGGGGCCAGACGAAATATAGACTGGTCGGGTCTACTGTGTCCCCTCTACGGCGACAGCGGTGGTCGCAGAAAAGGTTGGCATAGGCAAGAAGCAATACAACGTCACAAATGGAACAGACAGCAGTGCAAGCTTCCCGCACACACAGAACGGGTACAGCACCAGGGCCCCTAACACACAGACCACACATATGTCCAGATGTACTACTGGTAATATATGTGAATTGCAATTAGTAGTAGATCTGCACCCATACACATGCACAATGTTATGGGTTCAAATTTCACACTGTGTTTGTGAATTGATCCCGTAAGCTAGTAATCATAGACTCTGTGGAGGCCAATTCACAAACAAAGTAGTAAATCTATTCCTTTTCTCTACACCTAATTTCTTCCAGCCAACCCTAGATTCTCTTAGGGAGAATCTATGCACTTTACATGGTAGGAATCTGATATGGATTCCATCTTTGTAGCCATTCCCCTGCCTCATATTCCAACATGCTGGCGACCTGAGATTGCACTCTCATCTAACTGATCCAGGCAACATGTGTGTGTGCTTAACACTGCTTTATTCATCTGTGCCACAGTAACCCCTTTTACTCCTATCCCATTACTACATCCACCACCCTTCCTGAAAACATCTTAACGATTCGTGCCAGGGCACCAGAGTGCAAAACGAATGGTGTAATACCACTGAGGTGTCATCCAGCTGGCCACAATGGCCAGGAGACCAGCATCTAAAGTTGCTTCCATTGCAGCTTAAGACTAAGGGCCTGATTTAGAGTTTTGTGGACAGGGTACTCTGGTGAAAATGCGACGGAGTACTCCGACTGCCAAACTGATAGTGCGCCTGCCTCATTTAGAGTTAATCAGACCATAACTATTCTGTCAAGTAAGCACCTTTTGGCTTCTGTTGACTTTCGCCGACGGTCCGATGGATTAGGGGCCGTTGGAAGAAGGATTTTACACCATCTGCCCTATTTTGGAAGGATGGTGTAAATGATTTTTCCTGTTTGTCACTGCAGGAAAAACCTGGTGGTAAGGGACACGGAAAAAAATAAAATGACCCCGCACCTCGAGAGAAGACTCCTAGGATGTGGGAACCATTAATTTTTAATTTTTCCCCTAAACTTGCAGGTTGAGAATGTGTTTTTGAAAAACAAAAAACTTTAGAAAGTCTGACGTAAGGCCGTCAAAGTTAATAGTACCGAGGGGGGCGTGGCTTGGACGGAGAGGATGGCGGACGCGTGAGCGAGAAGCTCCGCACCAGTCGAACATTTCTCCTGTTAAATCCGGCAACCGGGGCACTTTATGGCGTACACCTCGCCAGCGGAGTGTTAGAGGTGGCCAGGTGACCACTCGGTGCGAGTCCTGGGGCTTCCGGTGCATCAGGCGGACCGCCGCGGTGGTCGGGGCGGCCGGGCTGCGGCTGGCCGAGCCGGTTGCTTTCAGGGGCAGCCTCAACATAAATTTACGCCCCGGCCGCTGGGCTGCATGGAGGCCGCAAAGACCAGCGAGCGCCTTTCCTGGAACCGGAGGATCACGGAGGGGTCGGATGACGACTGATGTGGACTGCGCCTTGCTTGGCTGCCACTCGTAGTGTGGAGACTCAGTCCGATAGTGGTCTAAGGCTAGGGGGTGAAACCTGGAGGGGCTCGGGACTGTGCAGTTGGGACAGTCTGGAGTCGGTGAAGGTGTCCCCTCTGAATCATAGGGTGCCTGACCTGCACAGGGGATTCCGAGCCTGATCGGGGGCTCCCCGGGAACACGACGACTGGGCCCCGCACAGACAGGAACTGGGGACGTCGGAATTTGGTGCGGACGGCGGAGTACGGCGTAAGTGCGCAACTCGTTCCTCTATCCTCCCTGCCTTGGATGAGTATCTGAGGGGGGCCCTTGCTGCCTTGGCCTGGGCTCCTGCATAGAGTGGCGACTGGCGAGTGGCATCCTGGCAGCTCATAGTCCGGACTATCAGGGGGCAGCCAGGTCTTGGGCGACGACTGGGCCTACCACGTGGCGGAGGACTACGCCCCTGACCAGACCTTGGGGCGGGTGTGGGCCCTTGGATGCCTGGGGCGGCTGAGGGGGCAGTTCGGATCAGCTCAGTGTGTTGCAGCAACGACCCCACCGTAGTGGGTGACCCTCGCTGACTCAGGCCCCTGTGGGTGGTGGCCACCGGAGGAAGAGTCCCCGCCCGGGGTGGACAGCTGCAATGGGGAAACCGAAGGGTCGCCAGACCGGTGCCCCGCTGGACCCGGAGGACAGCGCGCAGGAGCAGTCACACACCTACCCGGATGACCCATTCCAAAAACAGTTCGACAAAGTCCTGGAGGCAATCGCATATACTAAAGCGACAATCCACCAAGATATCAATACTGTCGCGGTGGGTCTTGGCCTGCTGCGCGAGGAACACAAAAAGCTCTCAGAGAGGGTCAAAGAGACGGAATCGACTATGGCGGAGTTGGTACCATCACACAAGGCCTTGGAGCACCAGGTAGGGGCGCTTACAGACAGAGTGGGACTATTAGAACGCAGGGCGGAGGACGCTGAAGGGCGCAACAGGAGGAACAATGTACGCGTTCTAGGCCTGCCGGAAGGCTCGGAAGGTGGTGACATGGTGGCCTTTCTTGAGAACTGGCTTAAAACTGTGGTTGCGCCGGAGGGTCTCTCCTCCTTTTACACTCTCGAAAGGGCGCATAGGGTGCCTGCCAGACCTTTGGCGCCTGGGAGGCCGCCGCGGCCGGTGGTGGCCCGGCTGCTCCATTTCCGCGATAGGGATTTTCTGCTACAAAAGGCGAGGACGGATGGCCCCTTCACGGTAGATAACAGTAAGGTTTCACTCTTTCCGGATTACACTCTGGAGGTCAGAGGAAACGGACTTCATACTT
Source organism: Calotriton arnoldi (assembly GCA_963921515.1). Classification (NCBI taxonomy): domain Eukaryota; kingdom Metazoa; phylum Chordata; class Amphibia; order Caudata; family Salamandridae; genus Calotriton; species Calotriton arnoldi. Next base: position 4,628,280 of record CAWUFW010000109.1, on the reverse strand, counting down.
GGAGGTTAAGAGAGCCTTTAGAGATGAAGGCCTCCAGTATTCTTTGATGTTTCCGGCCCGCCTTCGGGTCTTGCTGGATGGGTCCACTCACTACTTTGATTGCCCTAAGGATGCCTGGGACTGGTTAGAGGCCTACAGAGGCGAACATCCTAAACCTGGAGGCCCTAAGGGCGCTGGACAGAGACCTTTGGAGCAGTGGAAACGACAGCGATGGCGCACACGCAAGGGGCCCTTCGGGAAGCCGCCTCCCTCGCAGACCGAGAGAGAGAGGGCTGGAGCCCTTCGGGCTGTGGCTCAGCTGATGGGGAGCCAGGATACGGCTCCAGGGGACGAGGTTGGATCTACTAGAGAGTCAGATGGCGCCGAAACAGACGTCTCTATTAGCAGCAGTGTGCAGATGCCTGTGGTGACGCCTCGCACCGCAGACGACATTGCCTGAAGTGACTGGTAACTTGGGTCAGCTGTGCTATTTAGTGACTTATTGCCTGAATGCTGTTCATCCAGTGCCCCGAGTTGTGGCTTGTGTATTGGCGGCTGGTGCGCTCCTCCTCATGGGAACGCTTTCCTCTAACTATTTGCTTGCTCTTCTCTGTTTAGTCTACCCCCCGTTGAGTGCCGCACTAGGTTGAGGCCTCTCTTAGCACGTATTGTTGCATATGATGTTTGGGCGGCTAGCCGTTGTTGGACTGCCCTGGGATCGGGGAGTTGATCACCATAAGGGTTATTTTATTGTTGTTATTATGACCTGGTATGTTTGCAGAGGGGTGGGAAGTTTTGTGCAACGGATGGCTGGAGCGGGGGACCTGGTAGCGGGGAGGGTTCCTGGTATACAACAGCAGGAATGGCGGGGACCGAACAGCATGTAAGGTTCCTTACGTGGAACGTTCGAGGGATGGGTTCCATGGCAAAGCGGCATAATATTTATTCATACCTGCGGCGCAGGGACATCCACATAGCGTTTTTGCAGGAAACCCATTTAAATAGTGCAGAGGCTGGGAAATTGAAACGACGTTGGAGAGGGCAGGTCTTTGCGACCACCTGCTCTGCCTTTGCCAAAGGGGTGTTGATCTGGGTAAAGCCGGGAGTCCCCCTTGCTGTAAAGAAAACATGGGTGGATGGCGAAGGTAGATATGTCTTAGTGGCTGGGAGACTGGCGGGTCGTGAAGTCCCACTTGGGAATATCTATGCCCCTAATCAGGATCAGGTTGGCTTTCTGGACATATTATCTGCTACTTTAGCGGGTAGTGTGCATGGCAGTTTAATTCTTGGGGGGGACTTCAATTGTGTTGCGGATGTCGACGTAGATCGTTCGCATCCGCCTCTACTGGGGTCCTCGACTCGCCGTACTGCTCTAGGGTTCCGCTCTTGGATGGCCCACTGGGGGATACAAGATACATAGCGGCTACAACATGACAGTCATGGGGAATTTTCCTTTTTCTCCTCAGTGCACCAAGTACATACGCGCCTTGATATATTTCTATGCTCCCCTGCCTTCAATAATACGGTTACATGCACGGAATATTTGGGCCGTACTCTGTCGGACCATAGTCCATTACTTACGACGCACCAACCCCTGGGGCGGTGTCCTCCTGTCCCCACTTGGAGACTTAATCCGGCGATGTTGGAGGATGACCCGTTTCGAGCTTCGTTACATACTCTACAGGATACTTACTTCCCTATTAACACCAACACTGCTTCCTCTGTCTGGGTAGAATGGGAGGCGTTTAAAGTGGTGGTGCGGGGCCATTGTTTGGGCCAGGCAGCCAGGGTCTACAGGCTCCTTTGTCGAGAGGTACTCACCCTGGAAGAGAATATTCGTGGGTTAGATAACGCTCAGGGTACAGGGGATGCGTCTCGCTTGGCGCTGCAGGAGGCGCGTACTCGCTATGATGAGGCCCTGGGACGCCTACGCTGTTACAACTATAATGAGTATCTTGACAGAGTGCAGAGGGTGGAGGGGAAGGCAGGTCGTCTCTTGTCTAGATTAATCCAACCCGAACTGGGTGGCTTCCCTATTACCCAACTGGAAACGGCAGCTGGCGGAGTACAGTATTGCCCAGATGAAATTAATGACTCCTTTGCCTCATACTATGAACGCCTTTATAAGGCACCGAAGGCGGCCTCCTGTTATGCGGTAAGAGAGTTCTTGGAGCCCCTTTCCCTTAGGGTGCTGGCGGATGAAGACTGGGAGGGGTTGGGAGACCCAATCACCCTGCAGGAAATTAAAGCCGCTATCCATGCGTTAGCACACGGTAAGACTCTGGGGCCGGATGGACTTCCGGCCGAGTTTTACCAGCGTTTTTCCGCTACACTTGCGCCTCACTTGGTCCGGATGTATGCGGAGGCCTATGAGACCGGGGTTCTGCCTGCATCCACTCGGAGTGCACTGGTGATTCCTCTTCCAAAATCCAGGCCACCGAAGGCCGGGTTAAAGATTATAGACCCTTATCTATGCTCAACCTAGATTTCAAGATACTGAGCAAGGTATTAGCCGGTAGGTTGGTACCGCATATGAAGGCGCTCGTGCACCCGGATCAGAATGGGTTTATTCCCACCCGTAACACCTCATGTAACCTTCGTAGGCTTTACTCAGTTCTGTACCATGCTGATGCCCCGCTTTACCCCCAGGCCGCGGTGCTATCGGTCGACCTGGAAAAAGCTTTTGACACAGTGGGATGGCAGTATTTATTTGAAGTGATGGGGCGCAAGGGGCTAGGGGACGACTGGATCCGTTGGGTGCAGTTGTTATATGCGGTGCCCACTGCCAGGGTTCGAACGGGTAAGACAATATCTAGGGAGTATGGGGTGTTCCGTGGAACTAGACAGGGTTGCCCCCTCTCCCCCCTTCTATTCGCCTTAGCGATTGAACCTATAGCCGAGAGACTTCGCCAGGGGGGTAGTGGAATTGGATTTGACTTTGCTGGGCGGACACATTACGTTTCCCTATATGCGGATGACCTTTTGGTGTACTTGGACGACGCTGTGGTGGGTGCCCGGTCGGTAATGCAACTATTAGAGGACTTTGCTGGCTTGTCGGGTTTGCGGGTTAATAAGACAAAAACGTACCTGTTCCCCTTGGCGGGCCCCCTCCCTAGGCCAGACGCTCTAGCTCCTGACATTGTTTGGGCTCCGACCCAAACAGGTGTACAGGTGTTCCACTCACTAGATGACTTGAAAGAGGGTAATCTCGGAAGGGCGGTGCGCTCCCTACGTGGGTGTGTCCACTTTTGGTGCTCGTTGCAGCTGCCAGTGATGTCTCGGGTTTCCTTAGCCAAGATGGTCATGCTTCCACGCCTACTGTACTTCTTTGTGAACCTCCCTGTCCTTATGCCTAGTAGTTGGTTCCGTCCACTGAATGCTATGCTCCGAGATCTGGTGTGGGGAGAGGGTCGTTCCCGGGTGGCTCTAGCGACGCTGCAGCGTCCAGCTGCAGAGGGTGGCCTGGGCTTGCCGAATTTTGAATTCTATATGCTGGCTGGTCAGTTGCAGTGGTTGGCGCAATGGATAGGGGAGGCGAATGAGGAGGGTACCTGTTTGTCATTTCCAGATACTAGTCCCAGACTGGTAATGGCGAAGGTGCTTAAACCAAAGACGTCCTCACCGTACTGTTCCCTACTGCAACGCACTTCCTTTCAAGCCTGGCAGAGATGCGGGAATAGAGGACGGCAGCCTGCTAAATATACCCCAGTGTTGCCCTTGGAGGGTCTGCCGCATGGTGACCCTCAATCCGTCTTTACCATTGAACAGTTGGCCCCCTGGACAGATGCAGGCCTGGACACAGTCGGAGACTGCTTTTTGGATAAAACTCTAATCCCCTTTGATGACCTGGTGGAGGACTGTGGTCTATCCCCAGGTCAGTTCTTGCATTATGAGGCCCTAACCCGAGCCTTCGCGCAGCTGTGGGAGGTGGGTAGAAGTGAACCGGAGACGCATCCGGTGTTGCATGCTTTGTTCACGCTTGGGACAGCAAGACACCTGGTGAAATGGTTCTATGTTGCTCTCCAGGAGGCCTCGGTGCGCCCCCTGACCAGATTACGCACCAAATGGGATGAGATGGGGGGTAAGGTGTTAACGGATGCGGAATGGCGACGGGTCTTGCATTATCCGAAGAAAATATCCCGAAATTCCCGACTTAAATATATACAGTTCAATTACACCCATATGGCTTACTTGACCCCGCATCGACTTAATGTGGCATATGGTGGGGAGGTCCGTTCTTGCCCCAGATGTTCTCACCCGGACGCGGACTTCGGACATATGATTTGGGAGTGTGGAGTCCTGCGGCCCTTCTGGGAGGCGGTGCTGGGGAAACTGGCGGAGGTGCTAAGTAGGGATTTACCTCTCACACTGCAGATCTGCATCTTGGGCCTCTTTCCTAGACCGCCGAAACGTAAGGTAGGGAATAGGCTTATGGATCTGGCGCTGGGACTAGCGAAACGCCGTGTTGCAATGGACTGGAAATCTGCTAGGGGACCACAATTTGAATCCTGGAATAGAGATGTTGTTGTGTGGGGTGGAGCAGAGGGTAGAGCGCTCGCCTGGGAGGAATCAAGGGGTGCGAGGAAGCTCCCCATGGCGGGCCAATGGAGGGAAGTGCTGGCGTCCTGGGGGTCTCCGGGGGGACGGGAGGTGAGGGAGTTGGGTTCGGGCCCTGGCTCAGAAACGGGTCCACCCCCGGTGGAGATCTAGACCACCTCATTTACTGCTACTCGGGAGGGTCTGTGGCCCTGCGGGCACCGGGAGCCTGGTTATTGTGTAAGAGAGGGTTCGTGCATCGGTTGTACCCGGGAGGAGGCAACCACATTGATAGCTATGGGTCCATTCCTTGTGTGTCAACATATTTGTTTTCAGTTGTAACCTTTCCCCACCACATGCTGGCAGGATATTCATGATATATTTCCCCCTCTGCAGAAGGTCTTTTATTGGTTTTTTTTGTTATAAGTTCCCCAGTTGGGTCATTTGTTTTGGAGTCATCTTATATTGTTATTATGTGGTATCATCTTTGTATGTTTGAAATGACACATTGAGCATCCAATACCATTTGAACACCCTGCACTATTGGTGGTTAACCCCACACTTTATTTTGTAAAGTACTATATAGTATGGTTCATGTACTGTGCTCTAGGGCTCGAACTGGGCGCCGTGACTATTCTGGTATTCTTATATAGGCCTGCTTGGACTTTGCTTTGTGCATGAGATCTGTGTTACGTAAATTGAAAATACCAATAAAAAACTTTTTAAAAAAAAAAGTTAATAGTACCGCATACATTAATAGGAACTGCCATGCCAGCAGTTCCTGTCAACGGAGAGAGTTGTGCATAAGATCTTGGATATCCTGAAACGACTCTCCCGATCCGCTGATGTGGCTTACATGCCAATCATTTGTGACCCAGATTGCAGACTGCTGAGATGGTTGTTGCAGTCTATCGGAAAGTATATTTATGAATTTATTTTTTGGGATAAAAACAATCACCCTGGTAAGAGTTCTTCAATGCAGACTCATATTATAGCACCAGAGTGGAAATTCTTTGCTTAGATTGGTCCAGCCAACTTTCATGTTTATCCACTTTTATCTGTATAAGATCACCTTGCCCTGTAACGCATTTAGGATAAGTTACTTACCTGTAATCCTAGTTCTCTTCCAGGGGTATCCTCATCAAAGTCATAAGCACTGAATATTCCCGCCCATGTGCAGGGACCCCGGAAATAATAAAAATTATATATGAAAAAGCATATATATACAGCTCTATATATATATACATATATCATTTTTTCTCATATCAATGCAGCCCCCATCTAGGAGGCTAAACAATGTAATAACCAATAAAACACTGTTTTTGCAAACACATAATATATGCATAAAAACACAGGAGAGCAAGTACCACTTGAACTCTGTTTTTAATGAGTAAAACTCAAAGAAAAAACTGCAAAACAGCAGACATTGTTAGCCTACAGGCTGCATTGTAAACCAATAGCATAGAAAATGAAAGCATTTTCACACAAAAACTGGCACCGTGCCTTTAAGGCAGCCATGACCCCTAGCTTCCCATCATGCCTCAGGGGTGACAGTTAGGTCAGTTGTTCTTTGCGTAATCCTGAAGATCAGGGCACAAAGATATTGCTTCATAATAAAATGATCTCATTTGCCTGGGGAGGCGGGTGGGTTGCTTATGACTTTGATGAGGATACCCCTGGAAGAGAACTAGGATTACAGGTAAGTAACTTATCCTTCTCTTTCAGGGGATCCTCATCAATAGTCATAAGCAAGCCCACCTTCCACCTGCAGGCAAATGAGAGTGAATGACTTAAGGTACAACAAAACAGCCGCAATCAGCTGTTGAACAGATTCCTCAAAGAGGCCTGGCCTACTTGGGTATCTGCTCTGGTGTCTGAATCTAGACAATAATGCCTTGTAAATGTATGGACGGACCTCCAAGTTGCCGCCTTACAGATCTCAGAGATAGGCACGTTATGAAGGAAAGCAGTCGTAGACGCTTTTCCTCTTGTGGAATGCGCCTTGGGAGTAAACCCAAGGGGCTTCTGAGCTAGCTGATAAGCCAACTTGATGCATGAAACTATCCATCTGGAGATGGATCGCTTTGAGGCTGGAAAACCTGTTCTGATCGACCCATAGTTAACGAATAGTTGATCAGATTTTCTCATGGACTTGGACCTATCCAGATAGAATTTTAAAACTCTTTTCAGGTCAAGCGAGTGTAAAGCCCTCTCAGCTGGAGTGGAGGGATTAGGGAAAAAGGTCGGTAGAGATATGGTCTGATTCACATGGAAATCCGACACCACCTTCGGAAGGAAGGAGGGATGAGTTCTCAATACCACCCTATTGAGATGGAAAACAGTATACGGTTCCTTAGAGCAGAGAGCCTGTATTTCACTCACTCTGCGAGCCGAGGTGATCGCTATCAGGAAAGCCACCTTCCACGTGAGGTGTTGCAAAGTTGCTTTGTGAATGGGTTCGAAAGGTGGACCCATCAATTTTGATAGCACCAGGTTCAGCTCCCAGGGCAGCGAAGGAGGCCGGACCGGAGGGTAGACCTTTTTCAGGCCCTGTAAGAAGCCTTTCACAACCTGTAGCTGAAAGAAAGAAGGTTGAGAAGGAGAGCGCCTGTATGCAGTGATAGCAGCTAAGTGCACCTTAATGGAGGGAAACTTCAAGCCCGCTTTAGCCAGGTAAAGCAGGTACGGCAAAATGACTTCCTCCTGTCCCCTCGTTGGGTTACAATTGTTTTGAACGCACCACATATAAAAACGTTTCCACTTGCACGCATAGGAATGCCTAGTGGATGGCCTCCTTGCCTCTTTTAAGATGGATATGCAGTCTTGTGGCAGCCCTAAATGTCCATACTGGAGGACCTCAGGAGCCATGCTCCCAAGTTCAGTGAGGGAAGGTTGGGGTGATGAATCCTCCCGTTCATCTTGGACAGCAGGTCCAGTCTGCACAGCAGTCTCCTGTGTGGGCATTCTGACAGGTGCAGAAGGTCCGGGTACCAGCAATGTCTCGGCCAGTCCGGGGCAATCAGGATCATCCTCGTGTGCGAGTGAGAGAGTTTGGTCACCACCTTCGGGATGAGCGGAAGGGGTGGAAAGGCGTACACAAATGCCCCTGACCAGTCTATCAAAAGGGCATTCCCCTTCGACCCTGGCCGATGGAACCTCGAGGCGAAGTCTTGGCATTTTGTATTTTCGTCGTCCGCGAAGAGATCGATGCTGGGCCGACCCCAAGCCTGGAAGATGTCCTCGACGACTTCGTCGTTGAGCACCCAGTCTTGTCTGTCTTCGAAGTGTCGACTGAGAGCATCTGCGTTTGCGTTCTGTTCTCCTGGCAGGTGTACCGCTGTGATCGATAGGTTCCGTGCCAGGAGCCAATGCCAGAGAGCTTGAGCTTCCAGAGACAAGGTGCGAGAGCGAGTTCCCCCCTGTTTGTTCAGGTAGTACATGGTGGTGGTATTGTCCGTCTGTACTAAAATTGAGCTTGCCTGAATCGAAGGAAGGAAAGCCTTGAGGGCTAGGTGAACTGCTCTCAGCTCCAACATGTTTATGTGATATGAGCGCTCTTTCACTGACCATTGTCCTTGCGTCTGAAGAGAACCCATGTGGGCTCCCCAGGAGGGAGGCGTCCGTGATCAGTGTCTGAGAGGGAGGTGCCTGATGAAAAGGTATCCCTACTTGCATATTCTCCTTTTTCATCCACCATGGTATGGATGCTTTTGCTGCGTTTGAGAGACTTATTCTGTCTTCCCAACGATCCGTTTGCTGATCCCACATGTCCTCCAGATCCTGCTGTAGAGGACGCATTCGTAGTCTGGCATTGGGGACCAGGAAAATGCAGGATGCCATCGACCCTAACAGGGAGGCAATCTGACGAACTGAAGGCATTCTGTTGTCCAGAATTAGTCTGCATTTCTGTGTGATGGACAACTGTCTCTCCTCCGAAGGAAACACTTTTCCTACCTCGGAGTCTACCAGAGCTCCTAGATAATGGATTCTCTGTGTGGGTTGTGGAGTTGACTTGTCGAAGTTCACATGAAGACCTAGCCGGTGACAAAGCTCCAGGCATTGTAGGAAATGATTCCTCACGCTGTGGGGGGAGGGACCTTTCAACAGCCAGTCGTCCAGGTACGGGTACATGAAGATACCTCTGCGGCGTAGTACTGCTGCCACCACTGCCATGCACTTCGTGAACACTCGGGGAGCCGACTTCAACCCGAAGGGTAGCACTTTGAACTGGTAGTGTGAAGATCCCACTAGGAATCTGAGATATTGTCTGTGATGTTGACTGACCTGAACATGAAAGTAGGCATCTTGCAGATCCAGCGAACACATCCAATCTCCCTGCCTGAGACGTGGATATATTTGATGGAGAGCCAGCATGCGAAACTTCTCCTTTTTGATTGACTTGTTGAGTGTTCGCAGATCCAGAATGGGTCTGTACTCTGCTTTTCGACCCTTCTTCTTTACCAAGAAGTATCTTGAGTAGACCCCTCGTCCTCGCTGAGATATTGGCACTTTCTCGATGGCTGACTTTCGCAGAAGGGTGGTAACTTCGCTCTGCAATATCTTTATCTGATGGTACGATGATTGAATCGGAGGGATTGAGGGGGGTTGGTGTCGAAAACGTAGAGAGTACCCATTCTGTAGCGTAGCTAACACCCACTGGTCCTTTGTGATAGCTCGCCACTCTTCGAGATGATTTGCAATACTTCCCCCCACTGGAGTGGTGAACGGCGACGGGGGAAGTGGATACTCATTGCTTGGTCTGCGTCTTAGCGAAGGTGTTAGACTGACGCTGGTTCCCTCTTCCTCTGGAGCAACGCCGGCCTTGGTATTGTGACCTTTGCTGTCCCTGCTGATCCTGGTTTTTCTGCCAATGAGGGGTTTGAACCCTCTGTTGGGAGGATCGCCGGTTGTAAGGCCTGAATCGTTTGCAGAACTCTTTCTTCTTCTCTAGACCCACGGCTTTTAGTGTGTCTAGCTCCGTCTTCATCCGGGACATTTCTTCATCCGTGTGTGCCCCGAACAAAAATGATCCGGAGAAGGGAAGAGTGAGGATCCTAGACTGTGCCTCTGGTTTGAGCGCCGTGAGTCGGAGCCAGGAGTTTCTTCTAGCGCATATTCCATGCGCATAGGCATGAGCCGAAAGAGTAGCTCCATCAGCTGCAGCGCTGATAACTTGGTTAGCCACCAAGCTGCCTTCATGTAAGATCTCATCAAAATCCTTGATCTTCTTGTGGTAACTTTTCCATGAATCTTTGCAGGGAGTCCCACAGAGACCTGTCAATCAATCAATCAATCAAAGAGCTTTATTCGACTGTAATATTACAATCATAAAAGCATATCACATTCATTAAAAATTCAAACAATTCCTATTATTTCACATAAAAAGAAACGTATATAAAAACCTATGCAAAAATTAAGAGCAGGTAAGAATAAAAACATTCTGATAAAATACAACTGCCCAAATTATATCAAGGGGTTCTAATTACATTTCATCATTTATCATGCTTTTCCTGGAGTGCAGCACTTTCTTCAAAAACATTGCTATACGCCAGGCTGTGTGTTCGTCCTCCATAAACTGAAGTTTGACCAGGGCCGGCTGACATTGCCTTAATCCTAATTGTTTTAACAATGGCACAATCCACTGTTTCCTAAAAACAGAATAATATTTACAAAATAAAACTGTGTGTATAGTGGATTGTCACACGGACAGGGTTTTAATATCCGAGACCAATCATTTTTTCTAGGAAAGGTCACTAATCTATGGACGATCCCCAGCCTGAACCAAGTTAAAAGCCGCCTGTCAAAACCACCCGGGACAAATGTCAAGTATGGCTCTATGTCGAAAGAAGTTAACAATAACTGATGATGACGCACACTTGGTTTTACTAATTCTTCCGACAATCTCAGCATAGCCAGGTGTCTAAGGCCCTCCATTCTTAAACCCTTTCTTGAAATTTGTTGCATTTTGATTGGGTTGGTGAAGTATTCTTCGTGCCCTATGTCCTTCATAAAATTATGCACGTACTTAACCCAAGGGATTTTTAGCGCCCCCTCTAGTTTAAGGCAGTCTTGTAATATCTCTCTATTTAGCTTGGTTTCTTCTTTTAACCACACGCTGTGCCACAACAGGATGGGTCCATTTTTATCAAATCCGAAATGAACGGTAATCCCAACTCCTCGTGACAGGCAAAAGAAGAAGTGCTACCCGGAACTGATAAAAGATACCTTGTAAAAGAATTTTCTACCACTTGAATTGGGTGAACGTTAACAAAGCCCCACACTCCCGCCCCATGCATCGCTGATGTAATGCATTTCGCCTTATAGATCTGGATTAATTCAAGTGGGGGTTTCCTACCTAACTTCTTTGAAAAGGAGGTAAGGGCGGCTATAGTCTTTGTCAATACTAGCTTTCTCGTTAACACTGCCTCTGACCAGTTATCTCTTTGATTAAATAAAATACCGAGGTACGCAAAACTCTTGGTGGTTGCCAACTTCTGTTCATCCACAAACATGGCCTTTGGTTTTATGCTTCTCCCACCACAGTTCATAATATATGTCTTTGACTTATTAATTGATAACCCAAGATCCCTCATAAAATTTGTATAGCTGTCTAGGACCCTTTGCAAACCATTTTGAGTTCTAGACATTAATACCGCGTCATCCGCGTAGAGGAGGGCCGGTATGGGTCGGCCACCTACTGAGGGAAAATCCTGGTTGTTCCTAAGTAGTGCATATTCCAGACCATTTGTATATAAGTTAAAAAGAAAAGGGGCCAGTACGCAACCTTGTCTGACCCCCCTTTTGATGGAAAACAAAGCAGTACGCTCACCCCTTATACCAAAGCGCACTGTCGCTGAGGCACCAGTATACAAGGAACGTAAAAAACAAATAATATGGGGATCCACACCCGCCACATTAAGGGTATCCCAAAGTCTATCATGTATTACCGAATCAAACGCTGCCGTGAGATCCACGAATGCCAAAAACAGGGTTCCCTTCTTGACTTTAATATATTTACCCATCAATAACGCAAGGTTAACACTCTGCTCAGTTGTCCCAAGACCCCCTCGGAGACCTGTCATACCGGCCCAAGAGAGCCGAAGCACTCAACACCTTCATCATAGAAGCTGATGTGCCACATACCTTCCTTCCCCACGAATCCTGTGTCTTACTCTCCTTATCTGGTGGAACAGTAGAGGAGGAAGCAATAGCATGGGTCTTTTTTGCTGCAGCGATTATCACAGAATCCGGTGGAGGATCAGATTTGAGGAAAAGTGGGTCTTCTGCCGGTGCACGGTATTTCTTCAAAATCCTAGCCGGTGCGGTCTTGAGTGTCGTCGGCGTGAGGAAAATGTCCATAACTGGTTCTATTAAACCCGGTACCAATGGTAGCAGGGGTCTAGATGCTGCCCTTTGGTGCAAAGTCTCAAAGATAACAGAGGACGAACTCTGTCGAGTTGGCATCAGGATGTTTAGTTTCGCCGCACCCCTGTCCAGCACGTCCTGAAAGGTGCTAATATCATCCACAGGAGAGACCCTCGACGGCGGGCTGTCAGTCAGAGTCGGTGAATAGTCTCTGTGTGACGTGTGTGTGGAAGAGGAGGAAGGTGTTGGAGATCTGTGCCTTCTCCTCCTGCTTCGGGATATCGATTTTCTTCTGTGCGAGTGCGCAGGAGTGCGACTGCGATCCCTGGCTCTTGATGGAGTACGCTCTCTATCCACCGCCTGTACCAGACGATCCAACGGGGACCTGTGAAGGGGGCTCGAGTACTGCTGTGCCCTTGCGGGTGGAGCAGTGGCCCAGTGATGCAAGGGTCTGTCCCATCTTGGCGAAAGATGAATGGAAGGCGATCTTTGCCGTTCTCGCCCCTCAGGAGCATGTGGAGGAGGCGGAGAGTTCTCCCTTTCTTGCGCAGGCCTGGTTGGCGAATCTTGATGTCCCCTGGACACTGGACTGCTGGACGTCGAGATCACGACATCCGGAGATCTTGACGTTGAACCCCTGTGAGAGCTAGGAGAACCTGTTCTCGATGTCTGTGACGTGGACAGGCTTACTGGACGTGAGTCCTCTTTGGACTGGTGCCTCGACGTTGATCTGGAACATCTCTGAACAGATTGGCTTCTCGACATCGACCGTCGTCTCGGCGACGGTGAAGCCTGCCTCGACGTCGGCTTTCTCTTCTTGGACGGAGGACTCAATCCTGCAGTCGACCGGCCTCTCGACGTCGAACGTCTACTTGACGCCGACGGAGTACCGTGTTTCGACGCCAGCCGCCTCTGGTCTGGAGACTTGTGTCTCGACGTCGATCGATGAAGTGGTGCCGTCGATGGAGACTTCCGCCTCGACGTCGAAGATCTTTGGACTGACTTCGACGGTGACTTCTGCCTCGACGTCGAAGATCTTTGAACTGACCTCAACGGAGACCTTTGCCTCGACGTCGATCGCCGTTGATGTGGCGACGATGGAGTGATGTGCCTCGACGTTGAACGCTTGGCCAGCGTCGGCGGAGACTTGCTCCTCGACGTTGATCGTCGCCCGATTTCTTGGAAGAATGATGCGTCGGCACCACCATAGTCTTCGTCGACGATTTCTTCATCGCCGGCAGCTTTGACGTCGATCCCAACGCCGATGGAGAACAGGTCGGGACCTTGCCTCTCGAATCCTCTCCCTGTCTTTGACGGTCCTTCTTGACACGTGTCAGAAGAGTGAGAATCAGGGAGGCAGAGGATACACACAGGGTGTGTGTCTGACAGAAATAAACCTTTTCTGAAACACAAAAAAAGGTTTCACTCTAAGGCTAAAAAACGTCGAGTGAAAGTCAAAATCTTCTAAAATATCAAATATTTTTTTTGACAGAAAGTCAAAAAAAGGAAGAGCTGTGAATCCAGGGTCCTGACTGAAGGAGCCGGAAAGAACAACTGACCTAACTGTCACCCCTGAGGCATGATGGGAAGCTAGGGGTCATGGCTGCCTTAAAGGCACAGTGCCAGTTTTTGTGTGAAAATGCTTTCATTTTCTATGCTATTGGTTTACAATGCAGCTTGTAGGCTAACAATGTCTGCTGTTTTGCAGTTTTTTCTTTATGAGTTTTACTCATTAAAAACAGAGTTCAAGTGGTACTTGCTCTCCTGTGTTTTTATGCATATATTATGTGTTTGCAAAAACAGTGTTTTATTGGTTATTACATTGTTTAGCCTCCTAGATGGGGGCTGCATTGATATGAGAAAAAATGATATATGTATATATATATATATATATATATAGAGCTGTGTATATATATATGTTTTTTCATATATAATTTTTATTATTTCCGGGGTCCCCGCACATGGGCGGGAATATTGAGTGCTTATGACTATTGATGAGGATCCCCTGGAAGAGAAACTGTGAGGAGGTAGCCGACCAGGCGTACCGGGTATCGGAGTATACCCTCCCACGACCCCTCCTGGGCTTACCTGTACCACCGATCTCCTCTAAGCAGCAACGCAGGAGGGGATCGCCAACGAACGTAACTCCTCCCCCGTATCCTTTTCCCGTGCAGCGTCCGGACTCCGACACCATCGTGGAGGGAGGGGCGTGGCTGACCCCGGAAGAGGATCCTCGCAGGAGGTTAAAAGGACCGGTGTTGCCGACGGACGGGCGACACAGCCGGAAGGAAGGAGGAGTGCCAAGCGGATCAGGTCGAGAGAGGAAGAGCCGGAAGGAAGGAGGAGTGCCGAGCGGACCAAGACGAGGGAGAAGTAGACGCAGGAGAACAGGAAGAACCCGAGACGTGGTGCGAGGACTGGTGGTCCCCACTGGAGGTGGCTGAAGAGCGGCCGCAGCTCCAGGAGAGTTGCGGCGGAGCCGGTGAGTGTTCCGAACCTGGGGACAGAGGAGCCGGGGTGGAGGGAGGTTTAAAGGTGTACAGAAAGGGTGGCGGGAGGTTTGATTGCATATAAGAGAAAGGGGTTTTGTTTTCTTTTCTTAGTTCGTTATCTCCGTATCTACGGCACTATTGTTTCTTCACCCCCCTTTTATTAACATACGCAATAGGAAAGCGAGAGACCACTGGGTCCCGTGGGACCATAATAAGAGCACGTAAGAGAGCTCAAACAAACGGGGTAACGAAAGAAGGATTTCCTTACCACCGGCACTGTTCCACGCCCCCCTTTATCGTCTATCCTCCCTGTGCACGGCTTACCTTAATTGTTCCTCACCTCCTTCCCTTGCGTCAATCCACCGCTCTTCACGTTTTACACAAGTCCCTGTGTATCCCTAGACACCGACCGGGTGTGGTGACGGAAACACTATTGTCTGAAGACAGGATTTCAGCTATCACTGACGACTCCCTCTTTATTTCTTTCCTCTGCTGAGCCTCCCGGGGAAGGACCTTCCAGCCTAACAACGTGGTGGAAGAAAAGGCAGGCTCCAAGACCGACCAAGACTGAAGACCTAGAGCGGTGATTTCGGAAACCCCAAAGACATTAACTGTGGACAGATACCTCCTAAATTCAATTTTCTTTTGCCTCTTAAATAAAGATAGCCCAACTGGCACGCTACATACAGCCTCCACGTCTGTTTATCCGGCCCGCTCTCCCACAGGTGCTGTCAGAAGGGGGATCTGCCGGAGACATGGAGGCTGTGCTAGCCAGGATGGCAGATAACCAGGCCAGCCTGGGAAAAGCCATGGAGAAGTTCCTTACAGTGGTGGAAGAGGACCGAGGGAAGCTACAACTGGCTATCACAGAGCAAGGACAGTCCCATGACACCGCCATGGGAAAACTCATAGATGCCATGGGACAACAGAGAAGTCCCAGCACCTTGCCCTCCGTAATCCTACAGAAATACGTGGAGGGGAAGACCCGGAGTTCTTCTTCAATAACCTCGAGCGAATGGCCCGAGCCGCAGCATGGCCAATCGAGAAATGGGGCCAGTATCTGGGACCTTTGTTATCTGGGGAACTACAAGCCTCATATCAGGCCGCCAACATCGCGGGTACTACCCCTTATGATGAAATAAAACGCTGCATAATGGAACGTTTGGGGTTAGACGACGTAACATATAGAATGAAACTGCGACAGATTAAGGAAGGACCCCAAGAAACTCCCCGAGCTTTGTACTTCCGTGTAAAAGACTTGGCCGATCGATGGCTAAAACCCACCACTGCCACAAAGGAAGAGATAATGGCCAAGGTGTACCTGGAACAATATTTGTCCTCTCTTCATTCCCCAATACAGAGGTGGGTTAGGCAACATGCACATGTCACCTTGGAAACAGCGGTGGAGACTGCTAGTGCCTACAACAGAGCCCAAGAAGTACAAAAGGGATGTGAAGAACACCCCTGGAGACCAACCATGGGCGGGGGCCATCGCCCTTTTCGGGCCCCTCCAGTCTGAAAACCCGACCCCGTAACCATTGTCCCTGGAACCCCAGTGTTCCGACCCCCAGGACCAATGATAGGGAGAACCCCTACACCCGGCCCACAATGTTATAGCTGTGGAGGCCTGGGACACATAGCTCGCTTCTGTCCCCAGAAGGAGGAGCCAATGGAGATAGGCCTCACCAGGAACTATTGTTGTTTGACCCCGTCCACACGACAGAACCCCTACCGTTGCGACGTTTCGGTTAATGGGCGCCCCATGACCGCCCTCGCTGACACTGGCTGCCGACAAAGCGGACTGCGACCACAGGACTTGGGACCCAAACCTGGCCCCGTGGACGGTATCGTGAACATACAATGCGTTCATGGCGATACAAAGACATATCCCACCACCCATGTCCACATCCAACACGCTACAGACCCAGGGTCTGACCTAAAAGTGGGTCTCATTCCCCGGCTGCCGGAACAAGTAATATTATGGAATGATTATTCGCATCTGCCAAAGCTGCTTCAGGAAACAACCCCTAAGGAAGAGGACTGGTGGGGTGGCGCTCCCTTTGCTCAAGATGACGAACATGAATGGCCCCCCTCTAAACCCAGAAAAACGAAAACCCAAAGACGAAGAGAAAAAGGCCAATCCACCGGAGTATACCTGCTACACCTGTAGAAAATCCTTGGGAGAGCGACAAACACTTCCAGACAGCCCAGAGGGAGGACCCTGTTCTTCAAGAGGCCTGGAACCATGCCCTAAGCCAGGAAGACCCGAGTCACATATGTCCCTATTTCTTTATTAAAAGCGGGTTACTATACCGGAAAGCCGAACCCGCTGGTCCCCCTCAGTTGTTAGTCCCTGCCCCGTTTCAAGACAAAGTACTCTATTTGGCACATAGTCATTTATTGGGAGGCCATTTTGGGAAAGAAAAGACCGAGCAGTTGATAACTAAACAATTCTATTGGCCCGGCATTTACCGTAAAGTGAAAACCTACTGTCATGAATGCCCAGTTTGTCAGAAAAACAGCAGGTACCGACCTCCTAGAGTCCCCTTACGTCCTCTTCCCATCATTGAGGTACCCTTTTGTAGAATCAGGATGGACATCATAGGCCCCCTGTTACCATCACGTAGCGGATGCCGCTATGTGTTGGTCCTTGTAGACTACGCTACTCGCTTTCCAGAGGCCATCGCTTTACGCCATCCCGATGCGCACAGCATAGCCAAGGCCATGATAGCGGTGTTTTCTCGGGTGGGGTTTCCGAAGGAGATCCTGACGGACCAGGGAACCCCATTTGTCTCAAAACTGATGAAGCAGGTGTGCTCTCAGTTAGGGATCAAGCAAATACGGACGGCAGCATACCACCCCCAGACCGATGGCCTTGTCGAGCGCTATAATGCTACCCTAAAGACCACCTTAAAAAACTTCTAGCTCTTGAGACCAAAAAGTGGGAGGACATGTTGCCCCTCGCGTTATATGCCATCCGCTGCCAAACCCAGAAAAGCACGGGGTATTCCCCCTTTGAGTTACTTTATGGTCACCAACCGCGCTCCCTGCTGGATATGCTCCGTGAGAGCTGGGAAGCCGAACCCCATAGCACAACCCCATTGCTTGAGTACGTCAGTAGTTTAAAGACTCATCTGGGACAAATACGGGCGATGGTACGGACCAACATGGAGAAAGCACAGGAGTCCCAAAAGACCCAATATGACAAAAACGCCAAAGCTAGGTCCTTATCAGTAGGAGATGCCGTACTGTTAATGATGACCTCCTCAGACCACAAGTTATTAGGGCAATGGCAGGGTCCGTACTTCGTGTTGGAGGAAGTGACACCTGTCACCTACCGATTAGAGCTCGATAAGGAGCGAGGTACCTCCCAGATCTACCACATCAATCTTTTAAAGAAATGGGAAGGACCTCTTCCCGCCCTGGTGGGGATCGCGAGAGAACCCAAACCACTGTACCACCAATGTATCGACAACGAACTGCCCACCCACTTGAGCGAATGTCTGGTGAATACTCTACTGCCCTTACAAGGAGTATTTTCCCTGACTCCAGGGAACACTACGCTGGTAGAACACACCATTAAAACCATCCCAGGGAAAAGAGTACGTCTGCGTCCATATCGTATACCAGAAGCACGCAGAACAACCATCCGAGAGGAAGTCCAACAGATGCTACAAATGGGGATTATAGAACCCTCCGTGAGTGAATGGAATTCACCGATCGTCCTCGTGCCAAAGCCAGATGGCTCGGTACGATTCTGTATCGACTTCAGGGAGGTCAACAAGGTATCTGAATTCGACACATATCCCCTTCCCCGGGTAGACGAGATGATAGAGCGGATAGGGAGGGCCAAATACATAAGTACCCTAGACCTATGCAAGGGATATTGGCAGATCCCTTTGAGAGTGCAGGACCGAGAGAAGACTGCGTTCTCCACCCCAGATGGGTTGTTCCAATTTATTACGTTACCCTTTGGTTTACATGGGGCTCCGGCTACCTTTCAAAGAGCCATGAACCTTATATTACGACCCCACGAGAGATACGCAGGAGCATACATAGATGACATCATCATTTATAGCGAGTCCTGGGACCAACACCTGATCCACCTGTATGAGGTGATTCAGGCTCTGGGGAG
Organism: Calotriton arnoldi; assembly: GCA_963921515.1. Lineage (NCBI taxonomy): Eukaryota > Metazoa > Chordata > Amphibia > Caudata > Salamandridae > Calotriton > Calotriton arnoldi. The sequence continues at coordinate 4,609,773 of CAWUFW010000109.1, read as the reverse complement.
TCATGGCCTCAGGATCAACCCAACCAAAAGCCACCTAGCCGCACAAAACGTGAAGTATCTTGGTTATCTGTTGGGGGAGGGAGTGATACGGCCCCAAAGTAACAAACTCACCGCCATAGCCCAAATACCCTTTCCCCGTTCAGCTAGATCCCTCCGAGCCTTCCTGGGGTTACTCGGTTACTATAGAAGGTTTATACCCCGATTTTCGCAACTGGCAGCCCCTCTCACGGACCTCTTACAGAAAAACGTAAAGACCGAGACCAGATTAAGAGACCCAAACCCTGCTCTCATCCGAGCATTCGAGGCCCTAAAGGAGACCCTGACTTCCGATACAGTGCTAGCAAGCCCGGACTATACTCGACCCTTTGTCCTCCAGACGGACGCCTCTGACCAGGGTGTAGGGGCGGTGCTGTCCCAGATAAACCAACACGGGGAGGAAAGACCTATATTGTACATAAGTCGGAAACTGTTTCCCAGAGAACGAAACTACGCAGTAATAGAGAAGGAAGCCCTGGCCATTAAATGGGCCATTGACACTTTAAAGTATTATCTAGAGGGACGAGAGTTCACGTTATATACTGACCATGCCCCATTAGAGTGGCTAGCACGAAACAAAGGAAATAATGCAAGGGTGCTACGTTGGTTTCTATCACTACAACCTTATAGATTCCTCACCAAGCATCGTAAAGGAACAGAACAAACGAATGCGGACTTCCTTTCTAGGTACCCCTGTGACTCATCCCCTACTGGTAGGACAGCATGGGAAAGGGGATGTGAGGAGGTAGCCGACCAGGCGTACCGGGTATCGGAGTATACCCTCCCACGACCCCTCCTGGGCTTACCTGTACCACCTGCCAAAACGATCTCCTCTAAGCAGCAACGCAGGAGGGGATCGCCAACGAACGTAACTCCTCCCCGTATCCTTTTCCCGTGCAGCGTCCGGACTCCGACACCATCGTGGAGGGAGGGGGCGTGGCTGACCCCGGAAGAGGATCCTCGCAGGAGGTTAAAAGGACCGGTGTTGCCGACGGACGGGGCGACACAGCCAGAAGGAAGGAGGAGTGCCAAGCGGATCAGGTCGAGAGAGGAAGAGCCGGAAGGAAGGAGGAGTGCTGAGCGGACCAAGACGAGGGAGAAGTAGACGCAGGAGAACAGGAAGAACCCGAGACGTGGTGCGAGGACTGGTGGTCCCCACTGGAGGTGGCTGAAGAGTGGCCGCAGCTCAGGAGAGTTGCGGCGGAGCCGGTGAGTGTTCCGAACCTGGGGACAGAGGAGCTGGGGTGGAGGGAGGTTTAAAGGTGTACAGAAAGGGTGGCGGGAGGTTTGATTGCATATAAGAGAAAGGGGTTTTGTTTTCTTTTCTTAGTTCGTTATCTCCGTATCTACGGCACTATTGTTTCTTCACCCCCCTTTTATTAACATACGCAATAGGAAAGCGAGAGACCACTGGGTCCCGTGGGACCATAATAAGAGCATGTAAGAGAGCTCAAACAAACGGGGTAACGAAAGAAGGATTTCCTTACCACCGGCACTGTTCCACGCCCCCCTTTATCGTCTATCCTCCCTGTGCACGGCTTACCTTAATTGTTCCTCACCTCCTTCCCTTGCGTCAATCCACCGCTCTTCACGTTTTACACAAGTCCCTGTGTATCCCTAGACACCGACCGGGTGTGGTGACGGAAACACTATTGTCTGAAGACAGGATTTCAGCTATCACTGACGACTCCCTCTTTATTTCTTTCCTCTGCTGAGCCTCCCGGGGAAGGAGCTTCCAGCCTAACAACGTGGTGGAAGAAAAGGCAGGCTCAAAGACCGACCAAGACTGAAGACCTAGAGCGGTGATTTCGGAAACCCCAAAGACATTAACTGTGGACAGATACCTCCTAAATTCAATTTTCTTTTGCCTCTTAAATAAAGATAGCCCAACTGGCACGCTACATACAGCCTCCACGTCTGTTTATCCGGCCCGCTCTCCCACAGAAACTTAATTCCAAACCCACCTTGGCCTTCAGGTCCTGCTGTATTTCAGTGGTAGCACGTTGGACCGCCTCCTCCATGATACTTCCAGCATTATTTTTTCTTCTGAGGCTACGGAACAGAGATTTTGTATGCCATCTCTAGTTTCCCCACCGTGTGAAGATGCAGAACTATCATCATCAGTGGCAATACCAGCAGGAATTTTAGGAAGGCAGCAAGAGTTACAGTAGAAATTTATTGAGAAGCCGTCTTCAAAACTTTGCCAACAGGCTTCTCTGACCCGTAAAAGCCAAATACAAATTATTCTCCATGTCTGCAGGTAGGAGGTGCAGTTCCATTTCCTGTCTCTGAGTATAGGAGTCTGTCCCCTTGAGATCAATCTGCTAGGACAGATGTCCATGCCCCCATACAAAAAAGGGCTCTTCTGCAAGATAGGTTCTTCACTGCTCCTCAGCTCGGCTCTGACGCTCCACCAGCGTCCCTCGATGCCAATATAACTCCAAGCCCAAACCCAACCTCCAGATGTTGGCAGGCCACCTCTGCACCTATGAAAGCAGATGGAATGATGGAAGCAGTGGTCAAAGTGGGTGGGATCTACTGGAAAAGATGTGCCCAATGCTTCTGGAATTAACATTAACAGAACACCTGCTTCTTGGACAAAAGAACAACTGCTCCTGAACAGATAATGCTGACCTTGAGGTGCCTCCAACTGAAGAGGAATGGTAAGAGTCTCGAATACTGTGTCTCCCCTGGAGGGATAGACAGCGACAGAAGAAACCAGCCTTCCCACCGGGGTGCCTGCTAACTGAAAGAAATTTAACTGGGTGCATTTAACTAATCAGCAAATCTAAAGCCTGCTTAGGAGTCAGTATATGGCTTTAATTGATGGGGTCATTTTAGCCTTCATGGTGGCAAAGATTTATTATTGTTGAGAGATAATGTAAGGTTGTTAGCACCTGAGTTCTTTGGTGCATCCTCCTAAAGGACAATTATACAAGGGTTAGAATAGGCACAGTCTGCTTCTTACTAAAATGAAGTTCTGAAAGCAATTGTTTTTTTGTTAAACACTTATGGCCTAATTATGAGTCTGGCGGTCCGAGGACAGCCAGACTCGCGGGGCGAGGCGGGGGCGAGGCGAGGGCGGTACAGCTACTGCGGCACCAGTTGTCCGACTGCCTAATTACAAATTTGGTGGTCGGTCACCATTGCACTGCCGCAACCACCAGGGAACTGCCGTTCTCTGGCGGTGGCATGGCTGTCAGGGGCTCAGCAATATACTGGTGGAGCCGCTTTGTCCATGCATATTACGAGTTTTAGGACCACCAGCGGTGCCATGGAGGTCTTTACTCCATGAAAAGGCTGGCGGTCCTGAAACAAAGGGGGCCCTCAAAGGCCCCCTGTTGCCCATGTGCATGGGCATGCAACCCAGTTCCTGCACAGCATGGACTTTACAGTCCATGCCGTGCAGGAACTGTTTTTGGCATTCTCATTGCGGTGCCCATTTTCAGAGGAACTGCCAAAAAAAGCCCGCCAGACAGGAGGAAACTCGTAATCTGGTGGGCGGTGCGCACATGGGTTTGGCAGTGCGGGAGTGGGCCACCAGCGTGGCGGTCTGCTCCCGCACCGCCAAACTCGAAATCAGGCCCTAAATCTCTTTGCACATTTTGCAGCTGCCTATATTATAATGTGTGCAATACAATCTTAACATAATGACTTGCATATTGCTTTCATTCGCAGGCTGGGACCTCGAGCAGTATAAATGCACACTCCTCTAGTCCCCACTGCACCAACCAGTGTTCAGTTCTATCATTGGCTACACGGACAACTGGAGTAATCACATTATCCAACTGAGCTACCGTAACATAAAAGAGCGCATTGCACTCTAATTATTTTCATGTGCGTTTATTTTTCATTTAAGATGTGTCTTATATTTTATAGGCAAAAGGCCAACAAAATTGTTGCAGAATATTTTGGGCCTCATTTACAAAACAAATATCATAGGGCAGCACCGCAACTCATTTTACTGCGCTGCCCGACCCCAATTTTTAAATGCCAGAATGCACCATATTTACGAGATTTGGTGCATTCCTGTCCTTTCTGCCTGCGCTGGCGAACAATTTGGTGCCTAGCGCCAAAGCAGGCCCTCCTGCACCATGGTGCAAGTTTGTCTGCATTGTTGGCAGGATTTTTATGTGCAGGAAAATATTGGAGGACTATATTTTTAGGTGGATGCGGCAGCCGCAGGAGCAGGTGTGTTTTAAAAAAAAATTATTTTTCCCTCACCCCCGTCTTCCGACCGTGCATTGCCCACCACCCCAAAATTGGAGCAACTGCCACTCAGATTTGTGAAGAATATTTGAACCACTTGTAACTGCTTTGACTGGGCAGTCTAGTAACAACTGAGATAGCGCAGCTTGGCGAAGACATCAAGCAGTTGGATTGGACTCAAGAAGGACATCTAGTAATAACGTGAGGCAGTGGCGGCTGCTCCAATTTTGTGATGGTGGGCAACGCGGGGGGGACGGGAGATTGGGGTGAGGGTAAAATAATGATTTTATAAATGTACCTGCTACTGCGGCGGCCGCCTCGCTGCTCCTCTTCCGACACTTCACAGGCTCCCAGAGGGCAATCAAAGCGCTGCTCTCATGCTGATAATACCAGCATGAGAGCAGCGCTGTGATTGGCCTGAGCGGGCTGACTCGACGCCCGCTCAGGCCCAGGGAGCCTGGGGCTTTTCTCCAACCCGGCTGTACAACGCAGCTGGGTTGGAGAAACACGAGTACGCATGTCTGTTTGGCCGGCCTGAGACGGCTGGCCAAACAGACATGCGTACTTACAAGTGCCTAAACACTCCTCCTGCAACGTGACGCTCGGCAAGTTGGCCCCGCCCCCACACTAACCTCGGCTGGGAGCAATGAAAAATAAAGTAATAATAAAGTAGTTTTATTATCATTTTATTTTTCAGTGGGGCGGCGCTCCTCCGCCATCAGAGGTGGGGAGCAGTGCTCGCTTTGCAAACGCAAGGAGGTGGCAAGCAAAGACAGAGGGTGAAATAATGTGCCAGGCCTATTGTATCGAAGCAAACCACACCTCCCTCACCGTTCCCTGTCCTGTTGGGCCCTTTGCCTTTCTGCTCTGGGGTGGCTTACTAAATATACTAGTATGGAAGTACGGAAGAAGGAAAGGGCGGGCCGAGATTAGAGAAATTCTTTCAGTACAGGACTGCCCTTCACTATGAATACCTGACTCTGAGTAAAGGCTTGACGCGCTTAAAGGAACGCAGCCTTGTTAAAGACGTCAAGCTGTCGCTTTTAGACGGGGGAATCTAGTAATGACTTGAGGTACTAGAGCTATGTAAACTGACAGATCTACTGGCATTGCCGATGCTTGTTTTTACTTGTTTGTAGGGATTTGCTGATGAAATCCTGTCTCATGAATATTGAAGGGGCAGGATTTCTGTGAATCCTGTAAATGCCAATTTTGCTCGGTGCCAGGTTGGTATACTTGGCACATGGCCAATAATTGGCCAGGTTGTAACGCCTGCCCTGTGCAAAGTGAGCATCCGCCGGAGGTACATATGAAACACTGTCTTAAACCCCTGCCTGGCTAATGTGCTTCAAATGTATCGCTAAAAAATGCAAAAATGCTTGCGGGGGTATCCATAAGGTGTTGTGATTAGAAAGCACTTACTTCTGAAGTGCTGCTATTTCTAGGCCCTCTGCAGAACAACAGGATGAAATGTTAAAGGGGCTTTGTCGGTATTCAAAGTCATGACCTGCAGCTGACATACGGACGTCAGCAGCAGGCGCTGACGTGACGTCCCTGTAGCCATCTTGGAGAGATTCATCCGTTCCTTCATTAATTCAATGCGTCCGTACCTTGGTTTTGTGAAGTGGAGGTGGGGAGCAGTGCTCGCTTTGCAAACACAAAGAAGGGGGCAAGGCAAGCAAAGACAGAGGGTAAAACGATGTGCCAGGCCTATTGTATCGAAGTATCTTGAGACAGCTCTGGACTATAGGCATGAAACACGGCGCCAGCCCCGTCACATCCGGACAGGAAGTGAACACTGTCCTGGATTGAAACCCGGAAGTAGACAACAGCTCCCTCACCTTCCCCTGTCCTGTTGGGCTCTTTGCCTTTCTGCTCTGGGGTGGCTTGCTAAATATACTAGTATGGAAGTACGGAAGAAGGAAAGGGCGGACTGAGATTAGAGAAATTATTTCAGGACAGTCGTTCACCATGAATACCGGACTCTGAGTGGGACAAGTTATGTTTTCTTAACACAACTTCCTGTGAGTTGTCATCGTGAGATTCGAGTCCTGCACGTAGCTGTGAATTTCAGAGGGGGGAAGTAGAGGAGGGGTGGGGGGCTTGCTTTGAAGTCACCAAAAGTCCATATCAAGATACAATTCAAATTGTCACCATTCAGCCCAGCACTGAGGGCCAGACAACAGCGAAGAAAATATAGACTTTTAAGGCCTGATCTTGAATATATAGGCCTTATTTAGTGCCAAATGGTGCCTGCTGCACAGTGCAGGGACGTTGAGTGGAACACCATAGGTGCCTCCCCGGGCCACATGCAGAGGGCCAAGGGGGCAGAGAGCCCTGCTAGGGGCCCCCAGTGTCGCTTTCCGATAGACTTTCCATGTCATAAAGTCTGGCATGGAAAGGCTGTTGGAAACTGACATCATAATCCCGACGACGGAAACGCCGTCCTTAAGGGATTATGAAGAGTTTCCGACCGACGGACGGATTGTGTCGATCGGTCCCTCCGACTGCTGCCTCCGACTGCACGCATCGTAATGCAACAGTAGATGCGGTTTGGACCGCAACCGACAAACCATCGGTTGGTCGGTCAGTTGCGGTCCGAACTACATCGTAATCAGCCCCTTAGTGATTTGCTCAGAATCACGAGGTGTTTGAGCCTCCCGCCAGACTTGAACTATATTCGTCTATTTTTTAAAATTTTGCCCACTTTGGCAAACGTGATGCTGGCAAAGTTTATTTTAAATATAAGACGATAAAACACAGACATGTGTGACAGAGGCAGGATGTTCCTGCTGCTTCTCAAAGCCACTGGCTACATTCCCTGTGGAATAAAAATCCTGTGCTTTAGGGTGGATTTCTGGCAGTGGGGGGAATGGATAGTGTGGATGGCGCTGTTGTCACTCAGGCTCAAGGGTAGCCTGGAGTGGTAGTGGGCTAAACTGAAAATCCATTTATCTACAGCTTGACGCGACAACTTTTTCGAGAGAGACATCCAGTTTCATTAAACTGGCACCAGAAAAGTGGCACTTTGCCTTGTCGCAGGTCTGCCAACTGACACAGTGCCACCATGTGACACACATTTCATGCCTCATAACAAAACCGCACAGTGTAGAGGCACAATCACAGGGTGTGCTGGAAACCCTTGCACAGAAGAGGTTTCCAGCTCAGGTGACAATGCCATACATAGCAGGGCTCTAATTAAAACGGTTCACTGACAAAATATCGATGTTAAAAATATAGAAGTAAAAAATATCGATGCAAAAATATAGAATGCAAAAATATCGACTCCCTGTACTTAAACAGGTAAGTACAAAAATATTGATGTAAAAAATATCGTTGTACGAAATATTGAATTTTATATATATATATAATATAAAATAATGAATATTAAATATGTTAAATAATGAAATTAATAAAAAAAAATAAAGTAGATTTAATTAAATTTAAAAAAATATAATAAATAAACTTAATTAAAAAAGTTAAACACATACATAATAATTCATATATATTTACTTTCAAACAATTAAACTATTAATTTTAATTTATTTTATAATTTAAAAATTATATGAAAATTTACTATATATATATATATATTATCTACTGGCGGTCGCCAGTAGATAGTTATAGTTACAACCTATTATCCATAGGAAATCCGCGACATTCTATTTGAAATAACTCTCTTGCCGGTTGACGTATCTTCGCAAAATTTTCAAACTTTGTGGGGCGCTCCGGTCCGCTCCTACCCTGAAAGTCTCGGGGGATTCGGTCAAGCGGGGGCCGAGAAAAAGGGGGTCCCAAAACGCGTTTTCCCCATGCAATTTTCCATAGGAAACTTTAGACACGGCTACAGCCCGAACTGCTGAACGGAATTACACCAAATTTGGCAAAGAGGTAGTTCTTGGTTCAGAAAGAACCTTTTTGTTAAATGGTGTAAATCCGTTCAGTAGTTGCTGAGAAAATCAAAAGTAAAAAGATAGATATATCTAGGGCCGCGGATCCTCCCGAGCACGAGCTTTATGTTAATTGGCTGTCAACACTCCAAATCAGGAAGTGTTGGCAGCCATTTTATCCTCGGTAGAACCGAGGGACAGAAACAAGTGCGCAAAGCGCACAAAGGGGGCAGGGTAGAAACACCCTGACCCCCTAGGTCTGCTCAGGGGGTCCCACAAGGACCCCCTGGGCAAAAAATTTTTTTTTTTTTTTTTTTTTAAATCGGCAGGATGCGCTCAGGGAGCGCGAATCCTGCCGAAAAAAAAAAAAATCGAAGCGCGGTCTCCCGCGCTTTGATGTTAATTGGCCCCCGGGTGGGCCAAGTCCCGAGGGCATGCTGAGGGGGTTAATTTTATGTGTGGGGGCCTCTAAGGCGCCCCAAGCCCGGGGACCACCACCCCCGGGGCTTTATGTATAATGGTGCGGGAGGGCTCTGAGCCCTCCCGCAGCCCCGAGGACCACCACCTCCCCGGGGCTTCTTTTTTAAATTAAAAACCTGTGTGGGGGGCTTTATGTATAATGGTGCGGGAGGGCTCTGAGCCCTCCCGCAGCCCGGGGACCACCACCTCCCGGGGCTTCTTTTTTTAAATTAAAAACCTGTGTGGGGGGCTCCAGCCCCCACACGCCCGGGGACCACCACTTCCCCGGGGCACTAAGAAAAATTAAAATGGGGGTCCGTTTTGGACCCCCAAGCCCGGGGACCACCACCTCCCCGGGGCTTTCAAAATGTAGGGAGGGGGGCCGCGCGGCCTCCCTCCTGGAGCCTGTGGTGGCCCTGGGGACCGCCACCCCCAGGGCCGGCTCCTGCAGTGTCCCGGGGTGCCTACCCCCGGGACACTGCTGTTTGCAATGACAGGACGGGAGCCTCGCGGCTCCCGTCCTGTCATTGCAAACTTGCTTTGGATATTGGAAGAGAGAGCAGGAAACCTGCTCTCTCTTCCAATATCCAAAGCCGATAGCTTTCCACATGGGGAGCTGCATCTTAGCAGCTCCCCATGTGTGCAAGCTATGCCGGCTCCCGTAGGACACGGGGAGCCGGCGGGACTGTGGGGGCTTGGGGACCCCCACAGTCCCCAACGAGAGGCCAGGCCCCGGGGATGGGGTCCCCGGGGCCATAAGTGGCCACAAAGGGGGGCCACGCAGCCCCCTCCCCAAAGTAAAAAAATTGAGAAAAAGTGCAAGGCCGGCCCGGGGGATGGGGTCCCCGGGGCCTTAAATGGCCTGAGGAGGGGGGCCACGCAGCCCCCCTCCAAATAAAAAAAAAAAGAGGCCATGCCCCGGGGGATGGGGTCCCCGGGGCCAATACAGGCCCAGGGAAGGGGGGCCACGCGGCCCCCTTCCCGTGTTTTTTTTTTATTTTTATTTTTTTAAAAAGGGGTAAGGCCCTGGGGGATGGGGTCCCCAGGGCCTAAAAATAGGAAAAAGGAAGGGGGGCCACACAGCCCCCCTTCAGGGGCAAAAAAAAAAAAAAAAAAAACGATCGGCCCTGTAGGCCCCGCCCCCTTCCTTCACCACTCTGCAAACGCGCCCCCTGGCGCGTTTGCAGAGGGGGAACGAATTCCCCTTGAATACTGGGGGTCCCTGGGGGCCAACTAGCCCACCAGGAACCTCCAGTATGCGCCAGGGGGCTGCCTTGCAGAGAGGTGTACAGAGGCCACGCCCCTTTACACCTCTCTGCAACGCAGCTCTATGGCGCTTTTTGGAGGTATATGGTGGGCTAGTTGCACCCCAGGGACCCTCAGGATTCAAGGGGAGTTAATCCCCCGACTTAAAACGCGCCACGGGGCGCGTTTGCACAGTGGTGAAGGGAGGGGCGGGGCTTCAGGTGACATGTGTGCAAACAGGCCCCGTGGCGCGTTTTAAGATGGGGAATTAAATCCTCTTCAATCCTGAGGGTCCCTGGGGGCCAACTAGCCCAACAGGTACGTCCAGAAAGCGCCACAGAGCTGCGTTGCAGAGAGGTGTAAAAGGGGTGTGGCCTCTGTACACGTCTCTGCAACGCAGCCCCTAGCGCATACTGGAGGTTCCTGGTGGGCTAGTTGGCCCGTAGGGACCCTCATGATTCAAGGGGACTTAATCCCCCAACTTAAAACGCGCCACGGGGCTCGTTTGCACAGATGTCACCTCAGGCCCCGCCCCTCCCTTCACCATTGTGCAAATATTCCTCTAAAATCAGCCGAAATACGAATTCTGATTTACTCACCTGTTATCAGGAGAGACCTCAGTGCTGCATCTTTCAGCCCAGTACTAATCCTGAAAAGTAATTTTAACCGTACTTACCAGTAACTTGAATTTCCTTCCATAGGCTAACATTGACTGGTTTCACTTGGAAATTCTTCTAAGTGTGGAGTTTTGGAACTTTAAAATATTCCTCTAAAAACAGCCGAAATACGAATTCCGATTTACTCACCTGTTATCAGGAGAGACCTCAGTGCTGTATCTTTCAGCCCAGTACTGGTCCTGAAAAGTAATTTTAACCGTACTTACCAGTAACTTGAATTTCCTTCCAGAGGCTAACATTGACTGGTTTCACTTGGAAATTCTTCTAAGTGTGGAGTTTTGGAACTTTAAAATATTCCTCTAAAATCAGCCGAAATACGAATTCTGATTTACTCACCTGTTATCAGGAGAGACCTCAGTGCTGCATCTTTCAGCCCAGTACTGATCCTCAAAAGTAATTTTAACCGTACTTACCGGTAACTTGAATTTCCTTCATAGGCTAACATTGACTGGTTTCACTTGGAAATTCTTCTAAGTGTGGAGTTTTGGAACTTTAAAATATTCCTCTAAAATCAGCCGAAATACGAATTCCGATTTACTCACCTGTTATCAGGAGAGACCTCAGTGCTGCATCTTTCAGCCCAGTACTGATCCTCAAAAGTAATTTTAACCGTACTTACCAGTAACTTGAATTTCCTTCCATAGGATATCATTGCCTGCTTTTTGCTGAAAAAGTTTCTAAGTGTTGATTTTTGAAACATACAAATATTCCTCTAAAATCAGCCGAAATCGAAATCTGAATTCTGATTTACTCACCTGTTATCAGGAGAGACCTCAGTGCTGCATCTTTCAGCCCAGTACTGGTCCTGAAAAGTAATTTTAACCGTACTTACCAGTAACTTGAATTTCCTTCCATAGGCTAACATTGACTGGTTTCACTTGGAAATTCTTCTAAGTGTGGAGTTTTGGAACTTTAAAATATTCCTCTAAAATCAGCCGAAATACGAATTCCGATTTACTCACCTGTTATCAGGAGAGACCTCAGTGCTGCATCTTTCAGCCCAGTACTGGTCCTGAAAAGTAATTTTAACCGTACTTACCAGTAACTTGAATTTCCTTCCATAGGCTAACATTGACTGGTTTCACTTGGAAATTCTTCTAAGTGTGGAGTTTTGGAACTTTAAAATATTCCTCTAAAATCAGCCGAAATACGAATTCCGATTTACTCACCTGTTATCAGGAGAGACCTCAGTGCTGCATCTTTCAGCCCAGTACTGGTCCTGAAAAGTAATTTTAACCGTACTTACCAGTAACTTGAATTTCCTTCCACAGGCTAACATTGACTGGTTTCACTTGGAAATTCTTCTAAGTGTGGAGTTTTGGAACTTTAAAATATTCCTCTAAAATCAGCCGAAATACGAATTCCGATTTACTCACCTGTTATCAGGAGAGACCTCAGTGCTGCATCTTTCAGCCCAGTACTGGTCCTGAAAAGTAATTTTAACCGTACTTACCAGTAACTTGAATTTCCTTCCATAGGCTAACATTGACTGGTTTCACTTGGAAATTCTTCTAAGTGTGGAGTTTTGGAACTTTAAAATATTCCTCTAAAATCAGCCGAAATACGAATTCCGATTTACTCACCTGTTATCAGGAGAGACCTCAGTGCTGCATCTTTCAGCCCAGTACTGGTCCTGAAAAGTAATTTTAACCGTACTTACCAGTAACTTGAATTTCCTTCCATAGGCTAACATTGACTGGTTTCACTTGGAAATTCTTCTAAGTGTGGAGTTTTGGAACTTTAAAATATTCCTCTAAAATCAGCCGAAATACGAATTCCGATTTACTCACCTGTTATCAGGAGAGACCTCAGTGCTGCATCTTTCAGCCCAGTACTGGTCCTGAAAAGTAATTTTAACCGTACTTACCAGTAACTTGAATTTCCTTCCATAGGCTAACATTGACTGGTTTCACTTGGAAATTCTTCTAAGTGTGGAGTTTTGGAACTTTAAAATATTCATCTAAAATCAGCCGAAATACGAATTCCGATTTACTCATCTGTTATCAGGAGAGACCTCAGTGCTGCATCTTTCAGCCCAGTACTGATCCTCAAAAGTAATTTTAACCGTACTTACCAGTAACTTGAATTTCCTTCCATAGGATATCATTGCCTGCTTTTTGCTGAAAAAGTTTCTAAGTGTTGATTTTTGAAACATACAAATATTCCTCTAAAATCAGCCGAAATACGAATTCCGATTTACTCACCTGTTATAAGGAGAGACCTCAGTGCTGTATCTTTCAGCCCAGTACTGGTCCTGAAAAGTAATTTTAACCGTACTTACCAGTAACTTATATTTTCTTCCATAGGAATCCATTGTCTGGTTTTCAGCAGAAAAGTTTCAAAGTGTCGATTTTCACAAACTACAAATATTCCTTAAAAATCGCCTGTATGACTTAAACGCATTCTTTCAACTGTTTACAGGAGATGCACCAGTGCTGGATCCAGGATCCAACACTGAGTAAGAAAAAGTAACGATAACAGTTTTTACCTGCTAAGTGAATTTCCTAAAAATAGGATAACATTGGTGATTCTATGAGAAAAAGTTTCTAAGTGTCAACTTTTAAAATACAATAATATTCCTTAAAAATCACGACTGTAACCAAAACGCTTTTACTCAACTGTTTACAGGAGATGTACCAGGACTGAATCTAGGATCCAGTCCTGTGGTTAGAAAAGTAATCCATAAAGTAACTAATTGCATTTAACTAGAAATTCACATTGAGCTGAATGTTGCATTGTGTTTGAAAATGTGTTGCCCATTGCAACAACTGTAACTACTGTACTTAAAAGTCTATTGCCTATGTGCAAAGTATTTAAACTAAAGTAATTCATTCTGAGAAAGTATTTTTTGTAATGTAATGTATAATGTAATTACAATGTAATTTAAAAAATAAAATATGTAAAAGAAATTGTTTCTAAAAATGTAGTAAATCAGTATGAAAAAAATTAATATAAAAATTAATACATTTAAAAATTGTCATTTAAAAAACCTTTGAAATTCACTGAAAAAACCGTAGGTTTCAGGCACGTTATAGTTACAAATTAGCATTTTAAAAACCTTTGAAATTCACTGAAAAAACCATAGGTTTCAGACACGTTATAGTTAGAAATTAGCATTTAAAAAACCTTTGAAATTCACTGAAAAAAACCATAGGTTTTAGGGACAGTTATAGTTAGTTGGACATTGCACTCGTACAAAACCCGTGAAATTCCCCCGTTATAGTTAGTTCAGCTAACTATAACTCGCGCCCCGCAATGCACTGCTGATGACGTCACATATTACATCACTCATGACATGGTCAGTGACATCACTGATGACATCACTGATGACATCTCAAATGACATCATTGATGACATCATCCACGTGATAATCTGATGCAGCTCCTCACACCCTAATATAACCTTTGATACACCCAATCTAAATTACAGAGTGCCATTCGCAAAACCATAGACACTCCAACACCAATAACTACATACCCACTCACTGATTCTTAGGTCTACACACACACATCCACTCACTCACCCGTACAGTCACTCATACTTATGGTCACTCAGTACAGGACTATCATATGCACTCTTACTCCTATATAGACACTCAAACACCGCCACTCATCCATAGAGGTACTCACACACCTAGTCAGTCATGCAAATAATTAAACACACTGCCATTTACTCACCTATACAGTTATACACACACCAGCTCACTTAATCATACAAATACTAGCACATTGTTACGCTCTTATACAATCACTGATACAAGCACACACTCATCCATACAGCCACTATTACAATCACTCACTCTGCTTATAGCTATTTATATACTCCAATACACATATATACTGCCTTTCACATATGTAGTTACTCACACATGTACCACTGGGACATACATTCACTCACTAACACACTCTTACACACACTTACCCACCCATACAGTCTATCACAGATGCACTCTTGAAACCATCCACCCAGTGAATCACCCACTCACACATCTATGCACAGTCGCACACACCCCATCCACACAAACACTCAGGCACCCATACAGATACTCATAGAACCAATCAATAACCCATATAGACACTCATGTAGCTATTCGCAAATCCATGCATCCACTTACACACCAACAGACGGATACAGACATTCACACAGTTTAGTCACTAACCCATGCATTCAGTAAGATACGTTTAATCACTCACTTGTAGAGTCAGTCACGCACGTACTAAATCATCCATTCAGACACTTATACACCCACTCATTCTTCAATACGCCTTTCCCTATATATATTAAACATATTTAAACTTTACAGAAACACACAGTCACTGGATGATGTCATCAGTGATGTCATTTGAGATGTCATCAGTGATGTCATCAGTGATGTCACTGACCATGTCATGAGTGATGTAATATGTGACGTCATCAGCAGTGCATTGCGGGGCGCGAGTTATAGTTAGCTGAACTAACTATAACGGGGGAATTTCACGGGTTTTGTACGAGTGCAATGTCCAACTAACTATAACTGTCCCTAAAACCTATGGTTTTTTCAGTGAATTTCAAAGGTTTTTTAAATGCTAATTTCTAACTATAACGTGTCTGAAACCTATGGTTTTTTCAGTGAATTTCAAAGGTTTTTAAAATGCTAATTTGTAACTATAACGTGCCTGAAACCTACGGTTTTTTCAGTGAATATATATATATATATATATGCATATATATATATATATATCATCACCAAATGCCCGTAAGCTTTAGAAGCGCACTCGACAGCAAATGTAACCAAAGGTTTATTATCCAAGCAGGAAACTCGCATCAGCATTCCTTGGTAAAATAATCCATGACCTGACGCGTTTCGAGTGTTCTCCTCTTTTTCAAAGGTCAAAGGTAAGTATGCAGGCAGCGCAGGGAGTTTAAAACCTCAATGTACCGCCCTTAGTGGGCCGAGTTTTGTGCTCGGAAGGATTTCTGGGATCTGTAGTATTGTCCCACGCCAACTCACTCCCTTAGTAGGTCCCGCGTTGCAAACATACAATTAAAGTCCTTTTAAAACCCTAAGTGGGCCCCTGAATGCATCTTACGAGTTCAAAGTGTCCCCATCTGCTGTGCTGCATAACGAGTGAAGATACAGTTCTCACCTCGCAGCCTCCTTTTATCTTGTGGATGGTGCAGCTTCCCACGGCAGGGCCGCCGTGTAATTAGATCATCACCAAATGCCCGTAAGCTTTAGAAGCGCACTCGACAGCAAATGTAACCAAAGGTTTATTATCCAAGCAGGAAACTCGCATCAGCATTCCTTGGTAAAATAATCCATGACCTGACGCGTTTCGAGTGTTCTCCTCTTTTCAAAGGTCAAAGGTAAGTATGCAGGCAGCGCAGGGAGTTTAAAACCTCAATGTACCGCCCTTAGTGGGCCGAGTTTTGTGCTCGTAAGGATTTCTGGGATCTGTAGTATTGTCCCACGCCAACTCACTCCCTTAGTAGGTCCCGCGTTGCAAACATACAATTAAAGTCCTTTTAAAACCCTAAGTGGGCCCCTGAATGCATCTTACGAGTTCAAAGTGTCCCCATCTGCTGTGCTGCATAACGAGTGAAGATACAGTTCTCACCTCGCAGCCTCCTTTTATCTTGTGGATGGTGCAGCTTCCCACGGCAGGGCCGCCGTGTAATTAGATCATCACCAAATGCCCGTAAGCTTTAGAAGCGCACTCGACAGCAAATGTAGCCAAAGGTTTATTATCCAAGCAGGAAACTCGCATCAGCATTCCTTGGTAAAATAATCCATGACCTGACGCGTTTCGAGTGTTCTCCTCTTTTCAAAGGTCAAAGGTAAGTATGCAGGCAGCGCAGGGAGTTTAAAACCTCAATGTACCGCCCTTAGTGGGCCGAGTTTTGTGCTCGTAAGGATTTCTGGGATCTGTAGTATTGTCCCACGCCAACTCACTCCCTTAGTAGGTCCCGCGTTGCAAACATACAATTAAAGTCCTTTTAAAACCCTAAGTGGGCCCCTGAATGCATCTTACGAGTTCAAAGTGTCCCCATCTGCTGTGCTGCATAACGAGTGAAGATACAGTTCTCACCTCGCAGCCTCCTTTTATCTTGTGGATGGTGCAGCTTCCCACGGCAGGGCCGCCGTGTAATTAGATCATCACCAAATGCCCGTAAGCTTTAGAAGCGCACTCGACAGCAAATGTAACCAAAGGTTTATTATCCAAGCAGGAAACTCGCATCAGCATTCCTTGGTAAAATAATCCATGACCTGACGCGTTTCGAGTGTTCTCCTCTTTTTCAAAGGTCAAAGGTAAGTATGCAGGCAGCACAGGGAGTTTAAAACCTCAATGTACCGCCCTTAGTGGGCCGAGTTTTGTGCTCGTAAGGATTTCTGGGATCTGTAGTATTGTCCCACGCCAACTCACTCCCTTAGTAGGTCCCGCGTTGCAAACATACAATTAAAGTCCTTTTAAAACCCTAAGTGGGCCCCTGAATGCATCTTACGAGTTCAAAGTGTCCCCATCTGCTGTGCTGCATAACGAGTGAAGATACAGTTCTCACCTCGCAGCCTCCTTTTATCTTGTGGATGGTGCAGCTTCCCACGGCAGGGCCGCCGTGTAATTAGATCATCACCAAATGCCCGTAAGCTTTAGAAGCGCACTCGACAGCAAATGTAACCAAAGGTTTATTATCCAAGCAGGAAACTCGCATCAGCATTCCTTGGTAAAATAATCCATGACCTGACGCGTTTCGAGTGTTCTCCTCTTTTCAAAGGTCAAAGGTAAGTATGCAGGCAGCGCAGGGAGTTTAAAACCTCAATGTACCGCCCTTAGTGGGCCGAGTTTTGTGCTCGTAAGGATTTCTGGGATCTGTAGTATTGTCCCACGCCAACTCACTCCCTTAGTAGGTCCCGCGTTGCAAACATACAATTAAAGTCCTTTTAAAACCCTAAGTGGGCCCCTGAATGCATCTTACGAGTTCAAAGTGTCCCCATCTGCTGTGCTGCATAACGAGTGAAGATACAGTTCTCACCTCGCAGCCTCCTTTTATCTTGTGGATGGTGCAGCTTCCCACGGCAGGGCCGCCGTGTAATTAGATCATCACCAAATGCCCGTAAGCTTTAGAAGCGCACTCGACAGCAAATGTAACCAAAGGTTTATTATCCAAGCAGGAAACTCGCATCAGCATTCCTTGGTAAAATAATCCATGACCTGACGCGTTTCGAGTGTTCTCCTCTTTTCAAAGGTCAAAGGTAAGTATGCAGGCAGCGCAGGGAGTTTAAAACCTCAATGTACCGCCCTTAGTGGGCCGAGTTTTGTGCTCGGAAGGATTTCTGGGATCTGTAGTATTGTCCCACGCCAACTCACTCCCTTAGTAGGTCCCGCGTTGCAAACATACAATTAAAGTCCTTTTAAAACCCTAAGTGGGCCCCTGAATGCATCTTACGAGTTCAAAGTGTCCCCATCTGCTGTGCTGCATAACGAGTGAAGATACAGTTCTCACCTCGCAGCCTCCTTTTATCTTGTGGATGGTGCAGCTTCCCACGGCAGGGCCGCCGTGTAATTAGATCATCACCAAATGCCCGTAAGCTTTAGAAGCGCACTCGACAGCAAATGTAACCAAAGGTTTATTATCCAAGCAGGAAACTCGCATCAGCATTCCTTGGTAAAATAATCCATGACCTGACGCGTTTCGAGTGTTCTCCTCTTTTCAAAGGTCAAAGGTAAGTATGCAGGCAGCGCAGGGAGTTTAAAACCTCAATGTACCGCCCTTAGTGGGCCGAGTTTTGTGCTCGGAAGGATTTCTGGGATCTGTAGTATTGTCCCACGCCAACTCACTCCCTTAGTAGGTCCCGCGTTGCAAACATACAATTAAAGTCCTTTTAAAACCCTAAGTGGGCCCCTGAATGCATCTTACGAGTTCAAAGTGTCCCCATCTGCTGTGCTGCATAACGAGTGAAGATACAGTTCTCACCTCGCAGCCTCCTTTTATCTTGTGGATGGTGCAGCTTCCCACGGCAGGGCCGCCGTGTAATTAGATCATCACCAAATGCCCGTAAGCTTTAGAAGCGCACTCGACAGCAAATGTAACCAAAGGTTTATTATCCAAGCAGGAAACTCGCATCAGCATTCCTTGGTAAAATAATCCATGACCTGACGCGTTTCGAGTGTTCTCCTCTTTTTCAAAGGTCAAAGGTAAGTATGCAGGCAGCGCAGGAGTTTAAAACCTCAATGTACCGCCCTTAGTGGGCCGAGTTTTGTGCTCGGAAGGATTTCTGGGATCTGTAGTATTGTCCCACGCCAACTCACTCCCTTAGTAGGTCCCGCGTTGCAAACATACAATTAAAGTCCTTTTAAAACCCTAAGTGGGCCCCTGAATGCATCTTACGAGTTCAAAGTGTCCCCATCTGCTGTGCTGCATAACGAGTGAAGATACAGTTCTCACCTCGCAGCCTCCTTTTAGCTTGTGGATGGTGCAGCTTCCCACGGCAGGGCCGCCGTGTAATTAGATCATCACCAAATGCCCGTAAGCTTTAGAAGCGCACTCGACAGCAAATGTAACCAAAGGTTTATTATCCAAGCAGGAAACTCGCATCAGCATTCCTTGGTAAAATAATCCATGACCTGACGCGTTTCGAGTGTTCTCCTCTTTTCAAAGGTCAAAGGTAAGTATGCAGGCAGCGCAGGGAGTTTAAAACCTCAATGTACCGCCCTTAGTGGGCCGAGTTTTGTGCTCGTAAGGATTTCTGGGATCTGTAGTATTGTCCCACGCCAACTCACTCCCTTAGTAGGTCCCGCGTTGCAAACATACAATTAAAGTCCTTTTAAAACCCTAAGTGGGCCCCTGAATGCATCTTACGAGTTCAAAGTGTCCCCATCTGCTGTGCTGCATAACGAGTGAAGATACAGTTCTCACCTCGCAGCCTCCTTTTATCTTGTGGATGGTGCAGCTTCCCACGGCAGGGCCGCCGTGTAATTAGATCATCACCAAATGCCCGTAAGCTTTAGAAGCGCACTCGACAGCAAATGTAACCAAAGGTTTATTATCCAAGCAGAAACTCGCATCAGCATTCCTTGGTAAAATAATCCATGACCTGACGCGTTTCGAGTGTTCTCCTCTTTTCAAAGGTCAAAGGTAAGTATGCAGGCAGCGCAGGGAGTTTAAAACCTCAATGTACCGCCCTTAGTGGGCCGAGTTTTGTGCTCGTAAGGATTTCTGGGATCTGTAGTATTGTCCCACGCCAACTCACTCCCTTAGTAGGTCCCGCGTTGCAAACATACAATTAAAGTCCTTTTAAAACCCTAAGTGGGCCCCTGAATGCATCTTACGAGTTCAAAGTGTCCCCATCTGCTGTGCTGCATAACGAGTGAAGATACAGTTCTCACCTCGCAGCCTCCTTTTATCTTGTGGATGGTGCAGCTTCCCACGGCAGGGCCGCCCGTGTAATTAGATCATCACCAAATGCCCGTAAGCTTTAGAAGCGCACTCGACAGCAAATGTAACCAAAGGTTTATTATCCAAGCAGGAAACTCGCATCAGCATTCCTTGGTAAAATAATCCATGACCTGACGCGTTTCGAGTGTTCTCCTCTTTTCAAAGGTCAAAGGTAAGTATGCAGGCAGCGCAGGAGTTTAAAACCTCAATGTACCGCCCTTAGTGGGCCGAGTTTTGTGCTCGTAAGGATTTCTGGGATCTGTAGATTTGTCCCACGCCAACTCACTCCCTTAGTAGGTCCCGCGTTGCAAACATACAATTAAAGTCCTTTTAAAACCCTAAGTGGGCCCCTGAATGCATCTTACGAGTTCAAAGTGTCCCCATCTGCTGTGCTGCATAACGAGTGAAGATACAGTTCTCACCTCGCAGCCTCCTTTTATCTTGTGGATGGTGCAGCTTCCCACGGCAGGGCCGCCGTGTAATTAGATCATCACCAAATGCCCGTAAGCTTTAGAAGCGCACTCGACAGCAAATGTAACCAAAGGTTTATTATCCAAGCAGGAAACTCGCATCAGCATTCCTTGGTAAAATAATCCATGAC
Organism: Calotriton arnoldi; assembly: GCA_963921515.1. NCBI lineage: Eukaryota > Metazoa > Chordata > Amphibia > Caudata > Salamandridae > Calotriton > Calotriton arnoldi. The sequence goes on along the minus strand of CAWUFW010000109.1, from coordinate 4,589,242 downwards.
CTGAAGCGTTTCGAGTGTTCTCCTCTTTTTCAAAGGTCAAAGGTAAGTATGCAGGCAGCGCAGGGAGTTTAAAACCTCAATGTACCGCCCTTAGTGGGCCGAGTTTTGTGCTCGTAAGGATTTCTGGGATCTGTAGTATTGTCCCACGCCAACTCACTCCCTTAGTAGGTCCCGCGTCTTCACTCGTTATGCAGCACAGCAGATGGGGACACTTTGAACTCGTAAGATGCATTCAGGGGCCCACTTAGGGTTTTAAAAGGACCTTAATTGTATGTTTGCAACGCGGGACCTACTAAGGGAGTGAGTTGGCGTGGGACAATACTACAGATCCCAGAAATCCTTACGAGCACAAAACTCGGCCCACTAAGGGCGGTACATTGAGGTTTTAAACTCCCTGCGCTGCCTGCATACTTACCTTTGACCTTTGAAAAGAGGAGAACACTCGAAACGCGTCAGGTCATGGATTATTTTACCAAGGAATGCTGATGCGAGTTTCCTGCTTGGATAATAAACCTTTGGTTACATTTGCTGTCGAGTGCGCTTCTAAAGCTTACGGGCATTTGGTGATGATCTAATTACACGGCGGCCCTGCCGTGGAAGCTGCACCATCCACAAGATAAAAGGAGGCTGCGAGGTGAGAACTGTATCTTCACTGCGTTATGCAGCACAGCAGATGGGGACACTTTGAACTCGTGAAGATGCATTCAGGGCCCACTTAGGGTTTTAAAAGGACTTTAATTGTATGTTTGCAACGCGGACCTACTAAGGGAGTGAGTTGGCGTGGGACAATACTACAGATCCCAGAAATCCTTACGAGCACAAAACTCGGCCCACTAAGGGCGGTACATTGAGGTTTTAAACTCCCTGCGCTGCCTGCATACTTACCTTTGACCTTTGAAAAGAGGAGAACACTCAAACGCGTCAGGTCATGGATTATTTTACCAAGGAATGCTGATGCGAGTTTCCTGCTTGGATAATAAACCTTTAGTTACATTTGCTGTCGAGTGCGCTTCTAAAGCTTACGGGCATTTGGTGATGATCTAATTACACGGCGGCCTGCCGTGGGAAGCTGCACCATCCACAAGATAAAAGGAGGCTGCGAGGTGAGAACTGTATCTTCACTCGTTATGCAGCACAGCAGATGGGGACACTTTGAACTCGTAAGATGCATTCAGGGGCCCACTTAGGGTTTTAAAAGGACTTTAATTGTATGTTTGCAACGCTGGACCTACTAAGGGAGTGAGTTGGCGTGGGCAATACTACAGATCCCAGAAATCCTTACGAGCACAAAACCTCGGCCCACTAAGGGCGGTACATTGAGGTTTTAAACTCCTGCGCTGCCTGCATACTTACCTTTGACCTTTGAAAAGAGGAGAACACTCGAAACGCGTCAGGTCATGGATTATTTTACCAAGGAATGCTGATGCGAGTTTCCTGCTTGGATAATAAACCTTTGGTTACATTTGCTGTCGAGTGCGCTTCAAAGCTTACGGGCATTTAGTGATGATATATATATATATATATATATATATACATATATATATATATATATATATATATATACCAATAACATAAAATCTAATAAAAAAAACCATCTATTATAAATTAAAACATTAAACTATTTAAAAATCTTCAAACTAAAATTTTCTACTCAAGTGAGTGCATCAGTTGAGAAACTGTTGGATAGTGAAGGGGTAAAAATTACTATTCCCACTCCAGTGAGTGCAACAGTAGGGAAAGTGTTGGATAGCGGAGGGGTAAAAATTACTATTCCCACTCCAGTGAGTGTAACAGTAGGGAAAGTGTTGGATAGCGGAGGGGTAAAAATTACCATTCCCACTGCAGTGAGTGCAACAGTAGGGAAAGTGTTGGATAGCGGAGGGGTAAAAATTACTATTCCCACTCCAGTGAGTGCAAAAGTAGGAAAAGTGTTGGATAGCGGAGGGGTAAAAATTACTATTCCCACTCCAGTGAGTGCAACAGTAGAGAAAGTGTTGAATAGCGGAGGGGTAAATATTGCTATTCCCACTCCAGTGAGTGCAACAGTAGGGAAAGTGTTGGATAGCGGAGGGGTAGAAATTACTATTCCCACTCCAGTGAGTGTCACAGTAGGGAAAGTGTTGGATAGCGGAGGGGTAAAAATTTAAATTCCCACTCCAGTGAGTGCAACAGCAGGGAAAGTGTTGGATAGCGGAGGGGTAAAAATTACTATTCCAACTCCAGTGAGTGCAACAGTAGGGAAAGTGTTAGATAGTGGAGGGGTAAAAATTATGATCCCCACTCCAGTGAGTGCAACAGTAGGGAAAGTGTTGGATAATGGAGGGGTAAAAATTATTCCGACTCCAGTGAGTGCAACAGTAGAGAAAGTGTTGGATAGTGGTGGGATAAAATGTACTATTCCCACTCCAATAATTCTAAAAGTAGGGAAAGTGTTGGATAGCGGAGGGGTAAAAATTAGTATTCCAACTCCAGTGAGTGCAACAGTAGGGAAAGTGTTGGATAGCGGAGGGGTAAAAATTGCTATATCCACTCCAGTGAGTGCAACAGTAGGGAAAGTGTTGGATAGCGGAGGGGTAAAAATTGCTGTTGCACTCCAGTGACTGCAACAGTAGGGAAAGTGTTGGATAGCGGAGGGGTAGAAATTACTATTCCCACTCCAGTGAGTGTAACAGTAGGGAAAGTGTTGGATAGCGAAGGATTAAAAATTACTATTCCCACTCCAGTGAGTGCAACAGTAGTTAAAGTGTTGGATAGCGGAGAGGTAAAAATTAATATTCCATCTCCAGTGAGTGCAACAGTAGGGAAAGTGTTGGATAGTGGAGGGGTAAAAATTACGACTCCCACTCCAGTGAGTGCAACAGTAGGGAAAGTGTTGGATAGTGGCGGGATAAAATGTACTATTCCCACTCCAATAATTGTAAAAGTAGGGAAAGTGTTGGATAAAGGGGGGGTAAAAATTGCTATTCCCACTCCAGTGAGAGCAACAGTAGGGAAAGTGTTGGTTAGCGGAGGGGTAGAAATTACTATTCCCACTCCAGTGAGTGTCACAGTAGGGAAAGTGTTGGATAGCGGAGGAGTAAAAATTAAAATTCCCACTCCAGTGAGTGCAACAGTAGGGAAAGTGTTGGATAGCGGAGGGGTAAAAATTACTATTCCAACTCCAGTGAGTGCAACAGTAGGGAAAGTGTTGGATAGTGGAGTGGTAAAAATTATGATTCCCACTCCAGTGAGTGCAACAGTAGGAAAAGTGTTGAATAATGGGGGGGTAAAAATTATTCCCACTCCAGTGAGTGCAACAGTAGAGAAAGTGTTGGATAGTGGCGGGATAAAATGTACTATTCCCACTCCAATAATTGTAAAAGTAGGGAAAGTGTTGGATAAAGGTGGGGTAAAATTACTATTCCCACTCCAGTGAGTGCAACAGTAGGGAAAGTGTTGGATAGCGGAGGGGTAAACATTGCTATTCCCACTCCAGTGAGTGCAACAGTAGGGAAAGTGTTGGATAGCGGAGGGGTAGAAATTACTATTCCCACTCCAGTGAGTGTCACAGTAGGGAAAGTGTTGGATAGCGGAGTGGTAAAAATTAAAATTCCCACTCCAGTGAGTGCAACAGTAGGGAAAGTGTTTTATAGCGGAGGGGTAAAAATTACTATTCCAACTCCAGTGAGTGCAACAGTAGGGAAAGTGTTGGATAGTGGAGGGGTAAAAATTATGATTCCCACTCCAGTGAGTGCAACAGTAGGGAAAGTGTTGGATAATGGAAGGTTAAAAATTATTCCCACTCCAGTGAGTGTAACAGTAGAGAAAGTGTTGGATAATGGCGGGATAAAATATACTATTCCCACTCCAATAATTGTAAAAGTAGGGAAAGTGTTGGATAAAAGGGGGGGGGTAAAAATTACTATTCCCACTCCAGTGAGTGCAACAGTAGGGAAAGTGTTGGATAGCGGAGGGGTAAAAACTACTATTCCAACTCCAGTGAGTGCAACAGTAGGGAAAGTGTTGGATAGCGGAGGGGTAAAAATTACTATTCCCACTCCAGTGAGTGTAACAGTAGGGAAAGTGTTGGATAGCGGAGGGGTAAACATTACTATTCCCACTCCAGTGAGTGCAACAGTAGGGAAAGTGTTGGATAGCGGAGGGGTAAAAATTACTATTCCAACTCCAGTGAGTGCAACAGTAGGGAAAGTGTTGGATAGCGGAGGGGTAAAAATTGCTATATCCACTCCAGTGAGTGCAACAGTAGGGAAAGTGTTGGATAGCGGAGGGGTAAAAATTACTATTCCAACTCCAGTGAGTGCAACAGTAGGGAAAGTGTTGGATAGCGGAGGGGTAAAATTACTATTCCCACTCCAGTGAGTGTAACAGTAGGGAAAGTGTTGGGTAGCGGTGGGGTAAAAATTACTATTCCCACTCCAGTGAGTGCAACAGTAGGGAAAGTGTTGGATAATGGAGGGGTAAAAATTATTCCCACTCCAGTGAGTGCAACAGTAGAGAAAGTGTTGGATAGTGGCGGGATAAAATGTACTATTCCCACTCCAATAATTGTAAAAGTAGGGAAAGTGTTGGATAAAGGTGGGGTAAAAATTACTATTCCCACTCCAGTGAGTGCAACAGTAGGGAAAGTGTTGGATAGCGGAGGGGTAAACATTGCTATTCCCACTCCAGTGAGTGCAACAGTAGGGAAAGTGTTGGATAGCGGAGGGGTAGAAATTACTATTCCCACTCCAGTGAGTGTCACAGTAGGGAAAGTGTTGGATAGCGGAGTGGTAAAAATTAAAATTCCCACTCCAGTGAGTGCAACAGTAGGGAAAGTGTTTTATAGCGGAGGGGTAAAAATTACTATTCCAACTCCAGTGAGTGCAACAGTAGGGAAAGTGTTGGATAGTGGAGGGTAAAAATTATGATTCCCACTCCAGTGAGTGCAACAGTAGGGAAAGTGTTGGATAATGGAAGGTTAAAAATTATTCCCACTCCAGTGAGTGCAACAGTAGAGAAAGTGTTGGATAATGGCGGGATAAAATGTACTATTCCCACTACAATAATTGTAAAAGTAGGGAAAGTGTTGGATCAAAGGGGGTAAAAATTACTATTCCCACTCCAGTGAGTGTAACAGTAGGGAAAGTGTTGGATAGCGGAGGGGTAAAAATTACTATTCCCACTCCAGTGAGTGCAACAGTAGGGAAAGTGTTGGATAGCGGAGGGGTAAAAATTACTATTCCAACTCCAGTGAGTGCAACAGTAGGGAAAGTGTTGGATAGCGGAGGGGTAAAAATTGCTATATCCACTCCAGTGAGTGCAACAGTAGGGAAAGTGTTGGATAGCGGAGGGGTAAAAATTACTATTCCAACTCCAGTGAGTGCAACAGTAGGGAAAGTGTTGGATAGCGGATGGGTAAAAATTACTATTCCCACTCCAGTGAGTGTAACAGTAGGGAAAGTGTTGGGTAGCGGCGGGGTAAAAATTACTATTCCCACTCCAGTGAGTGCAACAGTAGGGAAAGTGTTGGATAGCGGAGGGGTAAAAATTACTATTCCAACTCCAGTGAGTGCAACAGTAGGGAAAGTATTGGATAGCGGAGGGGTAAAAATTGCTATATCCACTCCAGTGAGTACAACAGTAGGGAAAGTGTTGGATAGCGGAGGGGTAAAAATTGCTGTTGCACTCCAGTGAGTGCAACAGTAGGGAAAGTGTTGGATAGCGGAGGGGTAGAAATTACTATTCCCACTCCAGTGAGTGTAACAGTAGGGAAAGTGTTGGATAGCGAAGGGTTAAAAATTACTATTCCCACTTCAGTGAGTGCAACAGTAGGGAAAGTGTTGGATAGCGGAGAGGTAAAAATTACTATTCCATCTCCAGTGAGTGCAACAGTAGGGAAAGTGTTGGATAGTGGAGGGGTAAAAATTACGACTCCCACTCCAGTGAGTGCAACAGTAGGGAAAGTGTTGGATAGTGGCGGGATAAAATGTACTATTCCCACTCCAATAATTGTAAAAGTAGGGAAAGTGTTGGATAAAGGGGGGGGGGGTAAAAATTACTATTCCCACTCCAGTGAGTGCAACAGTAGGGAAAGTGTTGGATAGCAGAGGGGTAAAAATACTATGCCCACTCCAGTGAGTGCAACAGTAGGGAAAGTGTTGGACAGCGGAGTGGTAAAAATTATTATTCCTACCCCAGTGAGTGCAACAGTAGGGAAAGTGTTGGATAACGGTGGGGTAAAAATGATTCCCACTCCAGTGAGTGCAACTGTAGAGAAAGTGTTGGATAAAGGGGGGGTAAAAATTACTATTCCTACTCCAGTGAGTGCAACAGTAGGAAAAGTGTTGGGTGGCAGAGGAGTAACAATTAATATTCTCACTCCAGTCAGTTCAAAATTAAAAACAAACAGAATTTTAACAATAAAAATATTTAAAAAATAAAGTACATTTAAAAATGTATAAATGTTAAAAATTCAAATGCATAAATATTTATATTAACTTTAAAAAAACATATAATGTTAAATACAGATTACAAATACCTACAAATATTATATTAAATAAAATAAAAAATAATTTACCAACAAATAAAAAAAAAAATATTTAGAAACAAAAACATGAATTATTACATAAATTTACTTTTTTTTATTTTCTACCCTATAACACCACACAATTCACAACCCACATCTAAATTTTAAAAAAATGTACTTCCTCAACTAACATAATTTATTACCAATTAAAGAAATATTATTCATTAAAAAACAAATTAAAACTCATAAAAATTATTTAACTTCCCACACTTTACCTATACAATCCCCACAACCCACAGCTAAAAATAAACTGTACAAAAATTAATTACACAATTAAAACCTATTTTCAATTAAAAAACCGAATAGTATTTAACAACTAATTATAAAGTAAGTAAAATTAATTTACTCCCACACTGTACAAATACCCTAATTAAATATTAATTAATTATTAATATTAATGAGCAACTAATTTTTAATTAATTAAAGAAAAATTACTTCCCACCCTTTACCCCAATAAACCCCACAACCCACACCTAAAATTAATTATACATATTCCTTTTAAAAAAAATAATTTTCTGTTAATTATTTAATATTAATTAACAACAAATTATTAATTAATTAAACATAAATGACTTCCCACCCTTTACCCCATAAACCCCACTACCCACACCTAAAAAAATCACACAATTACCACATTTAATTATCAACTACTAAGTATCACACTCCTACAAGTGTCACAATTCAGAATAGTGCAGGCCACCAAAGCTGTAAGAACGGCTTGGGCGGTAGGTATTAGCCATTTTTAATGTATATTAAATTAATGAACAACTGTTGTTCTACTCATCTGTAAATTAGACAGACAGCACCACCATGTGTCAAACTGTCATAAGCGCCGGTGTTGACAATTAAATGCCGATGCTGAGCAACGGAAACCACCTGCTCAAATTAAGCAGTGCAACAGGCTATGGGAGGTGGTTCCAGGTGAGATCCTTATTGCCGTGGGTGAGGGGAGGTGTGGGTGTTTAGCCTTTGCAAAGGGTCCAGAGCTCCATATTTTAAACTGTGTGAATCATGAAAAGTCCAATGTAAATGTTCCTTCTCATACCTTGCATAAATATGCAGACAGGCGTCTCTTCAGAGAGTTTTCCCAGGGCACTGCCGGCCTTGGACACTGGAAGCCTTCACAGAGCTGCACACCAGCAGCCGTCCAAAGATGCAGCTTTGGGCATGGCTAGCTAGCCTTGCACACCGGCAGCCCTCCAAAGATGCAGCTTTGGGCATGACTAGCTAGCCTTGCACACCGGCAGCCCTCCAAAGATGCAGCTTTGGGCATGGCTAGCTAGACTTGCACACCGGCAGCCCTCTAAAGATGCAGCTTTGGGCATGACTAGCTAGCATTGCACACCGGCAGCCCTCTAATGATGCAGCTTTGGGCATAGCTAGTGAGCCTTGCACACCGGCAGCCCTCCAAAGATGCAGCTCTCTTTAAGCATGGGTAGATAGCCTTACACACCGGCAGCCCTCCAAAGATGCAGCTTTGGGCATGGCTAGCTAGCCTTGCACACCAGTAGCCCTCCAAAGATGTAGCTTTGGGAATGGCTAGCTAGCCTTGCACACCGGCAGCCCTCCAAAGATGCAGCTCTCTTTAAGCATGGCTAGCTAGCCTTGCACACCGGCAGCCCTCCAAAGATGTAGCTTTGGGCATGGCTAGCTAGCCTTGCACACCGGCAGCCCTCCAAAGATGCAGCTCTCTTTAAGCATGGTTAACTAGCCTTGCACACCGGCAGCCCTCCAAATATGCAGCTTTGGGCATGGCTAGCTAGCCTTGCACACCGGCAGCCCTCCAAAGATGTAGCTTTGGGAATGGCTAGCTAGCCTTGCACACCGGCAGCCCTCCAAAGATGCAGCTTTGGGCATGGCTAGCTAGCCATGCAGACCGGCAGCCCTCCAAATGATGCAGCTTTGGGCATGACTAGCTAGCCTTGCACACTGGCAGCCCTCCAAAGATGCAGCTTTGGGCATGGCACACCAGCAGCCCTCCAAAGATGCAGCTTTGGGCATGGCTATCTAGACTTGCCCACCGGCAGCCCTCCAAAGATGCAGCTCTCTTTAAGCATGGCTAGCTAGCTTTGCACACCAGAAGCCCTCCAAAGATGCATCTTTGGGCCTGGCTAGCTAGCCTTGCACACCAGCAGTCCTCAGAAGATGCAGCTTTGGACATGGGTAGCAAGCCTTGCACACCGGCAGCCCTCCAAAGATGCAGCTTTGGGCATGGCTAGCTAGCCTTGCACACTGGCAGCCCTCTAAAGATGCAGCTCTCTTTAAGCATGGTTAGCTAGTCTTGCACACCAGCAGCCCTCCAAAGATGCAGCTGTGGGCATGGCTAGCTAGCCTTGCACACCGGCAGCCTTCCAAAGATGCAGCTATGGGCATGGCTAGCGAGCCTTGCACACAGGCAGCTCTCCAAAGATGCAGCTTTGGGCATGGCGAGCTAGCCCTCCAAAGATGCAGCTTTCTTTAGGCATGGCTAGGCGTGCCCACTGGCAGACGTACAGAGAGGTAGGCAGTCTGAGGCATTGTGAGCCTTGCACACCGGCAGCCTTTAACTGAGGTAGCTGCGGACACTACCAGCCCAGCACACTGGCAGCTACTCTTTGAGGTTGCCCATGGCACTTCTAAACCTGCAATAAGGCAGCATGTCAGAAAGGTACGGCTGGACATTGCCAGTCGTGCACACTGGTAGCTGTAGCTATTCAAAGAGTTTTCCAGAGCACTGTCAGCCTTGCACACTGGAGGCCTCTCAAAAACATAGCTCTGGTCAATGCCAACCCTGCACACCCAGCCCTTCACAGAAGCAGCTCTGTGAATGTCAGCACAGCACGATGACAGCTCCTCACAGAGATAATCCTGGGCATGGATAACCGTGCAGACTAGCAGGCATTCACAGAAGTAGCCCTGGGCACTGCCAGCCTGCACCCCCCTGGCACACACAGGCAGCCCTGAGCACTGCAAACCATGCACACAGGCTGCCGTATGCACATGCAGTCCTGGACTGATGTCAGTCATAGTGTGGACAAGGGCTGTGTTAGAATGGTGGAATGGTGAGCATGTGTTTTCCAGGTGACTGTGAGCTGCAGGTGCTGCAGCACAGAAGGTGTGATGCACAGCTCTAGGGACCCATTCATTCAGCTCGTATCAGCTGGAGGAAGGATGGTTGGCAGCACAAGTCTATTTCCAGGATAGAATGCACAAACCATTATTCAAACAAGGTGTGACAGACAGTCAAGCCTCGATGACCACAGGAGGAGTACTAGATTGAAGCACTGCTGTCTCACAACTGGCTCACAAGTTCCAGGAAACTTTTCATTTCACCAAAGTACAGAGAGAGACAATGTGACGTAAAATGGGCTTTAAATTGAATGATATGACAACGAGCTACTGTTGTATGTGGCCACCCCTGGGGTAGCAGAGCGGGACACCACAACTTACTAAGGGTATTTTACTGACTGAATTATGCGGCCGAGTAAATATAACTGCTAAAGCCTTTCTGGCAGTCGTCATCATGCACGTCCCAGAGTAGGAAGGTGGCACCAGATGCAGGACGTGGCCCAGACCAGGCAGGCCCAGCCTTGGGCATGGTCTATGACACATGCGCCTCTTGAGTTACTTGCCCATTGACCGGGCCACAGTTGTGTCAATGTTTCTACACAAGTTTCTATACAAAGTTAAACTTAAATGTGGATTCACTTTGCACCACAGGTGCCAGGGCACCTCTAGTTAACAGAGCGTGCACAACATTACACAGAGCAGGGGCTGTGGATGTATAGAGGACTCAGGTCGCAGTAGCAGGCACACTATTTTGAACCCAAGCAAATATTCAGCAACAGGTCAGTAAATCATCTTTGCCATTCTCTTCCTGGATGACTTCTTTCTCCATCCTGAACTCTTATGTTTGTGTCAGAAGGTGGATAACACTAAGGAATGTAAGAAAATACCTAGCTGCATTATTTGAACCAGCCCTAACCACTTTCATTTCTTACTTTGCAGATTTGGATGCCTCTTTCTGGGGATCTCCTGGAATACGGTAGTCTGGTGCCCTTCTCGTCCTTTCATAGGGGGCATCACATGAGCTCCAACCAATATCTGAAACACGCCCAATTGTGCCACGCTTGGCAAGGGAAGGCCAGGGGAGTTGGACATATTCTAATACGTCCCTCTTGAAGGTAGACTACTCCTAGAAGAGTTACAATTGAAGGCTATCTCCCACACCTCCAAAAGTTAATAACAACATACCAGACACCCTGGTTAAGCTAAGGGCACGGTGGGAGGAAGACTTTGGGGGAATCGAAGATGTGGAGTGGGAAGCGGTCCTGATGCATCCGAGGGAAGTCGCCATAAAGTCCCGACTGCGCTTGATACAACTTACAATATTACATCAAGTTCACTATGACAGGGACCGCCTACACCTCATGGGAAAGGCGACATCCCCTGACTGCTTGCGCTATGGGGTGACTCCAGGCACATCTATCCATATAATGTGGAGCTGCTCACTCATCCAGGTCTACTGGTCATGGGTGGGGGAGGAGCTTAGCAAGGTATTAGGGGAACAAATCCCACCAGAGCATAAGTATGTCCTTTTGTGGGTCCTGGGAGACCTAGATGTCTCTAGAGTAAAGCTCCTCTTCTGTAACTTGGGGCTCATAGTAGCCAAATGCGACATAGCGTGCCATTGGGGAGCCCCTGAGGCCCAGACTCTGGGAGAATGGAGGTCGGGTATGGACCTCTATATGGCAGCAGAGAAAGCAACTTATAGTAATAGAGGATGCCCCCACATATTATTCGAGGTCTGGGGGAAGTGGGTAAAACATTATGATATTCTGTTCCCTGCTAGTGGGACAGACGCCTCTTCCTAAACCTCCTGTGCATGTGATGTCGATTTACTTGGCATTGCCTTTCATCCTTTTGCAATATAGTGTGGTTATCATAAATTTGCCCTATATGTCTTTGTGTTAATATGTTTCCTCCTTTGTTACATAGTTGTTCTGGGTGTGTCATTGCACCATTATTGTTGCTTGTTATATGCAAAATAAAAAACAAAATAAAGATATTTGAAAAAAAGGATTGCCTCTTCCCTCATCCCCTCTCCACCTACTCATTTCAGTTTACAATGAAACACTGACATGCAGCCACCAGTGAGTTAGCATATCCAGTGAGCCTGACCCTCACAAGGGAGGCATGAGGGCTCTTCCCAACCCCTCAGGTACATTTGAAAAAATTGGGTTAACTAGTGCATTTCAAAGCACATGTTTAACAAACATCTGCTAAATAGGTATAGGCCCTTAAAGACACTCATGAAATATTCCAGTTGTTTCATGGTGTGCCAGCTAAGACTAGTCCCTCAAAGTGTTGTAGGTTTACCCATCCTAAGGTAACTTTGGAAAAACGTAAGAAGAAAAATTGTGCATTTTTCATCAACAGTTCCCTTAAGAAAAGTGTAAACAGACATAGGTGATCCTGTCAATTCAGAAATGCAATTTCACCTGGCTTGTCATTTGTAGTTACATCGATTTACACTTCTACATTGCAATGTCTTTCATTTTTTCATCCCACCCCTTCAACGTAGATTCTCAGTTGTGTTTTATAACTGAGAATCTTTCTGCCGGTGGCAAGACCATGATAGAAAACTTACACGGACACCCTTATCTGCCCACGTAGACCAGGGCACGCATGTTAAACAAAGAATTGTCCAGTGGGATACATTTATCTTAGAATCTTCGTGTATGTGTTGGAGAGGACCCACTGTTATTTTTACTTACTCTTTACAGACAAATGAAATTATTGAGAACAATAAATCACAGGACACGTTTGATTTATATCTGGAATACATTAATCATACATAACAAACACCAAAGTGAGGGATCAAAGTACAGATTAGATGATGAAGTGCTCCCACAGTGAAAGTATTTGCAACATAAATCAATAAAGGCACTAGAAATCCTGAAGTTTTCAACATTTATTGATTAAAATCATGACAAGGTTACATGAAGCAATATGTAATCCCCTGAGGATAATTTCCAAAAACAACCGAAAGGGAGAGAACTCATCAGGGCATAGTTATCTGACTAACAAACCTGCACATAAGAGAGGAAAGCAAAACAACAGAGGTTCCTGAGTCCTGTGTTTGAACTGAAATGGCAATCATGAATAACCAATCATAAAGTGGCTCACTACCTAGTAAGTATGATGAAATATCAGTCACAATTCTATAGGTTATCAACCTATCTGAAGTTAAACAGTAAGAGAACAGTCCCCAATCTTGTAGTAACTACCAAACTGCTTACACACCTATGCATGAGGGTGCATCATGCCGCACATCCCATCACAAACATATTGTAAGAAGATATCAACCGTTAATATAACGCAAGATGTCATTAGATTAACCATAGCACCCGTGAAACCTCACTGTAATAATTAATAGAAAACCACGCCAGGTCATGGTTATCATAGTAATCAATGAAATACTCACCACCTAATAGAGCGATGAATCCCTTGTTAAAATTCCAGCAGGCTTCCAACCTATCTACAGTTACACAGAGACATAGAAGGAACAGTCACCTTTCAATTGGGAATAAGAGAAATCTCTAGGCAACATTTTGGTCATGAAATTATAGGACCATAGATTAATAATAGCGATGTTACACCCAATGCACCACAATTGAATATAAAATGCTAAATTTTATTCATACAAAAGACTAAAATGAGGGCTCAGATTTAATCGATCAATATAACACCAAAATATATATTAGGTGACAAACCAGTATATGACATAAACAATGATAACAATAAAAAACAATCTTACAATGAAATTCATGTAACCGTGAGAACTTTGATATTAATTTCAAACAGTAAAGTAAGAAAAATCACAGAAATTAATCTGATAACAGACTATACATCAAACTATATACAAACAATACCTATAAGTATACATAAAACGAGCCAAGTGAAATTCTAAGGTACAAACAAGGAAAACAGTTAGTTGATCAAATCATACAATGTTGGTTCTTCAGAAAAGTCGACACACGTTTCTGCGAACATAGCGCCTTCATCAGAAAACCCACATTGGAAGAAAAAACCGGAACCAGACTAGATCAGATATCTTTACGTTTACGAATGCTTCAGAAGAAGGCCACTTGGGGGCATCAAGAAATTCGAAGAAGATAGATGTTGGAGGAAGGACGATAAATCGTTAAGTTTGGTAAAATTGGTGAATCTGATATGAAGTTATGGGCGATGATGCTAAATACAACAATGTCTTTAATCGGTAGTTGCTGCTGTTCAAATAATGTGAAGTTCAAAAGGAGGTACACATAAGATGAGAGCGCAACCTCGATTCTTAATCTTAAAGAGCGCAGGGTCTTCAATAAGGTGTCTGTAGTAACGAGGTCCAGACGTGTAGAGGATCTTCAGATGTTTATTTGTAGTTAGTTACAGGTGATGCAGTTAAGTCCAATACAAGACCCCACCAGGAGCAGCCAGCATGCTGCTCAGCCCTTCTCAACTGACATCTCTGACTCCCAACATTCTGTAACACATCATCCATGGAACATTCCACTGGCAGAGCATGAGGTGACATGAATAACCTCAAAGCCAGGATACTACATATCCCCTTTCCTTCTATATAAAAAAACAAACAAGAAGGTAAACAGCAAGAAAAACCGAGATAGAGAATAGACAAGGAGGAAATCAGAAACAGAGGAGAACCTAAGATCGAGAAGAAAAATAATCCAGAAACAACATGAACAATACAAAGGAGAAATAACAAGAAGGAGAAACAGATAAGAAATACCCATCCTCCCTTCCACAAACAAAGAAAGTACCAAAAACCACCCCCAAACACGCCAACTGGCCAGGTAAGCATGCGAGAAGGTGAAGCACAGCACCGTAAAAAACATTAAGGTGAAACCAGAGAAAATACAGGCAAGAACGCACCAAATAAGGGGGAAAAAAACAGCGGAGAAAGAAGACTAACGAAGAAAAGCGTTCAGAATCCACAAATGACATCAATAAAAGAAATCAGGAGGAAAACTGAACTATAACAGGAAATTGTGAGAGAAAATTAAAATAAGATCACTCAAACTTCCCGTTAAAATAGAAATTTCAATATAATAAAAACATGACATTGCATTCCAAACTGGAAAACGTACACAATACACAATAACATTGAGGGAAATCCCAATTGGTATTCAGACCAAAGAAAATGCACCCTGTGTGAGGGTAATATTGTACTAAACATATGTGGTGAAGGGGTGCACACTGTGCACTGTAGAGAAGAGACAAAACCCATATGACACACCACGTAAAAAGTTCGTGCAAGGACAACCTCGGGTAGAGGTTAAATGTTGTGCACTGTTGTGAAGGGACTTAAACCCAAACAACACACCCTAAGTAGGGTAAAGCGTAAAAATGTTGTGCACTGTTGTGATGAGAATACCCAGAACGACACACCTCGTAAAGCGGTCAAATATTGTGCACTGCAGTGATGGGACTGTAACCCATACTACACACCTCGAGTAGAGGTAATTTGTTGTGCACTGTAAAAATGGGACTGTAACCCATACGACACACCTCGGGTAGAGGTAATTTGTTGTGCACGGTAGAGAAGGGACTGAAACCCAAACTGTACAATGTAGATCGAACTGAAATCATTGTACAATCCTATGAAGGATAAACATTAACTTTGAAAAACATCGCCGGTGAGCGACCTCTCACCCGAGTAGTACATAACCAGAGCATCTCTCGCATAAGAGCAAATATGCTTACTAAATACATGGCATAGCTAAACCCATGACACAATCCCACGTGTAAGGGATAACAATAAATGTAGAAATATAACCACAAATGTACTGTGAATAGTAAGCATCAGACATAAATGTAAAAGAAAAAGCATTTGCAGCAAACAGAATAAAGATTTTGAGGAGTAGGCAAACAAAATCTGGCACCTGCGAGAAAAAAACTGTTGAGAAAAGATACGTGAAATGGTACCAATGAACAAGTACACGCAAATACATTTGAATGACAACAAACTGATAAAAAAAAATAAAACATGCACTGTAAACTTAGCATATCGAAAAAGTCACAGGTGTGCCTGTCACCATGATGATGGTGGACAGGCGTTCAAATGATTTTAAATTTGCACTGTAACCCTAACATTACTAAAACGTCACTGGTGTGCCTGTCACCGTGATGACGGAAGTTTGAGAAAGAATGGTGCAATCGTGGAGAGAAAACACCCACTGGAGACTGAAGGGCAGGACTTGTTAAGGAACTAAGAACTCACCAAATGAATTGGAGGCAAGGTCAAAATCCAGTGACTTGAAACTTGAACTTACTGCCCAAATGTAGAGACAGGTGTTGTGCTCACCCTTTTACTTCCTTGATGTGCACTCTTGTTGAAAACAACGTGGTTGGCGATGCGTGGTTGGCACACTTAAGAGAACAATAAATCCAAGATGGTGGCGCGCTATTCACGTCGCCCCGGGTGGCTCCCGGCGCGTAGGTGCTCCTAAACGTCGTGTGTCAGCCCAAAACCTCCTAGAAGTGGATGCGTCACGACGGATCTGAGGATGAAACACTGGACACCAGGAGAGAATGCCAGGTAGGACTGCACGCGCTTAAACTTCTTATAAAAGCTTCTTGTTACGCTCCGATTGCGCACGCTAGGCACAGCTCGTGCCTCAATTAAAAAGAAATGCGGCGGTTCAACTGTCCTTACTGTGGACACATCTCAAGTGTACAAACGAATAATGGACAAAATATGCCTCACCTTGGGCAATCCGTAGTACCGGTGGTTGAATTCACTACTTGACTTCAAAGAAATTGAAATGCCACAAGACGTAGTGTAGATCGGTCATGGCACTCATGTTGCAGCATGTTCACTCGTCTTTGGCAAAGCAACAGTACTTTCCTTGCAGGTACTTTGGCTGTACCCAGACATACAAAACCAACGCCAACGGTACATTTTCAACTCTCATCTGTAACGCCAAGAGTTTGCCTCCAAATCCAAAACTGATTCAAAACAAACTACTCTGCAATGAGGCACAAGGTTTCCCAACCACATTCAGCAAGTAGAAAGCTGCTGGGCACAACACCTCAATTTAAGTTTAGCAATCACTCCCACATTTGACAAAAATGCGCCCTGTTGGTACGCTGTGGATGACAGGATCACTAGAACCAGTCCAAAAGCAACAGTACTTTTAATAAGTGAGTCCACATGTAGAATGACCAAGAAGCTTACCCTCACTGAAGGCACAGCACAAGTAGATGTGGTCCAAACAATAACATTGACAGGAAACAGTTGTTGTTCCTTACTAAAGTTGAGGAGGTAAATCCAGTAGATGTGTAGTTCTTGCAAATTTGTCCCAGGGCAGTTGAACACAAGATCAGGCTTACCCTCACTGAAGGCGCAGCACTGTAGAAAAGCACGTTTGGATCAGGCTTACCCTCACTGAAGGCGCAGAACTGGAGAACAGCACGTTTGAATGGGGCCTGTCCGATGTATGGACAACTGGTGGGGATACGAGCCGTGCTGTTGGAGTTAATCTTCGCTTGAGTTTTAGTTTCTTGTTTCTTTTCAATCGAGGGTAGGTTACCAGATCGTCGCCAATAAAATGTAGTAACGAGGTCCAGACGTGTAGAGGATCTTCAGATGTTTATTTGTAGTTAGTTACAGGTTACAGTTAAGTCCAATACAAGACCCCACCAGGAGCAGCCAGCATGCTGCTCAGCCCTTCTCAACTGACATCTCTGACTCCCAACATTCTGTAACACATCATCCATGGAACATTCCACTGGCAGAGCATGAGGTGACATGAATAACCTCAAAGCCAGGATACTACAGTGTCTTCGTGAGGAAATGTGTCAGTGCTCACGGCCTCTATCGTTATGGTCTACAAAGGATATCTCGTGAGACAGTCACCCTTCAATACAGCAACTCACAGACCATTAAACTCCTATTCCTGAAGGTGCGACATGCCCCACTACCCCACTAGTGTGCAAGCTAGGTGTGTAGGGTCCTTAACCAATTACAGCACATCCCGTCCTGTATGTGTTGCAATAACATATCGCAATTAGTATAAAGCAAGATGTAGGTGGTTTGAGAAGCCATTGTATAGGACCATAGTAACCATAAAGTAAAAAACCATGATGGGGAACTTCAAGCCACAACCATGGTGTGTTTATCATGCCAAACAAGTAAAAAGTGTAAAAGCACCCAGAAATCAGGCTATTACTCTAGTTAAACTCTATACCTTGCATTGCCGTTAATCCTATGCCCAGGTAGGTATCAATCAATCAATCAATCAGGGAATTGTAAGCGCGCTACCCACCCGTGAGGGTCTCAAGGCGCTGAGGGGGGGGTCCGCAGATCTGTTTAGCTGAAGAGCCAGGTCTTGAGGGTCTTCCTGAAGGTGTTCAGGGAGGGGGCGCGTCTGATGTCTGCCGGTAGCTCGTTCCAGGTCTTGGCTGCAATGTGAGAGAATGATCTTCCGCCTGCTCTGGCTCTGTGGATGCGCGGGGTTTCGGCCAGTGCGAGGTTGGAAGATCGGAGGTTTCTTTTGGGTACGTGGAAGTTGATTCTGTCGTTGAGGTATTTGGGTTCGTCGTTGTGTAGGCATTTGTAGGCGTGAATGAGGATTTTGAAAGTGACTCTTTTCTCCACGGGGAGCCAGTGGAGACTTCGTAGGTGTTGGCTGATGTGTTCGTGTCGGGGGATGCCGAGGACGAGTCTGGCGGCAGTGTTCTGTACTGTCTGGAGTTTGCGGAGTAGGGACTTGTTGATGCCGGCGTAGAGTGCGTTTCCATAGCCCAGTCTGCTGGTGATGAGTGCGTGGGTGACTGTCTTCCTTGACTCAGGGGGGATCCACTTGAAGGTCTTGCGGAGGATGCGGAGGGTGTTGAAGCAGCTGGAGGTGACGGCGTTGACCTGTCGGTTCATGGAGAGTGATGAGTCGAGTACGATGCCGAGGTTCTTGGCGTGGTCTGAGGAGGTAGGTGGGCTTCCGAGGGCGGTCGGCCACCAGGTGCTGTCCCATGCAGAAGGGGTGGTACCGAGGACGAGGACTTCTGTCTTCTCGGCGTTGAGCTTCAGGCAGCTGTTGGTCATCCAGACTGCGACGTCTTGCATTCCTTTCTGGAAGTTGAGTTTGGCAGTGGTGGGGTCTTTGGTGAGGGAGAGGATGAGCTGGGTGTCGTCGGCGTAGGATACGATGTTGAGGCCGTGTTGTCGAACGATGGCTGCGAGGGGGGCCATGTAAATGTTAAAGAGGGTGGGGCTCAGTGATGAACCCTGTGGGACTCCGCAGGTGATTTTCGTGGGGTCGGAGAGGAAGGGTGGGAGTCTGATCCTTTGGCTTCTTCCGGTGAGGAATGATCGGATCCAGTCCAGGGCTGTTCCTTGTATGCCTGCGTCGTGTAGTCTGACGACTAGTGTGCGATGGGAGACGGTGTCGAAGGCCGCTGATAGGTCGAGTAGGATGAGGGCTGCGGAGTGGCCTTGGTCCAGGAGGGTGCGGATGTCGTCTGTGGCGGTGAGTAGGGCGGTCTCTGTGCTGTGGTTGCGTCGGAATCCGGATTGGGACGGGTCGAGGATGGCGTTATCTTCAATGAATCGTGTCAGTTTCCTGTTGACTGTTTTCTCTGCAACTTTGGCTGCTTAGGGGAGGAGCGAGATGGGCCGATAGTTCTTGAGGTCGGTGGGGTCAGCTGTGGGCTTCTTGAGCAGGGGTCTGACTTCTGCGTGCTTCCAGTCGTCTGGGAAGGTGCCTGTTTTGAAGGTGGTGTTGATGGTGCTTTGTAGTTCGGGTGCGATGGCGGCCACGGCTCTGTGGTAGATGTGAGGGGGGCAGGGGTCGGTGGGGGCCCCCGAGTGGATGCTTTTCATGGTCGAGGCGGTGTCTTCGGCCGTGATCGGTGTCCAGTTGGAGATGGTGGGCTGGCTGGTGTTTCTGGGGGGCCGTCTGTGGCGCCTGGTGGATGGTCGATGAAGTTGTCGTAGAGGTTTTTGATCTTGAGGTGGAAATAGGTTCCAAGTTTGTCGCAGAGGTCTTGGGATGGGGTGATGTCTGTGGCTTCGCTGCGTGGGTTGGTGAATTCTTGAATGACACTGAAAAGTTCCTTGGAGTTGGTGGAGTTGGCCAGGATTTTGTTGTGGATGAAGTTCCTTTTGGTGGCTCTGATCTGGTTGTGGTAGTCCGTTATGGCGTCCTTGTAGGTGGTGTGGTTTTCGGTTGTCTTGGTGTTTCTCCAGTTCTTCTCCAGGCGTCTGCAGGTGCGTCTGGCTTCTTGGAGAGCGGTTGTGAACCAGGCGGCTTTCCTGGGGCGTTGTCTGTCGGGGTTGCGTAGCGGGGCGAGCTCATCTGCGCAGTTGGAGATCCAGGTGTGGAGTTCTCTGGCTGCGTCGTTTGCGCTGTTTGCGTCGGGTGCCCAGGTGTGGTTGTCTCGGTTGAGGGTTGAGGTATGTAATACCACGCGCCAAACTAGTGGGCTACGATTTAAAAAACAATACCTCCAGCATGGTTGGGAACCAATCTGAAGTAAATCACGAAAAAGACAAATCAGTTTAAGCCATCACAAGAACTCTACAGATCGATGGCAACTCACCCCTATGCAGTAGAGCAAACCTGAATCACATTCCTGAAAGGCTCACCGACTCGCCCCTCCATGGTGGAACTAATCCCACTCACTGCCTCACATACCTATGCACAGAGACAAAGGGAAGATGCGGCAGCCAAAACCGGGTTATCTGCCCTGATACCCCTAAAATGCTAGACAGGCCCGCCATCTTGTATGGAGCATAACCGGCGTCCCAGAAGGGAACTTTGGAGATTGCCCAACCTAATGTCAACTCGACCTAATCAATAAGGTCAATGACAGCTAAAAACAAGGGCATCACAAGGTGATAATAAATACAGACAGAACCTTGTTTTGTACAAGTAAAAGTGAGTGATATAATGAAGATCATTGAAAATGAAGATGCAAATCATTAAAAAGAGAGGAGGAAACTCCCCTTCCTGCAGGCAATGGGGTCAGAACAATAAAAAAGACAGCGTTAGCATTCAGAATTTAACAGTTTCCGCATGTCATTAATGTCATTCAGGCCATTCTTCGTGCTGTCCAAATGATCAACCCACTTGCATTCTTCCCAGTCCAGTAGTGCTGAAATGTCACCACCTCTACTGTCTACAGTTAAGACCTCCACCACCTGGCTGTAAATGTGACCCTCAGTGTATGCATAATGTCGCACTAATTGTGCTCCTCCCACTTTGCATCTGATGAGGCTCCTGTGTTGAGCGATGCGCTCCTTGACCATTTGTGATGTTTGTTCCACATAAACCTTCAAGCAAGGACATCTAATAACATGCGCTACATTACGAGTATGACAATTAGAAACAGATCATAAATTGAAAGTTCTGATATTGAAATCAAACGTTTTGGTGCAAGAAGTGAATTTGCAGGTTGATCTATCACTACATTTATAATGGCCTAGAACAGGCAAACCCTTATGATGCTCTAATGTCACTCTTCACTGTAGTTTCTCTGTCGGCCCTCTTAACATAATCTCTGATATTTTTATTATGTTTAAAGCAAATAATAAAAAAATCTGTATGTGTTTGGAATAATAAACCAATATTTTTGGCTGCTGTACTCACAGGTGAGAATGTACTAACCATTTTGTGTTTCATTCATGTTCTATATTTGAATATTTTTCAACCCCTGGAAATGGGGACTTGGCAGTGCTAAGGGGGATTGACCCTACCTAGGGAACGCTACTGTGATATTGGATATTACACTCTTTGGTCAGAGAGTGATACCCCGCGAGCACGCTACAAACTGAGTAAATTGAATACTTCGGAGAAAAAGTTGTGCATGTTCTCCCACTTATACTTGTTGTTAACTACATCTGATCCTCTGAACACAGCACACCTGCACCAACTACGTACATCATGGCGTATGAGGATATATCTAACTTGACTGATATAAGAGCTGATACATTCGCCTTTGCTGAAGATGAAGCCGCTAGAATTTATGCTCTAATTCATGAGGAAACTACACCATCATCTTACATCCGCAACAAGGAAAACAACATTAAACAATTATTATACTTGACAAAGAGAGAAATGAATCAACGACTACATGCAAGCACTCTTATTAAATATCACCAAGCACAGAGAATTCCGAGAGGATTAAGGATACCACTGAAGCCATTCTTATGCAAAAACATCCCCAAATTCGTAGAATGATGGTATGCCATACTGAACAAATGCTCTTTAGATCTAATCCTGTTGATCATCGAAGAACTGTCAAAAGTCCTAGAAGATCTTTCAAAAGAGATCACACAAATTAAAACTGAATTAACCAATACCATAGAAGCTGAAGACTGGTCCAAAACATTGGCTGACATTAATTTCCAATTAACCAAATACACCCAGGAGATTAATGATAGAAAGATACGCAAATTCAAGCGAGACACCATTGATTATAAGTTGGGAGAGGTGTATAGTTGGGCAGAAATATACGCCAAACAGCGACAGAACAGACCGTACAACCAAAATACTGAGACTGAAACATCCTCTTCAGACAGTGAAGCCACTAGTCAACAACGCAGGAAACCAACTGAACAGCCCTCCACCCATACTATGATTGAACAACCACAAACATCTGGTGTCTCTTTTTTAGAAACTGGTCCAGGAGACACAATCAACCCAGGAGGGGAAAAGGAAAAAGAAAAAGAGAAAGAGAATCTAGAGACGAGGAACGCACCGACAACAGGGAAGAGAACGAAGGGGAAGAAAACATAGACCACAACAATTTAGTGATCAACATCTCTTCTTATGTATTCAACCCTATAGAAATTAGGACACTTCAGAAAGGAACTTCTTTTGTTCCGACTTGTCAAACAAACAGTCTTGAACTGGAGATCAGTCTATTCAAATTGATGCGTAATTTACGCTTGAGGAACGTTTTTGAAAACGTTGTTGAAGAACGAAACAATGATGAAGAAGACTTATTGAAAGGTCTGAAAACCAGAAGTATCTACATGGCTCCAGTTAGTCACAAGAGCTTGGACACCTTTGAGAGCTTAGTGAAACACGACATTCAGAAACTTAATTTTCAAAGTAAATCCAAAAATAGAAATTTGACCAACAAAGAATTTGGGATTTTGAGGAAAATAGCTGACAACCCCACCATTACATGCCAAAAGGCAGATAAGGGAGGTTAAGAGGTGTTAAAGTCATTCAAGTCATTCTCATCCCCATGTGAGAAGAGAAAACATTGTCCATGCACTGTTTCCAAACGCCATTGTGTGTGTGTGACAGGGGTTATACATGTTGGCAGTCATTTTATCCTCAAATTCTCCTACATAGAAATTAGCCACATTTGGAGCAAATCAGGCTCCCATAGCTGCACCTTTGATCTGTAGGTAGTGATCTTTTTTGAACATGAAATAGTATCTCTTAAGAGCCACCCCAGCTAGTTCAGAGATACATTTACACAATTAATCCTCTCAAACCTCTTTAGATACACATCTCCTGATTATATCGATGGCCTCATGTTGTGGGATATTCGTGTACAGTGACTCCAAATCTAGAGTTACCATGATGTCCTTATATTTGTCAAATGGTTGGCCTTCTACGTCCTTGATAAACTGCAGAGTATCCCTAACATATCTGTACTTCATCCTTAATATCTTGGTGATTGAACCTAAAGATAGGTTCTAGAACAGACCCACACCCTGACACAATAGGGCGCCAGGAGGATTGGGCAGAGGGTAAATTACTGGTAACCTCGGATGAGATTTAATGAGGAGAGCATATTCCTTATCATTAATTGTACCTCCCCCAAGAACTTTAGAGGTGATGTTCCTGATCTCTTACTGAATTTTACTTAGAGGATCAAAGGCTAATTTCAGTGAGTGCCTAGAATCTAAAAGTTGTGTATATATTTCTTCGTCATAATTCTGAGTGCCTTGGATTATGATAGCACCACCCTTATCAGCCGGTTTAATGCTTATGCCTGGATTCCGTGCTAGGTTATTAAGTGCTTCTTTTTCACCTTTAGGAATCTTATAGGGAATAAATCTTTTCTGTTTCTCCAATTCCTTCACTTCTTGGAGGAAAATGTTTTCAAAGTCCATGATTTCCACTCTCATAAGGCAGCTAGTAGGATCAAATTAGGATGGCAGACACAGATCTGAGCCTCTATTTGGCTGTGTGTGGGGTTTTGATTTGAAAAAATGCTTCAATCTGATTGTACAAAAGAATCAATACGACTTGCTCCTTAATTTGAAAAAATACAGTCTATCTCCTACCACAGAGCCTAATCCCTTGCTGAAATTGTCCGTCTCTTCATGTTTGATGACATATTTAGAGATGTTAAAGACCGGGGATATATTTGTTTCCTGGTTATGTACCAACTGTAACATTGATTCCAGGTTTGTCTCTCTCCTGGTTGGTAATTATTGCCCTGCCATCCTCTTCCACGCCCTCTGCCTCTTTCTCTCAGTCTGCCTCTCCGCTGTGGACCAAACTCTAAAAAACGCCTGGGGGTGTGACTCTAAGCAGGATTTGGGTCTCTAGTACTGGCACCAGGAAGTTCTTGGTCATCTTAGCTAATGGGAGAGTCAGAGAAGGTAATTTTTCCATTGAGCTGGGTATGTGTTGGTAGAGATGTAAAACGCTGATTGCAAATAAAGGTATAGTAGCTCTATACTGAATCTAGTCTTGTCCTTTTTACCTTTCTGTATAGAGTGAAACTCTACATTTGTTTTTTCTGCAAATATCCAACACAGCTTAAGCGTAATCTATAGCAGTTTTTATCTTCTCTTGCCGTTCACTGATCTGATGTTTCAAAGTATTTAATTCCTCAAATGCTATGTCTATACCCAATACCATTTGCAGTAAACCCACCTCTCTATATAGTGCACCATATCTATATAGGGTACACTGTGCAGAGAGGTCGAAGAGACCCTTATTGGTTTGCGGAGGCAAAAGTAGATAATAATAACGCTCTATTTTGTGGTAGTGTGGGCTTATTAGAGGGTAATGCTAAGCATTTGTTGTACTCACAGAGGCAATCAATGATTACACACACTCAAGGAATGAAGATGAGACCGAATTAGAAAAATAGTACTTGTTTTTATATAAATATTTAGACCAAGAACTTTCAGTACAAGGTGCATACTTTTCGCAATATGATAAATTACAAGAAAATGCAATAATCACAGTTGTGCACAATTATGCACAAGACATTTCCTAAGGAGGGAAAAAGCCAAGTGGAAAAGCAATGCAATACAGTTGTTATTGTGGTTACCCTTTTTGAAATCCGGAGGTTTGGGGCCAAGGTCCAAAGTACCAAGACCAAGTACTAGAGAGCTTCCCTAATTGCTCGGGAAACAAGGTAAAAGGGGTCTCTGTAGGTGAGGCGCTACAAAGACAAGGGGCCACCTGCAAAAGAAAAGGGGGACTTGCAGGCAAGTCCGGAGGCTCCGGGGCCATGGGAGCACAGCTGGTATGAAGATGCCCCAGCCGGGCGGGCTGGGTGCATTGAAGATATATAGCTGGGCAACAGCGTGCAAAAAAGCCTCTTGTGGTCAGGAGCTGGCACATTGGAGCGATAATTCTGGAGCTGCTGGGCACTCAGAGACGTTGGTTGGGCAGGGGAGCTGGACGACGCTGGACCGGACTTTGCTGTTTTTGGAGACCTGTGGCTGCAGGGAGCTAGTGCCTCTATCTCGTGGGAGTTCTTTGGCAATTTGCAAAGTGGCGGTAACCCTCCAGGGTTTGTGGAGGCCACACAGTGACGAGACAAGCTGGAGGATGGCAATTGTCGAGTTCTATACTAGCAGGCAGGAGTCTGAACCCAAAGTCCACCACAAGGTCTTCAGTTCTCGGTCCAACAGCATTTCTTCGTTCGTCTTCTTCTTGTGTCCGTAGAATCTAAGTTCAGGGTCTGGGGACGCCACCTAAATACAAAATTTAGGGACGTTTACAAGGGAGTGACAGGTAGTGGCCAATGATCCCTTACCTGGGGTATCTACACCTTCTATTATGCCCACCTCCTGTGGGAGGGAAACATAGCCCTAGCCCTGATTGGAGAAGTCCCACTATCTTCAAGATGGTGGGGACTGAAAAATGTGCTTCACCTCACCTCCAGCACTTGAGGGGTGGAGTTGGCAGAGGGGGGCACACCTCCTATTCTTTCTAAGTTTTCCCACCTGTCTTCCTGCCAAAAAAGGAGAAAAGGACAGAAGGAGCCCCACACCTTCTATCAGGAGAGGCTGGGGGTCGCATTTCAAAGGCGGCCAGGCCTTTGTAGCTTCCTGCCACAGATGGCTCTTCCTGACCAGGGGAAGGTGTAAACACCTCCACCCAGGATCGGCTCTGTTCTCGACCTCGGAGAGCGTTGGCGTTTACCCCATGAGGTCAGTACTCTGTCTGATGGTGACAGGCTGGCTTAGATCAGTTGGGGACCACACTAAGGGTTGGTTGGTTTCAGGGGACACCTCTAAGGGGTCCTCTGTGGGCAATTATTAATAAATCTCAAACTGAAATCAGTGCAGGCTTATTAAGACGAGATGTTTGGTACCAAACATCCCATAGTACAGTGAAGCCGTGACAGGGCTGGGGAACTTGTAATGATGAGTGTCCAGCCCATGTACTCTTCATGGCTTTCCTGTTCACTTGCAATATCCAAGAATCAACAGGGATATTGCACTGGCATATCTTCTCATGCAGATATGTTCTCACAGGAGAAATAGTGCACCCTGCCTTGGGGCTATAAGGCCTGCCAGAGGGGTGTCTTACCTATCTCACATGCAGTATTTGTGGGCACGGCACACAGGGAAGTGTGCCATGTCGACTCTTCGGTTTTGTCTGCACCAAGGCATGCATTTGGTGATGGCAGGGAGCATGGCCTTGGTGAGGGGACCCTAGGGTGGCACAATTCATGCTGCTACCATTCGGGTCCATCTTCAGTGCAAATGCCCTAGGTACCAGGGGTACCATTTATTATGGACTAACAAGGGGTACTGAAGTCATGCCAATTGGGAGCCAAAAGGTACAAATTAGGGAAAGAGCTTCTGGCACAGGGAACCTGGTTGGCAAAGACCCCGTGCACTTCCTATTTTTTTTTATAGTTCTAGTTATTCAACAAGTTGCCCAGATACAAAACACATATTCAATTATGAGCAATTAAACATAGGTTCAGATACATCAACAGTTGTCGTGCCGTCAACCCGGCGGTTCCCCAAAACTGGACAACACAAAGGAACATCCCTCCTGGTCTATACATGGGAACACAGCAACAAACAAAATGATTGTTTCCGGAGTCCAGGACGATCCCGCTGGCACCCCCTAAATTCCTTCTACCCTCCCCACACCTTCTCCCACCTCTTGGGTCAGCCTCTGCTTTGATATATAACCTTCTCGGCTTGACTGCACCAGTCCAGGTCCTGTTCCCAGGCCGTTAGTCTCGGCTAGATCTGAACCCTAAACCCTGGCCACGTTTCTCTTCTCCACCATGGCAGAGGTCATTAGCCACTGTTTCTCATATCTGGGCCAGAGCTCCTCACCTGTCACACATAGCATAAGCCATCTTGGCTCTAAAAGGACCTTCTTTCCAATGACTTCCGACATAACTCTTGTGATCTCCTCCCAATATCCCTGGATAAGCGGGCATTCCCAGAGTATGATCCCTTACCGGCAATCCGCAAAACCTGCACTGAGGAGCCTTCACTGGTTGCCTGTCAGGGAGAGAATAAAATTTAAGGCTATGTGTATCGCACATAGGTCCTTTTGGGGGAATGGACCAGCAATCAGCCGATCTATGATCACCCCATACCAACCTAGCAGAAACCTCCGCTCGGCGTCCCTCTCTCTTGCCATGCTCCCGAAAATAAAGAGAGCTAGATGTGGCGGACGCTCCTTTTCTTATAACTCCGCCAGACAATGGAACTCTCCCCCCCCATATACGGGGGGAGCCTAATCTGCTGCCCTTCCGTAAACTCATAAAAACCTGTTTTTTCCAAAATTGCACTTAATCATGGGCCTCCTCTGTCTGTCCGCGTCAGTTCTCAGCGCTGGGATGCCTCAGGGTAGCTATTGCGCTTTATAAATGTTTTTTCATTCATTCATTCATTCATTCATGTGGGAAAATGAGCATACAGCTCTGCACCCCCTAGCACTTTTATCAGTGGCACTGTGCCCCAGTTTGTACAATAGCGACCTAAAGGAGTAGGACCTGTGTAGTATTCATATTTGCACTAGACGAAAGCAAGATCTTATGGCCACTTCCCTTGGACCCTGAAGCACCTCGGCCCAGTCGTCATCCACCAACAGGCCTATGATCACCTCCCATGCCTCTCGCAATGGCCCCAAGGAGTCCAGAGAGTTATTGAGAATCTTCCTATATGTTAGAGAGACAGCTTTAGACAACATGGGATCTAGTAAGAGCCTATCCTCTAGGGGCGTGTACTCCAGCAAGCGATCCTCCCTCGTGATATGTCTCTTAAGTGCGAGACTCAATTGTAGGTAGTGAAACCATTCTGTTTCTGCCATCTTGTACTCTGCCTGCAAGTCTTCAAATATAATCAGGGCCTGATTCCGCCATATGTCCCCCAGTGAGTCTATCCTCAGCAGCCCCCACTTATGGAATCCCTCCAGGCTTCCTACTTCCTTCAGCAAATCTCTGTCCCAAAGGGCTTTTTTTTCTGTCAGACTGTATGCGCATTTCAAGTACCTATAGACCTCATGCCATATTTGGATCACTGTCTGGGTGTGCAACGGCAGTTGTTGTATTCCCTGCTTACAGTAGAGCGCCGCCGGGTAGCCTCACTCATCAATCGCCTGGTGGTCCACCCTATATGCCGGTTCCTCCCTGTCAGCATACACCCACGCATTGACCCTGGTCAACTGCACTGCCTAATAGTACCTCCTAATGTCGAGGACAGCCAAACCCCCATTATAGACCCCTCTCTGCGGCTAGTAGAGTGAAGTTCTAGAGCTTCCTCCATTCCAAAGGAGTTTGTGTAGCTCCCCATCTATTTTCCCAAAAAGTTCGGAAGGGACCTTATAGGGTGTGTTCTGGAAAATGTAGAGAAAATGGGGCAGGGCCATCATTTCGAATAGGGCCGCCCTGCCCATCAAAGACAAGGGGAGACCTCTCCAATGCACCACATTCTCTTTAGGCCACTCAATCAGAGGAAGAAGATTGTCTTCCAGGAAATCGCTAGGGTCCTTGGAGATCTGAATACCCAAGTATTTGAAACGTGTCCGCACCAGCAGGGGCGTGTCTCATGCCAATCAAGGCGGGCGTCATCCAACAAGGGGAGAAGAAGGGACTTGTCCCAATTGATCTGGCAGTCAGAATAGTTACCGAAAAGCCAGAATATATAGAGCAGCCTAGCCACCGTGCTTTCGCCAGCGTACAGCGAGATTTGCTCCTCCCACTCTCCAGTTCCTCCGATGCCCAGTACCACATGGTCCGCCCTCACCCATGCCGCCAGTGGCTCCAGTGCCAATGCAAAAATCATTGGGGACAGCGGGCACCCCAGCCCCATCCCCAGCCGCAGTGTAAAGACTCTGGACACTGCTTCATTTACCCAAACCCTCGTCCTCTGGTCACTATATAGGAACCTGACCTATCTGGTAAACTCCGGGCTGAAGCCTAACCTGTCTAGCACTGAGAACATGTATGACCATTCAATGCTGTAGAATGCCATTTGGGCATCCAGCGACAGCAAGAAGGCCTCTTCCCCCTGTCTTTTCTGGACCATATGTAAGACCCCAAACAATCGCCTAAGGTTAAGTCTGGTGCTTCTGTGGGGCATGAAGCCCGACTGATCTGGATTCACCACTGAGGATATTACTGTGGAGAGACGGGACGCCAGGACCTTCAAGACCTTAACCTCCAGATTGAGCAGGGATATGGGCCGATAGGAGTTGCACACTTCCAGGGGAATTCCCTGTTTAGGTATGGTCACAATAAGAGCTGTACGCTGATCTTTAGGGAGGCACCCCGCGCCCCTTGCCGCCTGAAACATATTCAGCATGTGCTTTGCTACTACACTTGCCGATTGCAGGTCTTCAAGAGCCCCCACTACTATCTCTTTTTCAGTCAATTCCTTATCCAATGTCTTTCTATTATCTCCGGACAGTACGGGAGAGATATGTCTAACAAAAGTTCCGCACATTCTTCTGCAGTGCGTGCCGAGACCGGAGCATACAACAATTGTTCTTAGTAGTCTGCAAAGCTCCCACTATCTCTTCCCCAGTTCTATGTAGTGCCACACCAGCATTTTGCTTGTCTTGTCCTCAACATCATGAAGCTTCCTCTGTGTCGCCAGTGTATGTGCCCTGGCACTATTTTCTGCCAGGTCCCTTAGCTCCCTCTGTTTCAAATGGATTTGACGGGGAATCACTGACGCCACAGTACCATCAACCAGTGCAGCGACCTCAAGCCGCTCAGTTTCTCTCTCCAGCTCATCAAATTTTCAACCTCTGTTCCTTCCGCCTTCCCCCCATCAGACCATGCACCTGCCCTCATGTTATGTTATGTTATTTTATTTTATAACGCGCACAGATACTCGAGAGTGTCCCGGCGCGGAACCTAGAGAGGGGTATTAAAGTAATGTTCAGGCAAAAAGGTAGGTTTTTAGTAATTTCCTGAAAGCCAGATGGTCCTTGGTATTCCGTAGACCAAAAGGAAGAGTATTCCAAGCCAATGCTGCTTTCCTTGCGAGAGAGCTGCCGCCCAGCCTCTGGCATTTAAAGTGAGGAACAGAAGCCAGAAGTTGAGAAGAGGAGCGCAGCTGTCTCTTAGGCTCGTAGAAGGAGAACCGTTTTTTTAGGTAAGACGGTCCCTGGTCGTGAAGAGCCCGGTGAGTAATTGTTAGTATTTTAAATTTTATCCTTGCCGTCACTGGCAGCCAGTGTAGCCCACGCAAGTGGTTCCTCACGCTGCTTCTAATCGGCAGGTCCAACAAAAGTCTAGCTGTGGTGTTTTGGACCACCTGAAGCCTATTCAGTAAGAGGCCCGATATGCCTGCATATAGACCGTTGGCGTAGTCCAGCCGTGATAAAATAAGGGCCCGGACTACAGTCTCTTTTGCGGCCCTAGGGAGCAGCGGGAGAAATTTTCTAAGGGTTTTTAAGAGGGCAAAGCACGTGCCAACAAGTTTCTTAATTTGTGTATTAAAGGAGAAATTCTCCTCGAACCAAACCCCTAAGTTCTTTGCTGGCTTCCCTATCGAGACAGGCAAGGGAGAGTCAGAGGGCCAGAGAGACTCCCTGAACAGCGGGGGAAATTTTCCAAAAAGGAGAATCTCTGACTTCTCCTCATTGCACTTAAGCTGGGCGGAAGCAAGTCATTTAAAAATGGAAGACAAACAGAACTTAGCCGCCGACACCGAGCTTGCATTCCTCTCCCAAGTGAACAGCAGCTGCGTATCGTCCGCATAAGCTATAATTTTAGCCCCCAATTTTTCTGCTAAATATATCAGAGGAGTCACGTACACATTGAATAGCAGGGGGCTAAGGGATGATCTCTGAGGGACCCCTGTAGTAACTGTTAAGGGCTTAGATGCAGACGGGGGCAGCCAGACCTGCTGGGTACGACCCTCCAAAAAAGAACTCACCCAGGACCAGGCTGAGCCAGAGACCCCGATCTCAGCAAGACGATTAAGAAGTCCTGAGTGAGGGACCGTGTCGAACGCTGCCGACAGGTCCAGGAGGATCAGGGCTGCCCTACCTCCGGCATCCAAACACTCCCGAATTGCCTCAGAAATTTCAATCAAAGCGGACTCCGTACTGTGGGCGGCTCTAAACCCTGACTGGGGCGGGTGTAGGAGTTCAGCACTTTCTACAAAATCATTGAGTTGCTTCGTAACAACCTTCTCGCAGACTTTGGCTAGGGCAGGCAGGAGGGAGATAGGACGATAGTTCCCTGGAACAAGTGGGTCTAAGGAAGGCTTTTTAAGGAGTGGGAGAATCTTGGCCTGTTTCCAGGCAGCCGGCACATAGGCCGACTGAAGTGACCAGTTGATAATCCCATTAACTTCAGTGTTAATTGAGTCCGCGACCGAGGCCAATAGCCTAGCTGAACAAGGGTCAGTAGGTGAACCTGATTTCAGACCTTTAAGAATTTTAAGAGAGTCACCGAGACCCACCCGGTTGAAAGCCTGCAGGGAATGCGCAGATGACCCCGATGGAACTTCCTTTAGTGGATCGGCGCTAGTTGGAAATGACGCTTGTATGTCACGAATCTTATCGTTTTGTATGCCTCCCTGTTAGAAGGTGGTGCTGACCATCTTAGCCGGCCGGATTTTTTGCTTTTTGAACACCTAATTGTGGAGCTTTTACTGTGGGAGAGCCTCATAAGTTGGGACTCACCCACAGTGAACTCATGATGAAAGAGACTGCATGTGGATTTTACCGGTGTCCCCCAGGTGAGAGTAGGCCGCTGCACTGCAGCCGGAGTAAGGGGCACCGGGCTGGTTACATGCAGACACATATGTACATGCGTGTGCACACGTGTAGGGGCTGCGCGGGGGAGATTCCTGACGTGCGCAGCCCAGGAGCAGGTACAGATAGAATGGTGTGGCAGGAATTGTGCAGAGCTGGGTGGTGACATGGAATAGGCTTTATACTATGAGAAGAAACATGTAAGGGAAAGTCAGTGTGCTTTACTGTTTTCACTGAAGGACCACTCCATTATTCTCCTATGAAGATGGGGATCACATTGGGTAGTTTCACTTCCCTAGGGCCTACAAATTCCAGACACGCACCAAAGTACACTGTAACTTGGGTGAAAATAAGAATTCTGCTGAGTCAAAAACCATATATGTTCTGCTTATGGGTCATCCAGAAATTTCATATTCCTCTGACTCAGCTCATAACCAGAGCCTGGCTGGGTGTGACCCTGCCAGGCTGGATTAATGACCTTCCTCCCCAAGCTGTAGCATCAGAGACCTGGCCCTTCATGGAGGGAAGCATTCAAGGGCGAAGGTCTCCTCTCCAAGAGGGAGAGAAGGTGGGGGGAGCGGCAGGTTTTCCATCAGTAGCTGTCACCTGGTGCCAGGCAGCAAGCTGCTCTGGAGAGAAGGCAGCAAGGGGGCTTTTCAGAGACCATGTGGCATGAGACCCCTGGACGACGCCATTTTGAACTATCCCAGAGGCCTGGGCAGGAAGGAGGGAGCAGGGGCAGAGAGGTGATGTGTCGCTGCAGGATAGGTCAGCGGAGCCCCCTGCCAGCCCCCTCCAAATTCTTTTAAAAGGTCTTGCACAGGAAGAGGAGCTCTCTCTGGATTGAGGTCTGCTGAGGAAGACTGGTGCTGGAGCCTGGCGCCATGGGCAGTTGGAAGGAAGAACCCCCTGACTGTCCCAGGACCCTGGATTGCGCAAAAAGGGGAGACCAGGACCAGTGAGCAGAAGCCTGGGCCTCTGCGCAAGGAGAAGAGAGGCCCAGGAGGAGAGCCAGGTGAAAGGCTGGTGCAGGGAGCCAGTGAAGACAGCTCCCTGCTGAGTTCATCCTCTTGAAGGCCAGGAGGGCAAAGGAAAGTGCTTCAGATGGCTAGAGCTGGTCCTCTGGAGCAAGAAGAGGCCAAAATGGTGGAGATCGGCCGCCTGGGGGCCAAGATACGCCCCCCAGAAGGGAGGTGACCTTTAACCTCTGAAGAGGACCGACAATGAAGCGAGTGGGGCTCCGCCGCCGGTCTCAGATGTGCCCCCGGGGTGGGTCAGGTCCCGGGGGCTGCCCCACAAGAAGTCAAGTCGGGGAGCGCCATTGCGCTCCCCGTGAAATTGCCCCAACCGGGGTGCCAGGAGCCCACCCTGGCCCCCGAAGACAACGGAGGAGGGGAGCGCCGTCGTGCCCCCCTCGAAGAGGTCTCTGGGGCCCGGGACCCCCAACTCTGGGCCCCGCCGAATATGAAGCCGGGGAGCGCCGTCGCGCTCCCCGTGAAGATCTTGGGGGCCCGGGATCCCAACTCCGGAGGCGGTGCAGTGGCGGGGGGCACGTCCCCCCGGCCGGGCGAAGAAAAGCCGGGGAGCACCGTTGCGCTCCCCATGAAGATTGTCCAGGTGCCCGGGACCCCAACTCCGGGCCTCGGTGTGCGGAGAAGGGGGGAGTGCCGCACTCCCCCACAGCAGCGGGAAGGCGGGGGGTGCCGCCGCACTCCCCGAGGACCCGCTGAGGAAGAAGCAGTCTTCGTGTCTGCCCGCAGGAGCGGGCAGACCAAAATGGGCACGCCGGCTCCCGCGGCCGCACACGATGGTGCGGGCCGGGCAGGGAGCCGGCAGAAGCACCCGGGCGTTGGTTCCCCAAGCTGCAACAACTCACCTGGCAATGCACGAAGCCCGCGTGGGACCGGGCCCCCAACGAGGGGCAAATGCGGCACAGGGCCACCATCGTGGGCAGCGCGGCTCTCCCAGGAGCAGCGGGAGAGCCGCTCATCTAAGATGCACGCGATGGGGTAAGAGCGCCCCATAATGCTTTGCAGGCCCGGACCGGCCTGCTAGGAAAGCAGATGGTGCTCTGTGCAGGGTGGCCCCAGGAGGACGGGGTCACCGCCAGGTGTGTGACAAGGTGCCGGGGGAGCTGCAGGAGCAACACAGTCTCCCCCAGCACGAAGAGGTGAAGTCCGCCCCATAATCTCTGGGGACTCCATAGAAATAACCCCTCAAGGGCTCAGCCAGCAGTCAGCAGCAACCTGGGGCTGGAACTTTTGTTCTTCAGCCGAGGGGTGTGTTTGGGGACTGCACCAGGGTGTGAAGGGCTGAGCTGGGGATGTCAGGAGAAGGGCATCCCCTGGAGGTGAAGAGGTGCAATTGCACGAGAAGTGCCTTTACCAATGTTATTTCTATTGAGGGACTGAAAGTCACATGTGAAGTCATAAGCAAAGTGGGGTTATGTTGTTGGACACTCCTGCTAGGGTGTCTGGCTGTATATGCTTAATCATGTGATTAGAACTGTGATGACTTTTAGGGGCTTTTATTGCAATGCATTATAATGGTTATCAGCTAGGATAAATACTGTCATTTTAAGTGATGCTTAAACATGTATTCTTGCCGCTGCGTTAGGTGAAAAACAACCCAGACTGTTAGCCCCTAAGATGTAGAGGTGTATACTGTATGGTCAGTATGAGATACTCAGTCAGGGTTAGGTGTGCCCATATTAAATGCTTGTTGAGATAAAGGGGGTGGGACGCCACTGGGATGGTGCCAGTGGGCAAGACCCTCACGCCATTTTATGTTCAACCCACTACATTAGGGGGAAAGATGAGGTGCATACATGGGAGTGGTGGCACTAGACCTTAACCCCTCCTGCGGGAGGGGTGGGAATGTTATGCAATGTCACAAAGTAATTCCAACAGCTTATGTATATTTGTAAATTGGTGCATAGTATTGACTAGTGTGTGTTTAATAAATGTTCTCTTCCTTTTATAAAGCAAAGTACAGACTGGACAATCAATTATTGAGTGTTATTTCTGCGTACTGGTAAATGGCGATTACTAGCCCACACCACCTCCCTTGAGTAAGCCTTAGACTGCTCTGCAACGCTACCCTCTGAGAGTCAAACGCTACAATGGGGTGTTTGGTTCCTAGTGAAGGACAAATGTAGTCATGGTATTTGTGCAGGCCTCACAGATACTGCCTCGTTTTCCAACACTCCCACAGTATGCAGGCGGAGGAAACTGTCCCCCTGTTTTCTTTAAAGTACATTTCCGTGTGCTCCTAAACCTTCTGCCTGAAGGCATCATCCCTGAATAACCAGGAGTCTAATCTCGGGGGGAGAGTAGTTTCTTCGCGGGCGCCCCGCAGCTGCTCCTCAACTGGAGAGTGGTCTGAGATTCCCCGTGCCCTATGGGCCGCAGAGCAAAAGGAACCTGCAAGCACAGAGAATGTAAGGATATATTCAAGTCTGGAGTAACTTCCGTGGGAGGCGTAGTAATACGTAAATTGCCGCTGCGTGGGGTTATGTTCCCGCCACAGGTCAATCAAACCCATCGCTGCCACAAAGCCCTGTAGAGGCTCTGTTCCCGTCCCCCTCTTGGGGCTTGGGACTCTGTCCCTCACTGTGTCTACAGCCGCATTCACCTCCCAAGACCAGCACTCCTATTGGCAAGTCAAGTAGTAAAGCCCCTAGCTCTGGCAGAGTCTCACCATGGAGTCTGGGAGGAAAGTATACGAGCAAAAGTTTACCGTCATCCCCTCCCACGTCCCCGTGACTGCAACGAACCTGCCCAAAGTGTCATGCCATTTCTGACCCACTACGAATGGGGCGGAGGCCCCTGCCAGAACACCCAACCCTCTAGAGCCCGATGTATAGCTCAGATACGGAAGTAGGACATAACCATATCGGTCTAACTCTTTGTAGTAATTCCCCATTAGGTGGGTTTCCGGCTGAAGGGTCACATCGGGGTCATGACTCTTAAGACTCTGGAGGACGATTGTGCGTTTAATCTTACTTCCCAGCCCGTTGACGTTCCAGGACATGATCTTCAACCCTGCCCTCCCCACAAAGCCCTGCAAAGGCATGCTCGCCTATCCCCACCCGTCTGCATCTTTTCTAGTGAGGCTCATAAAATAATACCCTGTGTCTCGGAAGCAGATAGGCCACAGAAAGAGGGGGCCCCCCTCTCCCCATCGACATGTGTACCGGTCCCTGTGGTGTGAAAGTACCTGAGTCAGAGCAAACTCCACATAAACAAAGAAAACAATCCCAAGTACATAACTCATCCCTCCCTGCCTAGTGGTCTAGAAACACCCACCTCTCCGACGTGCAGAGTGCCTGTTGCCTATTGACTAACATTAGTCACTTCAGGGTGAGCTAGGTTCGACCCTCTGGACCCCAAAGCAGCCCAACTCTCCAGAGGCCATGGCAGAGTCAATGTAGTCCTCACACGGGTAATGCCTAATGTCACTCCCCATCCCAGTCCATAATTCTCCTGCCCCACCGGCAAACAGGCACCAAAGGATACTCTTCAGACTCAGTCACAATGTCCGGCCACCGGCCTTCATTCCTGGGCACCAGCATAGCCAGTCCTCCATCGCAGGAGGGTTTCACACTATGTCATGCGGGGTAGCGGCCTCTCGCTGGTCCTTGCGCCTTCGGCCTGGTTCCGCACGATGGCCGCAGGCACCTCAATTTCTTGCTCGTCGGGGCGAGCATTGTCCCACCTTGCGCCAGCCCTCCAGCCACTCCCACATTTCCTCTGGCATGTTAAAATGCCACGTTTTTCTCTCAGCCACATCCCGTAGCCATGCAGGGAATAGCATTGTGTACTTGAGTTCCTTGCTGCGAGGTTCCCTTTTCACTGCCTCAAAGGATCTGCACTGACGCTGGACCTGCAGCGTGAAGTCAGGAAAAAATCAGACCACTGCATTTTCATATTGCAGGTCACCATGGGAACTAGTGGCCTGCAGGATAGTGTCCCTGTCTAGATAGTTTAGGATTCGGGCTAAAATCGTTCGGGGAGGCGCCCCTGGTTTCAGCTTTGGGACTGCCGCCCTATGTGCCCGCTCCATGGAGAAAAAATTTGACAAGAGCTTGAGTTGCAGGTGGTAAGAATTAGGTCTTCCAAGAAGAGGTTAACACTGGATCCTTCTGCCCCTTCCGGGACTACCACCACACGTATGTTGTTCCGTGGTGACCTTCCTTAATGATCTTCCAGGTTCGCTGCTAGGGCTGCTTGTTCAAGTGGTCTACTCGCTCCTCTAGGCTCTTGGACGAGGACTGTAGCTATGCAATGTTGACCTCCGCTGTAGAGACCTTTTCCGAGATCTTCTGAAAATCAGCCTTCAGGAGGTTGACGTCTGTTGTCATAGCATCCAATTTAGGGTTGAGTGCGCCATTCAGATCTGCTATGGCCACCATTATGGCCCGAGGGGGGGCTCAGCGGGTCCCGCTTGAACCGGCTGGCGCCCCGCCTCCACCGTCGGAGTCCTGATCACCGCATAGTTGTCCATGTTGTTGGTTTGGGTCGCTATTTGACTTTTAGGCTTGCCCATATCCGCCTCCGTGGCCAGGTGTGAGTCCGCCACCAGTGCGCTGACTGTGCCTTCCATTTCACCTCCCCCACTCCACCGCGGGGTGCCGTCCCTCCAGGACCGACTGCCTGGCCCCCACACCAGCGGGATGACGCTATCTTCTTCGAAGCTCCCCCTTACGTCGCTGGAGTTATTGCCGTTGCTCGCCCACTGCACAATGGAGGGAGTGCCTGGTCGCCACGGTCGCATACCGCTGGATTATTTTGGCTCTGTTGCCACTCCAATGCCAGAAGTGACCTCTAGCAATCCGGCCCAGCGCTGTCGAGTCTGTCTTTTAGACCCAGGCGTGACTCAGGGCCTGCATCCAGGTGCCCGACTCTTCTCACCTCCTACTCCCTCCAGTGGGCTCCGATCTCACTTGGGTGTTGGGGGGACCCTACCAGGCCCCTACTGCCAGGCAGGAAGACTGCTTTCTCAGTCCCTGTTTGCCAACCCAGTCGGGCAGCCCACACTGCAATGCGTTTTTTTTCTCTTTCCTGGGGCCCACCCCACCCCTCTCAGGGCAGGCCGCCGAGTCCGGTCCCCGGCCTTTCGGCCGCTACCCTATCTGATATGGTTGGCTGGTCTCTCTGCTTCGCACTCATAGGCCGCAGGCCCTATGCCTCCTCCACCTCACTTCTAGACGCTCAGCTGCTAGCAAGCCTATAACTGTCCTTCCCCTGTCGCTAGCTGCTACTCTGCCAATAATTATCTGAACCTCAGCCCTCGCGCCCAAGTACGGCACCCACACCTCTTTCGCCTTCAAGCTGGCCAGGCCTCCCAGTCTCTCTCCATCTGGCTGCCGGCCTCTCACCTTGCCAGCCTTTTTCACAGGAGCCCAGCAGCGGGCGGTGCACCAGCTCTCACTCACCACCTCCCACGGTCTCTCCAATAAGGTCGTCTGACAACGGGTGGTCTGCGGCCCGACGTAGCTCCTCTGGTGTGTCCTCATCCCAGGCCGCAGCAGCCCACCGGTCGCTCTCCAGACGGGTAGGCCTCCTTGCGATCGGTTACAGGCAGGACATCTGCTTGCTTCCTCGGTCGCCCTCGATCTCTCTGTCACCTCCAGCCGCCTTCCAGGCCGCACGGCCCGTCACCGCTACTCGGTCGGCCTTCGCCCAGACCTCAACAGCTCTCACGCTTGCCACAGCCCAAGTCTCCGGTGCTGCGGGCGCCCTGGGTGCTGCGGGGGGGGAGGACGGGGAAGCCAATGAACCACCGCCGTCCACCCCTCGGTCTGCTCCTTCTGCATCGCTGAAATCCTGGTCAGGGAAGGATCTATGTATGGATATACGTGCCGTGGTTTTGTTCCAGGCGCGGAGCTACTCTAGTGCACGGCCATCTTGGTCGCCGCCTTAGCCACGCTCCAACCCTGTGCACTTTCAGTCGAAATTACATAATTTTCCTGGCAAGAAGTGGGAGCTAACCCTGTCCAAAATAGGGCGCTTTCCTACACCATCCAATGACGGGACCAATCGTTACCTATGTTATAATGTTTTTCTTAAATTTCTCGTTGTGGGTAAAGCTAACGGGGATATTCCTAACTTGTAACCTTAGGGGAATTACATCTGCCTTTAGGTATTCCGTAAGTAGTTTGCAATGCAATTCTTTTTGTACTGCCTTCTTCCTCAATTTCTCTAGTTCATCAACATCTGATGGATAGCTCACAGAAGGGGCTGTTGTTGTATTCAACAAGGATGCCACCCATATAATTATTGCAATATCTTCTTGCAATATGTTCGTGACGAGATGAGCATAGCAACACAAAAAGATGACAGATGGAATGCTGAACATATGAAACATTCACCCCCAGTCACAGATCTGGGTTAAGTGCATAGTTTGTTTGCTCACCA
This sequence comes from Calotriton arnoldi, assembly GCA_963921515.1. Lineage (NCBI taxonomy): Eukaryota > Metazoa > Chordata > Amphibia > Caudata > Salamandridae > Calotriton > Calotriton arnoldi. The sequence continues at coordinate 4,549,805 of CAWUFW010000109.1, read as the reverse complement.
TGTCACTCCAGTTTGGGCCCAGCTATATGCAAATCAATCTTTACCCTGCTCCCCATGGGAGCAGTCAAGCCCGAACTGCCAAGCCAGGTCCTCCCTGGACAGAAACAAGCATCCTAGGAGCGGTTTGGGGTTTGACCCCTCATTAGCCAGGCTAGCTTTAATCCAGTGGCACAGTGATCATGGTACCCACGTCTGTGCATACCCTTCCCACTTAGGGTAATTATAACAACACAAAAAGATGATGGACAGAATTCTGAACATATCAAACATTCACCCCCAATCACAGATCTGGGTTAAATCCATAGTTTTTTAACTCACCATGCCATCCCAGTATGGGCCCAGCCAGATGCAAATCAGTCTTGACCCTGCTACCCGAAGGAACAGTCCTGCTCAAACGGCCAAGCCAGGTCCTCCCTGGACGGAATGAGCAGCATGATACACCCTCATGGGTATGTGTCTAAGCAGTTTGGTAGTTATTACAAGATGGATGATTGTTCCCTACTGTTTAACTTCAGATAGGTTAATAATCTATAGAATTATGACTGATATTCCCTTACACTTACTAGGTGATGAGCCACTTTATGATTGGTTATTTACGATTGCTATTTCAGTTCACACACAGGACTCAGGAACCTCTATTGTTTTTCTGTCCTCTCTTATGTGCAGGTTTGTTGGTCAGATGAACATGTCCTGATGAGACTCTACCACTTATACGGGGTCCAAACGTCAAAGAAACTGTCCCTTTTGGTTGTGTTGGTAAGAATCCTTAGAGGATTGCATACTGATTCATGAAACCCTGTCATGATTTTTATCAATCAATGTTGACAACCATTGGGATTTGCACAGTGTCTTTATTGATTTATGTTATAAATAGATTCACTATTGGAGCACTGCATTGTCTGCACTTTGATCACTCACTTTGGTGTTTGTTATATATGACTATGAGTTATGTATTCCAGATATTATAAATCAAACGGGTCCTGTGATTTATTGTTCTCAATCATTAAATTTGACAGCAAAGCATAAGTTCAAATAATTACGGGCTCTCTCCCATGCACGCACGAGGATTCCAAGATAAATGAGTACCACGGGACAATTGTTTGTTTAACTCAAGAATTAGGGTGGCCAACTGATAGTTAGCCACTTCTTTATGGTGCACAATTGGTGCTGGACTTAACAGTTGTTAAGAGCCACAATAACTGGAGGCTATAAGGGTCTGATTCACAAAAATAACCTACACTTTTGAGTAAGTTTATACTTTTTGAGTAAGTTTAATGCTAAAAAACACATAAAGTAAGTCGAGCACTACACATGGGCACCCACGGGCACGGCTACACCCTTCAGTAGAACATAATGGAGGTAGTCAGTGATGCTGGAACAATTATCCGAGTGTGGGGGGCGGGCATCAATGTTATATCACTGAACTCATAGGGACTATGTAAAATCTAAGCGTCACACAGAGAACAATTGCAGCAAATAAGCCAGCCCCATTCTACAAGAGAGTGATAAGGGTGTAGTATGTAGCTGGTGTGCATTATGGAGCACACTGTCGCAAATATATTACTAAAGGATGGTGTGGTAATGCATTGTCATTTATACACAACACATTGTAATATGAACTAATTTTGCATACAGTTTTACTGATAAAACAAAATAGCGCATAAATGATAATCTATGGAAATCAGGTTTCAGCAAATATTTGTCATTTGCACGTCACCAAATAAAGTGTCTTGATATCTTCTGATCTTATTAAAGCCTTGTTTTCACCATAGTTCAAAATTACAAAAATAGGGCTTCCTTTGTGCTTTCCTAACTGCAGATATATTTTGAAATATTTGTACAGTTTATTTATAAGTATTTACATTTTGTTATTGAGATTGTCACATAGTTCAATTTGCAAACTCTTTGCAGTCAGAGAAAGAAAAGTAAACACCAATCTCTATGTTAAAAGAATAAGCAGCAATTTGTCAGAAGACATAGCCTGACATTTGAATGCACAACAAAAATGGCAATATAAAAACAAAATGTAAAGGTTTCTTTATTGTTCATTCACCTTCGTAACTTCAGCACGGTTATTTTAAAGATGCTTCAGCACCCCCACGCTTCTACATACAGCACCTACGCGTATGGAGCACAACTGTGAAACTGGGGAATTTGTTCTTTTTATGTTTGCTTGAGAGGGCACTATGAACTATTTGGTCTTGGCAAATTTATATTCATTCAGTTTTTGATCCCTGAATGTCTACTACTAACTGATGTGTCTATGTCGCTTGGGGGGGCGGGGATGACTGCTACGTACTTTCAGGGGCGTAGCTTCAGGGGGGTGTTTGGGGTGTCACACCCCCCCTAATAAACCAATTTTCTGATAATTAGTTGGGTGCAGGGGCTTTTAGTTGGATATGCAGTGCAGTGTCTGTCGGATTTCACCAGGAATTTTTACATACACACAGACAAAACGCACACACACACTAACCTTCTCTCTGTTTTAAATGTCCTAAATTTTTAGTAGATGTGTAGGTACATTTTGACATCCCTGTTAATGATTGGCACTCAATGCATCCTATAGGGAAACAGATATGTGTGCCTGGCCTATTTATAGATCCCTAACACTCCAGCCTACAGGATTGAAAAGACTGCAATGAGTTCACCTCTGACGCAGGAAGAAAGGACATGGAAATGCTGAGCATAACAAGCAACCAATACAACAAAAAGTTAAAAAATAAGGAGCTTCAAAGTCCATACCAGGTTTAAGTTTAAAAACTAAATATGTAAACGAAATTTAGAACAATGCATAAGGGAATGAAAGGTTATGGGCAAAGGTAAAATATCACCAGTATCACCTATAAGAATTTAGGGCCTTATTATGAGTACGGTGGTCCCTAGGACCCTCGTACTCGTGGTGGCGGTCCACCCATGCCACACTGCCGGTCTACCCGCAGTATTATGAGTGCGGTGGTCAGACCGTCACAGGACCGCTGTGTACACCAGGAATCAAGGATCCTGCGGCGGTTGCAAAGCGGTCAGGGAGCTGCAATATGCTGGTGGTGCCGCTGAGGCACCGCAGAGCATATTACGAGTTACCTGTCCGCCACCCTTTTCATAGTGGTAACCCCACCATGAAAATGGTGGTGGAGAGGCAAAAGAGGGGCCCCCAACAGGACCCTCCTGGGCCAGGGGTGAATGCGGAGGGGGGCACATGTTGTGCCCGCCTGGATTTGCATCACCAGTTCCTGCATAGTGTGGCATGCATGCCACACCATTCAGGAATGTGCAGTCTGCACTCTCACGGTGGCAGTCTGCATGTTAGGCTCTCCCATGAGCCTAACAGACCACCGCCATCAGACAGCCGCTGCAACACTCCCCAGCCATGGATTACAATCGTATTCCAGCTGGAAGGCACACCACAGCCTTGGCGGTCCTCCAGCAGATGTCACAGTGGCGGCCCCGCCGGAGGACTGCCAAAGTCTGAATAAACCCAAAAATAATGAAAAATTCTCACAAGCAAAAATCAATGATTAAAAAAGTTTTGTGTTGCTTGAAATAAAAACAAAGCTAGAGATAATTGACCAATGAATATGAATGGTAAGGTGCAATACATTAAAATTGAATGGAAAAACAAAAGTAATTAAAGAAAACCCACAACAAATTTAAATTAAAAATCAGTTAAAAAAATAAAGTATGGAAAAAAGTGAACATGTTTGTAGCAATCTTTCATGAAGTTGACTGGGGCCTACCTACCTGTGTTGCTGATTGCTTGCGATTAGATCAAAGGTCGTGTTTGGGTCAGTGAAAGATTTTACCTTAAGTAGAGTCAACCTGTGCAGTGTATCTGATCTTTTCCACCACTCTGGGGCTCTCATTTATGGGATTTTGACATAGGGCAGCGCTGCCCTATGCCAAAGTGAAAGAGCAGCAATGCACCATATTTATGCAGTACAGTGCATTCCTGTCCTTTCTCCCTGCGCTGGTGCTGTTTCAGCAGCCTTGCACCAAAATACACACCCTTGCACCACTGTGCAAGGGTTCCTCAATGGCATGCAGGATTGTTTTTGTGCAGGAAAGGGCACCTACCTGCATAAAAACTATCCATAAGGGTGTATTCCTCTTTCTACGTGTGCTGCAGAATGTATCACCCACAGAAAGAGGAAAGAACGATGAGAAATAAACATATTTCTCCTTGTTACGCCTCACTTTGGGAGGTGTACGGATCTGGTGCTTCCCCCACTTTACATGATTTTGTAATTCTGGGGCAGCATCAAAATCCATGGGTATTGCATGGGAACCCCCACTGTAACAGCCATGGAACGCCTCCCGGCACAGAGTAAGGCAATGCAGCGATTTGCGCTGCGTTGGTTCACTCAAGATTCATGAGACCACCCAATGCCAAGCACAGTAGCTTTGGGTGGCTTCATAAATCGGAATCAGAGCCCTGCGCCAAGCATGTACCTCTTTACATGGTGCAAAAGTGACTCAGCGTTCTCAAAAATAATCCTACGGGTGCTTAAAGAGTTTTGACTCACTCAAATCAAAAGCTCAGGATAAACCTGATGGACTTAATCTGTGTTTAGGGGACAAGGAAGCCAGATACAAGCTCAGGGATGTCCCTGTCTAATGCGGGAAAGTAGTACTGAGAGCACATGTGGTAAAATGAACTCTCTCCATCTGAGTTTTAATGTTTTAGTGATGTCTTGTTGGCCTGGATGTCGAGCCATATCCTGATTTGAAACATGGTTATCATTTTTAAAAAAAATTAAGTGAAAGGAAGGCTGATTACTTTTTACTAATTTCTTGAAATATTCTGCACGGGCATCTAGTGAACCACTCCCTACCCACTTGTGGATGAAGATTCAAGTCAGTCACACCACATGAACCCAACCCGCTAGTTTACCTTTACATCTCAAGATGGTTTCTCTCTTGCAATTCAGAAAATAATCCAAAACCCACTTATTCATTGTCTTCCCTCACCACAAACTGCAACTCCATCCAGAAAAACATATTGAGTTAAGAATAGTTGTATCTCCTGGGCAATGGAGGTGGGATGTCGAGTGGAGGGTGACATTCTCTTGTAGGATGTGAAGAGATGTGGAAGTGACTGCAAGAGGTCCATTAAAGACCATCATTGTGGAGTCATTACGGGTTCTTCAGGCCCTGGGTCAACTCGAGGATGGTGACTGGACAAAATATTGAGTTGAAAATATCGTAATACCTTAAACTCGAGCCAGCAATATCGCTACAACAAAAAATCAAATCACAGAATATTGTTGTCAAAAATATAGTTTTTTAGGTATGTAATATTGTTTTATATAATTTAGTTTTCTTTAATGTAGCTTATGTGAATATAATTGCAAATAATATCGTTTTTACATTATTTTACTATATGTCAGTGAAAATGATATTAGTAGTTAGTTAGTGGGTTGTTGGTTGTATAGGGGAATAGGGTGGGAAGTAAATTCAATTATAATTAATTTAATGTTATTGTTAATTAAATAAAAAATGTAAAATTACTTATGTCTTAACAATTATGTAAATTCTTTTCTTGTTTAATAATAATAATGCTATGTATTTAAGTTTAAAATTGCTATGCATTTAAGTTTAAAATTGCTATGTATTTAAGTTTAATTTCTCATTTTTGATTTATGCTAAAATTTAGAAATTTTCGGTGATTCTTTTTAGTAGTGGGCTATTGGGTTTGTAGGGAAATGGGTGGGGAGTTTATGTCAACTCAATAATTCAAAATGAATGTTCAATAATTATTAATTGTGAATTAATTACATGATTCTTAATTATTTATGTACTTTTTTATTTTTCTAATTGTTATTTATTTATCGAGTTTTGTGTGGCGCAAATTTGACCCGAAGGTATCAGAGTGCTTCACAGCATTTGCACATCAGAAACTTCATGATTTACATTTGGAGTAAATACAGATACATAGTGACAATATGCAAACGAAATATACGGTAGACATCAGGATATATAGATGATACAGTTTTGAGGAAGATATAGTATGTGAATATAGCGCTTAACAGAGTTAGCACAGCATCAAGTGCAACGGGTTCCATGTGGAGTAAATAAAAATACATAATAACGGTATCTAGGACATATTTACGGTACACATGGTGTATATATATATATGTATATATATATATAGTTCTTTACAGAGTTAGCACAGCGACAAGTACACAAATTACATGTGGAGTACACAAAATACATAGCAACAGTATATAGAGGAATATTTTGACGGTAGTATAGATGGACGAAATATATACTGAGGTAGCTAAGTTAGGGTGTTGTGAAGGTGAGGAGAGTAGAGGCACAGTTTTCCCCGAGGTGGTGCTGCTCAGATTTATTTTGAGGTTGCGGCGTGTTCGCCAACAAACCAATCGGGTGGTTTAAGGATGAGTGTTTAGATATTTGTTGAAGAGAAGAAGTTTCTGTTTCTTCTTGAAGTGAGGGAATGTTTGATTGTCACGTAAACCTTAAGGCAGCGAGTTCCAGATTTTAGGGGCGTTCCCGGAGAAGGAGCGGGTGCGAGATTTCTCTTTCTTAAATTTTGGTAGAATCAAGAGTGGACTGTCAGAGCTTCAAAGAGGCCTCTTTTGACCGGCTTTTGATAATGTATTTGTGAGGTAGGCTGTTTTTTCAGTGTAAAGAGCTTTATATGTTATGCAAGCAGTTTTGAATATAGCTCTTGCCTCGATTGGTCGCCCGTTGAGTTTCTTGAGAGACGGAGTAATGTGGTCGAAGCATCTCTCCCCCGACAGTAGTCTAGCTGCTGTGTGGAGTGTGGCATTCAGAGGGGCTCGGTGTATTTTTGGGGCACCCGCAATCAATGAGTTGCCGCAATTTAGCTTGAGGAGGACTAAGGTTTGTGCTACAGTCTTTAGGTCTTCGATGGGGACGAAGGGTTTGACTTTTTAAGGTGTTTCAGCATGTGGAAGGCTCTTTTAGAAGAGGCATTATTATGCTCTTTCATTCTCAGGTGCTCCGTCAAGTCTAATTCCCAGGGATTTAATGGAGTTGGATATGGATAGTTTGCAGTTTAATGCAGTGAGGTTGTCAAGCCAGATATCAACAGGCAAGGATTTTTCTTTGGGTTGGATGAGGAGTAGTTCAGTTTTGTTGGGGTTGAGCTTAAGATGGGCACTGGTCAGCCAGGATTGAACAGTGGGGAGAGTGCTATTTAAATACTGGATATCTTTGATTGATGGGGTTTTCATGTAGAGCTGTGCCATCTCCATAGAGATAATAGGCAATTTTGGCTTGTTTCAGGATCATTGTAAGGTGTTCCATATAATGTTGAATAGGGCAGGAAACAGGATTGACCTTTGCGGGACTCCTTGTGAGACAGGCGCTGCTTTTGAGGTCAAGTTGTTTAATTTGATTAGCTGAGGGCGTTGGTTTCAGAAAAGAGGCGAACCATTGAAGGACCATTCCTTTGATGCCTGTACGCTGCGAGAGGGTGTTTAGGAGGATGTCATGGTTGACAGTATCAAAGGCAGCCAAAAGGTTCAGGAAAACTAGGAGGCAGGCCTGGCCATCATCCAGAGATCTGTGCAGGTCGTCTAGGAAGTTGAATTTTGCAGTCTCTGTACTGCAGCCTTTCCTGAACCCAGATTGGAAGGTGTTGTGCAAGTTGTATTTTTCGATGTGGCTGTTGAGTTGTGCAAGCACCCATTTTTTGGTTTTGGCAAGGAGGGGGAGGTTAGTTGTAGGTCTGTGGCTGTTTAGGTCGTTCTAGTCGGCATCTGGTTTTTTGATGAGGGAGGTGGCTTGTCCGAGTTTGAGGGGGGTCGGCATAGAGTGGCTAGATAGGGAGGAGTTAATTATTTTGGTCCATATATGAGAGATGGTGTGACTTAAGATTTTTGACCAGAGCGGGAGGGAGTTGGAGATTTGCGATGTCGGCTTCATGCTAGCCATCTTTTGGAGGTAGGTCTTTGGGTAGACCATTTTCGCAAGGGGGATATCCTTGGTGCAGGGTGTGGAGGTGGGTAAATTTAAGAGAGAGTTCAATGATAGATATTATTACAGAGAAAACTTTTGTGAATTCTTCGCAGCACTTAGTAGAGCAATTAATTGAGAGTTGGGGGAAAGAGGTGGTTTGCTGTTTGATGATGTTGAAGAGGTCCTTGGGTCTGTTCCTAGACCGGTCAAGTTGGTCTCAGAAAAAGGAGGCTCTTTCTCTGAAGATGGGCCTTTTGTATTTTAGTCATCCAGCCTGGAGGATTGAGAGATTGATTAACGAGGGCTGCGGTCTCCAGTTTCTTTCAGCATGTCAGAGTTGTCGCCTCTCTTCATTGATGTCTTTATTGTACCGGGATCTAGAGGGGTGGCTTCTTGATTTCTTGAGTTTCAAAGGGGCAACTGCTTCAACGAGTGCTGTCATTTTTGTAATGTAGTGGTCAGTAAGGTTATCGATCGAAGAGAGGTCGGGTGGGGAGTAGGATTTGGGAGCTGACTAATGATTCTAACTCTACCTGGTGAATACGATGTATGCTCCTCAACCAGTGTTTGGGACGGCTGGATTGGGGGAGGGCCTTTGGTCGGGTGGTATTTGGATTAAAAAGGGTTAGATGGTGATCAGACCAGTCGGATGGAGTGGAGGGATAGGGGGTTGTGTTGAGAGATGATTGCGTCATGTCACGCCCTTATTGTGGGTTTGATTATTGCAGTGTTGGGCTAGATAGTTCATTTCCAGGAGGGTGGATAGGGCTTGTACTGCAGGATCTTCAGCATTATTCAGGTGCAGGTTTAGGTCTCCTAGTATGATGTCTGTACTTCCTTTTAGGTGGTTTTGTGATATTAGGTCTGTTAAGTCTTCGAAGACTTGTGTGTTGTTACCTGGAGGGTGGAAGATGATGTGAAGCTTGATGGGGTTCGTGCCTTTAGGGGAGAGCTGAACTCCTAGGCATTCAAAGGTAGGGTATTTAATAGTGTGGAAGAGGGGTAGGCAAAGATTATTTTTGTGAATGAAGTCTACTCCACCACCTTTGCAATCCTTCCGATCACAGTGAATGATTGAGAAGCCCGGTGGGGGAGGAGGTCGATGTAAGAGGAAGAGTGGTCATTTAGCAAGGTTTCAGTTAGAAAGCAGATGTCAATATTTTATCATAAGATAGTTTCGGCTATATCAGTGGCATGCTTGATTGCTGATCGACAGTTTAGTAGCATGCAGCGAAGTATAGGTAAAGATCTTGTATCAGGCTGATTAGGTTGAATGGTGTTTAGTTGGACGGGCGGCCTCGGAGGGCGTGTGGTGGTGATTAGGGTCCTATTCATGCCAAGGATGACCGGGATCTTGCGGTGGCAGTGTTGGCTGGGGCATTGTCATAGGTGTTGCTCAGCGTTTTGGCTTCCTGCTGTGCCATTTTAATTGAGATGCCTTGAGGTTTGGGATTGGAAACCTTTGGGAGCCCAGCTAATGAAGACAAACAAGAAAAACATACAGGCAGGGGAGTTTGTAGACAGTTTCAATTGCTACACAGGGAGATGCAAAGTAGGGCTGAAGGTTGAGGAAAGGGAAAGAGAGCAAGAGATGAGACTGAATGTACCACCTAATATTTAATCACAGCCATCTGCATTTTAGTCTTCTTTAGTCAGTTCATCTTGAAACTCCCATAGAGGAGCATTTCACTCTATATGTACATGCATGCAATAAAAAAGTTTGCATTGTTAAGAAGTTGAAGAAATGGAGCTAGCGAAGAGGCTGAATGCACCTGCAAACACTGAACACACAGTCATCTGCATTTTAATCTTTGCTAATGAGTACTAGGAGAAACTCCCCAGGCTCAGCATCCTGCACCTGAAGCAAATGGATGTACTAATGACAAGTCTGTTTGAGTTTGGAGGTATACAGTTGTTTCCGCCCACTGAGGGGTTTAGATCCCGAATGAGCAAAGACATTGACCTGTCGCTGCAGTGGAGACCACACACACGGTTTGGGGACAGAGAGTACCCTGCATGGCTCTCGAGCTGTGTGCCCTTGCACAAGTTCCTCAATGCAAGCTATAGAATGTTTTACTCCCACCTCAGAACATATGACAAGCATGCGTGTTTGCTGGAGTCAATTGCGACACACCATCTGCACCCTCCTTACTGAGCGTGACTACCATCATCTCGCGAGACTATACATTTCTGACAGAGGTAGCAATGATACCATTTACAGTAGTAAGGCAGGCCTTTTTACCTGTCTGTACCTGGGGAGTCTCTTACTGGCCACTCCCACCGATTTGTAAATTGGTCTGCCAGTCCACCGCAATGCGGACCTTTACCACCCATGTGGGATATGGATGCTGAATGTATGTACCCTACTCTGTGTACAGAAGATCTATGTACAGAGCGTGTGACAAATGGCCATGGCCACACTGGAATCCATTTTGAATTTGCTGCATCCAATGGTTCCTAAGGTGAAGGTCTGAAGAGAGCCCAGACAACAGATGCGAATTGCAGACTCTTCAAGGACATTTCAGGGAACCTCTGTAGTTGGTCAGGCTTTTGGTGTGGAAGAGAAGAAACAGAAGGCTCCTTTGAAGCTAGGGAGCTTACTCCTGTCTTACTCTGGCCTACTGGTTCCTAGAAGGACTACCACCCACAGGTTAACAGGTAGTTAAGTTGGGCAGCCTCTCTTGCCTTTGTGCCCATGTTTTGGGTTTTTCTTTCTGGAGATAACTATCTCCTCCTCACCTTCCTGCTTACACCTTGTGACAAAGACCCTGGCAGGACCATTCTTAGTAGAATAAGCAAAAGGGGCAGAACTGCCCAGAATTGGTATTAGAGCCGACTGCTACAATACACTCAATGACTGTCTGTAACTTTAGTACTAGCAGAAACTTCCAGCCACAGTGCCAAGATGTTTCTGCTAGAATCCTGGGTCTTCACACCACTGGAAACAAAGGTCTCTGTGCTCCTGGGTTGGGATTCACTGCCAACTCCTCTTGCCAGATTCAGGACCAGAAACCTGGAATCTTCTACCAGGACTCCCAAGAGTGTCGGCCAGGACCCTACATCGAGGGAGAGAGCTGACTGACTTCTTCTTTGTGAGAATGAAGCCCAGAAACCCATGAAGTGACTGTGCAGAATGCACAGGCAGTATACCTCCTGGAGTGGAAAGTACTGAGGAACTCCAGTATGTTGAGTTCTAGTAGGACACCTGAGTGCTACGAAGCTGCAATGTGATATAAGAAGTTTTGCCACAGTCGGCTGTCTCCACAAAAGATATGCTGAAGTGCCACAGAAGAACAACACCAGGCTCCTAGTACTCACCAGGGGTGAGCGCCTACCTTGTTTGGTGTTTGGTTTTGTATCCCTAAGCAGTAGAGGCTGCCCCCCGACCCGGGTGGTGGGCGGGAGGGTGGTTGAGGTGGGAGAGACAACAACAACAAAAAACACTTATCTGTAACGCCCGGCCGCTGCCTTTCCTCTGTCCTCTGTCATCTTCCTTCTTCATGCAGTCCCGGTCGCAGCAGGAAGCACCCGGGCTCCTAAGCTCCCCTGAGCCAATCACACCGTTGTAGTGAATGGTCTGAGTGCCGTGGTTCAGTACTAAGATGGGGAATGGGAGGCTCTGCATGTTCCTCACCAGGCTGTGAAGATGCAAAGTGCACAGGACTGTTTGGCCGGCCCCAGAAGGCGAGCCATCAGTCGTGCGCACATAGGGAGTGTAAACCACTCCTCCCCTGCTCTGGCCGCCCCCCCCCGCCCCGAGAACCACTGACTGAAATAGGAAAACTAAAATGATAATAACTGTTGTTATTATATTTTATATTTCCTTTTGTTCAGTGGGGCGACGCTCCTCCACCTTAGCGGAGGAGCCACCACTGTCCCTAAGCCACAAGATCTGCTGAGGTGTGAGCTCTGCAGCTCCACCGCAGCCACCCAACAGATCCGCCCATCTGAACACTGTGCCAATTCCTTAGATGGCAATTGCACACCAGTCAGCTGGGTCAGGTTGAGGTTCCTGCTTATTGTATCCTGGTAGTTATGCGGCACACACCCTGCAATCAAAAAAATACCCCAACAGGCACGGTATGCCCTGCACTACAATTGAACTGACGATGAAAGATACTGTGTGACACGAGTGAACCTGCACAGGAGTGAACGAGCTCCATATTAACAGAATCACCAGAATAGATCTACGAATTAGCAGGTTACCCTCCAGCGGCTTCCAAAATCTGCATGGTCTCCCAGATGGGAACTCCTAGAGACTAATTGGGAGATTGTGACACAAGTAGTGTCTTATAAAACTTTCCAACGTAAGAAGCCTAGATCACCTCTCTCAGTAATCACTGAAGGGGATTATCCATGCCAATTTAAATGGTTGCTTACAAGTCATTATTTACTGTATTACATCCATGTATGATTTAAGTAAAGTACTTTTCCTTTTTCAAAGACTAAGCGAATACTGGACATTACGTTATTAACTTGTATTAGTGGGACAGCTCAACTTTGCTACCCTGAGGGTCAAGTGCTAAAGGTGTTTAATTGGTGCACAGTGCTGGACTTAAAGGTAGGATTATACTTCTGGCATCTGATAATTTGGGTGAATAGAATGGTTCAAAAATCACAGGCGCAGGACAGGGAGCATGCTACACATTACAAATACTCAAGAATGTGCAAATGGTTGCCTTGCCTTAGAAGATGGTGAGGTGGGCTGTGACCTACCGCCCACAATGAAGGGACTAGAAAGATGAGGGAAGGGAAACATGTTGTGAAGCCGAAAAGGTTTAGTGTCAAAGGAACTAGACAAAAAGGTGCTACTAGGGAGAATTATGGGCTTATTTCAGGAAGGGCCAATTCAGACATTCATCTTTTCACCTTTGGACTTATGATCAAAGTATGAGGTGAGTGTATACTGACTCATTACCTAGCAGGCTTTCAAATCATAGTAAGTGTTTACAGGGACAATGTTGATGGGATAGTCTGTAGCATGTGCAGTATTTGAGATATTTAGCAAAACATATTTTATCTATACAAAGAGGTCCGACTATACACTCATGTGAATGAAAATGGTCTGTTTCATTGCTCTCATTGTTCAGTGGTGTAGGGTTAGTAATAGCTGCCAAGGTATTATAGTTAGACCTATTCTAGCTTACATATTGTTGATGGTTTTAATTTTCATATTGTTAGTAGAATCTAATACAGTGTATTATTTTCAGACTATGGGGCCGATTCCGATCTCGGCCGGTAGGGCTCCGAATCGGATTCGGCTTTACCGGATCCGATTCGGAGCCCTGTTTCCCGACCGAACCGTACGCGGGTCCGGCCGAGCGAGTACGATGCGAAATCGCCGACCGACTCGTCCGGGCGTCCCGACCGCTCCGACCGACTCGCTCCCGGCTCGAACCGCTCCGACCGACTCGCTCGGACTCGGCTCGCACCAGCGCAATGGAGACGTTTCCCGGCCGGGTAAGTACGATGCGCGCCGCGAGCAGTCCGACCGAGCCGCGCACTCCGGCTCGTAAGAGCTGTCGGAGCTGTACTTTGGGAGTCCGTGTCGGACCCCCTGTCTGCGCAGTGGCCGCGCGAGTCGCACACAGGGGGACCCATGGGTCCCCCTACCTGTGTGTGTGCGGCGCGAATCGCTTCCGCGTACCCGCTGTAGGGGGCGCCCTTGTCCGACTCGCACCCATTGAGTCAATGGGAGCCCGCGTACGCGTTATGCGACCGGCTCCCATTGACTTCAATGGGAGTCCGACCGACTTCGAGTCCGATAACATACGGACGCATCGTACTCGTTCGGTCGGACTGCACGGGTCCGATTCGGTCGGAAATCTCTCCGGGTCCGGCTCGGTCGGAGAGATTTCCGGCCCGAATCGGAATCGGCCCCTATGTGCAATTAATGTATATGATGTAATAATGTCATTCTCTAAATATTTTTAAATAGTTTTATTCGCCAATAACATTTATAAAAAACACTAAAGGATACAAATGCAAAATCATCTGTCTAACATCCAGGTTTACAAAGTATAAAAAATGAAAACCATATAATATATTAGAAAGTGCAATAAAAGATAAAATTCAGAAATTACCGTCAAGCTCTTAAAAAAGGCATATGTTAAAGCTTACCTACAGAATAAATAATAGCAACGTTAGGTAACATTTGCAAATATAAAAAGAATTTCAGCAATTGGAAACTCTTCATTCCTGGAACAATGGTTCAAGATATTTAACTCTTGGGAGCTTTCAAATATCACAGAAAAACATAAGGTGCATCTAGGTTTGCACCCTTGAGAGCTTATAATAAATGATGCATAAAAAACAGCTGTCAATCTACATTAAGAGGTTATGCGTGTTAATATTCAAAATTAGGTTAAGGTACTGCTTCAAGCCAGGATTACAAATAGTTAACATATGAGATCTAACCTCAGGTTTGACCGATTTTCCATCTTCTTTATGCAGGGATCTTCTTTATGCAGGGATCTTCTTTATGCAGGGATCTTCTTTATGCAGCGATCTTCTTTATGCAGGGATCTTCTTTATGCAGGGATCTTCTTTATGCAGGGATCTTCTTTATGCAGGGATCTTCTTTATGCAGGGATCTTTGTAAAAGAAAAAAAATGTAGCATTAAGCTTCTCAACCGTAAAAATATTTTCAGGGTATTGAAAAGATCAGGCCGACCAATCAAGATACAAGCCATTTTGATATATTTAAGGCTAGAAAATGTGTGTATGGCATCCATGCTTAAACAATCATGAATGGTGTATTGAGGCAAGTCGTCTGTATTAGCCCAGATAGATATCCACAGAAGAAGTGGTGTCATCTGTACAATATATTTCAGGAACTGTAGTCCCAGCTCTTCCCGGTGAACACAGTGAGCAGTGCTCTGTTTTAGCCTCCACAGTCACGTACAGAAACGGTTTTCACCCACTAGACTTGTAACCCTTTGACATTTACTGTTTCCCAGATCCCCACCCCCCATAAGTGGCAACAGATACACATTTACTGTTATATATTCGTAATACTCATTTTAGCGGGTTACACCCAGTCATGGTGGTGAAATTAGAAATCAAACCATAAAGCTTACGAATTCTATCCTTCTCCCATGTATCTGGTTAGGCAAGTTTTTTATTGAATTATCAAAATATATACCTAAACATGAAAACTAGGACACCATTGTTTTTACAATATGTTCCTAATATTAAACTTGCTGGTCTTAGTTGATTCTGGTCCCAATGTAATAGCAAATGATTTAGAAAGAGTCCAGCCTATCCTCCTGTACTGTGACATATTAAGAGGAAGGCCTACACACCCATCTATCAGCCTTTTTACATCACTGGCTGTTCTAGGGATCAGGACTGCATCATCTGCATTTAAAAGGATAGTTCTGTGATTGGTCCAGTTGTAGCATCATGATCTGCAGTTAGGAGGGAAGCCTCTAAGCTATTTCTGTAAGGTTTAAAGAGTAAAGGTGCCAACACACATCCTTGTCATATACTCTTGCTTAAACTAATACCATTTGAAAGCACCTTATAAGGACTATATCTTACCTCGGCAGACAGATTGCTGTATACTTTCTACAGTAAGTCAACAATTGATTAATACACTCACATGGTCGACCTTCATTGACCACAGCGTAGAATGATCAATACTGTCAGAGTCCATAAAGGCCAGATGCAATGAGCCATATAATTCTTTTACATACTTGTATGACCAAATGTATAGATATGGACACGGTTTCACAGCGCCCATGCCCTGGCAAAACCCATATTGAGAGCCTATAATGCAATTAATAGCAGTCCAATTTTGAATCCTGTGTATCAGTATTCCAAACACCACCTTGAGGGTAGAATCAATAAGAGAATTGGAACTGTATCACGTTCAGTCGTCCCTTATCTCCCTTTTAAAAATAAATAAAAAGGATCAATAAAGGAGGATGTCCAGGGTGGAGGGATGTTAGCAGAACCAACAACAGCATATATAGCACATTGGTTAGATTGGGGCCCACAAGTCAATGTTAAATTTGAAAAGATCAAGCGGTATCCCATCGGGGCCAGAGGGCTTATTAGAAGGACTCTTGTGCACTACCAGTACAACTTCCACCTAACTAAAAACAAGTCTTGATCATTTAACCACGGTCCCTACGTTTTCAGGGGGTGACGCTAGGAGAATATTTAGAGTAGATGGATTGAAATGCTCCCACCACCTGTCGGGAGGAATATGTGTAGGAAGCCTTGCATCACCTGTGTCAACACTAAACACCTTTAGGTTTCCCTTCAGAACAAAATAAATATTTATTAAAAAACTACATTTTTGAAGGAGCCAGATGAGCAGTTAAATTGCCAGAACAAAAGCCTGGTAGATATGTTAGTTTAACTAAGATACACAGAAAAGGTAAGAGAAGGAACTATTTTTATTTTATTTATTTATTTAAAAATGTTTTATATAGCGCTGGCTGGACCCGAGGGTGTCAGAGCGCTTTACATGGCTATTCATTGCAATATAGCAAAATTTACAATGAGGTAGAAATTCCGAAACCAATACAAACGGTATAAAGCAGCTGAAATATTATACAATCTGAATACACAAGTTGCGATGGGCTACAGCAAATCATGAGAGATTAGGTTAGTGAGAGAGGGAAAGGATGGAAAAGAGGGAGGTAGGGTATAGGAATGGTGAGAGGTTAGGGAGGGGGATAGGTTAAGGCAATATCATACCGCTATACATGGATAATTAATTGTAATGTAACAGACTTACAATGAGGTAGTACTCAAAAACCATCCAGAAGGTAAGAACAGCTCCAGTTTAACACAATCAAATTACATGTATTGCAATGGGCAACAGCGAGTCCTGTGAAATTGGCCTAGCGTGGGAGGGAAAGGGTGGAGAAGAGGGGGGAAGGGTATGGGAATGGGGAAGAGGTTGAGGAGGGGGGGGTGGTTAAGGCATTACCAAGTGGGATAAGCAGGTCCTATGGGAAAGGCTAGTGGGAGGAGTTAGTGGGCGAAGGAAGATGAGAAAGGGGGAGGAGAACAGTAGGAGGTCGAGGTGGGATGAGTGCCCAGGGGAGGGATTAAGGACCCCAGTATTTGATGAGCAGGAGAAGTTTGAGGTCTTTTTTTAAGCTGATGTAAGAGGGGTTGCAACGAAGATCTTTAGGGAGGGAGTTCCAGATGTTAGGCGCGTTCCCGGAAAAGGAGCGAGATTGTGTTGTTTTCTTGTTTAACAGAGGAGGGACAAGAGCGAGGGTGTTGGAGCTTCTCAATGATCTAGAGCAGCCAGCTTTGTGAAGTTTGTCTGAGAGGTACTGCGGGGAGCATTGATGTAGGGCTTTGTGCGTAATGCAAGCACTATGGGCCAGGGCACAAGTTGGCCCAGAATAAAAAGGAATCCGTAGGTCAAAAAGAGACCAAGCATTAACAATCCAATGGATCCGTGTTGAATGTGCTAAATCATGCAGCATTGGCACTTTAGTATGAGACATGGGAGGGAGCCGGATGAGGCGATACTTATAAATTAGTACCTCGTGCAGTTCAGTTCAAGCACTTGAGGGGAGGCAGAAGGATACCTCCAAACAGCCAATACTGTTAGGTGAGAGATGAATACTACACTGGACTGAGCCACTACATGATTGACAAATTCTACAAAGGCTGGTTGAAGATAGTCAATGGTTTGAAGGGGCAGACCTAACCCACTCCATATACAATGCTAGCTATAGGGTTGTTTGACAAACCCTAACCTAAAAAGTGGGCCTGAAGCCCAGGAGAGGACCCATGGGTCTCGAAAGGCCTTAGATTAAATAGTTGGGAAAAGAGGGTATTAGCCACCGGGGCATGGTTGAGTTATGTGCAAGGGGCAAAGTTGTCAAGCTCCGCATTCTTTGGTCCAAAATTTTTAAGATTTTGAGTCGCCCTTGCACCACCAAAGAGACGCAGGGCGACACAAAACCTAGAATGAGATTTACCAAGCCACGCAAGGTGACGCAGGACGACACAAAACCTAGACTGAGATTTACCAAGCCACGCAAGGTGATGCAGGACGACGCAAAACCTAGACTGAGATTTACCAAGCCGCGCAAGGTGACGCAGGATGACACAAAACCTAGAATGAGATCTACCAAGCCGCGCAAGGTGACGCAGGACGACACAAAACCTAGAATGAGATCTACCAAGCTACGCAAGGTGACGCAGGATGACACAAAACCTAGAATGAGATTTACCAAGCCACGCAAGGTGATGCAGGATGACGCAAAACCTAGACTGAGATTTACCAAGCCGCGCAAGGTGGCGCAGGACGACACAAAACCTAGAATGAGATCTACCAAGCCGCGCAAGGTGACGCAGGACGACACAAAACCTAGAATGAGATCTACCAAGCTACGCAAGGTGACGCAGGACGACACAAAACCTAGAATGAGATTTACCAAGCCGCGCAAGGTGACGCAGGACGACACAAAACCTAGAATGAGATTTACCAAGCCACGCAATGTGACGCAGGACGACACAAAACCTAGAATGAGATTTACCAAGCTGCGCAAGGTGACGTAGGACGACACAAAACCTAGAATGAGATTTACCAAGCCACGCAAGGTGACACAGGACGACACAAAACCTAGAATGAGATTTACCAAGCCGCGCTAGGCCACCTTGAGTGGCCCTGCGAGGCTTGGTAAATCTGGAGTAATACAAGGAAGTGTAAAACACTGCCTTACATTACTCTGCGTAATGGGGGCGTTACATGGGTGGAGTGTGGGTGTTCCCATGCATCTACCACTGTATTCTGAAGCATTCCCAGATTTAACAACACTGGTGAACTTGAGAATGTGGCAGAATTGTTCGCCGTCCCATCAGAGGCGCAACGAGGAGAAATATCTTAATTTTACCTCGTTCCTGTTTCTCAGTGCACTGCATTCTGCAGCAAACTTAGAAAGAGGAAAATGCATCTGAGCATTATTTTTGTGCACAAAGTTGTTTCTTGCTGCACAATAATAATCCTACCTGTACTGCAGGCACCCTTGCTCCATGGTGTAAGGGTGCCTGCATTGGTGCCTGCATTGGTGCTAAGCTGCAGCCATTGAGCTAGCGCAGGGAGAGAGCAGAAATGTGCCCTCTCTCGATAGATAGGACTCATTCCTGTCCTCTTCCGTCCACTCAGCGCAGGCAGTTGTCTTGCTCCGTTGCGTTGCGTGAAAAAAAGTTTGCCAGAAAAATGGGTCTAAGAATGTATCAATTGTGAACCTCTTACAGCCTCTGCAATAAAAACAACATTTTATATAAGTCCTGGGGGCCATATTTATTAAGGCTTTACATCATCCTTGCACCACGCAAGGGGACGCAGGGCAACTCAAAAGCCAGAATGAGTTTTACCAAGCCACGCAGGGCCATCTTGGGTGGGTTGGTAAATGTGGGGTAAAGCGAGGCAGCGATGTTACTCTGCATTTGTGGGGGTGGATTAGGTTTCATAGGGTTTTCCCACGCAACCATTCATGTATTCTGAAGCATCCCAGATTTACCAAACACTGGTACCCCTGGGAACGTGTCAGAATTGTACGCCTTCCCACTAGAGGTGCAACTAGGATCGTTTTTGTGCAGGAAGAAGTCCCTTCCTGGACATAAACAACTCTCCATGTAGCGCAGGCACCCTCACGCCATGACGCAAGGGTGCCTGCATTGGCACAAGGAATGCGCCATATTTAGATAGATACGGCGCATTCCTGCCCTCTTCCTTCTTCCAGCGCAGCAAAGCAAGTTGTCTTGCTGCTTTGAGTTGCGTGATTTTTTTTAAAATCTGGCTCTGGGTGTCTGTGTGATTTTCAGTTTGTAGCGCCCCCTGGAGGACACGCCTGCTTAGTACACAGCTCCCTCTTACGGTGTGAAGATCTCAGCTGCGTTCCAGGGCCAGGTCCAGCTGTGTAAAAGCCCCACTAAAGCAATGAAATAAAAGTGCAAACAACATGAAACTGGAGCTATTTAATTGTCAGTGCACACAATTACCAAGTGTATGAAATAGCAACCGATTAAAATAATATTAAAAATCTAGCAATGTGCTTAAAAATTTAGTTAAAAAGTATTATTCACACCTATTCCACTCAACGGGCAGAGGTGGCGCCTCAGGAAGTGAAGGCAGACTGCACACTTCACCGTGCAGAGCTGTCTACCCTCTCCTACAAATGACCACGGGCCGGGGCGGCTAATGGGGCGCAGCCTGGCCGCCATTATACCACTGAGGTTCATTCACCAGAGCAGGAGGCCCGGCTTCTCAGAAATGGCCCGCTGTTCCAGCACAAATCCGCCTCATTCGCTCCCAGAGGCCTCTTCTCGCAGTTACGCACTGGGATGATTGAGTTAGGGATAATGAAGGGATATTTTTGTCAAATGTATTCATGAAACAAAGGGCTCTGCCTCGCAGGGAGCAGAAGACGTGCCCAGAGGACAGGCTGCCAGCTGCGGAATTTAACTGAGCCACTCTCTGTCGAGGAGTGCGCATCTACACACTGGGGAGGGAGAGAGAAAAGAAGGAAAGGGGAGCAGGGACGAGAGGTGGGAAAGAGCAGAGAGGATCGAGAGAGAGAGAAGAAGAGACAAAGAAGAAGGATGATGAAGATGGATGGATAGAGAGGGAACATGAGCTGAAAGAAAGCGAATCAAGACAGAGGTGAGACACTAGATAGAGTGTAGGAAGAGAGATTCCAAAAGGGAGGGAATAGAAATAGGAAAAGAGGTGAGATGGAAAAGAGTGGGGAAAAGAAATACTGGGTCGAGAGAGAGGACAGAAGAAAGAAGAGAGTGAGGAAGATGGAGGTTTGGGGATTGTGAGAGGGAAATTGAGTGGGGGAGAGAGTGAAGAAATTAGAGAGGTGGGACAGTGGAGGGAAAAGGGAACAGAGATAAGAAAAGTGAAAGAAAAGGTAGCAAAGAGGGTCGATAGCAGAGACAGAAGAAGGAAAGAAGGGTGTCAAAAGAGGTGGAAAAAGGATGGTAAGGAGAAAGAAAAAAAAGAGAGTTAGGAAAATAGAAGTTGAGGAAAGCGGCAAGTGAGATAAGAAAAATAAAGTAAAATGGTGGGAAAAGAGAAGACGATAAGAGAGGGTATAAGAGATGGGGAGAGAGAGGAGGGGAGAGTGAGGAAATGGGGATGGTAGAGAGGTGGGAAAATAGATGGAAAAGAGACAATAACAGTTGAAGAAAAAAGAAAAATAAGGTGTGCAGTGAGGAAAGAGGCAGTGGAAGTAGGGAAGAGAAGAAAGATAGACAGGAAATGGGTGGAAGAAAGGTATGAGAAGAGAATGGAGAATGTCCCATAAGTAGGGATGTGGAGATAGAAAACAAGGTAAAAGAGGCAAAAAATAGTGGAGTGATGAGAGAAAAAAGGAATAAAGGGAAAAAGAAGGAAGAAAAAAAGGAAATAATGTAGATAAACAGGTTCATCGCGAAGGGAAGAGCAGTTGGAAAAAACAAAGGTAGTGAGAAAGCAAATATGAGAAAGAAACAAGGTTGGGAAAAGAAGTGTAGTAAAAGACACCAAGGGGCAGATTTACAAGGCCCTTGCACCACTTTTGCGTCATTTTTAACATGGGAAAAGTGATGCAAAAGTGGTGAAAGGGGCTTGTGTTGGAAAACGAGGCAGTATCTGTGAGGCCTGCACAAATAACATGTCACATTTGTCCTTCACTGGGAACCAAACACCCTAGTGTAGCACCTGACTCTCAGTGGGTAGCGTTGCAGAGCAGTCTAAGGCTTACTTAAGGGAGGTGGTGTAGGCTAGTAATTGCCATTACAAGTACGCAGCAATAACATTCAATAATTGATTGTCCAGTCTGTACTTTGCTTTATAAAAGTAAGAGTACATTTATTAGACACACACACTACTCAATACTATGCACCAATTTACAAATATACATAAGCTGTTGGAATTACTTTGTGACATTGCATAACATCTCCACCCCTCCAGCAGGGGGCGTGGGGTCTAGTACCACCACTCCCATGTATGCACATCATCTTTCCCCCTAATGCAGTGGGTTGACACAACCTGGAGCGAAGGACTTGCCAACTGGCACCATCCCAGTGGCGAACCACCCCATCATCTCAACAAGCATTACAAAATAGGTACACCTGCCCTGGGGACACATAACCCTGACTGAGCATTGTATACCGAGCATACAGTATGCACCTCTACATCTTAGTAGCTAACAGTCTGGGTTGTTTCTCCCCTAACACAGTAGCAAGAATACATGTTTGGGCATCACTTTAAATGAGGTACTTTTCATAGCTGATGACAGTTGGAATGCATTGCAATCACAGCCCCTAAAAGGCATCACAGGTAAAATCACAGGATTAAGCATTTACAGCCAGACACCCTAGCAGGAACCTGAGGCAACATAACCCCACTTTGCTTATGACTCCACCTTACTCAGGTACTTGACATAACACATGTGACTTACAGTCCCTCTGAAAGAAATAACCTTGGTAAATGCACTTCTCGTGCCATTGCACATCTTCACCTCCAGGGGAGGCCCTTTTCCAGACATCCCCAGCTCAGACCTTCATACCTTCATACCTTCATACCTTGGTGCAGTCCGCAACGCACCCCCAGCTGCAGAACAAAAGTTCCAGCCTCAGAATACTTGGATTGCTGGCTGAGCCCTTGAGGGGTTATTCTTTATAAGTCCCCAGAGACTTAGGGAGGGACTTTCTTCCTTTGTGCTGGGGGAGACTGCGTTGCTCCTGCAGCTCCCCCTGCACCCTGTCACACATTTGGCGGTGACCCCGTCCTCCTGGGGCCACCACGAGCAGAATCAAGGCTGTTCTCCCTTGCAGGCCGGTCCGGGTCTGCAAGGCATTATGGGGCGAGTGGCTCCTGCCAGCGCATATCATAGCAGCTGCTCCCCCGCTGCGCCGGGGAGAGCCGCATCACACTGCTGGCGGCCTCGCCGCATCTTTAGCCCTCAATGGGGGGCCCGGTCCCACCCGGACCCCCAGCTGTCACTGCAGCTCGGGGAGCCCACCCCCGGCTGAGTCTGCCCAGGTGAGTGATTTTCGGCTCAGGGAGCCCACCCCAGGCCGCCCTTCTCTCTTCATGGAGGCCTCCCGCGGCGCGACAGCGTTGGAGGGCAGCCCGGGGAGCCCACCCCCGGCTGCCCCCGCCGGCTCCCCTTCCGGCCAGCACCCTCGCGTGCTGCAGCGGGAGTTGGCACCTCCATTCTGGTCTGCCTGCTCCGTGAGGCAGCCTCCGGCTTGGCGGTTCCCCGGGGGAGTGCGACGGCACTCCCCCCGCCTTCCCGCTCCCGCGGGGGAGTGCGGCAGCACTCCCCCGATCTCCTCTTCCATTCGGGGCCCGGAGATGGGGTCCCCGGCCCCCAGGGGTCACACTTTACGGGGAGCACGACGGCACTCTCCGACTTAGTTTCAGGCTTCGGGGCCCGGGGTTGGGATCCTGGGCCCCCTCCAGGCATCTTCGCGGGGAGCGCGATGGCGCTCCCTGACTTGTTTTCTCCGGGGGGGCACGACAGCGTTCCCCCTCCCCCAATGTCACCAGGGGCCAGTGTGGGCTCCTGGCCCCCTCCAGGCATCTTCGCGGGGAGTGCGACTGCGCTCCCTGACTTGTTTTCTCCGGGGGGGGGGCGCGACGGTGCTCCCCCTCCCCCAATGTCACCAGGGGCCAGGGTGGACTCCTGGCCCCTTCCAGGGCAATCTCACGGGGAGCGTGACGGCGCTCCCCGACTTTACTTCTCCTGGGGCAGCCCCCGGGACCTGACCCACCCCGGGGGCACAGCTAAGCCGGGCGGCGGAGCCCCACGCGCTTCGTTGTCGGTCCAAGTAGAGGTCAAAGGTCGCCTACCTTTTGGGGGGCATATCTCGGCCCCCAGGCTGCCGATTTTCTCAATCTTCGCCTCTTCTCGCTCCTGGTGACCAGCCCCAACCACTGGGAGCCCTTTCCTTCGCCCTCCTGGTCTCATGGAGGGTGGTTTCAGCAGGGAGCTGTCTTCACTGGCTCCCTGCGCCAGCCTTGCGCCTGGCTCTCCTCCTGGGCCTCTCTTCTCCTTGCGCAGAGGCCCAGGCTTCTGGTCACTTGTCCTGGTCTCCCCTTGTGGCGCAAGTCAAGGTCCTGGGCCGGTCTGGAGGATCTTCCTTCCAGCTGCCCATGGTGCCAGGCTCCAGCACCAGTCGTCCTCAGCAGACCACACCCCAGAGGGAGCTCCTCTTCCTGTGCAAACTCTTTTTAAGAATTGGGGAGGGGGCTGGCAGGAAGTCTCTGTTTGCCCTATCACACAGCGACACATCACTTCTCTGCCCCTGCTCCCTCCTTCCTGCCCAGGCCTCTGGGTTTGTTCAAAATGGCGTCGTCCAGGGGTCTCATGCCACATGGTCTCTGAGAGCCCCTTCCCCCCTCGCTGCCTTCTCTCCAGAGCAGCCTGGTGCCTCGCACCAGGTGACAGCTGCTGATGGATGAACCTGTAGCTCCACCCATCTTCTCTTCTTGGAGTGGAGGCCTTCGCCCTTGCAATGCTTGTTGTGCAGGCCTGGACCTCTGAGGCTACAGCTTGGAGAGGAAGGTCATTAATTCAGCCTGGCAGGGTCAGCCCCCAGGCAGGCCCTGGTTATGAGCTGACTCAGAGAAATATGACATTTCTGGATGACCCAAAAGCAGTACAAATATGACTTTGGACTCTGCAGAATACTTCTTCTCACATAAGTTACAGTGGACTTTGGTCCGTGTCTGGAATTTGTAGGCCCTAGGAAAGTAAAACTAGCCCATGTGCTCCCCATAGGAGAATAATGGAATAAAAACAGTAAAGCACACTGACTTTCCCTCAAATGTTTCTTCCCATTGTAGAAAGCCTATTCCATGTCACCACCCAGTTCTACATAAGTAAAAAAAAAAAGTCCGTTTTTTTATATAGCGCAGCTACTCACCCTTACGGGTCTCAAGGCGCTGGGGGCCGGAGTGGAAATTAAGTGAGCTATTGCCCAGAGTCACATGGTGCTGAGCTGAGCTGCTGCCGGGGATCGAACCGTGAACCCTGTGCCCCGAAGTCAGCTGCCCTGGCCGCTGCACCACACCTCTCCACTAAGTCCTGCCACACCATTCACTTTGTAGCTGCTCCTGGGCTGCGCACGCCAGGCATCTCCCCTGCGCAGCCCTTACACTTGTACACACGCATGTACACACGTGTTTGCATGTAACCAGCCCAGTGCCCCTTACTCTGGCGGCAGCACAGCGGCCTACTCGCGCCAGGGGGACACCGGTAAAATACACATGCAGTCCCTTTCATCATGAGTTCACTGTGGGTGAGTCCCAACTTATGAGGCTCTCCCCTAGTAAAACCTCAACAAATAGGTGTTCAAAAAGCGAAAAATCCGGGCGGCTCAGATGGTCAGAACCACCTTCTAACAGCTTGTAAATAAGCCCCCAAGTATTTTTTGGCCTAAATCTAAGATGCACTCTTATGACTACTGTCACCTCACCCTACTGCCTTTCTCTATGTATGTGAACTCAAATCATACTTTACTCTCTAATTCATACTGCTGTTGTTTCCCACCAGGGCCATTGCTACATTTAAGCCGATACAGCCAGCTACCTTACCTCACCACCACAAGAGGGTGCTAGATTGTAAAAAATGTTATATATATATGTATAGATAGATATATATATATATACACACACACACACATGACATCACTGATGACATCATCCAGCGATTGTGAGTATTTTCAAAAAGTTTATGAATGTTAACGATATATACTAAGGTACTGCAAAAGTTAAATTGGTATACTTTGTGTACTACTAATGAGTGATACTATTTCTATCATATATTATGTGAGTGGCTGTGTGACTGCATGCATCCGTGTGTGAGTGGCTTTCCGAGTGGCTGTATGGATGTGTGAGTAGGTATGTGAGTCACTGAGTGGGTGAATATGTGGGTGTGTGAGTAGCTGTATGGGTGAGTGAGTGGCTATGTAAGTAGCTATATTGGTAAGTGAGTGGGTGTGCGAATGGCTGTATGGGTGAGTGAGTGGCTGTGTGAGTAGCTGTATGGGAGAGTGCATAGGTGTGTCAGTGGCTGTATGAGTGAGTGACTAGGTGTGTGAATGGCTGTATGAGTGAGTGAGGGGTGTGTGAGTGGCTGTATGGGTGAGTGAGTGCTAGTGTGAGTAGCTGTATGGTTGTATGAGTGGCTGTGTGAGTGGCTGTGTGAGTGAGTAGGTGTGTGAGAGGCTGTATGAGGGAGTGCCTGTGTGATTAGCTGTATGGGAGAGTGAGTGGGTGTGTGAGTGGCTCCATGGAAGAGTGAGTGGGTGTGTGAGTAGTGGAATGGGTCTGTGAATGGGTCTGTGAGTGGGTGTGTGAGTGGGTATATGAGAGGTTGTATGGGGGTGTTAGTGGGTGCGTGAGAGGTTTTGTAGATGATGTCATGAGTGATGTCACTGACCATGTCATGAGTGATGTAATATGTGAGATCATACACAGTGCATTGCGGGCCATAAGTTGTAGTTAGCTCAGGTAACTATAACTGCTCTATTTCTATGGTTTTGTACGAGTGAATTCTGAGCCTAACTATAACGTCTCTGTAATCTTTGATTTTTCAGTGAATTCAAAGGTTTTTCATATTGCATTTCTAAAATATTATATCCTTCTCATGTTTACTTTTTAGTTAATTTGTAGGGTTTATTTTTAACACTATGTGAATTACAAATTACTTTTTTATTTTTTATCAATTACGTTTTTTAATACTGTAGGTATTGTTTTTTTACAAATAAACTTTTTATACGTTCAAAAATATAAAAATCTCATATGTACTTATTGTAAAGTAAAAGAAGTTTTTAAATGTAATTAAATACATTTTAAAAATATATATATTTTTGAGGTACTGGGGGATCTTTGCGGGTCCGGGAAATATAGACGGTCTGCTACTTCATGGTTTTTACTCCCGATCACGTGATCGTTATGACTCTGCGAGTCCAAATATGCGGTTTTTACTAAAATTTTACAAATTGCTGCGCATATGTACACCCTTCCATCGTTATTATTAACATCAGTGTGAACATATTTACAAGTATATATAAACCAACTTTAATCTGTTTTAAATTTTTTTTACCAATTTTACCAGTTTTGAAGATCTGCGAATTTGCACACCGGAGTTGCGAATTCACTCGAAAACGCACCCAAACGTTGCCTTCTGATTGGGTACATTTAGACCCTAACCTTCTTCATGGAAAACCACACCCAAAAGCAGTTACTTTCCCAGTGAAGCCTATAGAAGGAGGATTGAGAAGCAGGAGTGCTGTGCTTTTAGACAATGGCTGTAGCTACATTGTCCATCCAAGAAGAGGATCCACAACCTCTTGAGGATGAAGAAGAAGAAACACCACCTTGAAGAAAAGAAAGTGATGTGTGGAAGCACTTTAATATATCTTCTGGGGAAAATCAGGAATCAGCAAAATATGTCAGGTGCATAATTTGTGGCAAGAAGTTATCCAGAGGCACTACAAAGAAATATTCGCATGGGACAAGTTCTATGTGGAAGTACCTAAAAACAATTAATGAGAGGGTGTACAACCAAATGATGTGAGAGAAAGAAAATGCAACAGGACAGACAACTTCTACAGCAGCCTTGGGAGAACCATCTTCAGCTGCACTACTTAAAATACCAGCTGCCTGTGAGGAATTAAAGGACATGGTTACTCACTGTGCAAAATACCGCATGCTTGTCACTTTCAAAATGTATTCTGTGGGTGCGTTCTTGAATACAGTGAAGAAGCATCGCTGTTTTTTTTTTATTGCATCCAAAGGCTACATAATGTTTTTTTGAAGAGTGAAGCTTCTTTGCATTTCCCCATCCGTACCCATTTTACCACCTTGTTCACTTTTTGTTAAAAAAAAGCTTTAAAAAAAAACTCTTTTAGAAAAAAACCTGTTTTTATGAGAACCAACATCTACTCAAACAAAGAGCTAACTCTGTTTGTTATTGGATGAATTACTGTTTGGCGGGGTGTGTCATTGTCTGCATTGCTGTATGCCTGGGTTTGTCAGTGTCTGCATTGATATGTTCCTGGCTGTGCCAGTGTATGTGTCAGTGTAGGCTTGTGTGTGTTATTGAATGCATTAATGTTTGCTGACTGTGTCAGTATCTGTATTGCAGTATGCCTGGGTGTGTCAGTGCCCGTATTGCTATGTCCCCTGGTGTGTCAGTGAATGTGTCAGTGTATCCATGGGTGTGTTATTGTATACATTAGTGTTTGGATGGGTGTGTCGGTGTCTGCATTTCTGTATGCATGGGTGTGTCAGTGTCTGCATTGGTAAGTCTCTGGGTGTGTCAGGGTATGTGTAAGTGTGTGCCTGGGTGTCTTATTGTATGCATTAGTGTTTGGATGGGTGTGTCGGTGTCTGCATTGTTGTTTGCCTGGGTGTGACAGTGTCTGCTCTGGTTAATCTCTGGGTGTGTCAGTGTGTGCATTAGAGTGTACCTGCGTGTGTTATTGGATACATTACTGTTTGACTGGGTGTGTCAGTGTCTGCATTGCTGTATGCCTGTGTGTGTTGGTGCCTTAATTGAAAAGTCCCTGGGTGTGTCAGTGTGTGCACAAGTGTAGGCCTTGGTGTGTTATTTGATGCATTACTGTTTAGCTGGATGTGTCAGTGACAGTATCTGTGTGTAGTTGGGTGTGCCAGTGACTGTATTGATGTGTTTCTAGGAGTGTCAGTGACTCTATCAGTGTGAGCCTGTGTCTGTTAGTACCTCTGTCTGTGTGTAGCTGGGTGTGTGAATTGCTTTACTGATGTGTGCCTAGGTGTGTTAGTAACCGTAGCAATCTGTCCTTGGGTGTGTGTGGACAGTGTAGGCAGAAAAAGAAGCGAGAAGGCTGATTATGTTTCTTAATGATGGTGTATTTTATTGAGTTTTATAGTTTTTATAGGTATTAGAGTTGAAACCAGTGGTTCCTGCCAACTTCCTCACTCTTCTATCTTCTTCTAGACAGTCTACTTTGTCCAGGAGGGGGCCACCATGAACAAGGTAGGGGTAAGTAATCAGTTTTCCTTCGGTTTGTTTATAATAGGTCCCTTTTCCACACCCTTTATAGCACGAGCCCTACTACTTTGGCACAGTGATAAAGAAGAAAAAAACCATATAGGAACGAGCGTAAGGAAAGAAAAGAGCAAGAAAGAGAAAAAAATCTTTCAACTATTTCCACTCGTTATTCCCTTTCTCGCCTTAATTTTCAAAGGTTGAAAAAGGGTATTTTAATTAGGGCTCTCGGTTTTAAGGTATTTTTTTTTTTAACAATTCCGTCTGTATTTATCCATATTTATTTTTTGGGCATTTTATCTGTATTTATCTATATTTATTTCGTGTTTTGTGTATAAATGAAGTTGTAAAACTGTACATTTCCATATTTATTTACCTCATGGACATGCACTCATACTTTGATGTCTGTCGTGATTTAGCTATTTAAGCTGCATAACATCACGTAACAAATCATCCACTAAATATTAGCATTATACCACAAATGCATGTTGACATATGCCATTATTTACAGAAATTTCATCCAGTTTTTTTAATTTCCCATGCTGTCCATCTGCTCAGCCGTTGAGCTACAATTCATGAAGGACAGCATGGTAAGTCACTTAAGAGAAGCACAATTTTCTATATTTATCCACTTTTAAAAATAAATGCAGACAGAAAACACATTGTTTTCTGTCTGTATTTATCTGTAAAAATCCGTAAAAACGGAAAACAGGGACCCTTATTTATAATCAGCTACTTGAAATTTATAACCCTGAAATGGCTCAAATTAACTTAAATTATGTGACCCACTTTCGGGTCGAATTCTTTTCTCAGGTGTTTAGGGTTAGAACCTAAACAACAGTGTGGGGAACTATCCGGATTTCAGCAGGCTGAAATTATGGTAAGAACGAGTGAGGAAAGAAATGTGCACCAATAACACGACCTCCCCGGTCCGTCCTCCCCTTCCCTCCTTTCATTACAACCAGCCCGACCCTCCCCCGTTTGGTTCTGCCCCTGACTCAAGTACCGCGTCTGAAAGAATAGCATCCTCCTCAACGGTAAAATGTCCCCACCGATCACTCCGAAGCCAAATTCTACAACTAGTTTCTTTCAAAAATACAATTTTATCCATTCATACAGCCAATCTTTTTTTTATCGTAGCATCTCATCAGAACATATAGGGGCATATTCACAAGGAGCTATCGCCGAATTAACGGCACTTTATCGCAGCCAAAGTCGTGATAAATCTACCCCCCCATTCACAAGCCTGTGTTAACAGCCCACAGCACCAGTTTAACTGCGATAGCAGCCTCAAAAAACATCGCCACAGAGGACCCTCGCAAATATCGCTAATGAGATGCAGAGTAGGCGTTCCCGTGACAAAAGCCGAGACAACAGCACACCTCAACATTCACAACGACCAGCCACATCCGCGATAAAAACACAAAACAGGCGATAAGGCGCGTTAGCACCAGGAAATCTACACCTGCTCTGACCTGGTGTAAAGTCGGACGGCAGCCAGCACCACAAAAGGGAGCACAGCCCAGGGCCACATCCGAAGGGCAGCAGATACCATGGAGCCACACATCATGCGGCCCGGACACCCAAGAGGGCCACAACACCCACCGACACCACACCCAGTTCCGCAACACCCCCCCCCCCCCGGGACCACCCCCAACCCCGGACTAAGAAATTGCACACCAACACCACGAATCCCAAAACAAACATTTTGCCTGATGTCGCACAAGCAGGAAAATAAACATACATGCGTGGCCAGAAAATGAAGAATCAGTCATACAGCAATGTAATAACCAACACAAAACACCATACAAACCAAAGCAGAAACAACCGTTAGGATGAGTCCTAGCTGCTCCTCACTGGACAATCCGTTGCACACAGCCTGGAAGACCAAATACAAGAGAAGAAGGTGTGCCATGCGCCCAACAAAGGAAAGAGAGGGAGAGAGCGAGGGAGAGAGATGGAGTGAGATAGCACAAGCAGCGCAAGGCCGCTCGGGCACCTGGCTCCACATGCCAACATGTGTGTGTGCATCGCCATCCGTACACCATGAGCCCAAGGCCGTGTCCCAATCTCAGCGCCAAACCCACATCACATTCTGAAAACGAAAGTAGTAGTCAGACAAACATCAGGGATGAAAGCACCATTGTCCCAATGCAGAATGCAGGAGGACACCTGCACCTCTGACCTTGGACCAGAACGCGCCTGGAACACCCTGATAGAGATGCAATGGCAGATGGGGACGACTCCCACACCACGCATTCCGCAAATGAACCATCCGACTCATCCACAGCCCACACACAGAAGCCCGTGCCTGTGGTACTCCCGCATGGGATGCCCTTGACACTCATGGAAACAGCAACCCATTACCCACAACGTTGCACACACATTCGAATCATTGCTCAGAGCTGTGGCATATCCTTCACACAACTGCCGCAGTCCAGAAGAGTGCCTGTTCACGAGACGCACCAACGCAATGGCAGGCCATACCGGGCACATGCACAACCCCGTCACGTGAAACAGTACCGTGCACGTATGCTGCATTTACTGGGCGCACTGCCACTGGCAGTGCTGCGGATCAGTTACAGGCTCAGCTTCCGCATTGCCTACGTCACCTGCGTCCAGCCCTGGTTCCACTGCCGAACATGCACATTCGAGTGTCCCATGGATGTCTGCCCATCCAACACAACTGTTGATGAATTGGACTATGACTCGTGTCTGCGCCCCCTGTTGGATCACGAACAGGAGTGTAACCGAGACAGCCGTGCATGGGATGCCTTGACATACTGCGTATGTATTGGTAGTTGTGCATGGGAGATAGCACAATTTCTCGTGTGCAGTGACCACATCGAGGCGCTCCCCTATTGGGCTGTGTTGCGGATCGGTGGGACGGCGTGGGCTGAGCACACCTGCTCAGACCACCTAATGGATTGGCTCACCCTGGTGTTCCTTGAACACGACAACGACGTACTATTGGAACACATTGCACATGAAGCTGCACGGGCATTCATGGACGAGTAACTACGCTCCTGCAGCCACATCCGATTGCCACCCAGAGCACATGGCCCAACAACTTGATGCATCGTGGGGATTGCTCAAATATCCCACCACAACAGAGGACACGCCTGCCAACGTTCGGGCTCTGGATGCATGTGCGTGGAATAACGCGTGTGTACACACACCTGTGCAAGGCGACGCAGGTCCATGGTCGGAGCAACACAGCGTCGTCTGGCAACGTTGCCAATTCGGACACACTGCTGGGTGAGAGCACACACATGGCAATGTAGCACAACATTTGAACCTGTCAGACCCTCACACCTGATCACTGTCAGCAGAGCAGACAATGGGCGCACCCCGGAGGCAGAGCACCATGCAGACCCCACGTGCCGTGAGTCGTGCCCCCTCACACGGGGCAATGTGCAGACGCCAAACAACACATGACTTGTCCAGCAAGGCAAGGTGGGCTGTGAGCATTGCCATCCGTGATGAATGTTGTCCATTTCAGCCCCTCCATCATCTGAACCTCGACATGTACCCATGCTGCGTGTAAGTGACTTAAGCATGTCCCTGCCTGTTGTGGCTGTTGCCTCGTCCGTACTGACACGCACATGCCAATAAAGCCTATGCCACTCCACTGGTGTCTAACTGTGAGGTGTGTTGTTTAAATTGTCCACTCGTGTACCACAATGAGCCTCGTCACAACACAGGGAGGAACTGACTGACGCATGTGCAATGGGTGTGTGTCCCTTTGGCAGGCTCCACCTCTGTGAGCCAGACATTGTTTTTGGATAGGTGCTGGACGACATGTGCACTCACATGACTCCAGCTATGTGTGTATGGTGTCCAACCTCTGACCATGTGGAGCAATGTCATACATCACAACAGATTGTGTCCACACAGATGTGTGTAAGTCGGTATGCGACGTGAAGTTCTGCTGTCACACGTGGTGTGGGATACCACTCCTGGCCTGCCACAGTTTTGGTCACTCCTACACACGGCCCTATTCAACACATGGACGTGTGCCTACGTAGTGGTGTTGTGAGATTGATGTTGATGTGCAATGGGGACACAGCTAGTACTCACCTTCACAGTCATCCAATTGGCCATGTGTCTCAGGGATAGACATGCGCATAGATGTCAGTTACCAGGGTGTACCTTCATGTGCAATCATCGTCCCCACATCCAGCCATACTTCCATACGTGAGTGAACATAGTGATGACACATCTGTGTGATTTAGAATGTTTTATTCACATTCAGGTGATTGACGGAGCTGGAGCTGTACCTGGCCATCCAAGCCCACATCACATGGAAGCCCAGTGGTGGGCCAACCAGAGTCCTTTGGGGATTGCACAGTGATTGGGAAGAGGGAGAGTGCAGTCCGCAGCAGGATTGCTGTGTGATTGGCCAGTGGTGAAGAAATGGCAGTCCGTGTCGGGGTCCAGGTGAATGTCGCAGGGTGTTCCGGAGGTCAGTAGGAGGTATTTCCCAGGGCATGATGCATAGGTCATGAGCAGGCAGTGATGGATGCTACTGCCTCCTTCCTCACACAGTAGTTCCCATCCCCTTCTCACTCCCCTGATACGGGTTCTGTGTCCGGTGTGTGTGGCGGGGTGATGGCTGCATCGCTGTGTGCCCCTGACACATCAGACTGCGTAGGTGATGGGGCAGCATCACAGTGTGCCACGGACACATCAGGGGTCGGAGCTGTGTATGTCGATGTTCCCGCTGCAGTCATCTGGGAACGGCTCAGTGGCAACAATGGCAAGTTGGAGTACTGCAGGGCGTTGCTGTTCCCAGCCACTGCTCGCTGGTGTCCAGCCGTGGCAGACATACTTCCAGCCTGCATCTGCTCCATGGTCCCCATTGCCCTCCGCATCTGTGCCAACTCTGTGCTGTCATGGCTGGTGCCTGTCTGACCAGACAGTACTTGTATTAGACTCATGGCAGCAGCGAGGTTAGCCAAGGTCTGTGGCGGAGCATGGTGCGTATAGGGGGTGTCCGATAGGGACTGTACGTGGTCATTGATAGGACTCAGACACCCACGTATGGCATCGAGTTTGGCT
Organism: Calotriton arnoldi; assembly: GCA_963921515.1. NCBI lineage: Eukaryota > Metazoa > Chordata > Amphibia > Caudata > Salamandridae > Calotriton > Calotriton arnoldi. The sequence continues at coordinate 4,515,783 of CAWUFW010000109.1, read as the reverse complement.
GCCACGAGCTCGAAACCCACCCGCAGCTGATGAGCCAACTCCACCTGGCAACCCAACACACGCCGTTGGAATTCCATGTATTGGTCGGAGGGGGTCCTGGGAGACAGCCGTGGTGGTGTGTGTTTCCTGCTGTGTGGTCTGTGTAGGTGGTGGGGTCACCTCGAGGCAGCTGGCCTGGCCTGCTCCTGGGGGTGGGGTGCAGAGGCTGACCAACATCCGTTGGAGGGTGTCTTGACATATGTGCAGGTTGTCCTCTTCATCATCAATGGTGGGATGTGTGGTGTGCTCTGCAGGGGGTGTTGTTTGTCCCTATGCAATGTAAAGGGGAGATGCAGGTTAATAGTGTTTCACATGTATGGTGATGATTTGCAGATGTATACATTCAGACTACATGCCAATGTACATTGTGACTGTTTGGGGGGTGCTGGCTATTTGATGGCAGTCAGTGTGTTTTTCGACTACATGACGGATGTGTGATAGTACCCGTACATTATCATCACACAGTGTCAGGCAATGCCAGATGTGGGTGGACGGTTACTACGCACGAGGGGAACCTGTTGTGAGCTCTGTCCTGTGGTGCTGGTGTTGCACTTTGTACCACATTGCCTTCATTGCTGATGTTCTGTGATTGCTATGTGTGTGTGCTGCATTGTGGGGGAGTTGCCCCTGCAGCTCTGATTTCGTGTAGCCTTCTCCCTTTGAGGCGGGGTGCCTTTGAATTGTGTGCTTTTCGGGGCCTGATTTGCTTTTGACTTGGGTCATGTGTGCTCGCGGACTGTTTTTGTGGCCTGGTGCATTGTTCGTCTGCTGTGTGTATTGTAAGGCATGGGTTGTGGGTGCACGTGGACACGTCGGAGTGTGACCTGCTCCTTTACGGATGTGATCCGTACTTGGCTACCTCCATGTCAGCCGTGGGCCATGTCATTTTTTGGGGCAGCTGCCATGCTATCGGACATGCAGTGTTACTTGCATAGTCAGTGTAGGTCACGGAGCAGCTGCTTTGCTGGATTCGGCACATGTGCACGGGTCGGTTGTGATATTGGTGATAGGGGGGGCCCTCTGTGCACATTGTGGATGGGGACCTGCTTGGCGTTTCTATGTGTGCTGCAGTGTGCCAAGGCATTCAGGGACATGTTCCACGGTCATTGTGGGTGTGCTGTGTGTATCGTGCTGTGTCCAGGCCCCCCAATCCTGCCACTGTCTCCTCACTGCTGACTGTGGCCACCATTTGCTCCAGCTCCTCCTGTGTCGCAGGGCTCCCACCTCCAGTCGCCGTTGCTGCCTCCCTGTTGGCGGCGAACTTATGTTTGGTCTGACTTTTCAGATCATGCCAGCGCCTCTTGACCTCCTCCAGTGACCTCCTGGACACTCAGACTGCATTGACCTTGGTGACGATGGCCTGCCATATTTCGGTTTGGGTTGCCAGTGCCGCAGTGGAGGTGCCGTACAGTTGTTGATGGTGTTCGGTCACCCCCATGACGATGATCTGGTCTTCCTGCGGACTGTTCCCGGTCTTCCTCTTCCTCTTGTCCTTGCCCTTCCCCGACAGCGGGGTTCCTGGATGGTCCTCCGTAGGGCTTGTGGTGTTCGGCTTGTCCTCTGCACTCGGTCCGGGTGCATCCATGTTGCTACGCAGTTTGAATAGTTTTTGGGCTTTTTTCTCTTTCTTTTATGGTGCTTTTTTCCGCCGGCCGCGTGGGATTTACAGGCCTGTGGCTGGTGTTCGCTGATTTCTGTATCCCGATTGGCCTCATCGCATGATTTCTCGCGTTTCGCATTTTTTGGGCGTGGCGTTGATTTTCACGCTGACATTTGACGCGTTATCTGGTGACTATCGCATGGTACCGCCTTGTTGTGAATTCCACGTTGACACGGGGTTATTTTCCCGTGATAGGCTGCGTTATTGAAAGTTGCGTTACGCTACTCTTGCAGTAGTTATCACACGTTCTTGTGAATATACCCCACAGTGTTCATATAGCACAGTATTTGGCTGATTGTACCTCAGAAATCCGTATCAATACAGCCCAATGCATTTCCGGGCCAGCCTTTCATTAGGGGAAAGTTCCTAAAAATGTAATCAATCAAAAGAATCATGATACTATCATGCAGGCAATTCATATAACTCATGAAATCAAGAGGTCATCAGAAAAGAGCAAATACGATTATTAGGTACACAGAATCAACATTGGACTAAAATTGCTTAATGAAACAAATCATATAGTTCACAAAATCAACAAAAAACATGAATTATCAGAAAGACCAATGAAGTGTTGAGAATACTCATGTAATACTAACATGTAAACAAAATCAGAAAAGTAAACTGTAAATAAGAATCATTAAATAAAACAATCACTCAGAGGGAGAATCATCCTGTTAGAAATACTAGTGCCCGTAGCTTCAAACCGAAAAACAGACAGTGAGCGAAAGCCACTTCTTGAAAAAATGCCTCGGTGAAGGAATTACCCAGAAAATACACCTGTGCCCATTATTTTAACCAAAGCAGTAACATTATGCAAGGACTTCATGATAGTTCAATGACAGTAGGTAGGATAGGATCCAATTTCATTAAATCCAATACGTGAGGCCCGTGATATGAATTACAATTAGTCTGTTAATTTCAAGAAACGAATGTGAAGCGCGAGCACAGCTCATGTGAATAGTCATGCAAAGTAGTAAAAGAAATGTGAAGCCTGTGTGGAAAAGAGTCAAGCGTGTTCGACATTTCCCGATGGGAATTTCAGAGTCATACCGAATTGCTCTGCAACTCGAGTAAACAGATCAGCCATGTTTAAGTAAAATAAATCTAGACTTATGTCAAGTAGTCTTCGGATTTTATAAAAAGAGAGTGAAGCGCAAGTTCCACACAAGTAAATACTCATGCATAATACTAAAACAAAAGTGAAGCCCGTGTGGAAAAAAAGTCAAGCAAGTTCGCCCTTCCCGTAAGGGATTTAGGGGCATATTCTCAAGGACTTATCGCTGAGTTAGCGGCACTTTATCGCAGCCAAAGTGGCGATAGATTTATCGCCCTATTCACAAGCTGGTGCTAACAGCCGATATCGCCAGTTTTCCTGTGATAGCAGCCGCAAAAAACATCGCCACGGATGACACCGGCAACTAACGCTAATGAGATGCAGAGTAGGCGTTCCTGTGCAAAAAGCCGCGATAACACAACTTCGCAATATTCTCAACGACCAGCCAGATCGGCGATAAGATCCCAAAACAGGCGATAAGGCGCATTAGCAGCAGGGATTTAACACCTGCTCTTACCTGGTGTTAAGTCAGACGACAACCTGCACCACAAAAGGGAGCCCAGACCAGAGCCACACCTGAATAACAACAGATGCCATGGAGCTACTGATCATGCAGCTCGGAGCCCCAAGAGGGCCACAACACCCACCGCCACCACACCCAGGCCCGCCACCCCCCCCGGACTACCACAGAGGCAGCGCAGACAAAGACAGCGGACCTTCAGAAAACGCACCAGCCTCACAGACTTAACACCAGAGGATGTCATTGCCCACTACAGGCTCAAAAGGACAACCATCCTCCGCATCCTGGCCATCATTGCCCACAGGCTGATGGTACCAACACAGCGGACAACCAACATCCCTCCGCAGACAAAGCTGCTGGCTGTGCTGCACCTGTTGGCCTCTGGTACCTTCCAACCAACAACTGCCAGAGTCGGAGGAGTCTCACAGCCAGCCCTATCCAAGTTCCTCACACCTGTCTTGGATGCCATCATCAGCTTGGTACCCCAGCACCTTTACTTCCCACACACTGCGCAGGAACAGCTGGAGACCAAGCAAGGCTTCTACGCCATAGCTGGCTTCCCGCACGTGTTGGGGGCAATCGACTGCACCCTGCCGCCACTGCACACAATTACCACAACAGGAAGCACACGCATTCCATCAATGTGCAGGCAATAGTGGACCACCTGGGACTCTTCACCAATGTCGTCGCCAACTACCCAGGCAGTGTGCATGATTCCTTCATCTTCCGACAGTCCATCATCAACCAGCGCTTTGAGGCTGGCACCTATGGGAATGCATTGCTCGTTGGTAAGTACCAAATGAACACACCACACACCTCAACTCCACAGTCATGCAACTCACGACTCTGGGAATGCACACGTTACAAACTCACATACAACATGCCAAACAACATGCCCACCTACCAGACACCTGCAAAAACAACAATTGATGGACAGAATGCAGAACAATGTCATACATTCACCCCAGTACAGAGATCTGGGCCTAAATCCAATGTTTTTTTGGTCACCATGCCATTCCAGTTTGAACCCAGCCATTTGCAAATCAGTCTTGACCCTGTGCCCAATGGGAACAGTCCAGCCCGAACTGCCAGGCCAGGTCCTCCCAGTGCGCCAGGTATGCCCAGACGTGGGTCCCGGGCTCACTGTGCCACTGGATTCAAGCTATCCTGGCTGAAGAGGGGTGAAACCCCGAAACCGGTCCTAGGATGCTTGTTTCCGGTCCAGTGAGGACCTGGCTTGGCAGTTCGGGCTGGATTGTTCCCATGAGGCACAGGGTCAAGTCTGATTTGCATATGGACAGGTCTAAACTGGGGTGGCATGGTGAGCAAAAGAAGGATGGATTTAACCCAGATCTCTTGACTGGGGGTGAATGTTTTGATTTGTTCTGCATTCCGGCCATCAATTGTGTGTCTTTTGCTCACCTACCAGACACGACAGCACAACTTACTGTGGTAACCTGGGATAGCCATGTACACAAGCCATCAACGGCATGGCACCTCAGCCACACAATAGCAGAATGTGGGGAGAGGTGGGAACCAGGCATGTGCGAAAGAGGCAAGTGACCCATGAATGAGAATGTACACAATGCCAAGTGTGGCGTGGATGTGCTGGCCAGACTGCAGTATGCAGACCACAGACATGTCCATGTCAACATATACTGCTGGTGTTTGGAGTGTAGTGGACAGTGGACGCAACCATGTCACCCCAGGCAGTGGGGAAGATCGCGGAAATGTAGCTTGTTATGTCCCCCCCTGTAAGCGTGAGCGGAGTGGGCTGGCCCGGCGTACGCCAGGCCAGCGTAGGGGTGTGAATAAAAAGCCTGTTGCTCTGGGCATGGTTCTCTTCTGGAATGGCCAACGTGTCTGCCAGGGCGGCGCCTCTCAGCCCGCCACAAGGCCAACGCCGTGAGCGGCGGTGCCTGCGATCCTGTGCGCCTGCTGCACCCCAGGCCGCTGGTCCCCAGACCCATCATGGCCGCCCCTGCGCAACCAGGCCTCACTGCTCACCTGCCGACACCGGCGTGTGTCAAAGAGGGCCCACCACGTGCCGGTGCAAGCTCCAAGCCCGAGGCCCGCGACCTTGGCAGCCTCCTCAGACCATCACGGCCTCCGCGACACAGGCCCCCAGCACTCCTTTCTTGTTGACGTACTCCACCGCTGCCTCCGGCCTACACTGCGGTCCAGTAGGTCACACATTTGGAACTGAGTCTTGATTTCATGATGGCCGAGTTCATATGTTAATGGCAGCATTTATATCACTGTACCTCCTTCGATCTGGTGCCACCAACTCTGTGCATCGCAAGCCAACGACACGTGTCTGTGGGCCCTTGCTGACTACTGCCTTCGGCCTGCACTGCGGTCAAGTAGGTCACACATTTGGAACTGAGTCTTGATCTGTTAATGGCAGAGTTCATACCATTGTACACGCCTCATCGCAGACTGCATCCCCTTTCAGCTCTGGTGCCACTAACTCTGTGCACCGAAAATCATGGACACTCACTGGTTGAACTTTGGTGGCGTCTGAGTCTATGGCCTGGGGGTTGTCTTCATCATCATGTGGCTGGCAGTGACTTGGTGTTAAACATGAGTCTGTAGCATTCATCTCCTCCATATTGCCTGTTTCAGCTTGGTTCTACCCTCTGCATCATGCCCTGGTAGAACACCTTCCACTGTCCCCCGAAACACTCCGCGACATTCAGCTTCGACATCGACGAGGACCCGCTCAGCTCTCGTGGCCCTACCTCAGTGCACCGCAAGTCACCGTCCCGTGGCGGTGTGCCTGTGCCGGCCGCAGTGCATCCGGGGCCACTAACTCTGTGCAGCTCAAGTCATGGACCGTTGCTGTTTGAACTTTGAACTTCTGATTGTCTGATCACTGTTGTAGTTTTTGCCAGCACCAACCACTACCTGAGGGCTGGCTTACACTCACCCCACACCCATTCAGTACAGGCGTCACTGGACATGTGACCCTGGCAATAAAAGGGGCCGGGCGCACGTGCCCATAGCCAGTTCCACAAACTATCTAAGTGTGTCCGTGTGGTCATTATGTATGCATGAGGGCTCCGGGCCCTACCACATGACATTGTGCTGTGTACAGCGGACGCAACCATGTCACCTCAGGCAGTGGGTAAGACCTGGGACATGTAGCTGTGTCGTACCCCCCTGTAAGCGTAAGTGGAGTGGGCTGGTGTACGACAGTCCAGCGTAGGGGTGTGGATAATCAGCCTGGGGCTCTGGGCGTTGCTAAGTGTTGGCCTTGTCAAGGAAGTAACTAATGCGTGTGTCTCTGTTGTAGTGTCGGCGCCAGCCGTCCCGCAATGGACAATGTTGCGATGTAGCATGCCCCCGGAGTGCGGGCTCGGCCGAAGGGATAAATGAAGGAGTGCAAGCCCGCTCGGGGTCCGGGATCATACATGCCAACTGTTGTGTGTGTCGCTATTACCGCAGCATAGGCCAAAGGTCTACCCTCAACCGCATCGTGAGTTCAGCCAGCCATGAACTCTACATCTGTGTCCGCCCTATCCTGACCATAGGCCTACACACACGTGGCCGCCCACCTTCAACGCACAACATCACAGTGTCGTTGTCAGGCTTGTGGACATGCGCAGACAGGCATGACAATGGTGTGCTGTAGGAGTGCAAGTGATGCAACCGCGCTGCGCACACTAGTAAATAGGCTCGGGGAGGGAGGAGCAGCAGTGAGGCTACGTAATACACATTGATGCCGCTCATATGCTACAAGCAGTACCTGTCAAACAGGAATCACTAAGTCACACATATCACACACCAATGAACTAGTGAGCCTGCCAACACATCATGCAGAACCAACTTTTGACTCATGTCTCTCTGCACTGTCACAGGTGATCAAGGATATGCACTCTGCCCTTGGATGATGACACCCCTCCGAGCCCCGAACACATAGGCCCAGAGGCAGTACAATGCGGCCCACAAACGCACCAGGGGCATCGTGGAACGCACATTTGGCGTGTTGAAGTCACGGTGGACATCACAGGTGGAAGGCTCCTGTACAGCCCAGGCATCGTGTGCAAGATGATCGTTGCATGTTGTGTGTTGCACAACATATGTGTACGCACCAATGCCCCATGGCTACAAGTGCCAGATGCACCGGACGATGATGAGGAAGATGAGGCAGGTGGACCACACCCCACTGCAGCAGCAGCAGGAATAGCCCGTAGGAACACCATCATTGACAATTTCTTCACATGAGCACGTCACATTGTCACAGTCCTTAGCAATCATGGGACAGTACAAAATGACCACAGGCACAGCATGTGCAAATAAATTCATTACAACACACATTCCCTGTGTGCATGTTACTCCTCTGTACAAGCACATCACTCTGACAAGTGTAAGTGCAACATGTAGTGCTAACAATCTCACTAATTGGAAATAGATGGTGGGTGTGTCACCTCTGTACAGAGAGGCTGTTTAGGGTGTCACGTATTCGAAATGCCATTTCTGTGTGTCAAAGAGAGTACAGAATCCCACTCATCAGCGTTTCACATGTGTCCCAAATCATTACATATAGGCTGTCATTTGTGACCTACAATTGACAACAGGGCTTCTTTTGGGGTCAAATATGTACCACCATGATGCAGGGTTGCACCCTGTGACTCAAGTCCCACAACATGAGCTACATGGACGTAAGGGGGAATCACTGCCCCTACATTCGTCCATGCTTTCATACTTGATTAATCATAGACATGACACATCTGTGTGTATTAGAATGTATTATTCACGTTCAGTGGAGTGCTGAAGCTGTCTTAATACTGGGCCATGCAGACAACACTTTACAATGTTGCCCCGTGGAGGGCCAGCCAGAGTCCTTTAGGGATTGACAAGTTACTCGGAAGGGGAAGAGTCCAGTCCGCAGGCTGATTGCTGTGTCATTGTTGAGCATACAAAATATGGCAGTCCATGTCGAGGTCCAAGGTTAGTGTCGCAGAGTGTGTCGGGGACAGTGGAAGGTGTTATTCCAGGGCATGATGCAGAGGGCAGACCCAAGCAGAAACAAGCCATATGGCGGAGATGAATGCTACTGCTTCCTCCTTACCACTAAGGCAGATTCATCCTCATCTTCGTCCTCTGACGTTTCATGTGCCTCACATGTGGGTGGTGGTGTTTGGTTTGCAGCACTGTGTTGACACTGACACATCAGGGGCCGGAGATGTGGATGTAGAAGTAGCAGCAGCATTCATCTGCGCAATGTCTTGTGGCATCACTCCCATGATGAGGATCTGCAGGGCATGGAAGATCCCATCTACAGCTTTCTCGTGTGCAGCCGTGGTAGCCATTCTTTGCGCCTGCATCCGCTCCATGTTCTCCATGACCCTCCTTATGTTTCCCAAATCACGGATGACATCGCTGTAGCCACTCTGACTAGACATAACAATTCAGGCGAGTTTGAATAAAATAACTCTGGACTCCTGTAAGGAATTTTAAGGTCACATACCGAATTGCTCCAGACGGTGTACGCCATATGAGACGCCAGTGCCACGCTGTGGCATAGAGTGCAGCCGATATCGGAAACGCGTAAAATAAGCAAAGGAAATGAAGCTAGAAAGCGGCTTAGCCAGAGGTATAGACGGGTGCCATGATGAATATACATGGTAAACGGTACGTGGTGAAAGCGGCTTAGCCAGAGGTATAGACGGGTGCCATGATGAATATACACGGTAAACCGTACATGGTGGAAAGCGGCTTAGCCAGAGGTATAGACGGGTGCCACGATGAATATAGACGGTAAACCGTACATGGTGGAAAGCGGCTTAGCCAGAGGTATAGACGGGTGCCACGATGAATATACACGGTAAACGGTACATGTTGAAAGCAGCTTAGCCAGAGGTATAGACGGGTGCCATGATGAATATACACGGTAAACCGTACATGGTGGAAAGCGGCTTAGCCAGAGGTATAGACGGGTGCCACGATGAATATAGACGGTAAACAGTAAATGGTGAAAGCGGCTTAGCCAGAGGTATAGACGGGTGCCATGATGAATATACACGGTAAACGGTACATGGTGAAAGCGGCTTAGCCAGAGGTATAGACGGGTGCCATGATGAATATACACGGTAAACCATACATCCTGGAAAGCGGCTTAGCCAGAGGTATAGACGGGTGCCACGATGAATATAGACGGTAAACCGTACATGGTGGAAAGCGGCTTAGCCAGAGGTATAGATGGGTGCCACAGTGAATATACACGGTAAACGGTACATGGTGAAAGCGGCTTTGCCAGAGGTATGGACGGGTGCCATGATGAATATGCACGGTAAATCGTACATGGTGGAAAGCGGCTTAGCCAGAGGTATAGACGGGTGCCACGATGAATATAGACGGTAAACAGTACATGGTGGAAAGCGGCTTAGCCAGAGGTATAGACAGGCACCATGATGAATATACACGGTAAACGGTACATGGTGGAAAGCAGCTTAGCCAGAGGTATAGACGGGCGCCATGATGAATATACACGGTAAACGGTACATGGTGAAAGCGGCTTAGCCAGAGGTATAGACGGGCGCCATGTTGAATATGTACGGTAAACAGTACATGGTGGAAAGCGGCTTAGCCAGAGGTATAGACGGGTGCCATGATGAATATACTCTAAACAGTACATGGTGGAAAGCGGCTTAGCCAGAGGTATAGACGGGTGCCACGATGAATATACACGGTAAACAGTACATGGTGGAAAGCGGCTTAGCCAGAGGTATAGACGGGTGCCATGATGAATATACATGGTAAACAGTACATGGTGGAAAGCGGCTTAGCCAGAGGTATAGACGGGTGCCACGATGAATATAGACGGTAAACAGTAAATGGTGAAAGCGGCTTAGCCAGAGGTATAGACGGGTGCCACAATGAATATACACGATAAACAGTACATGGTGGAAAGTGGCTTAGCCAGAGGTATAGACAGGCGCCATGATGAATATACACGGTAAACAGTACATGGTGGAAAGCGGCTTAGCCGAGGTATAGACGGGCACCATGTTGAATATAGATGGTAAACAGTAAATGGTGAAAGCGGCTTAGCCAGATGTATAGACGGGTGCCACAATGAATATACACGGTAAACAGTACATGGTGGAAAGCGGCTTAGCCAGAGGTATAGACAGGTGCCATGATGAATATACACGGTAAACAGTGCATGGTGGAAAGCGGCTTAGCCAGAGGTATAGACGAGTGCCATGATAAATATACACAGTAAACGGTACATGGTGGAAAGCGGCTTAGCCAGAGGTATAGACGGGTGCCATGATGAATATACACGGTAAACGGTACATGGTGGAAAGCGGCTTAGCCAGAGGTATAGACGGGTGCCATGATGAATATACACGGTAAACGGTACATGGTGGAAAGCGGCTTAGCCAGAGGTATAGACGGGTGCCATGATGAATATACACGGTAACCGTACATGGTGAAAGCGGCTTAGCCGAGGTATAGACGGGCACCATGTTGAATATAGATGGTAAACAGTAAATGGTGAAAGCGGCTTAGCCAGATGTATAGACGGGTGCCACAATGAATATACACGGTAAACAGTACATGGTGGAAAGCGGCTTAGCCAGAGGTATAGACAGGTGCCATGATGAATATACACGGTAAACAGTGCATGGTGGAAAGCGGCTTAGCCAGAGGTATAGACGGGTGCCATGATAAATATACACAGTAAACGGTACATGGTGGAAAGCGGCTTAGCCAGAGGTATAGACGGGTGCCATGATGAATATACACGGTAAACGGTACATGGTGGAAAGCGGCTTAGCCAGAGGTATAGACGGGTGCCACAATGAACATACACAATAAACAGTACATTGTGGAAAGCGGCTTAGCCAGAGGTATAGACGGGTGCCACAACAAATATAGATGGTAAACAGTACATGGTGGAAAGCGGCTTAGCCAGAGGTATAGACGGGTGCCACGATAAATATAGACGGTAAACAGTACATGGTGGAAAGCGGCCAAGCCAGAGGTATAGACGGGTGCCATGATGAATATACACGGTAAACGGTACATGATGGAAAGCGGCTCAGCCAGAGGTATAGACGGGTGCCACGATGAACATACACGGTAAACAGTACATGGTGGAAAGCGGCTTAGCCAAAGGTATAGACGGGTGCCACGATGAATATAGACGGTAAACAGTACATGGTGGAAAGCGGCCAAGCCAGAGGTATAGACGGGTGCCATGATGAATATACACGGTAAACGGTACATGATGGAAAGCGGCTCAGCCAGAGGTATAGATGGGTGCCACGATGAACATACACGGTAAACAGTACATGGTGGAAAGCGGCTTAGCCAGAGGTATAGACGGGTGCCACGATGAATATAGACGGTAAACAGTACATGGTGGAAAGCGGCTTAGCCATAGGTATAGACGGGTGCCACGATGAATATACACGTAAACAGTACATGGTGGAAAGCGGCTAAGCCAGAGTTATAGACGGGTGCCATGATGAATATACACGGTAAACAGTATATGGTGAAAGCGGCTTAGCCAGAGGTATAGACGGGTGCCATGATGAATATACACTGTAAACAGTACATGGTGGAAAGCGGCTAAGCCAGAGATATAGACGGGTGCCATGATGAATATACACGGTAAACAGTAAATGGTGGAAAGCGGCTAAGCCAGAGGTATAGACGGGTGCCATGATGAATATACACAGTAAACAGTAAATGGAGAAAGCGGCTTAGCCAGAGGTATAGACGGGTGCCATGATGAATATACACTGTAAACAGTAAATGGTGGAAAGCGGCTAAGCCAGAGGTATAGACGGGTGCCATGATGAATATACACAGTAAACAGTAAATGGTGAAAGCGGCTTAGCCAGAGGTATAGACGGGTGCCATGATGAATATACACGGTAAACAGTAAATGGTGGAAAGCGGCTAAGCCAGAGGTATAGACGGGTGCCATGATGAATATACACGGTAAACAGTAAATGGTGAAAGCGGCTTAGCCATAGGTGTAGACGGGTGCCACAATGAATATACACGGTAAATAGTACATGGTGGAAAGCGGCTAAGCCAGAGGTATAGATGGGCACCATGATGACTACACATGGTAAACAGAAAATGGTGAAAGGGACCGGAGTTTAAGAAAGTAAATGGCATCAATAATTTGCAAAGTGAAGTGAGACAAGAGGCAAGTTAATAATAAAGAGAAATATAAAAAATAAATATAAGAATGAAAAGGCGAAAATAAAATTTAAAAGAAAACGCGTCTGCGACAACTCTCCTGAGTTACGGCAGCTTGTGCGCATCCTCGGCACGTGACCACCACTCCTCGCTCCACTCTTCCGAGGCTCCGTCAGGTCCTGTGTCCTCGGGTCCCATGTCTTCCCTCCTGGGTCCGTCTGCGTTGGGTTTTTCAGCACACTCTGACCACTCCGTTGTCAGCCACTCGCGTCCCACATCTTCCTGGTCTCTCTTGCCCCACCTACAATTTTCATCTCCTTTTTCTCCTCTTCCGCACCCTGTGATCTTCTTTTCTCTGCCTGATTGGTTCCCGATTCCTTCTGCTGCGCCTTCTGTCTGCATAAGACAACGGTGTAATGACCCCAACACTGCTCTCACAGTGCTGGGATGACCCGGAAGCCACACCCTGTAGCACCCTCTGGCCAGGCGTGTCAGAGGTTATAAAATAAGGGGGCAAAGACCGCTCAGGGTCTTCTGCCCATAACCATACTGCAGTGTGTCTGTGCCTTCCTGCATGCAGCTGCGGTGCACAATAATTTGGCCCAGCAGTCTGCGGTTACTTGGGTGGCATACCTTCAAACGGTAGCCCTTCTTTAGTTTTGTAACTTTTGCTTCCGTTTTATTTTTTCTGTTCCAGGCTCCAGGGAACCTGCTGGACGAGGCTCGAGGAGACTTCACCCGATATGGAGGTAAGAAGGGGGGGTTCTTATCGGGGTCTCCCTGTCCTCCCTCACAGTGTGCATCCTCAAAATCATAAGTTATGGAACAGTACTGCAAGAACTAATTAGTAAAGAACATTAGCCCAATATATGGTGCCATTGCTCTGCATAAAAAGAACAAACTTTATTAGTTTTACAATTAATAGAATTACAAAAGTAACTTACAATTTCAACAATGCTTAAAGACATAATTCTAAGAAATAACTAGACATTTCTCATACTGTATGGGTATATATTAACATAAATAAGCATTTCATTTTCCCTTTTTTACTGTTCTCAGCTTCTTTACACATACACCACAAATGATGAACAATTTAAGGAGACATCATAGAACAGTGGGGAAAACAATCATAAAGATTGTGTTAAAAAAAAAACAAATCTGCAGACTATCACAATGTAATTAACGAACACACTGCATTGCACTCACTACAAATAAATATAACACAACCTATTTAACTATTATTAACCATTATTATTTATTTACAAATATAGTTTTCTACATAATCTTTTCAAACACATGCATGTAAATCTCTACAATAGCACAAAAGAAAGTGATAATGTTTGGAAGAACTATGCAATACCTTCAGGGAAAGGAAGGTAACAGCTAAATATCATCGTGTAATACTTGCGGCATACAGTTACCTAGCAGCACTGCCAAGAAGTATTCACATGGGACAAGTTCCAATTGGAAGTACTTAAAAGCAGTTCATGAACGGATGTACAACTGAATGATGCACAAGAAACTAGGTACAGCAGAATATTCCACCTCTAGAGCACCCGTGGGAGAATGTTCATCAGCTGCGGTCATCCGAATACCTGTAGACTGTGACTATCTGAGTGAGATGATTTCTCACTGTTCGAAATGCCACATGATTACCGCTGTAAAAATGTCTTCCCTACTATTGTACTTGGATGAATGACTGTATAGGTCTGTGAGTACATGTATGAGTACCTGTATGGGTGTGTTTGTGACCCTTAACTTAACTTAATAATAAATATATTTATAACTATACAAGTATATTTTTTTAATACATTACAATACAATTTAAACCAAACAATTAACAAACAAACTAATATGACATAACTTATTTAACTATTTACAAATAAAGAAACACACTGAAACGTGAACTTTTACAACAAAAAGTAGCACCATTGGAAAAGAAGAGATGATTCCTAGAATATAGAGGAGGAAATAGGTAAAGCGGTACAAGGCAGGTATGACATGCTCCGGTGTATAAATAAGAGTGTAGTAGTATTTGTATGATGTGCCAGGATTAAATTGATACAGTAGGACCCCACCTATCTACTTGGAGTGCTGTTGTTTATTTACTTTACCTCTGCAAATATTGGGATGAATGAGTACTGATATCATCGTCATGTTGAGTTTAAGTACATATTGTGAAAGTTAGGAACACTGGCTTGGTTTCTAACCCTGAGTTGAGCTGAATATCCATGGGACCACTTACATTGCTTTCTGAGAGAAGCAAACTCTAACAAATAAGGGTATCATCCACTGAGCTTCTAAAAGGGCTTAAAGGTACAGTTGTGTATTTCCCTTAAGATGTGAAACATAATATTGAAACTGTAGGTGCAGAGATAGATTTGGAAGAACAACTTGTTATTTTACTGAATGGTGTGTCCATGGAAAGCAACAAAATCTGTCAGGAACAAATGGAAGTAAATAAGGTGAAGAAAGTTTAATGTTATCTTAAACACAATAATGTGTACTATAAAGATGTAGATGTTCTCCAACATGGAAGTTGCATGGAGGAAGGAATGTTTCCTTCAAGTGGACAGTATGATAAAGTGGATAGAAGTAGATCTGAAGAAATATATGAGCATTACAGTATCCATCTACTATATTCAAAATAGATTATGGGGATGCCATTGAACTGTATCAAATAAATTAGCTAAACGAATTCCAATAAGTGTCTGAAGAAAAGGTTCCTCAAGTTGCAATCTTCTCATTCCTATTTGAAAAAAAAAGAAAAAGTATAAAACTGTTAGAAACACCTTCTTAAAATAGAACAGTACTTTTAACAAACATTTGAAAACTACCCCAGAAAATCCTCCCACTAGTAGTTGTAGGAAAGTACCCCATTGTGCATGGTTACCCCCCACATTTTGCCTGACATCTGATGCAACTTGACTTGATGTGGCCTGGGTCCCTACCAATCAGGTTCCCAGGGCCTGTGTTATTTCCCAAAACTGTACCTTTGTACCCACAATTGGCACATCTCTGGCCACAGGTAAGCCCCTTGTAAAAGGTACCATGGGCACCAAGGGCAGTGTGACCAAGGAAGTCCTCTAGGGCTGCAGCACCTATTGTGCCACCCTTAGAGACCCTGTACCTTAATACCCACACACTGCCATTGCAGGCTGCGTGTTTTGGTGCAGAGAAAAGTGTCGACATGGCACACATCCATGTGTGCCATGCCTGCAACTCACTGCCTGGGGCCTAGGTAAGTCACCCCTCTAGCAGGGTGCACTAGCCCACAGGTGAGAGTACAGTTGCATGAGCACTGTACCCCTCCAATGTCCATTCTTAGACATTGTAAATGCAGTAAAGCTATAAAGAGTATATGATCTGGAAGTTGGTCATTGCGAACTCCACAGCTCCATAAAGGCTTTACTGAACCCTAGGAATTTTGGTAGCAAACTTCTCAGCACATTAAACCCACACTGATGCCAGTGTGGGATTTAATGTAAAAGGCACTAAGAGGGCATCTTAGAGATCAGCCCTGGTGTGGTTCCTGAATGACTACCCGCCATTTGCCACCACCAGACAGGTTTCTGGACCCCTGGGTGGAGACCCTCCACTCTCTGGGTCCAGAAACAAAGGCCATCCTGGGCAGAGGTGTTATGCCCCCTCCCCCAGGATGAGCTGAGTCCATGAAGGGGAAGCTTCAAAGGCCTACCGCCTTTGTAAGTTGTCCCTGCCTTTTGCTGACCTCAGCAACTGGCTCCCACTGGTTTTGCCCCGCACTTTAGGTGGGAGAATCGGCGGGAAAACCGAGCTAGGAGGATAGGTGTGGCCACCATCTTGTAGAGGAGGGTACCCAGCCAATTTGGGAGAGGCTCATGTCCCCTCTCCCACTAGAGGGAGACATAATAGGGGGTGTACCCACCCCAAGGAAGGGACCCATTGGTCCCAACCTGCACACCCCTTTAAAGCCCCTAAATTTAGTATTTAGGGGTGACCCTAAACCTTGCCTCCTCAAATTTGAGGAAGACAGAAAAAGGACCGAAGAGCAGTGCTGACCCAGAAAGAAGAGGACACAAACTGCTTTGGCCCCAGCCCTACCGGCGTGTCCCGACTCTGGCCTGACTACAGCAAAACCCCGGCATGCCCAGCAGCCCCCCAGAGCCCGGAGGACCTGCTCTGCAATCATCTTTAAGATTCTATCTCCCGTAAGCACTGGATTTGCTCAAGCAAAGACTCACCCACAGAATCCGGATCCAGGCGGCTCCGCTATTTTGCACCACTCTGAACCCGACACCCACAGCTTGAGTTCGAGTGGCCCAACACCACAAGGAGGTCTCTGCAGCGATCCTGACTTGGGATCTGGTGATCTCCAACCTCCCTCAAGCTTCAAGCCGACGCCTGCAGCCTCAACCTGAAGGATCCCCCTGACCACGACCGGAGCTGGTAAAGAGGCCCGACGCCAAAAGACACCCCTGCACCCGACACCCCTTGGCCTTGGGTGGCCCACCCGATGGTGTCTATGCATCCCCCAAGAACTCAACTTACCTCTCCAGCTGGTCTCCCTGCCCAAGTCAGCAGTATCGTTGCCAAACCGAAGGTCCCCATTGGAATCTACAGAGTCCCTGACGTCTCCTTGGCACACTGCACCCAGCCGCCCCTGTGCTGTTGGTCCTTGCAGTGCTGACCTTAAGCCCAGGAGCTTTGCTTCCACATCCGAGTGGCCTGCTCGTAAGCAGTCCCTGACCGAAGGCCCCCTTGGCTAACATTTCGCCCCTGCACTCTGCACCTGGCTGCCTCAGTGCAGCTGGTGGTGCAATCTGAGTGCCTACCTAGACCTTGGGGAACCTTGGTCCTAACCCCGAAAACTCCCACTCGTAAGTTGTTTACTTACCTGAGAACTGTTAATCCTTTTTCTCCCGTAGAAACCAATATTACGAGCTTTGTTCCTAAAAGTGTTGTTGAGTTAAACCTTTGTATGAAAGAAAAATGAACTAGACTGCAAATCTCAAAAAGTCTTACTTACCTTGTATTGTGAGAGCCCCAGTATCTAGGCATACCACCTGAGTAGTCGATGTAATCCAAAAGTAATCTAAAAGTATTCCAAAAGTAATTACTGTGTAATTTAACCTGTATTGAAACCCTATACAAACCAGTAACAATCACAAATTCAAACAAAACTGCATTTACTTGTAAAGCATTGCATTTTAGAGTATATTTTACTTACCTGTGCCAAGTCCTGCTTGGTTCTAGAAATAAAACATAATTATATATTTTTTATACTTCCTTAATTAGTCTGGATTCTGTCTCTGATTGTATGCCATCAGTCTTCATTGAGTGAATACAATAAGTGCTTAACACACCCACTGGATAAGCCTAACTGCTCACCCACACTACCACAAATTGATCTGTTGGTACTTACCTAATTTAGCCTCTGCTACACCTCTGGGGACTCTCTGGAGACTCTGCACACTACCTCATTTTGGTATAGTATATACAGAGCCAGCTTCCTACAGTAGCCACACAGTTTCTGTCTAACACTGAATTTCAACCTGTACTATCTGGTTAATTCATACTTACTGACAAGGACCTCCTTTATAGTGGGATACCTCAACCTCTTCTCCTTCTCTAGAGTCAGCTTGTTGTCCATTCCATCACCATGAATATGACTCCAAAGGCATCACTACAAATCTCATAGGAGATCCTCTAGAATGCTACAGCTGCTTCTTATGCCAGAAATAACCTGTCTATATCAACCCCCTTACAGCCAGGCACCGAGTCTCTGAATATTTGAAGTCATTCTTCTGCACCGGACACCATAGTGTGCTCACACCTTTTCAGCCAGACTCTAATAGCTATCTGGCCTTCAAGTGCACCTCCTTAACACTCCCGCCAGCACGACCCTTTTCTACTCCAAGGTTCTCTTAACCTCACCTTTTCTCTCCTCTGCACCCAGCTGTGACCTCAGGTCCCACTCATCCTGTCTATCCTTAAAATCCTCAAGGGACTGGATTTGGGAGGAGACAGTACTTCCTGCACAATATCCAATAGAGAAGTTTGTCTCTGGGGATTCCCTCTCTCTTCTGGAGACTTTACCCCCTCATTTCTCCTCTCCCTCTTCCTGAAACCCACTACCCTTTGAAGCCATTATTCTGAGGTCAACTACAATGAGGTCAGGGTTCTCCTTTTTCAAGAGTGCGGAAGTAGTCCTCTTCAAACTCTTCTGTTTATGCATATTGCATTCTGTGCAAGTCCTCCGAGGCTCTAAGACCGAACTAGTACTCAAACTTGGATGTGTAGGTGAGTAAATGGGTGTGTGAATGGTTTTATGGTTGTGTGACTGAGCGTTGCAGTCACTTTCTGGCTATATGAGTAGTGGGTACATAAGTGGTTTGGGGGAAGTGTAACCGGATATGTAAGTGCCTGCCTGACTATGTGACCGTGTGCAAATTACATACTATTAAATTACATACTGTAAACAAACACCCAAATCTAATGTCAAACACATTCATTCAACATGGCTTAATAAAATTACCAAACTTTCAGTATACCAATTTCTCTTTCTCCTTTTCTGCTCACTGTATTTTTAGTTAATGTTCTCATGTAAGTCTCCTTCCATTTTCCTTTCTTGGATAGTCTCTAGAAGGTACATGTTTTCATCAGCTTACATACACTCACAATGTTTTATCTAAATATACTTTTAATTACTACAACCTAATTAACATACTGTAAAAGTTCTTTGCTATTCTCCCAGTGTTATTTCTATCTCTGATCACATCTGTTTTCATTCCAAATGTCCAGTCAGAACTCCTGCAAACCACTTCCTCTCTCAGTAGTAAAGATGGTAAAATGGCTACCCCTCACCATGTGCTCTTACTTATGCTGCTCTAGTTAACAAATCACTGCATTCCTTTCATCTTTCTTTTTTGCTATACCACTTCTAAATGGACAGTATTTCTTTAACCCTTTCCATGCTTCCTGCAAAGAAGCACAATTTGGTTGGGTTTTTCCACGACTCTGTGGATCCACCGCAATGCTCAGCGCGGCCCCTGTGTAACTTTGCGGCGCAGTTCATGGATTTACACAGAGGCCGCGCTGAGCCCCGCGACGGCTCCATGGACTTCGCTAGTCACATAAAAAAATATTTTTGGGCATTTTAATTCCTATTAAACATGCTTTCACCTCATTTTTAAGACACCCATAGGGACAAGGCACCTCTACCCGACCCCTTCATCTGTTTTACATGCTTCTTAAAATGGCAGCCGCAACTTTTCTGTGAGGTTGTGGCCAACCAATCAAGTCCTTGCTGTGGTGTGTGGCGCTGAGTATTTACTGAGATCTACGAAGCCCCAAGGTATACAAATTTGGATTTCAGTTAATAGCTCAAAAACTGCTGAACAGATTTACACCAAATCACAAAAAGGCTATTTTCTGGACCAAGAGCTAGCTTCTGTCAAATTTGGTGTAATTCCGTCAAGCGGTTCGGGCTGGAGTTTGTTCAAAATCCCAATAAGAATTAACATGGGCAAAACGCGTTTTGGGACCCGCTCTTTTTCTCGGCCGCTGCTTAACAGATCATCCCAAAACTTTCAAGAGAGCAGCTGAAGTGGATGGCAAATTAGTTTTAAAATTTCATGAAGATTTGTCAAACGTTGCCAAAGTTATTGTCAAAATAAAAAATGCTTTTCCTATGGAAACTAGGTCCTAACTATAACTGCCTACTGGCTACAGTTGAAGTCGGATCTATCCATTGAAAAACAGGCTAACCATCTGTAACTGCTGTTTTTAGTGCTGAGGAAAATTCTACTGCTTCTTTAATTCTCGGCTCGTCGGGTAGTGGTCCAGGCTACTATCTTGAGTTACCTGGATTACTGCAATTCTCTTTTCCTGGGTGCCCCCTGGGGACTCTTGAAAAGGCTACAGGGTATTAAAAATGCTGCAGCTAAATTGGCTCTTGGCTTACCTGGACGCGCATCTACCACCGCTTCATTGGCTTCCTGTGGCTAAGAGGATTATGTTCAAATCCCTATTAAATGTTTATAGAGCCTTTTATCACACCGGTCCTCTTTACTTTAAGAAAAAGTTTATTCCATATGCTCCTTGTCGTCTTCTCCGCTCTGTTTTTTTTAATTGATCTGTTTATTAAAGATTTTGTCATTGTGAACATAGATAGAAAGTGGTACATCATCTTAGAAAACACCATTCAAAGCCAGTAGGTAAATAACATGTACAAATCACAAATTAGCTGTACATTAGCATAGTTACATCTGTTAAGTTTGCATGTCTAAGCTTTACACATGACATATCCCATCCATCATATGACCTCCACCCACCTTTCAGCATAATGCACCATCATATTATAATACAATAAGACTGGATGTAAACAATACTCTTCTATCACAAAAATGCGGTGCTTATGGCTTCACTCCGCCAATTCACATTGATCCAGTTAGCACGCCAAACAATTGTATTTAAAACGAACCCCTAACGTGGGAAAAAGCTATCGGGAAAGGGGTGGGAAGGGAAATAGGGCCGCGGAGACGTGTGAGAGGGAATACATATCCCGGTGAACCCAAAAGGAATCTCAACAACCATCCTATAGATGCACATCCTAATATTGAGTAGAAATGACCGTCCGGTGTGGGGGCGGGTCTTCTCCGCTCTGTTAATGCGTCCCTACTAGTAATATCTAGATTTAGGCAGGTTTGCTCCGGAGGTAGGTCCTTTTTGGTAGCAACCGCCAAACTGTGGAATGCACTTTCAGTAACACTGCAGAAAACGAGAAAATTATTGCATTTTCAGGAGGCTTTGAAGATCTCGCTATATGGGCAATACATTTCTCATGCTCTGTACGATCTCAGATCTGTTTCTTTTCAGCATCAGGATGCCTGCATAGGTATTTGAGCACTTAATAAAACCATTAACATAACATACCTATATGTGTAGCTCCTAAACCACATCTCCTAGCCTTTCAGGAACAATATCAGTGTAACACAGAGATGATACCAGTAGGGCACTGATGAGGCCTGGGTGAAATTTTAATTCGGCCGCATAATTTGTGAAATGCCATGTAATTACAAGAAAGCAAATTACTCGAATGTCACACCCCTCTAGTATTTATGCTCTCCCGAGACAGAAACACCCCTCTTTGTGCCAATAGTGTAGCAAGGATGCCAGGGGCCCTAAAGCAAGCAATCAAAATGGCCTTCCCTACTCTGGTTGGGTATGAAAATACAGACATAGGGGTGTAGAGGGCCCCTCAGTCAACTGGCCCCTGGGCTACGCCACTGCTTCGGGCCCTCCTGTGCCGCTAAGACTATTAGTCAGGCACTATTACCCTCTTGAGGCACAGGGATTCTGGATGTTGACACCTCTTCTGCCTCCATCAGCTCCAAGCGTTGGACCTCTTGGGTCTCTCCCCGGCATGGCGTTTGCTGGGTGATTCTCCTCTTATCAAGCAGCACAGTGGTCACAGCCCCACCATCATACCTACATAACTGGAATGATCTTACAGCAGCAGGTGAATTGGAGATCACAGAACATCCCTTTAAATAAAGTAGAAAGCCTTGTTAAAATAATTCTTAGTGATCCATGTGCTGCTGCCTGGTTGATACAGCACACTGGCGTTTCTATAGGTTAAAACCACCATTGGCAAAAACCAGAAGTCACTTTTTCCAATTTTAAAATTGACGCACCGGCGGCACTAGGGGCTTGTAAATAAACCCCTGAGGGGCTTAATATGATGGCACATGCAAACGCAGCCATGTGCAGTTGTGCAGGAAGCCAAAAGTATTGAATGTCTTGTTGATGACTGCTTTCATTAAGAAGGATCTGTCCAGGTAACTGTCTATCTCAGTGGCTCCAAGCCTTTTGACTTCTGTAGACCCCCACTTTATTATTACTGGAATCCAGGTACCCCAACTGAATCATTAAAGGAATTCAGGGACCCGCACTGAGTCATTAATGGATGATTAAAATGCAAAGCAATTCACAACATTGACTAGACAATCATTAGCCAACAAATACACAAATTACGACTAATTGTGTTTAATTGACAAATAAAAAACATATGTTTCCTGCCTGCATTGGTACATGCAGGGAAACTACTGTGTCCTGGGGGTGGGCTCTCCAGGACACTGTAACTGAGCCGGTCTGGCGGGATGAAGTCCCCAGGTCCTTTTTAGGCTTGGGGAGGGGAGCCTCTCCTTTTTTTATGCGTTTTGGCCCCGGATGATGGGGTCCTCAGGCTTGATAAAGCTATGGGAGGGGGGCTGCCCTGGGGGATGGGTCCCCAGGGCCTCACTGAGGCTCAGGAGGGGGATCATACCTCCTCTCCCTGAAAAACACTTTCACTGCCCTCAGGACCTGGCCCATCCCGTTTAAAAAAAAAAAAGAACCGCGCTTTGTTTTTTAAAACATTTTACCACAGATTCACAGATCCACTGTGAATTTGCGGCAAAATTAAAACAAAAAATATTTTTAGCCCCAGACGGTAAAGTCTGGGACTCCACCACCAGGCCAATAGGGTCAGGGTATCCCTACTCTGCCCCCTTATGTCTTTTATTCATGCATTGTTATGACTCAGGATTGAGTCCAGTGTCCTAAAATGGCTGCCGCCATATTGTTATTGATGTGGTGGCAGGCAATCAGATCTCTCCAAGAGGCTCTGTCAGGTCCACGGATCCTCCGCGGTGTGAAATATAGAACTCTTGAGAATTAATTGCTCAAAAACTACTGAATGGATTTACACCAAATCACAAAAAGTACTCTTTATGTGAAACTCTCACCCTCTGTACAGAGATCTGGTCCTAAATTCATCGATCAAAAACGCTGGATTGAACCCAGATCTTTAACTGGAGATGAATGTTTCATTTGTTCAGCATTCTGTGCATCATCAGTTCTTTTTGCATTTGTCGCTCTAAGGGGATGATGAAGGGTAATACCTTGAAAATGGTCCCAGAATGCTTGCTTCTGGTCCAGGGAGGACATGCCCTGGCAGTTTGGGCTGGACAGTTTCCATGGGATTCAGGGTCAAGACTGATTTGCATATGGCTGGGTCCAAACTGCGGTGGCATGGTGAGTAAAAGAACAATGGATTTAACCCAGATCTCTTGACTGGGGGTGAGTGTTTCAAACTTTCAGCACTCCATCCATCATCTTGTGTTTGCTATGTTTGGCCTAAGTGGCAACGGTATATGCCTAGACTTTGGTCCCGTGCTCGCTATGCCACCGCATTGAAACTAGCCTGGCGGATGAGGGGTGATACACCCAAGCCAGTCCCAGAATGCTTGTTTCTGGTCTAAGGAGGCCATGGCCTAGAAGTTCGGGCTGGACTGTTCCCATGGGGAGCAGGGTCAAGACTGATTTGCAATGCATATGGCTGGGTCTAAACTGGAATAGCATGGCATGCAAAAAATCTATGGTTTTCACCCAGATCTGTTACTGGGGTTTGAATGTTTGATTTGTTCAGCATTCCGTCCATCATCTCTTCTTTTTGCATTTGTTGCCCTTAGTGGGAAGGGTATGCCCAAACGTGGGTCCCGTGCTCGCTGCACCACTGGATTCAAGCTAGCATGGCTGATGAGGAGTGATACCCTGAAACTGGTCACAGGATGCTTGTTTCTGGTACAGACAGGACCTGGCCTGGCAGTTCAGGCTGGACTGTTTCCAAGAGGAGCAGGGTCCAGACTGATTTGCATTTGGGTGGGTCCAAATTGGAATGGCATGACAAGCAAAAAAACGATGGATTTAACCCAGATCTGTGACTGGGGTAAATGTTTGATTTGTTCAGCACTCTGTCCATCATCTGTTATTTTTGTTATATGGTTTATAGGTACATATTTCCTAGATACGTAAACTTGTTGAATATGTGGCAATGTTTCGTGCCTAGAGGTAATAAGGTGGAGTGGAAGCTGTATCAAGTTACGTTTATTATCTGCTTAAGACCTCTTGAATTCTGTGTTATGACCTTTTGAAGAGTTTGGTTTATGCTGGGTTTCAGAATCTACAAGGATATGTTTTGATGTAGCTTGAAGTAGCCTTGGGAAACTGGGGCTTTATTATGAGTCTGCCGGCCGGTCCATGGACTACCAGACTCGCGGGCGCAGTGGTGGAGGTCTTCCGACCAACCCATTACGACCAGGGCAGTTGGGCCACCCTCAGACCACCGCGACCACCAGGGATCGGAGATCCCTGGAGGTGGCACAGTGGTATTGAGGCCGAAATATGCTTGGCAGGGCCTCTGTCGCACTGCCAAGCATATTACGAGTTTCCTCACAGCCACACTTCTCATGGTGGTGGTACCGCCATGAAAAGTGTGGCGGTGAGGAAACAAAGTGGACCCTACGGGGCTCCCTTGTGCAACACGCCATGTGGATGCACACAGGGTGGCACAACACGTGCGCCACTTTGTGAATGTACACCAGTACCAGAACGGCATGGACTGCAGCAGCCCATGCCATGCAGGTACAGCTTTTGACATTCCCATTGCTGTGCCTATTTCATAGGCAATGGCCTGGGAACGCCAAAGAACCACCCGCCAGACAGGAGAAAACTCTTGATCTGACCTGGGTTTAGTGGTTGCGGGAGCGGGGCGGTCCCGCTCCACCAAACCAAAAGAGAGTGAGAAGCTACCACCACCTACCACTCACCACGCTGCCCGCTTGTTTCGGCAAAGGGAAAGGCAAGAGAGAAAGAAATGGGAAGTGGAAACTGCTAGAACAAGCAATTTTACTGCTTTTAGATTTACAATGAATATCTTCAAATCACACAGATTAGTGTAGATAAAAAGTTGATCTAGTATTTCCTTTAATTTACTGTTTTCAGAACTGGACGCAATTAAAATTCATTTTTGCGATCTTTGTTGTGGGTTACCCACTGTCCTCAGAAAAACCCTGGGCTCAGTCCTTTTGATCCCTAAATGTATAAATATATAAAAATAAATATATTAAGCATGCTATGGTTTATATAGATTTTGTCCTAGTTTATCAATGATACAGGGAGAAGGGAAGGATACGGATTTGAGCCTGGGTAGTTGAAAAGCTGCTAAACAAATTCATAATGGTAAAAGAATGGATCAACCTGCAGTAAACTGCAATTTACACTCACATAAAAATAATGCCTTTAGGGTTCTAAAAGGAATAGGAAAAAGTTAAAGTCCTCAATACCAGATATATAGGCCACTGGGAATCCAATGATCGATAACAGGTATGTACAGACACAACTCAAAGGAAGACCAGTTACCAGTGAGGTGGGCATCCATGACATATGGTGTTCCTGAGTGCCATCAGACGGTCATTGCTGCAATCTTAGGATTCAAGCACCTTTCCATGACTTCTTGTAGGCATCACTCGTATCTTCGGCTCTTCAGGTATATGATGACCATCTCTGGCCTCTAGTGACATCCCACGCCTACAGAAACCCTCCCAGGCATATGGTGCCCATCTTGGGTAAGTGATGGAGATTCGTAGCATCTGACCAGCCACATCTGCAATCTAGAGGACATGCTTGCTATACGTTGGGCATCCCTGGCTCAAGTGTCCAGGCTTTTACGTCTGCTGATCATCTTGTGGGCATTACTAGTGGGTAACTATGGACTATAATGGGCATACAATAGTAAAGCATGAGCAGTGCACGTGGGCAGACTCTTCCATATGGGTCAGTGGCAACAGTGTGTATGTGTTGGAAATGATAATCTGATATTTGGTGGCCAAACTATTATATTTATTAGAACTGACATGCTTTGTTTGGAGGGAAATGGGCTTCTATACCTAAGACAGCAGCAATGTTGTTTGAGAACAAAATATGTGTATGTTCAAAGAAATTGCAAGATATTTGATGAAATATTAATGTGTTTACCACTAAAGAAAAGATATTATCGCAAAGAAATGATGTCTAAGACAAAATGTTTCTGTTTACTGAAAATGAAAAGAGAGTATGTGAGAGCAACATGCTTGTATGTTTACAAACTTGCCTGATGTGGCATGCCACATGTTTATTAATAAAAAAAAGTACTATTTGAGGGCAAAAGCAATACATTTTCAGAAACTGACAAGCTGATATTCGGAGTATCCAATTCTATGAAGCTGATTTTTGGGTCATTATTCGTCTGAGTTGCGGTTACCTATTGCTGATGTTATGTCATAGGTTCCAATGGGCACTTACTGCTCAGACTGCTAATTAATGACTAATGTACTGAAATTTCATTTTGTCCTGTGAAAACACTTTTTATGACATGATCATAAGGTCGAGGGCCTAAACATGCAAAACTGGTGTGACCTTTGTAATTTGCCTTCAGTCTGACAATGTATTTACAAGGGAATGGGGAAGTGTCGTTAGGCAAAAAACGCCACACTCCGACATTGTGAAAATGCAGGGATGCAACGTATTTACAACGATAGGGCTCCTCTCTGTGTTTCCCCTAGCGCTGGTGCTAAACTTGGTTGCCTTGCTCCAACGCAAGCACGCGTTGAGGGAATGATTGTTTATGTGCAGGAAGTTGTCCCTTCCTGCACATAGACAATCATTCATGGTTATTTGTTGTTTCTATGTGTGTTGCACAATGCAGGTTTTCCCTGGTCTTATTTTTGGCATTGCCTCCTATTTACCACACCCTTGTAAATATGGGGAAGCGTCAAAATTAATGGGTGTTGCAGTGGAACGCCCATCTCAACACCTATTGCCACCCCAATCATGCTAAGTGTAATGTGAAAGGGGGCCTTTTTTAGAAGGCGGTGTTAAGCCACGTTAAGTGGCTTAACACCATCTTCTAAATATGGCGAAGGAATTAATGCCACAGAAACGACACAAAAAGTGACGTTCCTGTGGCGTTAGGCCCTTGTAAATATGCCCTGTAATGCCTCAACGCCTTGAGACCCGTACGGGTGAGTAGCCGCTCTTTATAAACCCCTGATTGATTGAACTATCTGTATATCTGTTGCCTGAGCCTATAAACTCTGTCTGACCTGAGGTTTGATTTGGTGTTTGAAACTCTACATTGTGAGATCTGTGTAATATTCGTTTTCCCACCTTGCCGCTCTCAAGTTGATCCTCAGTTGTGTTATACGACAGAAAATCTATCCTGAATGGCAAGTATGAAAAATGAAAGGGAGCTGGAAGTCTAAGATTATAAATGCTTTGTGATCTAAAAATGATAGTCGGCCACGTCATACTGTATGATTCGATTCTTTGAAATGCCTTTAAACCCTATGACTTTTAGAAACTCCCCTGGGGTGGGTGTGGCCTGCTTGGCAAACCATTAAAGTATCAAGTGACCCTATAACAGTGGCTCTAAAGCAGCGTATTTGATGATTGTTCAGAATCCACTACTCAGTGTATTTCTTAAATTCTTTGCACAGTTACTTAGAACCATTGCAATAGTAGCGCCATCGACACATCCTTAGGAACAGTAGTCAAGCTAGACATCACATTTAAGATAAAATCATTAATGATTGTTCAGTAAAATACACAATTTGCACCTTGTTTTCATAGTTGTCTTGGGCTAGGATATTTCCCGGAAATCACCTCCCACAACCCCCTGGGATGCTCATTTGCTTCCTTTTTCAGTGCACTGCAGGGTGATAATTTAGGCCACGCCCATTTGGAGACTCACACTCCACTCTGGGCCAGAAGGGGTAACAGGGGGCCTGCTGGCACGTTTGGAAGTGATACACACGCTCATAGTGTCCTCTCAGACTGCAAACATGAAAAGGCGCCTGGTGTGCTCCGAGGAAGTGAATAGGTGCAGATTAGGAGACATTAAATTATACCCTTCAGCCTTATTAGGCGCACAGCGAAGGGCCCTGCACTTTAAAATGACAAAAGAACTGCTCAGAGGGAATGAATGAGTGTGATTACTCATTCAGTTTCCCGCTGCTTTTTCCCAAAGGAGAGGGCCTTCACCGCCTCCCCACAGGCAGTGGTTGTAATTGAGGGTTATATGGACATTTTATTTCTCAAGTATGTGTTCTTTGTAAATGTTGTACTTGGAACTTGTACTGGTAACAGTAAATCTTAACCATCTTCACGAAACAAGCTAGTCAAAGGAAATACATAGCAGTCAGCAGAAGTGCCAGCTTCAATTACAAACAGAACACATACAGCACCATCATCAGAAATGCAAGTAGCAGTGCAGGCTTCCATAACACATGGGACATGTAGAGCACCAGAAATGCAAGCAGCAGTGCACGCTTCCATAACACATCAGCGCCTGTTACCTGCCGTGAGGGGAACGGCTTGAGAGTTCACCGCATTGCCGTGAGGGGAACGGCTTGGGAAAACCATCGCTTTGCCGTGAGGGGAACGGCCTACATTTCCCAATAGCCCCTGCCTGGCGCGGGGAAGCAGCGTCATACTAGCGCCTCCAGCCCCATCAAAAGCGCTGCCGCCCTCCTGCAGCGCGGGACGCGCGCGGGCGAAGCCCGGGCCAAGGGCGGGCCCGTCCTTGCCCATCATTGCCAGGAAGAGGCAGGGCAGGGCCACCCCCCTTGGTCCCCTTGGTCTCAATCATTTGTATTTTCTACACAGAGGCAATTGTACCTGCGAATGTATTGGGAGACCGCAGCCGTTTATAGAGCGATACACTATTGAGCTGGCCGTGAGTACCTAGGCCTGTGTTGTCCCTTATCGTGAACTGGCATATGGCTGTGGTGTTTTTTTTACCGACATTCCTATGATATATCCGGACTCTTTTTAAATTTATAGATGGTGATTTTATACTTATATACTGCATTTTATTAGTCTATTGTTCCATCTGTTGCACTTTATATGACATTTTTTCCTGTGGTTTTGCACTTGCACTTTGAAATATTTTTCTTTTTATACCTAGGCCCATTTTTAAGACTTAGTACTGTGATACACATGATCTTATTTTCCTATTTTTACTGATTTTTACTGATACTATTCTGTACTCTGCTACGGTTCCCCATTGTAAATTTTATATATTGTACTTAGTACTTTTAGATTTGTATTTTGTATTTATATTACCTTCTATTTTGAAGTGTGAATAATATATAAATATTATTTACGATTAAAATGTCGAAACGTAAACCACAAAAACATTACAAAAATGCGATTGATCCTCCATGTACTACCATTGACTCCTACCTAGTACGGGCAGTAAGCGTGATTAATGATGAGATAGATAGGACAGAACGCCGCCTTTCAATAGGTATAGGATCAGTGAACGAGGATGGGCATGATCTTGGGACTACTCACGTAATTGAAGATACCTCTAACATTGAGCAAATATCTAATCCCGAGGGAAATGGGAACGTGGAAATCCTTGATAAAGATTTAGTATTAGTATCTAGTGGACAACGGCAAAACTCACCAACTGGTTCGCCGACCCCGAAAAGGAAAAGGGGAGGCAGAACTAGCCAGGCTAAAGTAGCGACTTCTAATATAAGTAAAAAGGGATACGTAAGAAATACAACAGCTAAGACACCAGGAAACCGTGCTGATCCCCAACCCTCAACAATAGAGCAAATGGACCATATAGTTACCCAGCTTAACCAAAAATTAGAGGCCTGTATTAGACCACTTCTTGTTAAAATAGATCACCTTAATGGAGAGGTTACTAGACTTAGTGACCTAATAGCTCAAATTAGTAATAATCAAAGGATGAACATTAATGAAGCCCAAGGGGGCATACCAAATCAAGAAGAACAGGGTATAATGGGCCCAAAATTACCATCTGGTAACTGTGTTGGAGGAAGTAATGAGGCTGTGCCTAATTTAAACAATGACCAGCCACAAATGGGCCCTAGAAAGATTGTGAACAGGAGTAATCAATCATGCACCGTAAGAGGTGAAAGATTAGGTGGAGTAGAGCAGACTAAGGCCCCAGAAGAATTAAGAGGGAACAGGGAAAGAACCGGAAGAACTGAAATACCTATTAATTTACCCCCAGAATGTTGCCCATATGTTGCAGTCTTGGTAAATGTACCCCAACTAGAGCTAGGCCAAAAAGAGACGGACCAAGCCTTAAAAAATAAAGTGGTCAATTGGTTAGGTAAGAACTGTGGGTATCCGGTGGAACAAGCTGAGCAGATCCTCCTAACCCGAAGGGTAAATTGGATTGGATCTCAAAGAAAGTTACTACAAGGAGATTGTATTATTATTAATTTTAGAAACCCAGATTGGGCTAGGACCTCCTTAGAGAGAGGGGCCTCTAACAACCTCAACGATTTTATTATATCGCTCCTACCATTAGGTTTTTTTATAGCCACTTAAGACCGACATACATTAGAGTAAGAGATGAGGAGCACTGGAGAGTACACCCAGTAAGGCTGGCACCCCCACAATGGGCTTTACCCACTTTTAACAGATTTTTACCACTTAGCTCCCTGGATGCTAATGATTGACAAACCATAGGGGCGAGGAGGTGTGGGGCGGAAAAACAGAAGGGTCAGCAAGGAAAGGACCCAATGTGGGTAGGGTCCAAATTAGAAAGTGAGTCTATACCCTCAACATCTAATTTAACTATACCAATGGCGTGTCTCGAGGGTATTAGATTGCATGGGTGTTGTACAATACATGCAGATAATGTAGCTACACAAGGGATACTCCCAGATGAAAACAAAGGGCATTTTACTGAATCAGCTATAAATTTGTTACCCTCAAATCCAACTAATATTGAGGGCGACCCTGATATGTAAACAAATGAACGATCCACTAATGACGGGGAGAACCCGTTAGAGAAGGGTTATACAATTGCCACATGGAATATAGCTGGTTTGGGAAACAAATTGTATACACTGGGTTGGTCGGATTTTATTAACAAACTTGACATACTCTGCCTACAAGAAACCTGGAGTACCGCCCCACCTACATTGAAGGGTTCACCTCTTACAATTTATCAGCTAAACCCTCCATGGCCGGAAGAGCAAAAGGTGGTTTGCTAATACTTTTGTCAAACAAATTACCGTTGGTAGTAAAAAAGGTTATTAATGTGGATTACCACTCCCAGCTACTATGGTTGCAACACAAAGATGACTGGGATGTTTTATTGATCAATTTTTATAATAATATATTTGATTCATCACGACATATTGTAATTGCTGCTATAGAAAAAGAAATAGAGAAGCTGGTCACAACTGTAAATGCTAATTTTGCTATTTTATGGCTTGGGGATTTTAATATTTCAACCTGTACACAGTCTATGACCAAAGTCTGTGGGTATAGGAACGATGTAGGGGATGATCTTTTGCACTTCCCTCACAATATTTATGGTACTACCTTAAACCAGGTCATGGTGAAGTACGACCTTGAAGTGATGCAGAGTGGCAAAATGAGAATGGAGATAGGACACCTAGTTTTATTGGAAGAAATGCTAACACCACTATTGACCACATTTTAGTATCGGCAAATATCCTACACTTATGTTCTACTCCCTCTATAGTTGAACTGCTACTTAGTGATCATAATTGTATCACAATGTCTTTGGCTGTGTGGGGTAAAAATTGTAACCAAACAAACTGCTATTGATAATATTACACTGTGTAGACCTAATGGCACTAGGATTAGATGGAAAGGTTCTAATTCTACCACTATTTTAAAAAGATTATCCTAGGATGTGGTAAGGAGATATTTGATAGTCTTGCAGTTGAGGTGGAACCAACTCTGATGTTAACAAATTTCTGTAGAATTAATGTTTTTATTGATAAGTGTTTTACCGCTCAGGTAAAAGGGACACAAAAGCAGAACAGGGGCTGGTTTAATCATTCTTGTACTAACTCACTGAACATGTTAAAAATAGCACTCACTAATAGACCAAGGGATAAAGTGATAGTGAAGAAATTAAGATTGGACTATAAATTAGCACTAAAACTAAGGAAGAAGGAATTACAAGAGGAAGCCTGGGGCAACCTCTCTATGGCAGCTGCAACATCCAACAACAAGTTATTCTGGGATACTGTTAATTCAACGTTCCTGAAAGATGACTCGTACCCAGAAATTATTTGCCATGTAAATTGTGAAGAATGGGTGACACATTTTTCTAATATTTTTAATCCATGTAACGAATTACCAGAGGAGCCTACAGATTATACCAAATGGCCTACTATCCCGTTAAATATCACACTTAGCGAGGTAGAGTTAGGTATCAGAGGAAGTAAAGGGGGTAAAGCACCAGGGCCGCTCGGGGTACCCATAGATGTTTACAAATCAGTACCAGAATTATGGGGTCCGATACTTACGAGAGTTTTTAATGCAGCAGTCATAGAGGGCCCTCCCAGGTCATGGGGTCAATCCGTTATAATCCCAGTTTATAAAAAAGGTGATAAATCGGATGCTAGAAATTACCGACCCATCTCCCTACTGGATTCTTCAGTGAAGGTTATGAGCAGGGTCCTTCTGGTAAGACTGGATGAATGGGTCAAGGACAACGATATTTTAGCTAAATCACAATATGGTTTTAGAAAGGGGCTGGGTACGTTAGAACAGTGTCTTAACTTGGAACTTTTAATTGGAAAATATACACGCGCAAAGCAAGGGGGACTTTACCTATGTTTCGCTGACTTGAGCAGCGCTTTTGATCTAGTGGACCATACTTTGCTGTGGCCAGTTTTACTCAACCTAGGGGCCCCGGAGTCTATTATCTACTTCCTTGCTAGATTGTATGGAAAATTATCAAGTAGAGTTCGGTATGGTCAACAGGGTGTTTGTACCCCGAATTTCAAGGTCAAACGAGGAATTCGCCAAGGCTGCGTCTTAGCGCCATTACTTTTTACTCTATTTATTAATGAAGTAGACGCAGCCCTTAAGTTAATTCCGGCAGATGCTCCTCAAGCAGATGGACAGAATATACCAGTACTGCTTTATGCAGACGATGCGGTGCTCCTATCCCGGACACCGCTAGGCCTACAACGATTATTGAATGGGTTTACTGATTTTATTAAGGGGAGAAAGATGCTAATAAATAAGGCCAAAACATATACAATGGTCTGTGGAAAAAAACCTAATAAAATAAAACAATTCTTTATAGAGGGTACAAGAGTGGAACAAGTTGATACCTTCTGTTACTTAGGGATAACCTTCTCTGCTAATGGCAAGTGGTCATGTGAAACATCTAATGTACAAATGAAAATGACCAAAAGTACATATGGGGTTTTTAGATTTGCTGCCAAATTAGGAGACCGACGTATCAAAGATATGATTGATATTTATAAAGCTCGATGTGTTTCCATTGCACTATATGGAGCAGGGTTATGGGGTTATTACCCCTGTCCAGATTTGCAAATAGAGGAAAATACCTTCTTAAAAAATTATTATGTCTCCCTAAATCAGCGTCTACTGAGATAGTCCATCGGGAGACAGGAATCGAATATTTGACAGATTTGATTGCATTAAGACCTCTTTATTTTGGAGGTCTATCTGGGCGAAAGAAGAAACCCTGTTTACACAAATAATAATCAAGGACTGTATGCGATTGGATAACTGTCTCAAGATCCCTTGGTTAAAATACATAGTAAACACCACTAGTGAACAATTTAAGATAAGAACCCTGGATAACCCAATGGAGGTCTTAGATTTCTCCAAACAAGAGATGAGGTATATATTTTTGGCAGAAAGTAAGGAGGGTAGGTTGAGACAAGTGGAGTTACAATCTACCTACCAGCAATACCAACTGCATATAGACACCATTGGGTATCAAAGCTATTTGACATTAGTAACAAGATCGTCCCACCGATTTGTATTGACAAGGATGAGACTGGGTCTTGTACACCACTTAGTGGCATTTCCAGAAATGAAACAGTACCCAGTCACTCCATGCCCGTGTGATAATCGCACAAAGCAAAGCACTCTGCACTTTCTACTTTTTTGTGAATTGTATTCTAACTATAGATTTGTATATTTAAAACCATTGTTTAAGAAATATAATGTTACAACTTTTAATGCAGCTATGAGTCTAATGTTTACACTTAAAGAGCCGGATATCTGTTTTTCTGTAGCAACATTCATCTTAAAGTCAATTTATGCACGGAAAAGCATGGTTTTCTAAAGTATTTTAATGGAATTATATTTTTTGTATCACTGAATTATTTTAAAGTAAATTTTTTGTTAAAGGATGTCATTATATATATATGTGTATGTAC
The DNA here is from genome assembly GCA_963921515.1 of Calotriton arnoldi. Classification (NCBI taxonomy): domain Eukaryota; kingdom Metazoa; phylum Chordata; class Amphibia; order Caudata; family Salamandridae; genus Calotriton; species Calotriton arnoldi. The sequence continues at coordinate 4,481,266 of CAWUFW010000109.1, read as the reverse complement.
ATTCGCTTTATGGTTGTTTTTATAACCGAATAAAGCTTTTCTGAACTGAACTGAACTGCAAGCAGCAGTGCAAGCTTCCATAACACACAGGGCATGTACAGCACCAGAAATGCAAGAAGCAGTGCAAGCTTATGTAACATACAGAACACGTACAGCACCAGAAATGCTAGCAGGAATGAGAGCTTCTGTAACATACAGAACATGTATAGCACCAGAAATGCAAGCAGCAGTGCAAGCTTCCATAACACACAGAACACATACAGCATTAGCACCAGAAATGCAACAGCAATGCAGGCTTCCATAACACATAGAACATGAACGGCACTTGAAATGCAAGCAGCAGTGCAAGCTTCCATAACACACAGAACATGTACAGCATCAGCACCAGAAATGCAAGCATCAGTGCAAGCATCCATAACACACAGAAGACATACAGCGCCAGCACCAGAATAACAAGCAGCAGTGCAGGCTTCCATAACACACAGAACATGTACAGCACTAGAAATACAAGCAGCAGTGCAAGATTACATAACACACAGAACATGTACAGCATCCGCACCAGAAATGCAAGCAGCAGTGCAAGCCTCCATAACACACAGAAGACATACAGCGCCAGCACCAGAATAACAAGCAGCAGTGCAGGCTTCCATAACACACAGAACATGTACAGCACTAGAAATGCAAGCAGCAGTGCAAACTTCCATCACACACACAACATGTACAGCATCAGCACCAGAAATGCAAGCACCAGTGCAAACCTCCATAACACACATATGACGTGCAGCACCAGCCCCAGCAATGCAAGCAGCAGTGCAAGCTTCCATAACATACATAACACATACAGCACCATCACCACAAATGCAAGCAGCAGTGCAAGCTTCCATAACATACAGAACACATACAGCACCATCTCCACAAATGCAAGCAGCAGTGCAAGCTCCCATCGCACACAGAATATGTACTACACCATCACAAGAAATGCAAGCATCTTCCCTTACACACAGAACTTGTACAGCACCATCATCAGAAATGCAAGTAGCAGTGCAGGCTTCCATAACACATGGGACATGTAGAGCACCAGAAATGCAAGCAGCAGTGCAAGCTTCCATAACACACAGAACACGCACAGCACCAGAAATGCAACCTGTAGTGCAAGCTTCTGTAACACACAGATCATGTACAGCATCAGAAATGCAAACAGCAGTGCAAGCTTCCATAATAAGCAGAATACGTACAGCACCAGTGCAAGCTTCCATAATACTCAGAACACACACGCAGGGCCGGCTTTAGAGCTGTTGGCGCCCAGTGCGACAATCAATTTCGGCACACCCCACCCCCCCCCCCCCCCACTTCCAATGACCACCTCCTCAGATTCCGTCACGACCACAGGGCAAAAGTGACCCTCATCTCACCATAGGTCCTCTTTCACATATATTTAATTTGTTTTAAAGCACTGGGAAAGGCTGACTTTACCAATAAGAAGGCATATTTAACCAAACAAACCCTTTTCAGCAACATTAGGAATAGATAATGAAAGACTGGGGGAAAAACAGAACGTCCTAACCTATTTTATGCAGTTGGCAAGCAGCTCTTTGATGACAATTCGTAACAGTCACTGTTCTATATTAGGGTTGTATATTATGAGCTGCGATAACAAAGAGATCTCTGTGACAAAAGCAGTAATGCACTCAGCTATCCACATAAAATACAGGTCGGTGATCTGCACAGTACCCGTTCTTTGCAGCAGGCATATTAACCCTCTGCGCTACTTTATGGCTAGTCAAAAGCGGCACTAGACAAAACTCTGATCTCTCTCTCTCTCTCTCTCGTAGGCACATTAATCACAAGAGTTATCTTGACATTTTTAATGGTGCCTGAAAACTGAAGGCACAAGAAACTCTGCTGCAGGTGTTTTTAAGTCGTAAGTTATTGCTAAACACATATCCCCTTCCCTGAGATCAGCGCCCCCTTCCCAGTGGCACTGCCCAAAAGCCAGCCCTGTACACACGACACTAGCACCAGAAATGCAAGCAGCAGTGCAAGCTTCCATAACACACAGGGCATGTACAGCACCAGAAATACAAGCAGCAGTGCAGGCTTCTGTGACGCACAGGATATGTACAGAACCAGAAATGTAAGCAGCAGTGCTATCCACTTTTGCAGATGAGGGGCCTGGTGGAAAAAAGTCCTTGCACCTGTATATTGCCAAGGCACACCACCATGGAGTTAAGAATAGCGAATCTACTCCTACCTATATGAAATTGCCTGGACTATAAAGCAGTAGGTGGCACTGTAGAGTTGATATTGCTACAGGCCGATATTTTCCATCTCGATATTCTGAGATACAACCCTCAAGTCAGTCAGCAACTAAGTCTGTGTCGGAGAGAAATACAAACTCAGGACACAGGACTTCAGTCACCACAACTGCAGTGTATGCTGAAAGTGATGAACTCTGGGTCTCATTGTTTCTGCTTCACACACATCATCAGTTGCACAAACCTCAGAGGCAGGTTCTTCTAAACCATTGCCATTGCTACGCTGGCACAAGTGTTATCCGCACTTTTGTTCTCTTCACTGTGTGCGCTCTGGCAGTTACGTTGGTGGACAAAGTACAAATCATCTGCGTTTTCGGAGTTTTGGATGTTGTGTGCTCTGTCCTTAAGCAGTCCCTAAGCAGTGCCTAAGCAGTCCCTAAGCAGTGCCTAAGCAGTACCTAAGCAGTATCTAAGCAGTGCCTAAGCAGTTCCAAACACTCCATAAGCAGTCCATAAGCAGTCCCTAAGCAGTCCCTAAGCAGTGCCAAACAGTCCCTAAGCAGTGCCTAAGCAGGGCCTAAGCAGTGCCAAACACTCCCTTAGCAGTGCCTAAGTGGTCCCTTAGCAGTATCAAGGAATTAATGCCTTCTATGTTTTTCTACATTTTGTATTGCGTATTGTGCCCCCTCTCGATGATCTCTCTTGGGCCGCCAAAAGGTTTAAAAATAGATGAGATACTTTCTAAAAATAGAATATTTCTATCCAATGTCTGCTTATAGTACTTGAATGTTTGTGAATATTAAAAAGCATTTAATGTAAGAAAATAAGGTAACAAAGATGGAAATAAAAGGCTAACTCTTAAAATATGCATTGAATTTTAAAGAGATGTGTTACTGCGATCTCATTGATATTGTCAGTGACTAACCTCCCTCACCGCACAGCTCCGCCTGGTAGCTGTTGCCCCCTGACCCTCCCAGGTCACGTGTTCGAGGCCCTCCTCCACCACCAGGCACCCACCTGCGTCCCATCCTTGGTGGTCCAGTGAGGAGCATCTCTGCTCTGCTGCCACTCTGCCCTCTGTCTCTGTTTCTGCCTTTCTCTGTTTCTGCCTTTTTTCCTCTGACCTCCCTTAATTTTCGCATTTCTATCTTTTCTGTTCACTTTCTTCCCTTTTCTGCTCTTTTGCGCCTTTCCTCGTCTTGTCCCAGCCACTGCTCGCTCCCAGCGGCCCTGCCCCCTCCAGCTCCTCATTCCCGTTTTCCTGCCTCCCAGCTGTCCAGCCCTCCCCCTCACGCTACTTAATGGTGGCTGCACCGGTGGCACGCCAAAAGCAACCTCGTCTGCACCCATCCGCACCTTGACCGCGCCCAGTGCCACATACCCTGGCTCCCAGATCATCCCCCTACATCCTCCTCGGTGACCTCAACTTTCACCTGGACAACCCCAATGACAAGAACACCTCGTCCCTGCTGGAGAACCTTGCCGCCGTCGGACTCAAACAACTAGTCACCTCCCCAACCCACTCAGCAGTACCCACACTTGACCCCATCTTCTCCACCAGCAACAACTTCACTTTTTGCCGCACCTCTGAACTCCTTTGGACAGACCACCGCTGCATACATTTCTCCTTCACCAAACCCACCGTACATCACCACACCCACCGCTACCTTCACAGAAGCTGGAACAAGGTCACCGAAGAACAACTCACCACCTCCCTCAGCAAAACCCCACCACCGACATCCACGGACGCTAAAACCTCAGCAGGCAACCTCCATTGATGGATCTCCAACTGCACTGGATCACTGGCTCCCCACAAGAAAGCCCCAGGCAAGCGACACTCCAAGAAAGCCAGCTGGTTCTCTCCCACCCTTCATGAGTCTAGACACACCTGTAAATGGCTGGAGAAAGATGGAGGATCAGCTAGACCCCAGAAGACCACTCAGCCTTCAAAATAGCTGTCACTGAACACCACTACCTCATTAGAACAAGAAAGAAACCGGCTCTACAAGAAAAAATCAACACCAACGTACTTAATAGCAAAGAACTCTTCGCCGTGGTCAAAGAATTCACCAAACCAAACCCAGCACAGAAACAGCAGACATCCCACCCTCCCAAGACCTCTGCAACAACCTTGGCACCTTCTTCCACCGCAAGATTAAGGAGATCTACAACAGCTTTGACAGCCTCGATACCCAAGACCCTCCCACCGCACCCGCAACCACAGCACCCAATGACACCAGACCCCAGCAGAGCCTTCTCAGCTGGACTACCCTCACCGCCGAGGACACCCACAATATCATGAAGAGCATCAACTTCAGAGCACCCTCCGACCCCTGTCTGCACCACAGAGCCGGCAGCTCCATCGCACCCGAACTCTGCCGTACCAGCAACTGCTCCATCCACTCTGCCAACTTCCTGGAAGATTGGAAACATGCAGATATCAACTCCTTGCTGAAGAAACCTTCTGCGGACCCAACGGACCTCAAGAACTTCAGACCCATCTCTGCACCACAGAGCCAGCAGCTCCATCGCCCCTGAAACACTGCCACACCATCAACTGCTCCATCAACTCTGCCACCTTCCTGGAATATTGGAAACATGCAGACATCAACCCCTTGCTGAAGAAACCATCTGTGGACCCTACAGACCTCAAGAACTACAAACCCGTCTCTCTACTCCCCTTCCCAGCCAAGGTCATCGAGAAATCGATCAATGCCCAAATTTCCGAGTTCCTCGAAGTGTACCACATCCTGGACCTCTCCCAATCTCCCTTCCTAAGCAACCACAGCACAGAGACCGCTCTCCTTGCAGCCACAGATGACGTCCGCTCCCTCCTCAACCATGGCAAAACTGCAGCCCTCATCCTCCTGGACCTCTCGGCAGTCTTCAATACTATGCACAAGACTCCATGGCACCGACATCCACGACAAAGCCCTGGAATGGATCCACTCCTTCCTCACCGTCCAAACACAGAGAGTCAGACTAACACCATGCCACTCTGAAACCACGGAGATCAGCTGCAGAGTGACTCAGGACTTCTTCCCTGAGCCCCACTCTCTTCAACATTTACATGGTCCAGCGCACAGTCATCGTCAGTAACCACGGACTCATCATCGTCTCCTACGCCGACAACACCCAGCTGATTCTCTCCCTAGCCAACGAACCCACAGTCACCAAGAACAACTGCCATGACATGTTGAAGGCTGTCGCCACTTGGATGAAGGACAGCTGCCTCAAGCTCAGCTCAGAGAAGACTGAAATCCTCATCCTGGGCTCCACCCCCTCCACCTGGGACTCCTGGTGGCCTGCAGCACTTGGAACCTCCCACACCCACAGACCACACACAAAACCTCAGCATCATCCTGGACTCCTCACTCACTATGAATTGCCAGATCAACGACGTCTCATCAGCCTGCTTCCACACACTACGCCTGCTCCAAAAAATCTTCAAGTGGATCCCCACCAAGTCCAGAAAGACGGTCACCCACACACTCATCAGCAGCAAACGACTACGGCAACGCACTCTACATCACCCAGAAGCTCATCAAGAAACTGCAGAACATTCAGAACGCTTCCGCCAGACTCATCCTCAACATCCCCTGTCTCAGCCACATCAACGGCCACCTGAGAGACCTCCACTGGCTCCCAGTCAACAAAAGAATCACATTCAAGCTCCTCACACACGCCTACAAAGCCCTACGTGACACAGGACCTGCGTACCTCAACCACCGCCTAGCTTTCCACGTACCCACCAGAGATCTCCGCTCTGCCCAGCTGGCGCAGGCCACCATCCCACGCATCTGCAAGACTATGGCTGGAGGATGATCCTTCTCCTATCTCGCAGCAAAGACCTGGAACACCCTGCCTCTCCACCTAAGGCAATAACCATCACTGCCTCAATTCAGGAAGGAACTCAAGACCTGGCTCTTCGACTGAACCACAGTGCCTTCAATGGATCAGCAATTCCCTCCCCAGTGCGTTGAGACCCTTATGGGTGAGTAATGGGCTCTACAAGACACTTAATTGATTGACTGAATGATTGCTGGTGGCTGAGATGTGTTACTGCTGATGTCAAAGCAGCATGTCTAAAGCACTTTGGAGATTACTCACAAGTACATTACCAGCATCAGTAAGATGGACAGCATTTTCTTGCAACACATGGGTTTGTGAAATCTCACACTACCATGATCAATACTGCTAAATTGGTAATCTCCAAAGCGTGCAGTCATGACAAAATTATCCTTTCAATGATCTTGCTGTTTCTTGGGTTTATGTGATGGTGTAAAGGGTGTGGATCCTTAATATCGTTGGCAGAATACTAATGGTACTTTATGTCAAAGTCATAATATTGTGGGGAACATAACATTAAAGTTTTGAATATCAATAAGTATATTGTGTTTCTTTCTCTAGCACCTACCTACTTATGAAATATGTCTTACTTTCAAATTGTTGATAATATTAATAATGTGTATTGTTCTTTAAAAATTGTTTCATTTTTAAAATGTATTTTATTGGGATTTTATTAATGTTCTATTTGTTTACTTTTTTAATTGCAGTTAAAGTTTCTTTTAGTAATGTGTTATGGGTTGTTGGGTTTTATAGAGGTTTTGGGTAGGTAGTATTTTAAATGAATATTTCAAAATGTCTTTTATTTATGAAAAATACTTCATTATGTTGTATATTTTAGTTCCGTTAAAAAATATATTTATGTCTTTTGTTTAATTTTATTTGTTTCCTCAAGATGAAAGCTCTCATATGGATTTTTGTTGGGGAGTGTTTTAAAATATAATGTTAATGATATTTTTAATTTTTTATGATTTAAATATGAATTGTTTTGGTTTATGTTTCAAGTTGTTGGGATTTACAGGGCTTTTGAGTAGGTTATGTTTTAAAATGTATTTATTTTTGCTTTACATATTTGACTATATTTTTGGGGGTTAAAATTTGTAATTTTTTAAACAAATTGTAATAAAAAGGAATAATTTGTTTCACTTACAAAAATTGTTTTTGATTATTAAAAACTTTTTATTTAAGGAACACATTTATTATTATTATAGTGAGAAATAAAATATTAAATATTGTGAACATATTTAATGTGTTAATGTTAAATTATGCCACGTATTGTTTCATGTATTATTTTTTAAATTAATATTACTTTTATACCTTTTATTTATTTAACTTTGACAGCTAGTACATTTCTGATATTTTTTATTTTTTATTTTGATATTTATGTACTTTGTTTATTTTTTTCCTTTAACGTTGATTAGTTTAGAATGAGAATAGTAAATTTCCCTCCCCTCCCCACTTCAAGTGCAACACTTTCCCAGATGTTGTTTAGTTTGGAGTTGGAACAATAAATCTGATCCTGCCAACAGAGTGCAACACTTTCTTCAATGTTGTCTGGTTGGGAGTGGTAAGTCTGACACCTCACATATATATGTTAATTTATTAAGCATTCAAATATATTAAACATGTTGTATTTGTGTAGATTCAAATGCAACTATTTTACAATTTTTTCATTCAAAAAAAGTTTGTGAAAATATTTTGTTTCAATTTTATTTTCAGATAAATTTTAAAATTGAATTATGTTTTTTAAATTAAATATTATTTCTTTATTATTTAATATAGAAGTTATATAATTTTTTTCATTCATTGTAATTTAAGGTGCATATTTAAAAAAATAATTACAAGATAAATGAGTTTCATTGATGTAAAACATATTTCTATAAAGTATCGAAAAAGTTTAATTGTTTAATTTAATATATATTTTAAAAATATATTTTCTATAATTTGTTTTTCAGTATTTGGTTACTTTTAATATAAACTTTAAAAGGCAATATTTTTGTAATCTGTAGTTTTACATTAAATATTTTTTTAACATGAGATATTTTTATAAGACAATATTTTAGAATCAATAATTTTGTTGTCTCAATTTTCAACCAATAACCAATATCATGGTTGTCTATATTGCGTCTTTTAATATTATTGCAAGTCTATATTTTTCTAGCCATTATTCAGTGCTACAATCATTGTAAAGCCACTTTTGATTTTTGACTGCAATTTAAGAGGATATTTGGATGGAGAGCATAGAAAGAGGTCAGATTTTCCTTTGTTACAAAACAAATCCGTGAACCTGGAATATTTCCACGGTTATTACATTCTACATGTGAATAATTTACATTAGAATGATGATGACTAGACAGATCTTGTAATGTTTGAACCACCGCTCTCCATCTCATACTACAAAACCTCAAGCACTTTGACTTACCTTCGGTGCAACCGAAGTCCATTTCCAGGTTGTGCTTTTCAGTGTACTGCTCTGTCCATTCCACCCAGAATCTCCACAAATTCATATGTCAGTAGAACAGTGGAAAGCCATTTACACAATGCCAGGAAAAAATAGATTTTGGTTGTGGCATACTAGGGTTTATCAGAGAGGTATAGCATGATTCATGTGGAACAGTTAGCACGAGACCCACGATTATGAATTCTTGTTACACTTAGGGTGTCACACCACAAAGGCGAAGGATACAATGCTTGCAAAAAGTCAAGGTCCACAGGCAATTGCTTGGGCCGAATTCCACTTCCATGTTTTTCACCCACTGTGCCACTCCAGATAGACTTGCTATATACCATTGAGTCTTGGTCCTGCTGCAATGAGTGGACTCCAGTCCAAACTATCAAGCCAGGCCTCCTCTGAAATGGAGCACAAGCAACCCCAGACATGTCTTGGCATAGTAGGGATCTCTAGTGAACTATAGCTTGAGTCCTGTGGAACAGTGAGCTCATGGCCACCTCCCCAAAATATAGGGCCTGATTACAAGTCTGGCGGTCTTGCGACCTCCAGACTCGCGGTAGCGCAGTGGTGGTGGTCCACTATTTTGCTGATTCCGACTTTCAAAGTCATATCACAACGGGAGTCCCGCCATAAAAAGGCTGGCGGTGGTAGAACAAAGGGGGCACTACAAGGCCCCTATGCGCCCCCTGCCATGTGGATACATTCAGGGGGGCACAACGTGTGCCCCCCTGTCTGTATCCCCACAACGTTCCAGCAAAACTGAAAGCATAAAGGAACGAGGGTTTTTATTTCATAGAAAGTATGGTTAGTGCTCTAGAAAGCTAAACTGTAAGGGCGTCCAGGCGCATACTGGAAGAGAAATCTTGGAAGGGGTTCAGGTACCCATGGGCAAGGGGTTTTGGGGTAATAGAGGTTCACACTTGACGGTCTAAATGTTAAATGCAGCAGGTGCTGCAGCACAAGTACACTCTGTTGCCTTGCACAGGTAGATGCACTGGGGTATAGGGGCAACAGACCAATAGTAGTAGAAAGCATACTGCAGGGACATGACAATGGGGCCCACTTTATTAGCCTGGCGCTCATAGATAAAGTTCAATCAACAGTCATTATAATCAGGGCCAGACTGGGGAACTGAAATCAGCCCTGGCAAAGATGCTCAAATCAGCTCCTCTACCCTTGTCTCCTCACGTAATCTCTCTTTTTCCATCGATGCAGTATCTCTCTCCCCTCCTCTCTTCTGCCTCGCTGATTGCTTTCTTACTATCTACCCCCTCACTCCCTCTCTTTTTTTCTCTCTCTCTTGAATCCTCCCCGTACCTGCTATTAAGCTTGGAGATCTGGTTAAAGTGACAGAGGCACCAGGAGGGGCCCTGGGCTTTCAAAACCAGCCTCCAAGGGCTCCAGCCCTCAAGGGAAATGCCCAGTGGAATAAAAGGCCTGTCCGCCCCTGATTATAATTATATTGCTGTTCAGTGTCTAAGGCAGACCACATCACTGACAACAGAACGAAACCGGCCAAATCTGCTTTGCACTGCCTGTTATTTCTGTCTCGAAAAAGAGACGGATCTTACCTAGTCTCAAGGATATGTAAGTAATAGCATCAGCAGTCTGCTTTGATGAAGTATAAAATGTTGTCACTAGAGCGCCTGGACTAAGCCACCGCTTAAACTGAGTTCTGAGTCTCCACTTTTTGGTCTGCTTCATTATCCTACATTTGAAAATTTCACAATGGCCTGCGGAAAATACATCTTGCTGCCTTGCCCATGAGATAGGAGTTGTGGGCCGGATATATCATAGTGTTGCATCACTCTTGTGCCACACAAAAGGGGCAAGGGCAATGCAACATTAAAGTCAGAATTATCTGGCCCTGCATAGCTTGGTAAATCTGGATTACGCATGTCAGTGCAAATCGCTGCCTTGCATCACTCTGCCACCAGGAGGCGTTCTATGGGTGGAGCGTGGGTGTTCCCATGCATCCACCCATGGTTTCCCATATTTACCACTACTGGTAGACCTGTGATTGCGTCAAAATGCTATGCCCCCCAGGGGAGGAGTAACAAGGAAAAAAATCTTTATTTGCAGCACACGTAGAAAAAAGAAAATGCCCCTGAGGATTGATTTTGTGCAGGAAGGTATCCTGCCTGCATTGTAGGCACCCTTGCACCATTACGCAAGGGGGCCTGCATTGGCGCTAGACAGCTAAAAGTGAGTCTGTGCAAGGGAAAGACAGGAATGCGCCGTATAATGTTAAATATGCCGCATTCCTCCCCTTTCCCTTTCATGCAGCGCAGTGCAGCAAGGTAGCTTGCTGCGTTGTGCTGCGTGAAAGTTTGATAAATATGGCTCTGTTTGTCTAGGTGTGGGGTTCACCTAGTCTGTGCCTGCTGCCTGTTCTTTGAGTGGTAGTGGCATCACAAGACTTGGGGGACCGCGGCTCGTCATCCTGTAGCTATAGAAGCAATCTCATAACAGGAAGCACTTATTCACCTCGAAGATTCTCTTTACAGTTTGTTTAGTGAAGAACATGGAGGCGTAAAACGTGCAGTGGCTAGCCAAGCATCAGGAGAGAATGCTGTTGCTGTTCCCGCAGAACTTTTAGCAATGGCTTTATTGTAGGAATGAATAGGCAATGCTGGAGCTGCAGAGGGCGGTCCTCCTTTACCCGAGCAGGCCAGATGGCAGCCAGATACTGATGTGGAAGTGCCTGAAGAAGAGCAGAGCATTAAGGGGTGATGCATTCAAGGTACAGACCTGCAAGACATTCTGCAAGACATCAGGAAGAGCTTAGCTTTACCAGATGCAATGCTGGATGATGAAGAGGAGGATTTCTTGCAACAAAATCAACATGAAGAATATGAGAACCTCCCTTGGACATCACTGTGATCATACGTTTGTCAAGGGAAAAGTAAGAGGAGGAAAATCCTGTAAAGCCAGAGGGGCCGATTTACAAGCCCCTTGTGGCACTTTTGTGCTGCAGTTGCGTCACTTTTGTGGCGCAGCAGCGGCGGCGTAAAAAATGCAGCCAATTTACAACATGACGCATCTAGGGAGATGCATCACGTTGTAAAGCCCTGCGTCACATTATACCTGCGTCAGGTATAATGTATGCAGGGTGGGCATTCCCACGCAGGAAAGCCTCGTAAAAGTGACGCAGTGAAATCTACAAGATTTCACTGCATCACTTCTAGGACGCCACTGCGTCAAAATCTTACGCCTGCTTGAAGCAGGCGTAAGGATTGACGCAGTGTAGCGGGAATAGGCCTCAAAATGCATTGCTGGAGTTGCATCGTGCTTGCGACACGACTCCAGCAATGCGTGACTTTTGCCCCAACAGATGCGTCAGAATTTCTGACGCATCTGTCAATCTTTGCGCTATGGTGCGCCGTATTGTAAATACGGCGCATCCATGATGGCGCAAGGGTTTGTCAGGGTGGTGCAGGGAAAGTGACGCATCTCCAGAGATGTGTCACTTTCTTGTAAATCTGCCCCAGACTTCCTTATGGCGGGATTGCCTTCTCAGGTTTCAAACATGTCCAAGGGTGCACCCCCTCCCTCCAAACTGTGGGCAGCAGAGTGGAGGTGGTGGTTAAGAAATCATATTGAACATGTAATTCTTCTACTCCCAACTACACACATGCGACCTGCATGGTGCCATCTCTTCACAGATATTTTCAGTCCTTAGCATAATGCATACAAAAGGGATATGAGCACCTACACTGTCAACCTTGGAACAACAAATGAGGTTCCTTTTGGATGTTTCATTCTACGGTTCACTGACAGAATATCGACCTCAAAAATATAGATGAAAAAAATATCGAGGTAAAAATATAGAATGTAAAAATATCGACTCCTATACTTAAACAGGTAAGTACAAAAATACAGAAAAAGAAATATAGATGTCAAAAATATAGTTGTAAAAATATCGATTTTTATATATATAAAATAATAAATATTAAATATATTTAATAATAAAATGTATTTAAAAAATAGATTTAATATACATTTTAACAAATATAACAAATAAACTAAATTTAAAAAAGTTAAACACATACATAATAATTAATATATATATATATATATTTACTTTAAAACAATTAATAAACGATTCATTTTAATTTATTTTATCAATTTAAAATTATATAAAAATGTATACAAAAAATATATATATAAATGCGGAATCAACAAAAAAGAGCATGACATTTCAAACACAAGAACATGCGGGCACATCTAAGGATCTGATATCAATATCAGACGGTAACTCCATGACCAGTGATACCGGGTCGGAAAGCGGCAATATGAGCTCCAACAGCGACAACACTGAAAGTAGACGACTTGATCTAGGGGAGGAAATTGATTTTTAGTCACGGACCGTCGAAATACATTGAGACCACGGAAGCCAATGCAGCGATCAGAAAATACAGAAATGCAAAAAGGAGAGAAAGACGGAAAAAATGCAAATCAAAAACCAAAAAGAAGATACTGGCACAAATGAATCTTAATGAAGATAAAACTATCATTAATCTCTCCAATATGAAACTGACCGATGCCGAAAAGAAAGTACTCAGCCTAGGACTGTCATTCTGTCCTCCCAATGACTTCAATTATACACAAACAAGGATAGACATCTTTAGTTTCATCCGGAAACTCAAACTGATAACATTTTTTACTATCAAAAACGGCCTAGAATGGAGTCGCACCACAAAAGAAACACAACCAGGGAACACAAGCAATCTACAAGTTTCAGACATTCCTTTACTGCTCGCTGCACAAGCTATTCTGGCAGAAACAAACAATGAGAGTGAGAACCAACAACCTGATATGTCTACACAAGGTCAGCTTCAAACTATGGAAATTAGGCAACAGGGGGCAAGCTGCAGCCCATTCAAAAATAAATCAACATTTATTCCATCTATGCCCAAAGACTCAATTGACATATTTCATGAAAGAGTAACAGAGGACATCAAGAGACTATACCATCGAATAAATCACAAAAAACGTCACAGACAATATAAAGAGATTGAATACACCAAGCTGATCAACAAACTGAGCAACAACCATGAAATAGTTGTCACTAAATCCGATAAAGGAGGTAATATCGTGCTATGGCCCAAAATTGAATATACAAAAGAAGCACAAAGGCAACTATCAGACCGAAATTGCTATGGCAAGTCCAACCAGAAGGAATACAATAAATCGAAGGAAACTTTGATTAAAATGTTTCATTAATTCAAACGAGAAGGCATGATATCAGGAGAAGAATTCAAATATCTATGTGTAGAACATCCTGTGGTCCCAATAATCTATTTTGTTCCAAAAATCCACAAAAACATCAATCCGATCCCAGGACGACCAATCATATCAGCTATCAACAGCATGGGAGAACATATCTCGCAATATGTGGATTACTTTCTACAAAGTCTGGTCAAAGACCTCCCAACTTACGTAAAAGATACAGGAGACTTTTTGAATAAAATCAAAAACATAAAATGGGAAGAAGATATGATGTTCATAACTCTAGATATAGAGTCGCTGTATACTTGTATAGACCATCACACAGGACTTACCTCGATACAGCATTTCCTAGATACTAGGCCTGTTGAATGTTATGAACACAACAAAACATTGATAGCATGTATATCATGGTGCCTTAACAATAACTATTTCATGTATGGCAATGAAATGTTCAAACAACTCAGGGGTGTAGCGATGGGATCCTGCTTCTCCCCCAGCTATGCCTGCCTGCTGGTGGGCTGGTGGGAGGAGCAGGAACTCAGGTCAACTCATTCAGAAATGTATACCAGGCATGTTAAGCACTGGCTTATGTATATAGACGATGTGTTTATTATCTGGCAAGGAAGTAAGGATGATGCAACACAATTCATTAACAACATAAACGACAACTCTGCCAATCTAAAATTTACTTCTAACATCAGCAAAGAGAGCGTTGAAGTCCTTGATGTTAAAGTATTCGTTAAGGAAGGACATATAAAGACCACCCTACATAGAAAAAATACAGCAGGGAACTCAACGCTCCATGCGTGCAGTGCACATCCCAAACATTTGGTAAGGAGTATCCCCTATGGGGAACTCTTAAGAATAAAGAGAATATGCAGTACCAAAGAGGATCAGGACACATGCACACAAGAGGCCATCACAAGATTCAAAGAGAGAGGATATAGTCAAGCAATCCTCAATGAGGCAGTCGCCAAAGTGGCCCTCAAACCCAGAGAATCCTTGCTAGAACAGAAAAATGAAAACAAAAATATAGATGAGACCTCCAAAGACAATACGCCCAGGCTTATCCTTACTTTTAACCGACAAGAAAGACAAATTCGGTCAGTTATAAAACGAAACTGGCCAATTGTTCTTACAGATGCTGTTCTAGCTCCTGACCTTCCTGAAAGCCCCACTATCACTTTTAGAAGGGGAGCCTCTATGAGGTCGCAAATAGTTAAAAGCAGCCCAGAGATACATCTGAAGAAAACATGGCTACAACCAAAATCTGGGTTCTACAAATGCTCGTCATGCAGAGCATGCAGATTTGGGGAAAATACTACCAAATATATGACCCCATTTAGCCCCACAGAAGTCATGATCAAAGGCAGCTATAACTGTAAGACCGAGTATGCTGTATATGTTCTGACGTGCACCTGTGGCTTACGATATGTGGGCAGCACAAAGCTGCAGGTGCATGTCAGAATATTGCAGCATCTTCGAGCAATTGTCAACAATGACACAGCCTACCCTGTTGCCAGACATTTTAAGCAAGAACATGGCAATGATTTGAAGTGCCTAAAATACTTTGTGATAGCAGCTGTCCCGAATCATCGAAGAGGAGGCAATAGAGAACGCCTACTGCGTCAATTAGAGTCTCGTATAATACTGGAACTAGACAGCAGACAACCTCGAGGGCTTAACAACACCGAAGATTTGCATAATTTCCTGTAAGTAACCAGCAATAAATTTAAGACTATAGTTATTTCTCAAAGTTCCACAGTTATGAGTCCCCGAATAATTACATTTTACTGTTTTTCTATTTTTCTGGTTTTTATGTATTTATATTTTTTAAATACATAGGCACTTGCACTTTACTGAGATATAGATGGGGCGGCTGCCCCATCTTGATCACGACACCAATCTGGGCACTTTAATATGCACTTTATACACTGAGTAAATACAAATACTATTTCTCATTTTATACTATCTTGACATCTAGTTTAGCTACAATACAAAGGCTATACAAGAAGACAAAATGCGTTTTTGCACATGATCTGATTATGATAATAACATTGAATTTTTAAAAGCAAAGCTATTTCATAATAAAAACAGTTTTTTTATACATACAATTTTATCATAAAATGATTGACATAATATTTAAGTATATATGTATTTATTTATGTATTCTAATATGTTTTTATTGATAAATGAAATGATAAACATGCATTTATGCAGATATAAACAAGCACTTGCACTTTTTTCAATATTCAAATGTATAATTATTGAACATATGATAAGGCAAAATATTAAAAAGCAACACGCATAATTTAGATACAAGGAAAATATCATGTTTGAAAAACAGACTATGAGATAATAGGTATCACAATATGTTTTCTATGTTTATGCCTCACATGACACGGGAGTCAGCAAAAAAACAAATGTATAAAAACAGTGAGCGGACTGCGTTTCCATATGTGAACAAGGACACTCTGTTGTCCGAAACGCGTCATATGGCTTAAAGATTAATAAAGACCTAAACTGCCACACAATCTGGAGTCCGTGACTCTCTCTTCGCCGACTGGGAAGTGGGGAGAGTCAATCAGATGTTCGATATATATATATATATATATACACACACCAATAACATAAAATCCCATTAAAGGAACACCTTATTATAAATTAAAACATTAAACTATTTAAAAATCTTTCAACTTACATTTCCCATTCCAGTGAGTGCAACAATAGGGAAAGTGTTGGATAGCAGAGGGGTACAAATTACTACTCCCATTCTAGTGAGTGTAACAGTAGGGAAAGTGTTGGATAGCAGATGGGTAAAAATTACTATTCCCACTCCAATGGGTGCAACAGTAGGGAAAGTGTTGGATAGCGGAAGGGTAACATTTACTATTCCCACTCCAGTGAGTACAACAGTAGGGAAAGTGTTGGATAGCAGAGGAATAAAATGTACTATTCCCACTCCAGTCAGTGCAACAGTAGGGAAAGTGTTGGATAGTGGAGGGGTAAAAATTACTGTTCCGACTCCAGTGAGTGGAACAATAGGGAAAGTGTTGGATAGCGGAGGGGTAAAAATTACTAATCCCACTCCAATAAGTGTAACGTTATTGAAAGTGTTGGATTGTGGAGGGGTAACAATCATTATTACCACTCCAGTCAGTTCAAAATTAAAAACAAACAAAATATTAACAACAAAAGTATATTTCAAAACAAAATAAATAAAAAAATATATAAAAATGTTACAAATGTAAATACAAATATATTTAAGATTAAAAATTAAAAAATTAAAACATATTATAATATAAATACATAAAACAAATACCTAGAAATATTATATTAAATAAACTAAAGAATAAGTTTCAAACAAATAAATCTTCTAAATTAGAAAATATTTAGAAACAAAACCATTAATTATTACATAAATTTAGTTTTATTATTTTCTACCCTATTACACCACACAATTCACAACTCACATCTAAATTAAAAAACAAATCTACTTCCATAATTAATATAATTAATTACCAATAAAAGAAATATTAATTTTTAAAAAAATTAAAACTCATATAAATTAATTAACTTCTCACACTTTACCCCTGAAATCCCCACAGCTAAAATTAAACTGTAAAACAATTAATTACACAATTAAAACTTATTTTCAATTAAAAAACTAATAGTATTAAACAACAAATTATAAAGTAAATAAAAATAATTTACTCCCCACCCTTTACCCCTATAAAACTAAAACCCACACACAAAAAAATAAACAATTATCCTAATTAAATATCAATTAATTAAGATTAATGATCAACTAATTATTAATTAATTAAAAATAAATTACTTCTCACCCTTTACCCCATAAACCTCACAACCCGCACCTAAGATTTACCAGAAAAAATTAAAACCACAATTAAGATTATAAAATCATAATTAAATATTAATAAATTAAAAATATTCATTAATTTATTATAATTAAATTACTTCCCACCCTATTCCCCCATAAACCCGCAACCCACTACAGAACTAAAAATCACAAAAAGTTAATTAAAATAAAATTAAGAACTGCAAACAATTTGAAACATTTATTAAAAAAACATAAATACTTATACAAAAATACATCACATACATTTAAAATATATACTAAAATACATAACACTAATTAAAAAATCGATATTTTAAACAACTATTTTTATTTTTTTATTTTAAGAGTTTTATATAGCGCTGGCTAGACCCGTAGGTATCAGAGCGCTTTACAATAGGTTACACAATGTTCTTGCAATTATATATTAACAACTTCTATATTTTTTAAATCGATATTACTTACCTTCAAATCGTTATTCTTGACAACGATATTCTTGCACTAAATATTACCATTCCACGATATTTTTAATTCGATAGTATGGTAGGTCGAATTTTTTATCCTCAATATTCTGTCTTATTACCGTCCACAACTTGAGAAGATGATAAATAAAATTAGCAAAAGACCAGAAGTTGATGACCTCCAATCGTCCTTTCTTTGTAGATTGTGGCACAGGCTCTAGGAGAGCTTTTGGTGCTCCAACTGCTTCCAGAGTACAAAATTAGACCTTTAAAGAGGAAGTGTGGTGCTCCTCTTCAAAACAAAGCCTGCCTCCAGCTCACTACCACCCCCCCCATCTTCCCCCAGCAGCATCATGGTTATCTTTCGGTGGAGCATTTCGCAGATAGCCTTGTGGGAGGCAATTGAAGAAACGTTTAAGCATATGGAACAATTAAATATCAGGCATCTGAGTTCTCCAGACAATTCATTAGGGATCAAATATTCAGTTCACAGAGTCTCTTCCAGAATAATTTCATGCCACTCCTGCATTGTTCTCTGCTAGACGGGATTCATGAGCTGCTTGCAACTGAGGCTAGTGCACAGGTTTGAGAGTCAGAGCAAGGACATGGCGGCCTTGTTGCAAGAGTGATAAAGGCAAGAAAATAGAAGTTTCTCAACCCTATTTGTAGTGAAAAAGCAGTCAGGGGACATTCGTTTAGTTGTAGACATGAAGAAGGTCAAAGCTTATATTCCTCAAATCCTGTTCAAAATGGTAATGCTTTAGTCCTCTCTACTTTTAATTTTTGAAGGGGATTATTTTGCTTCTTTGGACCTCAAAGATGCATATTTACAAGTCCCAGTACATCCAAAATCAAGATTGTGCCCTCTGCTGTTCCAGAAAATTCTGTCTTGGTTCAATCTTCTATGTGTGGATCTTTCTTGCCTCAGAGTGCGGTGCTCTCCTTCTGTACCTTTTATCTCTCTTTTCATCTCCAGGGGCCTGGGGGGTGGATGCCTGAGCCCTGACCCGGCCTCTGGGCATCCTCTATGCAATCCCTCCTTTTTCCAAGGTGCTAAGAAAGATTCAGGACAAGAAACTTCAGATGTTGCTAGTACCTTTTGGTTGGCCCAGTTGTCACTGGTATCCACTGCTAGTCTAGTTAACAGTTTAGCCTCCCTCCCTGGAAAACTCCACTAAATCCATCCTTGTTACCAGCTGCAGCTCCAACACAGTCAGCTCTCTGGGGTCTGAAGCTCTAGAGTCTAGCGCTAGAAGCAATGGGGTGCTCTGCTGAGGTTCGCTTTGCATTCAGCAGTCTTGTAGGACAAACACCTTAAGGGTATCTGCCAGACACTGGGGAAACCTAATGCCTGGGTGCTCTTCCTACGGCCTTAATGTTTCTATGAAACTACTACAAATGCTTCTACTTGTGGCCTCAACTGTTATGTGTTGCTACAAGTCCTGCACTTAAAGTGAATTGTTTTGCTTTACAGGTATACATTTTTGTGAAAATTATGTCTGGTTTGACATAGCTCATTAGTCTAAGTATCAGCATCTTCTTGAATCTTCAATGTGTGTTGTTACCGTTTAAAAATGTTTTAATTAATCATCGTCTAAATTTTCGATTGAATGATTCCCCTGTCTACACTGATCTTTGTTGTTCAACAGAAGTGAAGCTTCTGGGAGGACATGTATGCGAACTACACCTGCTGCACCACTAGAACCTCAACGTCACCCACAGGTAAAAGGGGAGCTTAGTCTGGATAGGAAGGAGGGACAAGGACAGACAGAAGGATCTGCGAGTGGAGTTAAGACTTTTTACACGAGTGAACACAAGGGGTGACAGATGTTGAACTGCGTTGCTCATCTAATCTGTGGGTACCTTGAAGGAATCTACACCTGTGCCTATTTAATGCTGATGTACACGGTATACCAGGGGCTATAGCCGTAAGAAATCACCTTGAGCAGGGAGAGAATACTGGAATCGAGTGCAGTGCCTTTCTAAAGATAGTAACCTGGACTATTGAACTGTGTAGCATTTCATTGCTAAGCACCGGGATGGACAATACATTATTGTAAACCAACAACAGAAAAAAGGCCCCTGGGTATATAGAGTGTGGAAGAGTGCTCAGGGAATGGCCCTTTTAACGGATGGTTTCCCTCACCCACCCGAGAGTGGAATGCTTCATCATAGGGTAACCTCCTCGCATTATGAACCTAGTCATAATGCAGGCTACAACCCCCTCTCTGAGAGGGAGGAGCTCAGTGATGTTTTCTTTGTTAGAAAGAGGTATACTAAACTTGTAGTTGAGCAGGGTGTGGTGAGAAGTTAAAAAAAAAAAGCAAATGTGAGATAAAACTAACTCCAGGGTGCGCTACACACTTTATTAGGGCGCCCCTGTGCCTGGATTAAAACCAAGCTACAGCAGGACAATATTCAACCTGTCATACAACGAAATAGGTCGACATGTTTCAGCTTAGTACCCTCCTTAGAGATTTGGTAGCTTTTTTCAGGACCTCGTGCAAAGTGTAATATAGCTTGTGTAGCAAATGCAATGAATTGCAAACAAATCAATAAGTAATGATATACAGAACCACTGGTTGGAGCGGAACACCACTCTGTCAGGAGTTCACTAGTAGGTGTTTACCTGAAAGAAAGAAATTGTTTCAAAAGGACTACTCATACTTTGTACAGTAGAGAAAAAAACACACCTTCAGGAAAGCTTCAAAAAGCATCTTAATGTCACATGCACTGTCTTTCACCCAGGAAGCGCATTGATATATTTCCGTTCACAGAGCCATCCTATAGAGTGCTATAGATGTTATTCATTCATTCATTCATTCATGTGTTAATTCCTATCACCCAGGAAGCACATTGAGATGTTTCCGTTCACAGAGCCATCCTATAGAGTGCTATAGATGTAATTCATTCATTCATGTGTTAATTCCTATCACCCATGAAGCGCATTGAGATGTTTCCATTCACAGAGCCATCCTATAGAGTGCTATAGATGTTATCCATTCATTCATTCATGTGTTAATTCCTATCACCCAGGAAGCACATTGAGATGTTTCCGTTCACAGAGCCATCCTATAGAGTGCTGTAGATGTCATTCATTCATTCATGTGTTAATTCCTATCACCCAGGAAGCGCATTGAGATGTTTCCGTTCACAGAGCCATCCTATAGAGTGCTATAGATGTCATTCATTCATTCATGTGTTAATTCCTATCACCCAGGAAGCACGTTGAGATTTTTCCATTCACAGAGCCATCCTATAGAGTGCTATCATTCATTCATGTGTTAATTCCTATCACCCAGGAAGCACGTTGAGATGTTTCCGTTCACAGAGCCATCCTATAGAGTGCTATGGATGTTATTCATTCATTCATGTGTTCATTTCTTTCACCCAGGAAGCGCATTGATATGTTTTTCCTTTCACAGAGCCATCCTATGGAGTGCTATAGATGTTATCCATTCATTCATTCATGTGTTAATTCCTATCACCCAAGAAGCACGTAGAGATGTTTCCGTTCACAGAGCCATCCTATAGAGTGCTATAGATGTTATCCATTCATTCATTCATGTGTTAATTCCTATCAACCAGGAAGCGCATTGAGATGTTTCCGTTCACAGAGCCATCCTATAGAGTGCTATAGATGTTATCCATTCATTCATTCATGTGTTAATTCCTATCACCCAGGAAGCACATTGATATGTTTCCGTTCACAGAGCCATCCTATAGAGTGCTATAGATGTTATCCATTCATTCATTCATGTGTTAATTCCTATCACCCAGGAAGCACAGTGAGATGTTTCCATTCACAGAGCCATCCTATAGAGTGCTATAGATGTTATTAATTCATGAATTCATTCATTCATGTGCTCCTGCTGTTTAGTCCCTTCGAATATCACAGCCAATCAGTGGAAGCTCGTCACCCTTTCTGCCCTCTTTTTAGAAGCAATTCTTATTTTTGGCGGACTGTCTCTTGCTTGGGCGTCGCATCATACGACCTCAGTGCCACTCTTGGCTTCTCGGCCAGGTTAGTGTTTAGTCCATTGAGGCGCACTGCTTAGGGCTTATGCCTTCAGCATTTCCAGCTTTCGCACAGAATCCTGAATACACCCATCTCCAAAACATCTAACCCATGCAGTTGTGAAGAAGCACTTGCCTTGCAACACATGCGGAGCTTATCTGGGCTCTTGTGGCTTATCATTGGCTTGGAGCTGCGCAGCCAAGCTCCTGCCATGTTTAGTCGGCAGCGTCTCACAGCTCCTGACCCTCATTGTGACAGGGGACTCCCCTCCCCCGTGGGCAGAAGGAACAGCTTCGTCAAAGCTGCAAATCCTTATATGGATCTGCTCCCCTCTATGCCCCTCATTGCGACAGGCTTCTCCCCTCCCCCATGGCATTCTCACAGCTGCAGACCCTCATTGTGAGAGGGCTCTTCTCTCCTTCACACCACTAACACCATCCGCCCGCCTCACAGCTTCAGACACTTATTGCGACAGAGATGCCCCAACCCAGATCCAGAGAAGACCATCTCCGACCACAGCCTTAGACCCTTATTGTGAGTGGGCTTTCTTGTCCCTCAAACCTCTGGGGATCATCCTCCTGTCATGTTTTTTGCAGATTTGTCTTGCATTTGGGTGGTCCATGCCATTATCTTCACTTATCTGGTGTGAGACATCAAATGCCCCGCTTTTGACTGCCTTATGGGATATCTCCAGCCATCTGGCATAGTGTCCACATCTCACTATTTCATCATGCTGTGAGCTGTACAAATAGAACCTGTGATTGGACAGGAAGAAGGGGAATTATTACAGGAGGATTCCTGCAACATGCAGCTTCAGCAACACATTAGAGGTGCTAATAGGGAATGTGGGCCCCTGCAGTTAAACAGCCCTGAATGTGTGAATGAAAACCATGCTGTGGACTGTGCCGGGCATATGCCAATGGTGTTTATTTCTTCCATTAAGCCTTCTTCAAGAGGCACACATGTTGTCAGATCATGGGGAGAGAGGCACAGCGAGAGAGTAATTTGCCCAAGATCAAACATTTGGGAAAGTTGGAGATCTGAGATTGAAATGTTTTACTGTTTGTTCCAAAGGCTCTTACTTTACCACAATAATACATTCTGGTGAATGGACCATAAGAGGGGGCACTGTATACCCTACTTTTTTGCTGCAAACTTTATAACAGCTTTTAGACGTATTCTAAATACTCCCAAACTCAGACTAAAACTGGGCATAGAGGAATAAGTTCAAAAGGTGCTTGTCCAAGAACTTGCAATGTAGCCAAATGGACAGACCGGCATAAATAACATTACTCTTGGTTCCAGACTTTCCAACTAGCCCAATATACCACATGTGGGGTGGAAATTCATTCAACTGGAAGGCCAATACACTACCTTCCCACGGGCATGCCACTATATTGTGGACCCTGTCCTGATTTATTATGCAGTATTTATTTCAAGTATATTTAGGTGAAGAGAAAAAGCCAAGATTAGATGTTAAGTCTACTGGTGGTGCTGGTCCACCTCAGTGAATTCCTGCTTTTGTAGGGGACATGTCAAGGTGTTTTTGTAGCACTCCCTGCCTGTATTCTGCATATTTCTAAACCCTTCTTCTTTCCACTGTTTTCATATATTGGACAAAAGGTAGATGTAGATTATGAGAACCTTTATTTGGGTACTGGAGCAGTAGGTGGTTTACTGAGCAGTATCCATGCTGGATACTGTTGTTTACCATTGGTGTTTCAGGTCTTAAGAGAAGTTCATTCCATTTGGATGATGGACATATTCCTTTTGTAAACTTATCTTATTCCTTTTATAGACTTATCGTATTCTTTTTGTAAATTTGTCCCTCCAAAGCTACCAATAGTGAGCATTCAAGCCTTAGTCTAAGAGGAACTAACAAAAACGAAGAGGAGGGGATTCTGGAATCCATATCTTATAATCCCTTCTGCTCCTCAACATGTTGTGATGTCTCCCAGGCACACAAAGGGTCTCCACATGCACAAATTGTTTCAATGCAAGTAAAACGTTCAGCGAAGGGATAATGGAAATGTGGCCATCCTATTCGTCCTCCCATTAACAGTACTCTCCCCTCCTCTGCCTGGCTAAGATCCAGCCACTTTGGCTCCTTCTGTAATTTTTAAGTCTTGCCTAAAATAGCACATTCTCTGTCTATTACAAGACATATTGTTAGCTTATAGTGGGCTTAAAGCCCACCCTTTGCTTACCATTGGTTGACTTTACTGTCACTTTATTTCCTTGCTTATTATTCGTCAGCTACCGTGGGCTTTCCTTCCTCTTCTGGCATTTGTCCCTCTGCTAGAACTTGGGCCCATTACCTGTGTCATTCCCCTGCTCCCTTTTCAGGAGCTACTTTTTTATTTTAGTTAAAGCACTCTACAAGAGTGCATGTGTTTTCCAGCTG
This sequence comes from Calotriton arnoldi, assembly GCA_963921515.1. Taxonomy (NCBI): domain Eukaryota; kingdom Metazoa; phylum Chordata; class Amphibia; order Caudata; family Salamandridae; genus Calotriton; species Calotriton arnoldi. Next base: position 4,456,742 of record CAWUFW010000109.1, on the reverse strand, counting down.
TCTCCCTCATGTACTATGTGTTCCTCTTTCTCGGCTGTGTGGTTCTCCCCTCGCCCTCCCTCACTTAGTTGCTGCTCTTGTTTCTTCCCCACCCGCCCACCTTCCATTGCTGTTCTTGCTTCCTCACCCCCTTCATTGTCCATTTGTTTCCCCATCTTTGCCTACCCACCCTCTGTTGTCTGTTCCATTTTCCCATCCCCACTAGCCCACCCTCCATTATCCATTTGCTTCCCCTTCCCCACCTGCCTCTGTTGTCCGTGTCTTTCCCCATGTGCTTTCCCATAAATACCCGTCCACCATTCTTTGTCTGTGTGCTTAGTCCGTTGCGCATGTGCCTACAAAATTAAGCAACAGCCACGTCATAGCTCTTTTAGGTTTCGAAATCTATTCTATTAACTATATCTTTAAAGGGACTTATATCCCACCTTCTCTTCTTATTGTCCCTTGTGCTTGTCACTTTACTTTTCCTCATTTCTATTGGTTGTAGGCCTTCTATTTCCTGTTCTTCCATGTGTTTCTCTTATCAATCTCCCATTGGCATAGTACTGTATTCATCCACTTTGGTTGAACTTCTTTTAAGCATCTCAAGCAATGACCGGAATAACAAAATAAAAATAAGAGCCCTTGCTTTAAAGTAACAGCGCTGCCCGAGTGCATGGGTTCAGCACGTGGAGATCTCGCAATCCAAGTACTGCGTGCTGGGAAGCCAAGCTCCGATTGCAACATCATTCACCAGTTCCCCTGGGGCAATATGCACTCACCAGTCCCCCTGGGGCTGAAGCAGGCACCCACTCTAGATTGGGACTTATGTGCTTTAGGAAACTTGCACTGCTGGCTGCTGTGCATGTCCAGACAGTAATTGTTTAAATGCGGGCACTTCACCTGCTACACTTTTGTTCGCTCCTTCTGTGATTGCGTACGTTGGCATGCGGCGCTGGTTTGTTACCTTTGAGATCTACTTATCATTAGAACGTGCTTTACTGTTCTGAGCTAAAACTGCAGAGTCGCAGAGAAAATGGACCCAGGCAGTAGCTAAAGTAATGCTGATAATTATTTGTTCTGGCTTCGCTAGAGGCCTCTGCATAAAATATAAATTTGATTTGTTAGCTGGGAGTCCTCGGAGAAAGACTTTTTACTGAGAGCAGTTAAAATAAATACCAAGATATCATGGTTGGAGGTAATATTTCTGCTTGTTCCTAATACGATAATCTTCGCCTTGCGAAACATAAATATTTTTGGTTATTTATTTCAATGCAGATAAACGAAAGTATGTGTTGCTATTTATTTTATTATCGTTTTTTGCTTTTGGTAAGTGCTTTACTCCATTTGTGGGGTGGCTCTCCAGCCTTCTGTCTTCCATGGGGTTTCTTCAGGGTCCACTGGGAAGGGTCTTTAATCTTTAAAAATCCAACCGCTACTTACACGTGGAGTTGTACGGAGCACGCGGTCGTGTTCCCACACTGCATACGTTCTCCGTGGGGTCCCTATAAACTCACCTTGGGTGGTTCCTTGGGTCCCCAGCACTTCTACGTCCTCTCTACATTGTCTTGACCCGAGTTGTGGTTCTTATACCACTTTCTTAGTATATGGTTTGGTTCCCCCCGGGCCACTGTGTATTTCGTGCTATTTACTGTGTTTTTTGCTAAAGTATTGTGTGCATTGTGCATATCTCCAGGTAGGAGATATTTCTAAGTGTAAGAGAGTATATTAAATACATATTTTTATAAATTCTTTGTGTGTTTTTTTCACTTAATCTATACTATAAGATTGCATTCTGGTAAAACAAGCTGCTTTACACTCCTTCTGGACTAAGCCTGAAGGCTGCTCTCTACAGCTACCACTTAGAGAGCTTTCTAAGGTTGTCTAAGACCTCTTAAATCACCACAAGGGTTGTCTGGACTGGTGCAAGGTGTCCACTTACACAAGTATACATCATATAACAGGCCAGCTTCTCATATTGAGGGATTGCCATCACATGTACACGTTGCGCTTGCGCGGTGCTGCAAACTGTTCACTAGTAGAATGGAATGAGGAAATACACACAAACGAACCAGTTCCTCGTTACTGCTGGGCCGTTCGACATGAGGTAACAAAGAATCGCTGACGCTACTCTTTGGCTTCCCCACGTTTGTTGCTGGTAGATGTCAGACTGCAAAGCAACAGCCAGGCAGTAACGCAGCCTCCTATCTGCAGGGGTTTATTGGTCTTCACAGGCTTCCGTCAAAAGGGAGATACCATCTTCAACATGTTATATCAACCACATTATTATGAATATTGTGCAGTGGGTCCAGGCGCTCTACTCCTGAGGGGGTATTTATGGAGCCTTCCTTTAAATCCCTGACAATCTACAGATCAAATACACTGGCACAGAGACCTATGTTCAACCCCAGGAAATACATCTGTCCCAAAGTCTTTCATAAATCACCCCAGTGGCTGAAGAAGACTACCATGGACAGACCACTCATTTTAAACTTTTATGTTCATAAGTTTGTACCATTTCTTTTCCATTGTGGTCTTCCCTATGACATTTTCATATTACTTTGTTTGCCACCTTTCCCTCACTTCTGTTCTTCCTTGTCATTTTTTTCTTTCCGATGTCCTATCCTCTAATCATTACCTGTTCTGGATTATGTGGCAGGCTCTGCCTCCACCTGCTGCAGACCTTTCCTGTGATGTCGATTCTCCTTCTCATGTTGCCTCTGTTTGCTCTCCATCCTCATGGACTTCATCAAAGTGCTTCTCTCCACTGCTTCTAGTCTGCACAATCCTCCTCATGGGCCCTTTCCACGTTCCTGCTCTTTATTTCTCCACATGCTCCTGGTCTTGCTCGTGCTTGTTCCACAAACTTGCTTTTCGAATGCTGCCACTGTCTTCTCCTAGTTACTATGCTCTTCTCGGCACTCAGTTCCTATAGTGCTTTCATGTTCCTTCTCCTTGTGCTGTGGGTCATCCAGTGCTGTTCATTGGCCTGTTACCATGGTTGCGATCTTCATGAGGTATAGCACTGTGCCAATCTTTATGGCGGATCTTCTGATAATTGCACTGGTGCTCCAAGTGGGAGCCATGCTCCACTCTAACTGGATGTACCATACTTCATCTTGTGTGATTAGTTTGCTGGTGCATCATGTAAGATGATATTTAACTTGATTGTCAAGTAGAGGTGGTAAGTCCATGGTGGGGGATGTAGGACTGCTATGTTTTTCTCAGTGTCATGTACACCTGTGCCTTACCACCTGTTACTGCACAATATATTTCCTTTCTCAATAAACAAGTCATAACACTTTCATGTGCTTCTTTTAAATTATATTGCACAACTGCTCACCAAACTAAAACTTAAAAAAAGTATATAATATTAATCACATAGGCGAAACCTAATGCATTTACCAATGCTCATTTAACTTTCTTTTCACCACTCAGCACAGCAGTCACTCTGCAGTACGTGTACAGCTAAAAATCATTGCCAATGGGTCTCAAGGAAAGACTGAATGGCTTTGCCAATGCTTGTTCTCTTTCTGGTATGTGTATGAGCTTGTCATAGCTCTCCTTTCCCCTCTTACTAAAAAGAAGCCTTTTTAGGTTTCTCCTGCACAAGGCTTGTGCTGTGCTTGAGAAATCTATTGTTTTTAATATAAACTTAAAAGGGATTTACATCCCGCCTCCTCTCTTTCCTAGCTTCTCATTGGTCCCTGTGAGTGGCACTTAGTTTTCCTCCAATTTTATTGGCTGTAGCATATTTTCCTACATTTACTCGCTTGTCCCTCCTCTGCTTCTCTTATCAGTTTCCTGCTGCCGAAATACTACTAACCTCTGTGTTGGTGGAATTATTTTTTCATAAATAAAGTTATGCCTCTTTCTGCTTTTTTCTCTTGTAACAGATTTATATAGCACAACTTATCACCAGGAGAGATGAAGTGATTTGACCAGAATCACAGGAGGTTGTGCCACCGAGACCTGAACCTGGATCTGCAGATTACAAGTCAGCGGCTCTGCCCACTGCACCACATCCTCTCCACTCCCATGATGCTTGCTTCATCAATGAAGCAGCATGATTTGAGATTTGTAAAATTTCAAAAACGTTCACTAACTTTGGAAAAAACAAAAAACACTTATCTTGCCGCCTGGTCACGGATCTCTGCTCCTGCTCTCCTTGTCCTGACTCGAGGAACAGGAAGCATAGCCAGGCTCCCCTGACAAATCACAATGTTGCAATGTGTCTTTGTGATTGGTAAGCACCCAGACTCCCCTGACCAATCACAACGCTGCAATGCGGCGTTGTTATTGGTCTGATTGTCCTGGTTCGACGCTCAGCCAGGGAAGGGGGGCCTGGGCATGTTCTCCACCCAGGCTGTAATGCAGCCTGGGTGGAGAACAGACAAAGTGTGTATGACTGTTTTGGGCACTTGGGAGTGGGCAAACCATTCCTCCCTTGCCCTGCTCTGAGAGAAGAGCAGGCCCGCCAACACACCCGCACGCAAAGCAGCACAGAATCATAAAATGATAATAACTCGAAGTTATTATCATTTTATGTTTTCTTTATGTTACACTGCTTCAAAGCAGTGGGGCGACGCTCCTCCGACATAGCGGAGGAACCGCCACTAGTTTAAGCCTCAGTAAGCGAGAAGATATCATACCTGCCTGCAAAGCTCTCCACGGCTTCAAGTTGATGCAAGGGTCAGGATTCTCTGCACAAGGCAGGAAGCAGATTGTGGCATGCACTGGCATCACACTATGCATAGTACAGGAGTCATAAGTGACCAATATTAGACATAAGTTTAAACCACCTATTGGGCTCTAGTCTCCCCTTCCCTTCTTCCAATTGAACTCTCTGTCCTCATCTCCACGCCGAAGTAACCAAAATGCAAAATAGAGTACGTTATAAAGAGAAGAAATAAATCGTGCTTGAAAGAGTCACAACTTTCACAGGTGAGGAAAGACTGTGGTCAAGTTAGGAAGCTTGGACCTCCAGGATCCACAGAGATGTGAGGAAAAGAGTCCACAAATAATGGAAGATAAAATATTGTATGTCCACATAAGATAAGTGACTGAGTACAGAGAGGTGATTGTCAAAAAATGAAAGTGAATTGTTTCATAACCTGCATCTGTTGACTAAAATGTCCCACAGAAGGCTACCAGTGTTATCTCCCCTGCCCAATGCCTTTTGGTACCACACCATTAGGCACAGGCGGCTTCACATCCTCTGACTCATCTGCCCGCTTCTTTGAAAACCACTCGCCCACATGCTAGTCTCTCGACCAGACGACACACTCCCCAAACACACATCCCACAGTGTGCAGCTCGTCAGGTTTGCAAGGCCCCTATTAGTTAACATGTTTAAACACTTTGGTTGCCTTTTTTAGTTTTTGATTTCATTAACAGCTATTAAATTCCTGAAACATATAGGGCCATATTCTCAAGAACGGCGATAACATTATTGCCGCTTTAGCGGCAGGAAACTGCCGCCAAAGCGGCGATAAAGCCCCTTATCATCCTGCCGCTAAAGCGGCGATAATGTTATCGCCGTTCTTGAGAATATGGCCCATAGTCTTGCAATATTTTGCATTTCAGAGTTGTGCCTACAATATTTTGTATGCTATATGGTAGTTTGCCCTAGAATTTAGTCGTTTTAGAATTTTAGAGTTTTGTTTCCACTTTTGACAATATAGTCACTGCCATCTGATGGGTATTTGATGGTTTGTGTGAAACAAGTTGGTTTCTTTCCCCAGTGAGTCTCTGCATATGTTGCTACACACTCTTAACAATACACCTTTTGTGTCATTGCTGAGTGGAAATGAAGATGCTTAGTGCATTCAGAGACACAGACTGCACAGTTTGTTTTCGGAAATTATTGTAAGTAGACATTACTTATTGTAGGCAGGCAGACAGATTGTAAATATTGCACTGTTCGTATTGTATGTAGACACAAGTACAGAGTGTACACCTGGCGTGTTCGTATTGTAAGTAGACACTGAGTATACACCTGGCACTATTAGTTGTGTAGACTCATTGTAGGCAGGCAGACAGATTGTAAACATTGCACTGTTCGTATTGTGAGTTTCCACAGGTCCAGAGTATACCACTGGCACTATTAGTCGTCTAGACTTATTGTAGGAAGGCAGACAGATTGTAAACATTGCACTGTTCGTATTGTGAGTAGCCACAGGTACAGAGCATACACCTGACCTATTTGTTGTTTATACTTATTGTAGGCAGGCAGACATATTGTAAACATTGCACTGTTCCTACTGTGAGTAGCCACAGGTACAGAGTATACACCTGGCACTATTTGTTGTTTATACTTATTGTAGGCAGGCAGACAGATTGTAAACATTGCACTGTTCGTATTGTGAGTAGCCACAGGTACAGAGTATACACCTGGCACTATTAGTCGTCTAGACTTATTGTAGGCAAGCAGACAGATTGTAAACATTGCACTGTTCGTATTGTGAGTAGCCACAGGTACAGAGTATACACCTGGCACTATTTGTTGTTTATACTTATGGTAGGCAGGCAGACAGATTGTAAACATTGCACTGTTCGTATTGTGAGTAGCCGCAGGTACAGAGTATACACCTGGTACTATTATTTGTCTAGACCTATTGTAGGCAGGCAGACATATTGTAAACATTGCAATGTTCCTATTGTGAGTAGCCACAGGTACAGAGTATACACCTGGCACTATTTGTTGTTTATACTTATTGTAGGCAGGCAGACAGATTGTAAACATTGCACTGTTCATATTGTGAGTAGCCACAGGTACAGAGTATACACCTGGCACTATTTGTTAATTACACTTATTGAAGGCAGGCAGACAGATTGTTAACATTGCACTGTTCGTATTGTAAGTAGACACAGGTACAGAGTATACACCCGACACTATTGGTTGTTTATACTTATTGAAGGCAGGCAGACAGATTGTAAACATTGCACTGTTCGTATTGTGAGTAGCCACAGGTACAGAGTATACACCTGGTACTATTTGTTGTTTATACTTATTGAAGGCAGGCAGACAGATTGTAAACATTGCACTGTTCGTATTGTGAGTAGCCACAGGTACAGAGTATACACCTGGCACTATTATTTGTCTAGACCTATTGTAGGCAGGTAGACATATTGTAAACATTGCACTGTTCCTATTGTGAGTAGCCACAGGTACAGAGTATACACCTGGCACTATTTGTTGTTTATACTTATGGTAGGCAGGCAGACAGATTGTAAACATTGCACTGTTCGTATTGTGAGTAACCGCAGGTACAGAGTATACACCTGGTACTATTATTTGTCTAGACCTATTGTAGGCAGGCAGACATATTGTAAACATTGCAATGTTCCTATTGTGAGTAGCCACAGGTACAGAGTATACACCTGGCACTATTTGTTGTTTATACTTATTGTAGGCAGGCAGACAGATTGTAAACATTGCACTGTTCATATTGTGAGTAGCCACAGGTACAGAGTATACACCTGGCACTATTTGTTAATTACACTTATTGAAGGCAGGCAGACAGATTGTTAACATTGCACTGTTCGTATTGTAAGTAGACACAGGTACAGAGTATACACCCGACACTATTGGTTGTTTATACTTATTGAAGGCAGGCAGACAGATTGTAAACATTGCACTGTTCGTATTGTGAGTAGCCACAGGTACAGAGTATACACCTGGTACTATTTGTTGTTTATACTTATTGAAGGCAGGCAGACAGATTGTAAACATTGCACTGTTCGTATTGTGAGTAGCCACAGAGTATACACCTGGCACTATTATTTGTCTAGACCTATTGTAGGCAGGTAGACATATTGTAAACATTGCACCGTTCCTATTGTGAGTAGCCACAGGTACAGAGTATACACCTGGCACTATTTGTTGTTTCTACTTATTGTAGGCAGGCAGACAGATTGTAAACATTGCACTGTTCATATTGTGAGTAGCCACAGGTACAGAGTATACACCGACACTATTTGTTGATTACACTTATTGAAGGCAGGCAGACAGATTGTAAACATTGCACTGTTCGTATTGTAAGTAGACACAGGTACAGAGCAAACACCTGACACTATTTGTTGTTTATACTTATTGAAGGCAGGCAGACAGATTGTAAACATTGCACTGTTTGTATTGTGAGTAGCCACAGGTACAGAGTATACACCTGGCACTATTATTTGTCTAGACCTATTGTAGGCAGGCAGACATATTGTAAACATTGCACTGTTCCTATTGTGAGTAGCCACAGGTACAGAGCATACACTTGACACTATTTGTTGTTTATACTTATTGTAGGCAGGCAGACAGATTGTAAACATTGCACTGTTCGTATTGTGAGTAGCCACATGTACAGAGTATACACCTGGCACTATTAGTCGTCTAGACTTATTGTAGGCAAGCAGACAGATTGTAAACATTGCACTGTTCGTATTGTGAGTAGCCACAGGTACAGGGCATACACCCGACATTATTTGTTGTTTATACTTATTGAAGGCAGGCAGACAGATTGTAAACATTGCACTGTTCGTATTATGAGTAGCCACAGGTACAGAGTATACACCTGACACTATTTGTTGTTTATACTTATTTTAGGCAGGCAGACAGATTGTAAACATTGCACTGTTCGTATTGTGAGTAGCCACACGTACAGAGTATACACCTGGCACTATTAGTCGTCTAGACTTATTGTAGGCACGCAGACAGATTGTAAACATTGCACTGTTCGTATTGTGAGTAGCCACAGGTACAGAGTATACACCTGGCACTATTTGTTGATTACACTTATTGAAGGCAGGCAGACAGATTGTTAACATTGCACTGTTCGTATTGTGAGTAGACACAGGTACAGAGCATACACCCGACACTATTGGTTGTTTATACTTATTGAAGGCAGGCAGACAGATTGTAAACATTGCACTGTTCGTATTGTAAGTAGCCACAGGTACAGAGTATACACCGACACTATTTGTTGATTACACTTATTGAAGGCAGGCAGACAGATTGTAAACATTGCACTGTTCGTATTGTAAGTAGACACAGGTACAGAGTATACACCTGGCACTATTTGTTGTTTATACTTACTGAAGGCAGGCAGACAGATTGTAAACATTGCACTGTTCGTATTGTGAGTAGCCACAGGTACAGAGTATACACCGACACTATTTGTTGATTACACTTATTGAAGGCAGGCAGACAGATTGTAAACATTGCACTGTTCGTATTGTGAGTAGCCACAGGTACAGAGTATACACCTGGCACTATTTGTTGATTACACTTATTGAAGGCAGGCAGACAGATTGTAAACATTGCACTGTTCGTATTGTAAGTAGACACAGGTACAGAGTATACACCTGGCACTATTTGTTGTTTATACTTATTGAAGGCAGGCAGACAGATTGTAAACATTGCACTGTTCATATTGTAAGTAGACACAGGTACAGAGCATACACCCGACACTATTTGTTGTTTATACTTATTGAAGGCAGGCAGACAGATTGTAAACATTGCACTGTTTGTAGCATGTAATTGTATTTAAGGTAACCAGTACTCATTTTGTATTGTGTGCTGAATGAGTCAGATGTGTGAGCAGACAGGAAGCAGGGATGTGCAGCAAAGGTTCGGTCTAGCATCAGTCACAAATGATAGACAGACGGCAAACTTTTCAATGACTTTGTGTGAATCTCTGTCACAGCCGTTTATACAAATTCGTAGAGATTACCGCTGGGACGGTACACAATTACCATATTTCACACTGGAAAAGGGCAGTAATCACTCTCTTTTTTAGGTTTCGTCTGTACAGCGCTTGGCTGTGCTTGTGAAATCTATTGTTTTTAATATAAACTTAAAAGGCAGTCACAAGTGCAGTTACCCTACAGGCAATAGGACCCTAATTTGAATGGTGCCGCAGGTGCAGTGGCACTGGGGACAAAAGCTGTCATAACTCCTCTAAACACCAGACATTGCTTTATTTTACTACTAAATAGACAGTCACAAATGTAGTTATCTTGCAGGCACTAGAGGCGTGGTTTCAATGGTGCAGCAGGTGCAGTGGCACCGGGCCCAAAAGTTGTCAGAACTCCTTTAAACACATAATATTGCTATTACATCAATTAATTCTATTATTGTCCTCTTTCATTTCTCAAAATTTTGCTATTACTTACCTGCACTATACCATGTGCCCATAAAGCAGAGCTGGAGGTCCGCTGAGAGATAAGTGGGGCTACACCCAGACTCAGAGGACAGACAGCCCATGTCCTCAGCCTGAAAGTCATTAGTTGGCACGTCTGTAGTCTACATATTGCTCCAGCTCAGCGTTAGGCACGTCTGTAGTCTCCATGTCCCTCCAGCTCAGTGTTAGGTACATCTGTAGTCTCCATGTCCCTCCAGCTCAGTGTTAGGAGCATCTGTAGTCTCCATGTCCCTCCAGCTCAGCATTAGGCATGTCTGTAGTCTCCATGTCCCTCCAGCTCAGCGTTAGGCACGTCTGTAGTCTCCATGTCCCTCCAGCTCAGTGTTAGGTACATCTGTAGTCTCCATGTCCCTTCAGCTCAGTGTTAGGCGCATCTGTAGTCTCCATGTCCCTCCAGCTCAGCATTAGGCACGTCTGTAGTCTCCTTGTCCCGCCAGCTCAGTGTTAGGTACATCTGTAGTCTCCATGTCCCTCCAGCTCAGTGTTAGGCGCATCTGTAGTCTCCATGTCCCTCCAGCTCAGTGTTAGGCGCATCTGTAGTCTCCATGTCCCTCCAGCTCAGTGTTAGGCGCATCTGTAGTCTCCATGTCCCTCCAGCTCAGCATTAGGCGCGGCTGTAGTCTCCATGTCCCTCCAGCTCAGCATTAGGCGTGTCTGTAGTCTCCATGTCCCTCCAGCTCAGTGTTAGGTATATCTGTAGTCTCCATGTCCCTCCAGCTCAGTGTTAGGCGCATCTGTAGTCTCCATGTCCCTCCAGCTCAGCATTAGGCGTGTCTGTAGTCTCCATGTCCCTCCAGCTCAGCGTTAGGCACGTCTGTAGTCTCCATGTCCCTCCAGCTCAGTGTTAGGTACATCTGTAGTCTCCATGTCCCTCCAGCTCAGTGTTAGGCACATCTGTAGTCTCCATGTCCCTCCAGCTCAGCATTAGGCGTGTATGTAGTCTCCATGTCCCTCTAGCTCAGCGTTAGGCGCGGCTGTAGTCTCCATCTCCCTCCAGCTCAGCGTTAGGCGCGTCTGTAGTCTCCATGTCCCTCCAGCTCAGCATTAGGCGCGTCTGTAGTCTCCATGTCCCTCCAGCTCAGCATTAGTTAGAAAGAAACAAATGCCCCCCTATAACAATAACGGACACAAATTGCAGCCACCTAGGGCCAGGCACTTGTTATAAGAGACATGCAAAGAAGCTGAGAGAAGGTGTCGGGAGGTGAACCAAGGGGCATAATTGAAGGTCCTGCGGCCTCCACAGCACAGGGTGATGGAGGGGTGGGGGATACTGCTCAGGGGCCCCACTTGCACAAAAGGAGCACTTTCATAAAGAATAGGACTCTACTGCTCAGAGCTAAGTCTGCTGAAGATCAGGGCAGGGCTGGGTGTTCCCTTTAACTCCAGGCAAGGTGTGGGGCCCCCTCGAGATGAGAGGGACCTCTAACCGTCTGCAGTGAACGTTCAATTGAGTTAAAGCTCACACTGTGCCTGGAATCATAAAATTACTATTAGTAAAACTAAACTTGCAGTTTGAGAATACCAAAAAAATAGTGAACTTACATAAAAGTATAAGTTTACCTTTGTGAATCAGGCCCACTATGTGCAGCTGGCAGAGAGGATATAATGAGCATGTTTGGGTGGGTATGGGCCGTCCGCTTGGGCAGGCGGCCAAGGGGGTCGCTGCTGAAATCGCAGCGTGTTCGCTGCCCAGGGCGAGACAGCAGGTGAAGGGTGTGGGGAACAATACATGGCCAGTGGGGTTGGAGGCATTAGCGTTGAGTGAAGAGCGAAGCCCTACTGATGAGTGTGTCACGCTATCTGGCACAGCGGCTTGAAGCGAGCTCCGAGCATGGAGGTGGTGGAGGTGGCGTGTCCCTGATAGGGGAGAGTATGACTTGCTTGCTCACTTTCAGAGATCCAGAGCAGGGGGTACTAGCGAACCCAGTGGGAGCGTCAGCGCAGGGCCGGATAGAACAATGAGTGCGTTGTCAGTTGTGGAGTGCATACCTGCCAATAGGCACGATTCAGACCCCCGAATTTTTAAGTCTTGACATCACACCCAGGAGGATTCTGAGTGTGCAGTACGACGGGGCACACAGCCCATTTTATTTGTCTCTGGGGGGCAGGAGGAGGGAGGGGAACCTAACAATTTCAGCATGTATAGGACTATAGGGACTACTCTCAAGGACGAAAGAGTTGTGAAGGACTGTGATATGGAGTTACACTGGGAACCCATGCATCAGGAGAGTGAGGGAAGATTTCTGAGTTCACTGGACAGCTTGGGAGAATGTCGGCAGGGTACTGATTTCCGAGGTGCAGGGACAAGCAACAGGAGAGGGCCAAGGCGAATGGGTTTAGGTCCCCGATTTGCAGTCAGGGTGGAGGAAAGGAAGGTGTCACCCCTTCTGGGATCCATGTATCAATGAGCCTCCCAGGCAGGAGCTCTCTGGAGGGTTTGGGCCCTAGAATGCCAGTGTTAGAGGCCGGTGATGAGCTACAGTCCCCGTCTGGGTTACCGGTGCCCAAACACGCCGGCCATATGTGGGGAGGTGGTTGCTGGTGACCCCTCTAGCAATGAGGGAGATGATTCTACCTATCCTGTCTTGGACAATGGGTGGGGGGGCAGAATTCGGGGTAGCGGGTGATGGGGAGCGCCAAGGTGTGACAGGTGGTGTGAATTTGGTACTCGAAGAGGACATCTTGTTGGATTATGAGGACGAAGGTGATGATTTGAAAGAGGGTGAGATTGTGGAGAATAGGGGCCAGTTGCTTAGTAGTGAAACATACAGTGGTCAGTGGGGATGAGGAGGATAGCAGTGGTCGGAGGCTTGGTGCATTTCAGACACCAAGACCAGAGAAGGCACCTCAGCCAGTGGTATGGATGGCAAATAGAAGTGGGGGACCGGATGGCAGACGGACAAGGCAGTTGCACCAGGTACATGGAAGTGGTGGTACATATGCTCCAGTACTTGATTCATGTCCGCTCCTCAGAGCTGTCCACCACCGGCCAGTGTTAGTTTATCTCTCCAGTGCCTACTTCATGTCCACTTTCACTGAGGAAGTTCTTTTTCCGTATCCCGTGCGTTGCACTGCACCACTGAAGCCGCGGAAAACCTGAAACCGTGCCGTAGCACCGTACCGTACCGTACCGCACTGCACCGCTGGAAAGCTGCGTCTGCTGGGGACGTGGTGCTCGGTGTCCGGTGGTCGAGCGGCAGGAGAGGGAAGCACGGGTTGGCTCCATTAGGACCCTCCAGGACCCTCTAGAGCTCGGAGTCTGACCCCGCCCCCGGCCCTCGCGGCGAGCAGCCCGTCGCGGCTGGATCATCAGGAGCTGGGCAGAACGCCGGTGGAGGGGTGACGGCCTGCGGTCAGCGGTCTCTCTCAAGCAAGTGCTTTCCAGCTGGCAGGTGGCTGAGTTTAGGAGAGCCAGGTGAGATTTGGTTCTTGGGGGGGGGGGGCATAGGCATACGTGTTTGCTGGACGTTTTTGCTTGTCTCTGCCTTTTGCCTACCCCCCCTGCTCTTACCAGCCCTACCGCATTGTTTTATCGGCGGCACCCCCCACTGGTTTATCTTTCTCTGAAGGAACATTGCTACAGGAACTTGTACTGCTCAACTAATTTTTAGGAGAGGCAATAATTGACCATGAGCAGCACATAATCTCCCCTGGGCTCAGCTCTTTTTTCATTCTTTTAAATCCACCATTGCCCGCAGTGAGCTGGGGCGGTCCTTCTGGGGCGTACCTTTGCGAGCGGAGAATCCCTTGAAGATAAATTGTGGTACTAACTTGATGTGAACTGCCCTTTCTATTGCTGCAAGAGTGCAGCCCCGTCTCGGGGGCAGTGGCTGTGGGGGTTCACAGAGCAGCTTGGCCACCGGGACTAGGAGGTGAGAGGGGTGGACCAGGTGAAGAGGAGTGACCGGGAAGTGGGACATTTAGTCCCGACCATCACTGGCCCCCCACATCTCCCCCCCATTAGAGCATAGAGCATTGATAAACAATGCTGACAAGAAACTCAGGCCTGGTTCAGCACCAAGATAATTATCGCCCACATAAGTCTGCAAGGCAGCAAAAAACCAAAATGCTATACCCCCAAGGGAGAGGGTGCACAAAACCTGGGTCAACAACCAGGGCGGGGCAGCAAATGGATGAGCTGTCACCTATAGCAACTGTATACTTGAGTGAAAACATCATAAACTTGAGCGAAAATATTGTAACTAGCAATAATGGCATTAAAGCTTACAAGAAAACCCCCAACGGCAGTAGCGACATAAGATCGTACCTATACCAAATAACTCCGAAAGGTAAATCTAGCAAAATAGTAAACACCTCCAGCATCGAAAGCACTGCCAGCACAGCCATAAATGCTAACAAACACGAGGAACCACGACAAAGATCACAAAGATCACAACCAAATGTTCCACTGTCCCCTGAAATAATTATTATCACAGAGAAAAGAGCATCAGAAACAACGGCTGATCAAGGCTTGACCTGGCCTAACGACCTAAAAAATCGAATTGCTGAGCCCATAAAAGCGGTTCTCCTGAAAGAAGGAATCAACCCCCCTAATACAAAGGCACTACAACCCGCAAGCACCCAACAGCAGCAGCCAAGTTTGGACCCCCCGACTCAGCGATGGTGCTCGGAAACATATTGTCAGGCAACTGTATCAACACCAAATAATGCCTTATTGCCTGGCCCAAAATACAAATGAATATGTCCTAATACCAGTGAAAAGGCTCCAAAAGAAATAAGGGCAGCAACAATGGCTGCAAATCCAACTGGCCCCAACCCAGAGACACATAGTCCAAACTACCAGATAAATATGAAAATCCCATCTGCATCATCTCCAAAGCCCACTGACCACCAACTCTCTTACAGTGACAACAATCATATTGGAAAAAGTGGGGAACAGCCTAACCAATCATCTGGCATTATAACCTCAGTGATAAGAGAGGATCCTCCTTTTCTGTCAGAAGACAGCATCGGTAAATATAGTGATTCTCCAAAGCTTCAAACAGAGCTCCTTTCTCCTTCTTTTGAGCCTGCCGAGTCCATTAAACGACGCTCCTTATCTAACTGGAGTCCAAATCTTTCAAATTCAAGCCTCTTCTCTTACGTAAATGATCCAAGGACCATTGGGCTCCCCATAATTGAAGAGGAAACCGGCATGCCGTCTCACAAAATCGAGATTAATTATGCATGCCGATAAGCTAGACACCCAAATAAATATATTGCAAACAGTCGCTGGTTTAATCTCAGGATTGGATTCAAAGCTCGAACAATTAAACTCCTTGATTCATAGAGCCCAAGCATACACGGAAATAACTGTTAAACATGAGGGCTGCGGATGCAGCTCTATACTACAGAACCTGGAAAAGTTGCCTGAGATAATGAGCACCCTAGTCAAAGACCTCAAGAGAGAGGTTATTAGGCGGCCGCAAAAACAAACTTCCCTCCCCAGCAATGCTCAAAGTTGAACTCAAGTATGAATGATCTACTATTAAACGGGAACAAAGCTTTGCATGAGCCCTCCGGGACTATGGGGGACCAAACAAACAGAACAAGTGCAGAAGATTCCCCGATAATATCCACTATCCTAGAGATAAGGCCAAATGGCAACCAGGCCAGATCGGAGAAATTACAGGAAATTACCAGGCATGATGCGAGTGGTACTAAACACATATCAAGTCACAATGATCCGGATCCAAAAATTGACCCACAACTTGAAAGAAAACTCTCTCTTCATCCAGACATAAGCTCCGAAACAATTACTAAGACGAAATACACAACTTTGGAATTTCAATATCTATCCAGAAAAAACAAGAGAAAATTAAAAAAGTGAAATAAATCGAACAAATGCAAAAGCTATAAGGAAGGGCCCATCATGCACTGGCTTTAGTTGGAAAATAAGGAACACAATGTGGATATTAATTTCTCCTAAAAATCAAATTTAAATAATAAAACCCCAGGAATACAACAGGATGGTAGAACCGAAAGTGAAATCACAACCCCATGCGCTCAAGAACGTCTTACGGAACACAAAACCACAAAGCAGGCCGTGAATGACCCAGTGCCTTGGTACCTAATGGATAATGCACAAGGAAAACAAGTCGAAGATTTAAGGCATAAGCAAAAGGAACTCCCTGTAACTAATACTGATGATTACCACCAACCCGGATCTCCGGAGGTGGTAATCCCCAAATTAGAAAGGACTGTTGATAGATTGATAGGAAATCTTAGAATCCGGCGGTCATCAGCGACTGAAGTGGACAACTCAAATAAGAACAGTATCCGCCAAGGAAAATCTAAATCGAGTAAAATAAATAAACTTGATCCCACACCAATAACAATCTTTAAGGAGCCTCCACTCCAAGAAAACCAAAGATCCATAGTAAGTGCAAATATAAATAACAGGGAAAGGAAGTCGACCCAAACATGCACCGATGATCTATCACTGCCTTACTACAAGATCAGGACATTCACAGGCAGTGAGACCGAGTTCATCTTGGAAAGACCCGGACATCACCCCCGGACCCGGACATCTGGGGAAACCCAACGCCAAACAACATGGAGGCGTTGGAGGCAAGCCCTCTCCTACTGTAGATCAACAAAAAAACTCAGAAAATCTAAAAATACTGTTATACCCCGAATACACCTCGCAGGGGAAGTGGGACATCCTCAACAGAGGAAACATCCTGAAGCTTTGCGCAAATATCCTGGGCCTAGAAAATATAAAAACTACTGACATCGATAGCGTTGCTTTCTCTGCTCCAGAGCCTAGTGAGATAAATGAGACAACAGAGATAATCTTCGCTAATCCGGCCATGGCTAATGCCCTAAGGGAAAATAAAAAGTGATTGGATGATTGGGGGATTCAAATCAAGAACCCGGCTACCATAAAATACCCAGCGATTCTGCAGAGCGCGTAATGCATTGCAGGCAACCCAAGAACAAAATGATCAGGAAAGAAAGAATAGAAAGGATACAACTCGGCCAGCAACAGGCTCTATCTTGCATGGCATCAACGGCGGTCTGAGAATAAATCCAAGTAGCGATGGGTTAATTCAAATTACAATGGGCACAGAAGGGGGCAAACGCCTATGCTTGACTAAGGGGAATATCAGCAAAGATTGGTCCTAGCTACCATGGGCCATAGACCCCTGTCCCTAACAACGCAACGTCTTCCCCTAATAAGCAGAATCCTGCCTCCAAGTTGAAAATCTGCTCTTGGAATATTAGGGGCCTAACGGGCAATGAAGACAAAAGGGACGCAATTCAACATTTCCAGAGTTACGACATCGTCGCAGTCCAGGAAACCTGGGCTTTGTCCTCAGCACCCTGGCTGGATTACACTGTCTATAGCATCACAAGTAGTTGGCCACGCCTCGGGTTAAGTAGCCATCTATGTTAAAAACAATCTGGCCGTACAGGTATCGCTGATAAATGAGGGAAATGGAGACTATGGGGCAGATTTACAAGCCCCTTGCCCTGCCAGTATGTCACTTTTTGTGACGCACTGCCAGCACATTTCCCTGCCCCATATTTACAAGGACAGAAAAAGCCACCCTGCATGACTTTTCCTGTTCTTGTAAATAAGGCCCCTTTGCACGCAGCACTTTGCGTGAAAGGGGCGTTCCATGGGTGTTGCTGTGGGTGTTCCCACACAACACCCATGGAACCAGACACATTTCTAGATTTACGAGGATTCGTAAACCTGGAAATGCATCAGTATGCTACGCCACCCTAGGGGTGGCGTAGCGAGCGCAACGAGGAGAAATGTTTTCATTTCTCCTCGTTTTTTTCTCTTTCAATGCGTGCTGCATTCTACAGCACGCATTGAAAGAGGAAAATGCCTGTAGTGATTGTTTTTGTGCAGGATGGTGCCCCTTCCTGCACAAAAACAATCTCCCCATGACGCAGGCATCCTTGTACCATGGTGCAAGGGTGCCTGCGCCGGTGCATGGCAGCTGTTTGTGCGCCAGCGCAGGGGAGAGCACAGGAATGCGACATACGTTGTAAATATGTCACATTCCTGTGCTCTGAAAGTGCTGCAGCGTGGCGCAGCCAAAGGGCTTGCAGTGCCGCGCTGCAGCACTTTCTTGTAGATCTGCCCCAAAGTTTTTGTTAAAGCAAAGTGGCTAAAACCAGTCTTGCCAGCTCAGATAGATCAAACCATGATTCTAGGTTGCATCTACCTTCATCCTTCCAAGATCAAACGAGAAGCAATCCTAAGCAGAATGCTACCAGCTATATGTGATCTCCATTCCCAGTGCCCAGATGGCCTATGGATGTTAATGGGTGACTTTAATGCCAATCTAATGGCCTCAGATCTAAACTGCCCCCTAGTAGCCCTGCATGATTCCGCCTGGGTTATTCCAGATATAATCAGCCAGTCTCAACAGAAAGATAATCATGGCCTCAAACTCTCAGCTTTCTTTAACCATCTGGGTCTTCGTATCCTAAATGGTAGAGCAGCTGATGACTCGCCAGCAGCTTACACCCACCTTTCAAATTTTAGACTGGCTACATTGGACTACATCTGGATCTCGATTGCCCATTTTCACGTAATTCAGAACTTCTCTGTAACACCTACCGTGGCGAGTAACCACGCAATAATCAACTGTGATATCATAGCCCCGCTATGTCGCCGCCCTAGAATCAAATTCATCGGTGAGGAGGAAAAACTGGCACTAATAAATAAAATTAGGTGGGCAACAGAGCACCAAGAAAAAATCAACTCAGAAGAGGAATCTATATTGAACAAAGTAACCCAGGGTAACAGCGAATTGCCCTTAATTAAATCATGGGAACTCCTCTTGGAAGAAACAAGAGAAAAACTAACAACGCTGACGAATTCAAGACCCAACCAACTTCCCTGAAAAAATGACTGCCTCACAAAACAAAAACTACTAATAGTAGCAATAAAACGCAAATTAAATAACCTTGTGCACAAAACTACTAAGGAGGTGCTGGAACATAGATCCCTTAAGGCAAAATGTAAAGATATCCGCTGAGAATATAGAAAAGCGAGATTTTCTTATACAAGAATAATGGAAGAAAACCACTGGAGTAAAACATATGAGATTATAAAATCACGAGACCAGAAGCGTTTCTGGAACTGGATGAATAAGTGCTGTAGATCCACTCATCGCCCCACAATCACAAATATTTCACCTACAGCTTGGGAAAATTACATCGAAGCAGTCTATGTGGAGACATACAGTTACAATGGCACAACTCCCCTTATGAGGAACATTAATAACGTGCATTGGAGTACGGAGTCGCAAGCCCACTGCGATGTCTGGAAAGAAATTATATCCTTTGAAGTCTTGCACCTTATTAGAAAAATGCGCTCTGGAGGGGCACCAGGCCCCAACGGTATCCCACCCATGGTTTTTAAAGGGATGGCATGTAAGTGGGCAAAAATCATGACTCCTCTATTCTGGGAGTACAGGCTGGGAAGAAGTATCCCAGAGTCATGGAGGGGATCCCTTCTTGTCCCAATGCACAAGAAAGGCTCAAGATTTATCGCAGAAAACTATCGAATGACTGCGCTCCTAGATGTGGATGGGAAGTGCTATGCTAGTATACTACTGCAAGAGCTGACGGCTTGGGCCGAAATGCGCAAATTGATCCCTCAAATGCAAACAGGGTTCCAAAAGGGTTCACACATTGATGACAACCTGATCTGCATTTCCAACCTGATCGAAACAACATTGGCAAAAAAAGGCAGGGCCCTGTATCTTGCATACATCGATTTCCAAACTGCCTTCGACAGTGTTTCCCGTCAGCGACTATGAAAAAATTGGGGCATTGATAACACACTCCTAACAGCACTGATTGCTTTATACTCGGACACCTGGGTCAAAATTAGAGTCACAACAGCCTGTTCCACCACTAAAAAAATACAAACTAATAAAGGCTTAAAGAAAGGATGCCTATTGGCCCCAATGTTTTTTAATCTATACTTGGCTGATTTAACGAATGGTTGGCTGAAGCACAAGCATTTCCTCCCAAATTAGCTGAAACCAAAATTCAATCACTCCAATATGTGGACGACACGATATTGCTCGACCAAACCCAGATTGGTCTACAGCGGCTGCTAACGGCACTGTCTCTATACTGCAGAGAGAACAATTTAAAAATAAACACGGCAAAAACAAAGGCAATGATAATCTCGCGACAAATAAAAAGGAAGGGTGCATGGAACATCGAAGGTAAACCCATCGAGATAGTGACTTCCTATAAGTACTTAGGAGTGTGGATCGACCATAAAGGACGGCCCTCCGCTCACATCACTGCAATGCAAGGAAAAGCTCAATCTTTGGAAGGCATTTTTTGTAGAACAAGGAAAGCCGTAAATTCACCTGATCTCACTCCCTTAATCCAATTAATGGGGGCAAAATTTTTACCATCTGTAGCCCATGGTACAATAGCCTTCAAAGACAAGATGACAACATGGCTGGACAGAGCACAGTCGGCCTGCTTTCGTAAAGTCTTCTTCCTACCGACTGCTACCGCTCAAATCCGTAGAGAATTCAACCTTTCATCCCCAAAGTGGATCCTGAAAGCTAGATTTATAGAGTATTGTCTAAAAGCTAAACAAACCCGGGAGAATACACTAAAGAAACACATCTGGACAATGATAAACACCCGAGGGTCCACATGGTGCGAATATCTAGCCCACTGTGTCGAGGTATTGGAAGCAAAGGAAATATGGTCAGCCCCCCTACCCATACCAATGGCCGCAAAACTTTTAACGAAACAGGCGAAGTTACTGTCTGTTGACAGCGATATGCAAACATTAAAAACCTAAGTCATGGAAGCTGGGCTTTAAACCTCTATACTAGTGGGACCTTGCCATATTATCTGTCCTCCCCTTTAAAACCAATAATGAAGCTACAACTAATGAAACTGCGGTTCGGTCTGATCCCACTGTTGGCATACAAATACGGGCGAGGGTACAAAGAGTCTGTAGCTACTAAGTGCCGAGCATGCGGAGAAGTAGAGGAATCACTAACTCACATATTGTGCATTTGTGAGACACTGCGCCCACTGAGAATATACTGGCTCCGCCCAATCTTGCGTATTTTAAATATACGGACATGTCAAGTTGCCCTAGTCGAGTGCATGAAAGGCGAATCAGCACAGCTGGTGGCACGCTTCTTGAAATACTTGATGGCAGTAAAGGCATTTTTGGACTCCGACCATCACACAGAACTATAATTCATAAAGCTGGGTGAAGTTTTTTCTCTTTTTAAGGCGTCATGTTCGTAGTGGCTTAAGCGGTGTTTTTAATTTTTTTTTAAATTTCTGCACAACCGAGTGAAACAATCCGTTTTTTACTTTTTATAATATTGGAATACATGCACTTTATATTGTACATTTATATGTGGCCTCATTGCAATGATTTTAATTAATTGTGCAATAAATTATCTATCTATCTATCTATCTATCTATCTATCTATCTATCTATCTATCTATCTATCTATCTATCTATCTATCTATCTATCTATCATGTCTAATCCCAGTCAGGGCTATTGTATCTGTCTACAGCTTACTTCATGTCCGCTCCTTGGAGCTGTCCACCACCAGTCAGGGCTAGTGTATCTCTCCAGTGCTTACTTCATGGCTGCTCCTTGGAACTGTCCACCAATCACGGCTAGTGTATCTCTCCAGTGCTTACTTCATGTCTGCTCCTCGGAGCTGTCCACCACCAATCAGGGCTAGTGTGATTTTCTCTAGTGCTTCATATCTGCGCCGAGGAGCTATTCTCCACCAGTCAGTGCTAGTATATCTATAAGGTGCTTACTACATGTCCGCTCCTAGGAGCTGTCCACCACCAGTCAGTGCTAGTGTATCTCTCCAGTGCTTAATTCATGGGCGCTCCTTGGAGCTGTCCACCACCAGTCAATGCTAGTGTATAGGTCTAGTGCTTACTTCATGTCCGTTACCCAAAGCTCTCCACCACCAGTCAGTGCAGGTGTATCTCTCAAGTGCATACTTCATGTCCGCTTCTTGGAGCTGTCCGCCAATCAGTGATAGTGTATCTCTCCGGAGCATATTTCATTGCCGCTCCTTGGAGCTGTCCACTACCAGTCAGTGTTAGTATACCTCTGCAGTGCTTACTTCATGTCTGCTCCTTGGAGCTGTCCACTGCCAGACAGTGCTAGTGTATATCTCCAGTGCTTACTTCATGTCCACGGCATTAAGCCTTCCACCACCAGTAGGTGCTAGTGCATCTCTCCAGTGCTTACTGCATGTCCGCTCCTTGGAGCTGTCCACCAGCAGTTAGTGCTAGTGTATCAATCCAGTGCTTACTTCATGTACAATCCTCGGAGCTGTCCGCCACCAGTCAGTGCTGGTGTATCTCTCCAGTGCTTACTTTATGTCCGCTCCATGGAGTTGTCCACCACCAGTCAGTGCTAGTGTATCTCTCGGGTGCTTACTTCCATTCCGCTCATTGGAACTGTCCACCACCACCAATCAGTGCTAGCGTATCTCTCCAGTGCTTGCTTCATGTACTTTTCTCGGAGCTGTCCACCACCAGTCAGTACTAGTGTATCTCTCCAGTGCCTACTTCATGTTGACTCCTTGTAGCTATCCACCACCCATCAGTTCCAGTGCATCTCACCAATGCTTACTTCGTGGACTCTCCTTGGAGCTATCCACCAGCAGTCAAAGTTAGTGTGTCTCTCCAGTATTTACTTCATGTACGTTACTTGGAGCTGTCCACCAGTCAGTGCTAGTGTATCTCTCTAGTGCTTGCTTCATGTCTGCTCATTGGAGCTGTCCACGACCAGTCAGTGCTAGTGTATCTCTCCAGTGCTTTCTTCCTTTCCGTTCCTTGGAGCTGTCCACCACCACCAGTCAGTGCTAGTGTATCTCTCCCATACCTGCTTCCTTTCCGCCCCTTGGAGCTGTCCACCACCACTAATCAGTGCTAGTGTATCTCTCCAGTGCTTGCTTTATGTCCGCTCCTTGGAGCTGTCCACCACCATTCAGCACTAGTGTATCTCTCCAGTGCCTACTTCATGTCGGCTCCTTGTAGCTGTCCACCACCCATCAGTTCCAGTGTATCTCACCAATGCTTACTTCATGGACTCTCCTTGGAGCTGTCCGCCACCAGTCAGAGCTAGAGTGTCTCTCCAGTGCTTACTTCATGTCTGCTCCTTGGAGCTGTCCACCGCCAGTTAGTGCTAGTGTATCTATACAGTTCTTACTACATGTATGCTACATGGAGCTGTCCACCAATCAGTGCTAGTGTACCTCTCCAGTGCTTGCTTCATATCGACACCGTGGAGCTCTCCAACACCAGCCAGTGCTAGTGTATCTCTTCAGTGCTTACTACATGTCCGCCCCTTGGAGCTGTCCACCGCCAGTTAGTGCTAGTGTATCACTCCTTTGCTTAATTCATGTCTGCTCCTCTGAGCTGTCCACCACCCGTCAGTGCTAGTGTATCTCTCCAGTGCTACTTCAAGTCCGCTCCTCGGAGCTGTCCACCCCCAGACAGTGCTAGTGTATCTATCCAATGCTTAGTTAATGTCCGCTCCACCACCAGTCAATATTATTATATTTCTCAAGTGCATACTTCATGTCCACTCCTTATAGGCTGTCCACCACCACCAGTCAGTACTAGTGTATCTCTCCAGTGCTTACTTCATGTCCGCACCTTGGAGCTGTCCACCACCAGTCAGTACTAGTGTATCTCTCCAGTGCGTACTTCATTTTCACTCATTGGAGCTGTCTAAAAATCAGTGTTAGTGTATCTCTCCATTGCTTACTTCATGTCCACTCCTTGTAGCTGTTCAACAATCAGTGCTAGTGTATCTCTTCAGTGCTTACTTCATGTCCACCCCTTGGAGCTGTCCACTGCCAGTTAGTGCTAGTGTATCTCTCCTGTGCTTAATTCACATCTGCTCCTCGGAGCTCTCCACCACCAGTGAGCGCTAGTGTAACTCTTCAGTGCTTACTTCATGTCTGCTACTCTGAGCTGTCTACCACCAGAGAGTGCTAGCATATCTCTCCAGTGCATACTTCATGTCCGCTTCTTGCAGCTGTCCACAACCACCAGTCAGTGCTAGTATATCTCTCCAGTGCTTACTTCATGTCCGTTACCCGAAGCTATACACCACCAGTCAGTGCTAGGGTATCTGTCTACAGCTTACTTCATGTCCGCTCCATGGAGCTGTCCACCACCAGTCAGTGCTACTGTATCACTCCAGTGCTTGCTTTATGTCCGCTCCTTGCAGCTGTCCACCACCACCAGCCAGTGCTAGTGTATCTCTCCAGTGCTTGCTTTATGTCCGCTCCTTGCAGCTGTCCACCACCACCAGCCAGTGCTAGTGTATCTCTCCAGAGCATGCTTTTTTCCGCTCCTTGGAGCTCTCCACCACCATCAATCAGTGCTAGTGTATCTCTCCAGTGCTTTCTTCATGTCCGCACCTTGTAGCTGTCCACCACCAGTCACTGCTAGTGTATCTGTCTACTGCTTACTTTATGTCCGCTCCTTGGAGCTGTCCATCACCAGTCACTGCTAGTGTATCTGTCTACTGCTTACTTTATGTCCGCTCCTTGGAGCTGTCCATCACCAGTCCTAGTGTATCTCTCCAGTGCTTAATTCATGTCCGCTTCTTGAAGCTGTCCACCACCATTGAGTACCTGTGTGTCTCTCCAGTGCCTACTTCATGTCAGCTCCTTGGAGCTGTTTACCACCTGTCAATTCTAGTGTATCTCACCAATGCTTACTTCATGGACGCTCCTTGGAGCAGTCCACCACCAGTCAGAGCTAGTGTGTCTCTCCAGTGCTTACTTCATGTCCACTACGAAGAGCTGTCCACCACCAGTCAGTGCTAGTGTATCTCTCCAGTGCTTACTTCATGTCCACTCATTGGAGCTGTCTAACAATTAGTGTTAGTGGATCTCTCCATTGATTATTTCATGTCCGCTCCTTGAAGCTGTCCACCAGTCAGTGCTAGTGTTCCTCTCCAGTGCTAGCTTCATATCGACTCCGTGGAGCTGTCCACCACCAGCCATAGCTAGTGTATCTCTTCAGTGCTTACTTCATGTCCACCGCTTGGAGCTGTCCACCGCCAGTTAGTGCTAGTGTATATCTCCTGTGCTTAATTCACGTCTGCTTCTCGGAGCTCTCCACCACCAGTGAGTGCTAGTGTTACTCTCCAGTGCTTACTTCATGTCCGCTACTTGGAGCTGTCCACCACCAGAGAGTGCTAGTTTGTCTATCCAATGCTTAGTTAATGTCCGCTCCTCTGAGCTATCCACCACAATCCAGTGCTAGCATATCTCTCCAGTGCATACTTCATGTCCGCTTCTTGCAGCTGTCCACAACCACCAGTCAGTGCTATTGAATATTTCCAGTGCTTACTTTATGGACGCTCCTTGGAGCTGTCCACCACCAGTCTATGCTAGTGTATCTCTCCAGTGCTTAATTCATTGGCGCTCCTTGGAGCTATCCACCACATGTCAGTGCTAGTGTATCTGTCCATTTCTTACTTCATGTCCATTACCTGAAGCTGTCCACTACCAGTCAGTGCTAGGGTATCTATCTACAGCTTACTTCATGTCCGCTACTTGGAGCTTTCCATCAATCAGTCCTAGTGTATCTCTCCAGTGCTTACTTTATGTCCGCTCCTTGGAGCTTTCCACCAATCAGTGCTCGTGCATCTCTGCAGTGCTTACTTCAAATATGCTACTTGGAGCTGTCCACAACCACCAGTCAGTGCTAGTGTATCGCTCCAGTTCTTAATTCATGTCCGTTACCCGAAGCTGTCCTCCAGCAGTCAGTGCTAGTGTATCTGTCTGCTGCTTACTTCATGTACGCTCCTTGGAGCTGTCCACCACCAGTCAGTGCCAGTGTATCTCTCCAGTGCTTACTTCATGTGCGCTCCTTGGAGCTGTCTACCACCAGTAGTCTATCTCTCCAGGGCTTACATCATGTCCACTCCTTGAAGCTGTCCAAAATTAGTGCTAGTGTATCTCTCCAGTACGTACTTCATGTCTGCTCCTTGGAGCTTTCCACCAATCACTGCTAGTGTATCTGTCTAGTGCTTACTTCATATACGCAACTTGGAGCTGTCCACCAATTAGTGATAGTGTATCTCTCCGGAGCATATTTCATTGCCGCTCCTTGGAGCTGTCCACTACCAGTCAATTTATTTATTTATTTATAAAGCGCCAGAATCGACCCCCGAAGGGGTATCTCTGCGCTCGGGACGGGCCATCTGTGAAAAAGGCTATCTGCTGGAGATCAAAGGCGGAAAAGGAAGGTCTTGAGCTGTTTCCTGAAATGGGAATGTTCCGTGCACTGTCTGAGTTGCACAGGAAGCTTGTTCCAATAACAGGGGCCTAGATAAGAAAGAGCCTTCCCACCTTGTCTGGACCGTTTAATTCTAGGCACTTCGAGGAAGAATTTAGATCCTGAACGGAGAGACCGCCGAGGTGTGTAAGGGATGAATTTCTCCGCAAGGTAGCTGGGGCCAGAATTAGACAAAGCCTTATGTATGGTACAGCAGATTTTAAACTGTACTCGTTCCCGTATTGGGAGCCAGTGAAGCTGCAAAAGCAGAGGCCGGGAGGCTGTCCTAGGCGGTGCGTTCAGGATCAAAGGTGCCACCGTGTTCTGGACAACCTGCAATTTGTTAAGAGCAGCCTCGTTAGCAGACAACAGTAAGCTGTTACAATAATCCAGGCGACTTAAAATAAGCGCCTGGGTTAACGTCTTCCTAGATGAGTCGGGGAGCAAGGGAAGGATGCGACGCAATAAGCCCAACACATGAAAACAAGAGCCTGCTGTCTGTGCGGCATGCTCCTTCATGGTGAGGGTCTGCTCCAGGCGAACACCTAATTTTTTTACACAGGTCTTGGGAACGGGGGGGATGCCCAAGTCTGTGGGCCACCAATTGGGGGTCCACAGTAATTGAGCTTCCCCAAAGAGCATGATCTCCGTCTTTCCCACATTGCACTGAAGAAAGTTACTCCTCATCCACTGTGAGACACTTCTCATTCCCAGAGAGAATGCGGCCTGCACTGAAGGGGTAAATTTTGGTATCGTCAGCATAGGAGACGGGGATAAACCCGCTACTCCTTAACAGATTGGCCAAGGGAGCCACATAGATGTTAAACAAAGTCGGGCTCAAACAAGAGCCCTGTGGTACTCCCTTGGACAACCCTGTTGCAGCAGAACGATACGGACCAAGGTTAACCGCCTGTGAGCGGGAGGAGAGAAAGCTCGTCAACCACTGGAGAGCCAAATCTCTAAGTCCAATCTCCTCCAGTCTCCTGAGCAGAATCTCATGGGAAACCGTGTCGAACGCGGCGGATAGATCCAGCAGCACCAGAATCGTGGAGTGGCCTCTATCTAGGGTCATCCTGATGTTATCGGTGACCGCTAGTAGGGCCGATTCTGTGCTGTATTTAGGGCGAAAGCCTGATTGAGAAGGATCAAGACTACCCGTCCGTTCGACGTGGTTGGAGAGATGAGTGTTTATGTGTTTCTCCAATAGCTTGCCCAGGAACGGAAGGAGGGAGATAGGACGGAGATTGGAGAACTCAGTTAGCGGGGCTAGTGTATCTCTCCAGTGCTTACTTTATATCCGTTCTATGGAGCTGTCCACCAATTAATGCTAGTGTACCTCTCCAGTGCTTACTTCAAGTCCGCTCCTTGGAGCTGTCCACCACCAGTGAGTGGTGGTGTATCTCTTCAGTGCTAACTTTATGTCCGCTCCTTGTAGCTGTCCACCACCTGTCAGTTCTAGTGTATCTCACCAATGCTTACTTCATGGATGCTCCTTGGAGCTGTCCACCACCAGTCAGAGCTAGTGTGTCTCTCCAGTGCTTACTTCATGTCCACTCCTTGTAGCTGTTCAACAACCAGTGCTAGTGTTTCTCTCTAGTGATTATTTTATGTCTGCTCCTTGAAGCTGTCCAGCAGTCAGTGCTAGTGTACCTCTCCAGTGCTAGCTTTATATTGACTCTGTGGAACTGTCCACCATCAACCACAGCTAGTGTAACTCTTCAGTGCTTACTTCATGTCCACTCCTTGTAGCTGTTCAACAATCAGTGCTAGTGTTTCTCTCTAGTGATTATTTTATGTCTGCTCCTTGAAGCTGTCCAGCAGTCAGTGCTAGTGTACCTCTCCAGTGCTAGCTTTATATTGACTCCGTGGAGCTGTCCACCACCAACCACAGCTAGTGTAACTCTTCAGTGCTTACTTCATGTCCACTCCTTGGAGCTGTCCACCACCAACCAGTGCTAGTGTATCTCTCCTGTGCTTAATTCATGTTTGCTCCTCAGAGCTTTACACCACCAGAGAGGGCTAGTTTATCCATTCAATTCTTAGTTAATGTCCGCTTCTCTGAGCTGTCCACCACCAGTCAGTGCTAGCATATCTTCATGTCCCCTACTTGCATCAGTCCACAACCACCAGTCAGTGCTATTGAATCTCTCCAGTGCTTACTTCATGGACGCTCCTTGGAGCTGTCCACCACAAGTCAGAACTAGTGTATCTCTCAAGTACGTACATCATGTCCACTCCTTGAAGCTGTCCACCAATCAGTGATAGTGTATCTCTCCGGAGCATATTTCATTGCCACTCCTTGAAGTTATCCACTAATAGTCAGTGCTAGTGTATCTCTCCAGTGCTTACTTTATGTCTGCTCCATGGAGTTGTCTACCACCAGTGATTGCTGGTTTATCTCTCCAGTGCTAACTTCATGTCCGCTCCTTGGAACATTCACCATCTGTCAGTGCTAGTGTATTTCTTCAGTGCTTGCTTCATGTCCGCTCCCTGGAGCTGTCCACCACCAGTCAGTGCTAGTGTCTCTCTCCAGTGCTTGCTTCATGTCCGCTCCATGGAGCTGTCCAACACCAGTCACTGCTAGAGTATCTCTCCAGTGCTTACTTCCTTTCAACTCCTTGAAGCCATCCACCACCACCGGTCAGTGCCAGTGTATCTCTCCAGTGCTTGCTTTCTTTCCGCTCCTTGCAGCTGTCCACCACCACCGGTCAGTGCCAGTGTATCTCTCCAGTGCTTGCTTTCTTTCCGCTCCTTCAAGCTGTCCACCACCACCAATTAGTGCTAGTGTATCTCTCCAGTGCTTGCTTCATGTCCGTTCCTCAGAGCTGTCCACCACCAGCCACTGCTAGTGTATCTGTCTACTGCTTACTTCATGTCCGCTCCTCGGAGCTGTCCAACACCAGACAGTGCTAGTCTATCTGTCTACTGCATACTTCATTTCCGCTCCTTGGAGCGGTCCACCGCCAGTGCTAGTGTATCTCTCCAGTGCTTATTTCATGTCCGCTCTTTGGAGCTGTCCACCACCAGTCAGTTCTAGTGTATCTCTCCAGTGCCTACTTCATTTCGGCTCCTTGGAGCTGTCCACCAGCCGTCAGTTCCAGTGTATCTCACCAATGCTTACTTTATGGACGCTCCTTGGAGCTGTCCACCACCAGTCAGAGCTAGAGTGTCTCGGCAGTGCTTACTTCATGTCCGCTACAAGGAGCTGTCCACCACCAGTTAGTGCTAGTGTATCTCTCCAATGCTTCTTCATGTCCGCTCCTTGGAGCTGTCCACCAATCAGTGCTAGTGTATCTCTCCAGTGCTTATTTCATGTCTGCTCCTTGAAGTTGTATCCAATGCTAGATTCATATGGACTCCTTGCAGCTGTGCGCCACCAGCCAGAGCTAGTGTATCTCTTTATTGCTTACTTCATGTCCGCTCCTCGGAGCTGTCCAACACCAGACAGTGCTAGTCTATCTGTCTACTGCATACTTCATGCCCGCTCCTTGGAGCAGTCCACTGCCAGTGCTAGTGTATCTCTCCAATGCTTCTTCATGTCAGCTCCTTGGAGCTGTCCACCAGCCAGAGCTAGTGTATCTCTTTATTGCTTACTTCATGTTCGCCCCTCGGAGCTGTCCACCGCCAGTTAGTTCTAGTGTATCTATACAATGCTTAGTTAATGTCCGCTCATTAGAGCTGTCCACCAATCAGTGCTAGTGTATCTCTTCATTGCTTACTTCATGTCCGCCCCTAGGAGCTGTCCACCACCAGTCAGTGCTAGTGTATCTCTCCAGTGCTTACTTCATGTCCACTCCTTGGAGGTGTGCACCAATCAGTGCTAGTGTATCTCTCCAGTGCATGCTTCATGTCCACTCCTTGGAGCTGTCCATCAATCAGTGCTAGTGTATCTCTCCAGTGCTTACCTCATGTCTGCTCCTTGGAGCTGTACAACAATAAGTGCTAGTGTATCCCTTCAGTGATTATTTCATGTCTGCTCCTTGGAGCTGTCCACCACCAGTCAGTGCTAGTGTATCTATACAATGCTTAGTTAATGTCCGCTCATTAGAGCTGTCCATCAATCAGTGCGAGTGTATCTCTTCATTGTTTACTTCATGGCCGCCCCTTGGAGCTGTCCACCACCAGTCAGAGCTAGTGTGTCTCTCCAATGCATACTTCATGTCTGCTCCGAGGAGCTGTCTACCACCAGTCAGTGCTAGTGTATCTCTGCTAGCGTATCTCTTCAGTGCTAACTTAATGTCCGCTCCTTGGAGCTGTACAACAATCAGTGCTAGTGTATCCCTTCAGTGATTATTTCATGTCTGCTCCTTGGAGCTGTCCATCAATCAGTGCTAGTGTATCTCTCCAGTGATTACTTCATGTCTGCTCCTTGGATCTGTCCACCATCACCAGTCAGTACTAGCATATCTCTTCAGTGCTAACTTCAAGCCCGCTCCTTGGAGTTGTCCACTGCCAGTTAGTGCTAGTGTTTCTCTCCAGTGATTACTTTATGTCGGCTCCTCAGAGCTGTCTACCAAGCAGTGCTGCTGTATCTCTCCAGTATATACTTCATGTCCAGTCCTTGGAGCTCTCCAACAATCAGTTCTAGTGTATTTTTCCAGTGCTTACCTCATGTTCACTCCTTGGAGCTGTCCACCACCACCAGTCGGTGCTAGTGTAACTTTCCAGTGCTTGCTTCCTTTCCGCCCCTTGGAGCTGTCCACCACCACCAGTCAGTACAAGTGTACCTCTCCAGTGCTTACTTCATGCCCCCTCCTCAGAGCTGTCCACCACTAGTCAGTGCCAGTGTATCTCTCCAGTGCAAACTTCATGTCCGCTCTTCTGAGCTGTCTATCAAGCAGTGCTGCTGTATCTCTCCAGTATATACTTCATGTCCAGTCCTTGGAGCTCTCCAACAATCAGTTCTAGTGTATTTTTCCAGTGCTTACCTCATGTTCACTCCTTGGAGTTGTCCACCACCACCAGTCAGTGCTAGTGTATCTCTCTAGTGCTTACTTCATTTCCGCTCCTTGGAGGTGTGCACCAATCAGTGCTAGTGTATCCCTTCAGTGATTATTTCATGTCTGCTCCTTGGAGCTGTCCATCAATCAGTGCTAGTGTATCTCTCCAGTGATTACTTCATGTCTGCTCCTTGGATCTGTCCACCATCACCAGTCAGTACTAGCATATCTCTTCAGTGCTAACTTCAAGCCCGCTCCTTGGAGTTGTCCACTGCCAGTTAGTGCTAGTGTTTCTCTCCAGTGATTACTTTATGTCGGCTCCTCAGAGCTGTCTATCAAGCAGTGCTGCTGTATCTCTCCAGTATATACTTCATGTCCAGTCCTTGGAGCTCTCCAACAATCAGTTCTAGTGTATTTTTCCAGTGCTTACCTCATGTTCACTCCTTGGAGCTGTCCACCACCACCAGTCAGTGCTAGTGTATATCTCCAGTGCTTACTTCATTTCCGCTCCTTGGAGCTGTCCCCCAATCAGTGCTAGTGTATCTCTCCAGTGATTATTACTTCATGGACGCTCCTTGGATCTGTCCACCACAAGTCAGAACTAGTGTATCTCTGAAGTACGTACATCATGTCCACTCCTTGCAGCTGTCCACCAATCAGTGATAGTGTATCTCTCCGGAGCATATTTCATTGCCGCTCCTTGAAGTTGTCCACTGATAATCAGTGCTAGTGTATCTCTCCAGTGCTTACTTTATGTCCGCTCCATGGAGTTGTCTACCACCAGTGATTGCTGGTTTATCTCTCCAGTGCTAACTTCATGTCCACTCCTTGGAGCAGTTCACCACCTGTCAGTGCTAGTGTATTTTTTCAGTGCTTGCTTCATGTCCGCTCCCTGGAGCTGTCCACCACCAGTCAGTGCTAGCATATCTTCATGTCCCCTACTTGCATCTGTCCACAACCACCAGTCAGTGCTATTGAATCTCTCCAGTGCTTACTTCATGGACGCTCCTTGGAGCTGTCCACCACAAGTCAGAACTAGTGTATCTCTCAAGTACGTACATCATGTCCACTCCTTGCAGCTGTCCACCAATCAGTGATAGTGTATCTCTCCGGAGCATATTCATTGCCGCTCCTTGAAGTTGTCCACTAATAGTCAGTGCTAGTGTATCTCTCCAGTGCTTGCTTCATGTCCGCTCCATGGAGCTGTCTACCACCAGTGATTGCTGGTTTATCTCTCCAGTGCTAACTTCATGCCCGCTCCTTGGAGCTCTTCACCACCTGTCAGTGCTAGTGTATCTCTCCAGTGCTTGCTTCATGTCCGCTCCCTGGAGCTGTCCACCACCAGTGAGTGCTAGTGTCTCTCTCCAGTGCTAACTTCATGTCCGCTCCTTGGAACATTCACCACCAGTTAGTGCTAGTGTCTCTCTCCAGTGCTTGCTTCATGTCCGCTCCATGGAGCTGTCCACCACCAGTCACTGCTAGAGTATCTCTCCAGTGCTTACTTCCTTTCAGCTCCTTGAAGCCATCCACCACCACCAGTCAGTGCTAGTGTATCTCTCCAGTGCTTGCTTCATGTCCGTTCCTCAGAGCTGTCCACCACCAGCCACTGCTAGTGTATCTGTCTACTGCTTACTTCATGTCCGCTCCTCGGAGCTGTCCAACACCAGACAGTGCTAGTCTATCTGTCTACTGCATACTTCATCCCCGCTCCTTGGAGCAGTCCACTGCCAGTGCTAGTGTATCTCTCCAATGCTTCTTCATGTCAGCTCCTTGGAGCTGTCCACCAGCCAGAGCTAATGTATCTCTTCATTGCTTACTTCATCTTCGCCCCTCGGAGCTGTCCACCGCCAGTTAGTTCTAGTGTATCTCTCCCGTGCTTAATTCATGTCTACTGCTCGGAGCTGTCCACCACCAGTCAGTGCTAGTGTATCTATACAATGCTTAGTTAATGTCCGCTCATTAGAGCTGTCCACCAATCAGTGCTAGTGTATCTCTTCATTGTTTACTTCATGGCCGCCCCTTGGAGCTGTCCACCACCAGTCAGAGCTAGTGTGTCTCTCCAATGCATACTTCATGTCTGCTCCGAGGAGCTGTCTACCACCAGTCAGTGCTAGTGTATCTCTGCTAGCGTATCTCTTCAGTGCTAACTTAATGTCCGCTCCTTGGAGGTGTGCACCAGTCAGTGCTAGTGTTTCTCTCCAGTGATTACTTTATGTCCGCTCCTCAGAGCTGTCCACCACCAGTCAGTGCTAGTGTACCTCTCCAGTGCTTACTTCATGTCTCCTCCTCAGAGCTGTCCACCACCTGTCAGTGCTAGTGTACCTCTCCAGTGCTTACTTCATGTCTCCTCCTCAGAGCTGTCCACCACCTGTCAGTGCTAGTGTACCTCTCCAGTGCTTACTTCATGTCTCCTCCTCAGAGCTGTCCACCACCTGTCAGTGCTAGTGTACCTCTCCAGTGCTTACTTTATGTCCGCTCCTTGGAGCTGTCCACCAATCAGTGCTAGTGTATCTCTCCAGTGCTTTCTTCATGTCCGCTTCTAGGAGCTGTTCACCTATCAGAGCTACTTTATTTCTCCAGTGGTTACTTCTTAAGAAGGGCTTTGGGAAGGGCAGGCCTCATTAGTGGCACTGGCCTTGAACAAGTTTCAAGGACCCGGCTCAGCGATGTCTTCTGTATCCCTCTCAGAAAGGACTGGGATACAAAGAAATCAGGAGAAGAATACGAGGAAGGGACAGATGGCGCTCTCCTTGTGTAGCCGCAGGTCCCCATCTTCCACTCACCATTTCATACAAACAGATGTTTACAGTCAGATGAAGATAATACTAAAAACAGGTGTTCCAAAAGCAGTCGTGGTCAACAAATGTTCTGATGTTTACAGTCATTATTGCAACATTCCCGTCATTAAAAACAACTAATAGACATGCACAGGCCCCATCACTGAACACTGGACTTCATTTGACTGGAGAGGGCAGTAGGCATCACCGGTGCAGCTACTGCACACCCAAGTACTACATATGGTTCCACATGCACGGCCTTAACAGATGGGTTGGGGGGAGCCACCAACTAGAGACTGCAGGGCAGGGAGAAAGGCAGTCTTCATCATCTCAGGGACCTTCAAAGGTGACTTCAACACCATCTCCCAAATGAAGTCAATACACCCCTGTCCGTGTCTTTTTATTAGGTCTCGTTTAGAGTCAGTTTAAGCTGTCCAACCCATCTGCTGTTTCCAACAGATAACACTCATAAGAGCAGAGGGTCAGCCAATAACTGGATGACTTTGTTGTCTGTTTCAGTTGTCTGCTCTTGATTCAGTTGCTTTCTTCCCTATTCTTGTGTCCTACCCAGGAGCATTTCCGCCTCACAGTGTATTGATTGATTAGACGAGTTATGTATCCTTCCACTGAATACGTCAGGGGACTCTTGTTTCATTTGGTATTAAACACTCTATGGGAGAGCATGAGTTGCTTTGCTATCTCTCCTGCTTTTTCACCCCCGCATGCTCTCGTTTAAGTCCCCAGATGGTCCCTGCTCTGATCCCTGTGCCTTTCTCTATCCTGCTCCCCGTGCTACATCATTTTTATTTCTATTTATTTATTGAATTATTTTTAAGGGACCTCCAGCTGCAAAATTCTTTCAGGCCACTTAGTTCCTTTTTTTGTAGTTAGCGTTGACTTATTTTTCACTTTTTAAGTTTTTAATACACTGTTCCAACATTGCCATTCGCTATGTTAAATCTGTAAATAGAAAATGGCCACCATGCATCATGACGTATGTGCATTCATGCCTCATGAGGCACATGTAGGCACATATCGTAGTGCACGCATGGGCATGTATTACAACTCATGCATGTGTATCGTTGGCCGTCTTGGGATTGTTTTTTTTTAAATAAAGCCGGTGTAAGATCGCTAGCCATGCTTGGGCATGCTTCTTGATGCCAGAATATGCATACAATTAGCAAAAACCATTGGAAGACCAAAAAGATTGATCCTTTGGAGCCGCAACCTATTGGCTTTGCCAATCACATCAAATCAATATGCTCAATAGAACAATGCTTGTTGAACCGGTCTGTTCACGGTTTCTGGGCTTCACTCGCTACCATCAGTCCACATTAGGTGGCTTCCGGCTCTGTCTGAGCTGCAGTTGTGTGAATGCAGTAAAGTTACCTCCCTCTGCTCACTCCTAAAACAGCCAGCACGGGCATTTGGCATCCCAGGGTGAAGGATGGGCGCCTCTTCTGTATCATCCTATAAAGAATGGTGCTAGCTCACCGTGAGACCTGATACATGGCCACCACACAATTCTTGATTAGTCCCTTCATATGACACTTTGGAAGCTTTCCTTGCCAGCTTTCTCTTGCCTGTGTGCTGCCATCAAACAGCCTCAGACCGCTCTAGGTCCCTTGCCTAGTTTAACTAGTGCCTGGTGGGAGAGCTCAAGCCGCTGGACATGGTGTCCACATCATAACATTTCATCCTGCTGTGAGCTGTAAAAGAGGTGCCTGGCAGTGGGCAGGAAGGAGCAGGGAGATTTAGGACAGGATTATTGCCAAATACAGCTTCAGCAACATGTTCACCTTTCAAGATTCTAAGAGGAAATGTGGACGCCAGGGGCTATTGTAAATAAAGTGCCTCAGAGGTGCAGCAGATGCATGTACCCACTATCTGCACCTGAAGGGCACTTTGGTATTACAGAAAGGGCAGCAGACTCTTGTGCAGACCCTTCTGTAATACAGCCAGTGCACATATAGCACAGGAGCAATCCTAAAGGAACGTTATCTCATTGGCATAGAGCATGGCTCAATGCAAATGAGGGAGACACTTGTCTCTGTGCCCACACAGTGTTATAAATGTAAATATATATATACAGTGCTATAGAGGTCGTCAGGAGGTGTACTTACTATGTGCCACAAAGACGAGGCACACAATCAGCGCACCACTCCAAGAACACCCATCACGCGAGATCACTTGGGCACGGCGGGCATCCTTCTAAAAGTGGGTGCGGTCACTCACTGCACCCACCAGCAGCGGGATCTCTACCCCCTTTGTAATGCAGGCCACATTGCTACCTGTCAAGTGGCAGGCAGCTCGGCTACTACGAGCATCTGCTTCACTCTTTCACCAATGCTCTGCTACCAGAGCAGATGAGAGTTTGCAGCAGCCCCAAGTGCAGCACATTTTCTGTAATAGGGAGTCCTCACCAGGTCTGCGTCTGGCGCACCTATTTAAAGGTGGGCTGCAATGCAGATTAGGGCAGTGCGCCCTATATATAATACATCCCCTGAATGATGAATGACAACCACACTATGGTCTGTTCTAGGAATATGCCCTTGGTGTTTATTTCCTGCATTAGGTCTCATTCAAGCTGCACATTTGCTGTCAGATCAGGGGCGGAGACACAGGAGGACTATGATTTGCTCAAGAAAAAACAAGTTGGTAAAGTTGGAGACTCGAGATTATGGTGCAATACTGTTTATTCCAAAGGCTATTACTTTACCACCTTATTACATTTTGGTGAGTCGACCAAGAGAGTGGGCATTGTCTCTCACACTCCCCCAGTAAGATCTAGTCAAATTGTTTTTTGTTTTGTTTATCCCACAAACCTACTAACAACCAGCTCTAGATTCATTCCAAGTCCTCCCAATTTTGAACAAAAATGAACACAGAGGAATACCTTCAAATGGAAATGTCCAAGAGCACAAACCTTAGCAGCCAAAATGGAGGACAGGATTAAAAATCATGTCTCCTGGTTCCAAAGTTTTAAACTAGCCCACTAGACCACAACTGGTATGGCAAGTATTCTGACAGAAAAGCCAAGGGACAATCTTTCCAGGAATTGGCAGTGTCTTGTGGGTCCTGAGCATATTTATAATTTACTGTTTATTGTCAGTCTTTTTAGGTAAAATGTTGAAGCCAGGATCAGATGTTAATTTTAAAGGTGGTGTCTGCCCACTTCAGTGAATTGTCCACCTTGTTAAGAGTGCTGTCAAGGTGTGTTTTCATAGCACTCATTGCCTGTATTGTGCCAATTTCTAAGCCACCCTCTGAGATGCTCAGATAATGAAAGGCAGAAGCAGATTGTGAGACCTTTTCTTTAAGTCCCGGCTAGTAGGTGGTTTACTGGGCAGTATCTGCGGTGGATACAGGTGTTTACCATTGGTACTTCAGGCCCTAAAGCTGTTTGATTCCATTTGGATGATGGAATTATTTTGTAAACTTGTCTCTCCCAAGGTGCCAACAGTCGAGTCTTACTCCAGGAGGTGCTAAAGAGGATGGAGCTCAGATACAGTATGAAACAGTAATCAGATCAGACTCGACAAGCTCGATATGTGGCTAAGGAATAACCCTAGGCGAAGTTCGCGTAGTCGCGCTACGCGGAATTCCGCGAAGACACAGAAAAACTCTGCGAGCTACGCGAAGTTCCGCGAGAGCGCGGAGTTGCTTGTTCCACCCGTTCGCGATTCGTTTTTCCTGTTCGGGAATGCGTATTACGTGTTCGGGGACACTTTTTGCGTGCTCGGGGGGAAATATCGCGCAAACTTCTCCACGCAGTTGCCAATGGGCGCGGCCATCTTGTTTTTCACTTTTTGCTATGGTTCTGGGCCTGTTTTTCTATCCTCCCTATATCTTTTCAATCCTTTGTTTCTATAAACTTTTTTTTGATCTTTTTTATTTATTATCTATCCCTCTCTATTCCTGATTCTATATTTTGTGTTTTTTCCTACTCTTTGTGTGTTTTTCACTGCGTTTTTCACTCTTTTTCTATTACTTGCTTTTTTCATTTCTTTTACTAACTTTCTTACTTCCTACCTTTTCTTTTCCGCCCCCGCCTCCCCAGAAGTCCAGAACCATGGCAAAGGGCCAGGGGAAGAAGGCTAGGGGCAGGGCTCGGAGTCGGAGTCAGAGCCGCGACCGCCTTCCTTGCGGAAGGCGGCGCCCACATGGGGTGCAGGCACGGTCCTTATTTACTGAGGTGGAGGTGGCCGCACTGGTTTTTTTTATCCAGCGCCACCTTCCCTTAACCCTAGCAGCAGGCGGCAGGCCTGGGTCCAGGTACGGGCTCCGGGAGCGTCACCGGCGGTGGGCAAGGGTGCGCCGGGCAGTGTTTCGCTGCTCTGGGGTCCGGCGCACCCCTAACCAATTGACGCACCAGTGGTCCGATATCCTGGACCGGGAGCAGGACCTGCTGGACCTGCTAGGTGTTGAGGTACCGGGGCTTGGTGAGTAGCTATATTTATATTACTATTTTGGGCTCTTCTGTTCTGACTGTTATTTATTGCGATTGCGAATATTATTTTTTCTCAAATAGCTAACATGCTGCTGCTGCTTACATGCAGGTAAGGTAACCTATGTTTAAAAATGTTATATTATGTAATTGTAACTTCCAGACGGGTGCTCGGCGCTACTAACTAATCGTCGTACTTGTTTGCAACTTTGCGCTCACTTGGGCTGGTTATCTAAGAGAGGTTAGAGAATGTAAGTTAGGTAGGTATTTAATCCACATAGGAAAGACTCCAGTCCTTTCCTTTGTCCTGTCAGGCTGTCCTGTCTCCTGTCACTAAGATAGTGGTAGTAGTTAGTTAGTATTATTTGGTAATTTAGCCGCCTGCGTCGTGACTCGTGAGTGACGCGTCCTCAGGCTCTCACATGACTTCAGTCCTAGTAGAACTGTTTGTAGTTCTTGTAGTGAGCCAATAATAGCAACCAACCAATTTGGTGTATGCTGCAATTATGCAAAAACAAGAATTGATGGACAGAATGCAGAACAATGTCATACATTCACCCCAGTACAGAGATCTGGGCCTAAATCCATCGTTTTTTGCTCACCATGCCATTCCAGTTTGGACCCAGCCATATGCAAATCAGTCTTGACCCTGCGCCCAGTGGGAACAGTCCAGCCCGAACTGCCAGGCCAGGTCCTCCCTGGACTGGAAACAAGCATCCTATTTTTATTTATTTTATTTTAAAGGTTTTATATAGCGCTGGCTGGACCCAAGGGTATCAGAGCGCTTTACAAGGGTCGCATGAGTAGATATGGAAATAATAAAATACAATGAGGTCGCATTCAAATACAATTAAAACAATCGATGTAAACTAATTTAGAGAACAGAATTACAACAAATTGAGATAATCAGTAGCAAGTCAAGAGAAAAGAGGTATTCGAGGAGCCAGGGGGATAGAGAAAGCGGGGGGCAGGATGTAAGAGTGTAGAGAGGCTGTGAGGGGGGGGTCGGGAAATATCAGAAACATCAAGCAGGGCTTAAGAGAGGAATTAGAGAGAATAGAGGGCAAGAAAAGTGAGAGGTGGAAAGGGGCTGGAGAAAGAGTATTGTGAGGTCAGAAGGGGGGAATCCTAAAGCAGTAGGGGTCCGGGATGTGCCAAGGGAAGGGGTTAAGGGCCCCAGAATTTTTCAAGAAGGTGAAGTTTGAGGTCTTTTTTTAAGCTGAAGTAGGAGGGGTTGCAACAAAGTTCTTTAGGGAGAGCATTCCAGATGGTAGGCGCATTTCCAGAGAAGGAGCGTGATTGAGTAGATTTCTTGTTTAACAGAGGAGGGACGAGAACGAGTGAGTTTGAGCTCCTCAGTGTTCGAGAGCAGCCCGCTTTGAGCAGTTTGTCTGCGAGGTACAGAGGGGTGTGTTGATGCAGGGCTTTGTGTGTAATGCAGGCGGTCTTGTAGGTAGATCTGCCTTCAATAGGGAGCCTGTTGAGGGCTTTAAGGGTAGGGGAGATGTGGTCGAACCGTTTGAGGTCGGTAATGAGTCTAGCAGCAAGGTTAATTGATTGGGGCTAGGTGGACTTTAGGTGTTCCATAGAGAATGGCGTTACCATAGTCGATTTTAGACAGGACCAGTGATTGGACAGCTGATCTAAAGTCATCAGCCGGAATGAAGGGTTTTAATTTCTTGAGGTGAAAGAGAGTGAAGAGAGCACTTTTGGCCGAGTTTTTTATGTGGGAGTTGAGAGAGAGGTTCTGGTCGATGTTAATTCCTAGGGATTTGACTGAGTTGGATAAGGTGAGAGAGCAGTTGAGCGCTGTAAGGTCAGAAATACAGGCTTGGATAGGGAGCGGGCTGTTTTTGGGGGAGAAAAGAATGATTTCAGTTTTTTTAGGGTTGAGTTTGAGGTGGTTATAGTGGAACCAGGATTGGATCTTAGTCAAGGTGTCATTGAGGTGTAGAATGTCAGCGTGGGATTGAATCTTATGATAAAGTTGAGTGTCATCAGCGTAGAGGTGATACTTGATTCCCGCATGCTTAAGAATAAGGGTGAGGGGTTCCATAAAGAGGTTGAAAAGAGAGGGAGAGAGAATAGAGCCCTGTGGGACACCCAGTGAGACAGGCATAGGTTTAGAAAGGCAGTCATGAATTTTGATTTGCTGGGTTCTGTGTTGAAAGAAGGAGGAGAACCATTTAAGCACCGATCCGTTGAGGCCGAAACGATCTTTAAGAGTGTTGAGTAACATAGAGTGATTCACAGTATCAAAAGCTGAAGAGAGATCAAGGAGAATGAGAAGGGAGGACTCGCCCTTGTCTAGGGAGTGATGAATGTCGTCAATTATATTGAGCATGGACGTTTCTGTACTACATCCCTTTCTGAAACCTGATTGAAAAGAGTCCAACAGATTGAATGTGTCGATGTGTGAGTCTAGTTGGTGCAGGGCACATTTTTCAAGGGCTTTAGAGAGGAGAGGAAGGTTAGAGATTGGTCGAAGATTATTAAGGTCATTGGGGTCCGCGGCAGAATTTCTGAGGATGGGAGTGATTTGTCCGAGTTGTAGGGAGACCGGGACACAGCCCGTGGCAAAGGAGGAGTTGATGATAGAGGTCCAGAGCGGGGCAATGGTGTGTTTTAAATCTTGGACAAGGTTGGTAGGGAGCGGGTCTCTGGAGTGAGAGGAAGGTTTAAGTCTGGCAATGACGTTGAGGACTTCGAGCTCAGTAACTGGATTAAAGTGAAGCCAGGAAGCATTATTTTTATTTTCAAGTTTGGCAAGGTCGGATTCAGGCAGAGAGACGACTAGCGGCAGAGATGAGGGGTCATGTGGGAGTGTTAGGAGGGTCAGAGAACTGGAGGAAGAGTCTTGGGGGGTTTGGGGGTTATGAGGAAGGGGTGTAAGGGCGAAGGAGTGGTCAATTTTGGAGATTTTTTCAGAGAATAAGTTAGCAATTTCTTCAAATCTCTCAATAGTGGCCGACATCTTGGGGTTAAGAGGAAGGGGTGTAAGGGCGAAGGAGTGGTCAATTTTGGAGATTTTTTCAGAGAAGAAGTTAGCAATTTCTTCACATCTCTCAGTAGTGGCCGTCATCTTGGGGGGGGGGGCAGCGGAGGTTTGGTTTTTAATCAAGCTAAAAAGTTCCCTGGGTCTATTTTTGGCCCAGTCTAGTTGGGAGCCGAAGAAGGCAGCCTTGGTATTAAGGATATGTTTTTTGTAATTGAACCTGGCGGCTCTGAGTAGGGCGAGATTAGTGGGCGAAGGGTTTTGTCTCCAAGTGCGTTCCGTCGATCTAAGTGCGCGCCTCTCATTGTTGAGATCGGTATTAAACCAGGATTTGGAAGAGGTGTTTTTCTGAAGTTTAAGTTTGGCTGGAGCAATTTGGTCAAGGACCTCAGTGATGGATTTATTAAAGTGCTCGGTGAGGTCATTAGCATTTAGAGAAGGAGGCGGAAGTCGGAGTTGCGCTTTGACTTTATTCTCAAGTTCGCCCGGGGGTATAAGATGGAAGTTTCTAGTCCATTTCTTCAGTTTGAAGGTTTTGGGGGGAGGGGGTAGCATAGTGTTCGAGATCGTGAAAAGGATGAGGTGATGATCAGACCAGTCGATCTATAAGGATGTTAATCATGGGATCATCCTGTTTGTTCCAATGGAGGTTAAAATCCCTGAGGAAGAGGTTTTTGGAATTGGAAAGCGAGGATTGAGAGATAAGGTCGGCCAGTTCTTCTACAAAGGGAAGTGAGTCACTAGGGGGGTGGTAGATGTTGTGAAGGCAAATAGGTGGGGTACCATGTACTCGAAGTTCAGCACCGAGGTATTCAAAAGTCGAATGAGCAGAGCTCTGCACAAGTGAGAGTTGTAGTTCATTTTTATAGATTATGGCAAGACCACCTCCGATTTTGCCAGGTCTATCTTTCCTGAGGATGGAGTAGCCAGGGGGAGAGAGCAGGTCAAGAATGGAAGAAGAGTGGTCATTGAGCCAAGTTTCAGTTAAGAAGGCGATGTCAATGTTTTCATGAAGAATAGTTTCTGAAATTTCGATCGCATGACAAGCAGCAGAGCGGCAGTTCACCAGCATGCAGGTAAGGGGTTTAGGATTGGTTTTGGGAGGGGGGATAGTATGGATAGTGGTGTGTTGCGGAGGCAGCCTGGGCGAGGCAGGGGAGGAAGGCATTCTGTTGGTTCCAAGGATCACAGGGATAGTTGCGAGGTGGACCGGAGGGTCCGAAATCAGGGGGATAAGGGGGGAAGAGCAACTGGGGAAACAGAGATCAGGAGAGGGGAGATGGCTTGAGGCGGGGGATGTACTA
This sequence comes from Calotriton arnoldi, assembly GCA_963921515.1. Lineage (NCBI taxonomy): Eukaryota > Metazoa > Chordata > Amphibia > Caudata > Salamandridae > Calotriton > Calotriton arnoldi. The sequence goes on along the minus strand of CAWUFW010000109.1, from coordinate 4,413,804 downwards.
TCTAGATCCTTGCAGGTGGGGGAAGTTTTCCTATGTTGTTGGGATAAGGTGTTTAATTGGACAGAGCTCATGGAAATAGATTGGTTAGGGTGGCTGGAAATAGAATGGTTGGGGAGGTTAAGAGCCGAGAGGGAGTTGACGTCGTTCCTGAGTGATGTGAGTTCAAACGACAGGTTGGCGAGATGGAGCTCGATGTTAAAGAGTGTCTGTGTAATAAGAGAGATAGGGACGGGGGCTGGGAAGTCAGGGGGGAGAGGATCGAGTTCCGAGAGAGGCTGGGCGGGCAGTCTGGGGAGGGGGCGGGGCGGGGTGGGAGCCCAGGTGGAGGGTGGGGAGGGGTGACCTTGAAGATGGATGAAGGGAGAGGAGGGCGGAGAGAGAGGAGGATCCCTGAAGCTCGTAGAGAGTCCAGGGGAGGTGGGGGTGCGTGGGGAGAGTGAGGCTGAAAGACGTCTAGGTTGGGGGGGAGAGGGTTATTAGGAGCAGGAGAAATTGGAGTTGGTAGTTGGGTCGAAGGGATATCGAGATTAAGGAGTTGGGAGGAAGTGGAAGAAGAAATGGGCGAGTTAGAGTAAGGTGGTAACGAATCAGGAGGAGATGGGAGAGTTTGAGTGGCAGAAGGGGCTGTCGGATTGTTAGGAGCAGGAGAAATTGGTGTTGGTAGTTGGGCTGAAGGGAGTTCGAGATTAAGGCATTGGGAGGAAGGAGAAGAAGAAATGGGCGAGTTAGAGTAAGGTGAAGACGAATCAAGAGGAGATGGTAGAGACTGAGTGAAGGAGGGGGCAATAGTAGAATCGGCAGGGGGGACAGTGATTGACGTGAGAGGGAAGTTGTGTGTCAGGACTTCAGAGACAAGTATTGCGGAAGGGATGTCGACGAGAGGAGGGGTGGAAGTAAGAGAGCGATAGGGAGGGGGGTCCGCCGGAGATTGGGAGGCAGGAGGGTTGGAGGGAGATTTCGATAGAAGGTAGGATAAGGTGTTGTAGTGGTGTTCAAAGTAGGAGAGATGTTTTTCAGAGGCTTGAATGAGGATATTACCGGATTTGAAAATAGAGATGTCAATTTCACCTTGAAAAGCAGGGGAAGGGGTGGTAGACAGTTTCAGGCCATATGGGATTTTGCATGATTTCGAGATGGGGAGGTGGTTGAGGAAGATACTTTTCCATTTGGAGGGGCGTTTGGAATAAAAGATGTAGTTGGTTTTTATATTGGAGGTGAGACTAAGGTAGTTATCAACGAATAAGGTTTCCTGGTGCCGTATTAATAATTTGTGCTTAAAATTCTTCTTAGCATTTTTAGAGAGGTTAGGGGGTAACGGATGGTCCAAGAATTGGGGCCATGTCTAGTTATGGATGAGTCCGGAGAAACAAGGGGGTTACTGGGGGGAGTCATGTTGGTCCTTAAGAACGGTCAGGGGGGGAAAATAGAGGGGAGGGGAAAGAAAGAAAGGGGGGGCCTCGGGAGGGAGGGGGGTGGACCCAGGGGAGATAGGGGGGGGGAGAGCCAGGGATTCAAGTAAGCCTCCGGGAGGGCTGGGGAGCAAGACTGTTTAGTAAGCATGCAAGAAGAACCACGTGGCCAGTGAGGATGTGGGGGCGAAGGAACCAGTTAACCAGGACGAGGAACCAGGACGAGAGAAGTGGGAAGAGCTAAGGAGGCTAGCGACAGAGAGTTGAATTGGTTTGTCGAGTCGTAAGTAAAGATACAATTCAGAACCATAGAGGGTTAAAATGACATAACTTTGGGCTATCATAAACCTTCAAAATATGCTGTTAGTAATTATATCCTGCAGTTGCACCGGCTGCAATATAAGAGACAGTTTAGTGCTAAAAAGCAACTGGGTGAGGTAGATTAGTAGGAGAGCATGTAGAACATAGGAATAACAGTAAAAATAAAATAAATATAACAAGCCGCTACTCGGGATAACTTACAGATACAATTACAGAATGCAATCAGATATTAGAAAATACAAATGATGTCCTGCCTCAGTTAAAGCTAGATTACAGTAATTGCATCGAAGCATTAGCTAATCGTCAAGAGGTAGAATTGTGTGGGTGCAGTACATGACACAAGTTAGTGCAATAAGCATCGCGATGAGGTAGTTCAGAAAAAGTGCATATAGAACATAGGATAGCAATGACATAAGACATGTAGTTGCATAGGCTGAGTTTCAATTAACAAATTATAGAATACAGTCAGGTATTAGATTTGATAATAAAACTGCCCTGACACAGTTGGTGCTGGATTGAGGGAAATGATCAGAGAATTAGTGAATAAGTGTGAGGTAGGGCATATGGAGTGTAGGAAATTTAATAACCTGCAGCAATACTTGCAAAATTTCGATTGCAAGGGAGGTGTTCAGTTCTGCTCGATTGGCCAGAACTTTAGGAATGGTCCCAATCTAAGATGGCCGCCCTAAGAGAGTGGAGGAGAAAGACCTTTTTCTATTTCCTTCCCTGCAAAGGCCACAGATCCAGGGGTAGGGGGCGTCTTCTCTGGGCCTGAGGAAGGGGAAACAAAATGGAGGGCCAAACAACCAGAGCAAAGCAGAAAAAGAAACAAACAGAACAAAATGGGGTCAAGAGTTAGCCAGACCCAAAAGTCAGGGACCAGGAGAATCCTCGATCTGGGCATATGAGGCAGAAGCGGAGGGAAACGTTGATGTCCCAAGGATCTTGCGGATTCAATGTGTGTGTCCCCTTCGGACCCCGTCTGGGCCTCCCCCTCGCATAATGCCAAGTCTCCCGAACTCCATGTGTCGAAAGGCCACAAGACCCTGACCAGCCCGAGACAGAATCGCGCGAAGCCACCCAGGTTGAACAAGGCAGAAGCGGGGCGCCACGCCGCACTCCGCCGAGACCCGACCAAACAAGGAGTCGCACCAGCAGCGTGGAGTCGTCCGACTCACCCCCAACGGCAGCGCTTCAGCCCCCGTTCCCAGACCGAAATTCTCTAGACATCCAACGCATTCGGGTCGATATCCGTCTCCGTCTCTCTCCAGGCGGCAGCACTTCCGACCCTCTTTAGTAAGAGAGAACACCACTTGGAATCGACCGGGGCAGAGCGGCGGTGGCCCAGGAGCATGGAGCGACGGCCCGTGAGGCAGGGGGTTCTACCAGACGGCCCCACTTGGATGAGTCCAGGGTAGAGAGGTGCTGGCCCAGGAGCCTGGAGCGATGGCTCGTGAGGGAGGGGGTTCCACCAGTCGGCCGTAGCGCCGGAGGCTAGAAATTGCACCAGTTGCGTCCCATGAGGGCGGGGGACTCAGCGCAGGGGCTCAGCCAGCAATGACCCAGGGGGCAGCCGAGTCGCAGCTCAGCCTCTGCACCAGCCCGGTTCTAGCTCCGATTCCACCCGGGGCAACCGTGAGTCCAGCAGTTGAGTTGAAGGTGGGTACATCTTCAGGAAGCGGGATCGCAAACTGATTCTCGCCCGGCTGCTCACACCAGTCCGCCGGACGCTTCGGGGTCCAGTGTCCGCACCAAACCAGCCTCAGCTCCGATCCTCTCCTGCGTCAATTCCAGGTAAGGATAATTAACCAGCTGTTCAAAATTGCGTTGAGGTAATATTCATCAATCAATAGGTGAATAGGACCAGTTTCAGGCTTTCAGCCCTCATCAGCCAGGATAGCTTGATTCCAGTGGCATGGAGAGCACGGGACCCACGTCTGGGCATACCCGTCCCACTCGGGGTGACAAATGCAAAAACAACAATTGATGGACAGAATGCAGAACAATGTCATACATTCACCCCAGTACAGAGATCTGGGCCTAAATCCATCGTTTTTTTGCTCACCATGCCATTCCAGTTTGGACCCAGCCATATGCAAATCAGTCTTGACCCTGCGCCCAGTGGGAACAGTCCAGCCCGAACTGCCAGGCCAGGTCCTCCCTGGACTGGAAACAAGCATCCTAGGACCAGTTTCAGGCTTTCAGCCCTCATCAGCCAGGATAGCTTGATTCCAGTGGCATGGAGAGCACGGGCCCTACGTCTTGGCATACCCGTCCCACTCGGGGTGACAAATGCAAAAATAACAATTGATGGACAGAATGCAGAACAATGTCATACATTCACCCCATTACAGAGATCTGGGCCTAAATCCATTGTTTTTTTGCTCACCATGCCATTCCAGTTTGGACCCAGCCATATGCAAATCAGTCTTGACCCTGCGCCCAGTGGGAACAGTCCAGCTCGAACTGCCAGGCCAGGTCCTCCCTGGACTGGAAACAAGCATCCTAGGACCGGTTTCAGGCTTTCAGCCCTCATCAGCCAGGATAGCTTGATTCCAGTGGCATTAAGAAGAATAAATGCAGACTTAGTAATTGGCCCGTCAAGGTTGTTGGAGTTGATGGAGCAGGGTAAACAAAAAAATTTAACCTCCTAATATTTACGTTAAATAATTAACACACAAATTCGTCTTAGTAAATAACCAACCATGTATGTTACATGTAAAGGGTTAAAGGTAACACGCTATTTATGTGCAAACTAATTTACTTACAATTGTTAACGTGGATAACATAAGTCTAATATTTGCGTACTAATTGGAGTAATAAATGCATTATTTGTGCTTGGAAATAAACTGTGTAGTGGCAAAATAAAGTGTTGGTAAGTAAGGGATGGCTTTATATGTCGCTTTGGCTAGGTAATACCTAATTAGGGTACGTAGAATGACGGAAGGGAAACGAAAGGGTTTATATTCTTTATTCTTAACTATGTTTTGTTTATCTTTATAATAGTGCGCTTAGGCCTGTTGAACCGCGATATAAAATGGCCGCCATGAGCTAGAATACGCAGGCGTGAGAGGGTTATGAAAGAGAGAAAGGCTGTGAACAAGAGGGATCATGTGATCGTTCCAAAGTCTAGGATGGAAGCGTGGTCAAGGCTGCAATGACCTTATCATTTAAACGTGTGCCAAAGAGGAACAGTGAAAAGCGTGAGAAGTCGCAGTGAATAAATGAATAAACAAAGAACTGTTAAACCTAAAAGTATCAGAAAAGGATACAGTTTGAACTGCAAGAGCGGATGGGTAATGTCATGAACCCGTGAGAAACGACAGAAGTATGAACTTTCCACAAAGAACTGGTTGGAACAAGGATATTCATAATGAGATGTATACTGACCCGAATGGACCAATTAGAGAGAATCTCGCCATAAAGATGTAACATTTTCACTTAGTAAGCTAGTATTAGGGTATAAGAAGACCTACTCTTAGAGGGGAGGGGTTAGCTGCTTTTGGGGTTAGCTGTTTTTGGGTGAGCTGCTTTTGGGACGAGCTGCTGCTGATGGCTGACGAGCTGATGCTGCTGCTGCTATTTTATATTTTTGATTGAGCATGAGACGCTGCTATTGGAGAACCTTTTTACTCCTAATAGATTTTTCCATTTAAACTATTAGACTTTTATTCTTAAAATACTGAAGGGGAAAGGAACGAGAAGGCCTGTTTTCCAGGACAGATAGATAGATTTTTTGGGAGTTTTGCTGTGACGAACTTTATTTTTTCATCTAATAGGTATGCATTGCAATTTCAATTTATTCTTATAATAATGCTAAATGTAATAACCTGAATAATAAATCTGAAACTTATTCATGCGTCTAAAATTTATATAAAACTTTATTATCTTTAAAACACTGAGTCAGTGGTTCTTTAGCTCAATGATAAATGTAAATGTTTAAAGGTTTATTGTGATTGAGCTGGTCTTAATCACCATCAACTGATTCCTACTAGTTGGTCCATCGACCAATGAGCGGAATACCTTAAAAGCAATGAGAAGTATTATGTCGTTTTAAAAAGGTATCCCGTCTCCTTCCAGCGAATCGTTTTACTGTTTTTCTCCTAGGTAAGGACGGTTGAAATCCAGGGAATACATGAGAGAGTGAATGTATATGCAGTGTTATGGGCCCCACCGTCATATGGATATAGGTTGTGTTTAAGAGGGATATTTGTACCTGGATGTCCAAAGCATATAGGAGAAGAAATTCTATTGATAGCGCTGGATCAGATTTCTTGGTAGCAGAGTTATGGTTACTATAGATTAGTTTGGTGATTATTGATTATTTCATGTCTAACACTTTATGTTGAGTCGCGTTATGTTATATGTAAGTCGAAGTTTTAACGCTTCCGGGAAGTAGGAAGTGGAACATGTGTGGCAAGAGAAGTCACATGGAATAGTGCATTGTATGAGTTCATATTGGTGATAACACAGGTTGTGTTATGATAGGGACATTTTCCGTATAAAAGGTGTGTGAATGAAATAGCAACCGGTTTTCTTGTGAAACTCTGGCCTTAATTCTCAGGAGCAGTGTAGTCTCCACATGTGTTTTATCCACAGAGAAACGGGTTTACTCCTTGCTTGAAAGAAGGGTAAGGTAGAGGGAAGTGCTACACTTATCGAACGAAACTGTATTCTTGCAAGCTAGAATAAAACTGTCACTTTTGTTTAGCGAAATCAGACAATAGAAATGTGGTTTTAATGTTGTAACTAACGAAGAACTGTCGAAAAGAAAATTGCAGATACATTTTGTAAAGGAGGGGTCAGGAGCAGAACTGACGTAGACAAAAGCCGCGCTGGGATTAGACAGTGCGCTAGTCATACAGAAACAGGAGCAGAACTGACGTAGACAAAAAGCCGCGCTGGGATTGGACAGTACGCTGTTATACAGAAACCGCTCTGATTGGAGCGTTGGTGTGAGTCGCGCAAGGATTGGTCGGATAAACTAGTGACGAAGAAGCTTAGGATTGGAGCGTTGGTGTGAGTCGCGCTGGGATAGGTCCGAATAAACGCATAGAGAACGGTGTTGAATTGCGGACTTTTGAGAAGGAAGAGAGATTGTGAATCATGGCTTATTATGAGTATGGTAGAGAGAAAACGTCGTGGGTGTCGAAAGTTAAGAACTTTTTTAAGAAAGACAAAAAGGTAGTGACTAGAGAGGGACAAGTAATTCCTCCGCCGAAATCACCAGCTTCGCAATGATGTTGAAGTACGGATATCATACCTGCATATGGTTAGAAAATTGGACTAAATATACTAAGAATGATGGAGCATTGGCTTTTCCTGAGAATGGTTCATTTAGTATAGCAGTACTTCGGAATTTGAGGGAGAAGATGGCGATGCTTGAACCTAAACCTAGACCGACACAGTTTGAAGCTTTAAGTGAATGGGAAGATGAGATGTATGAACGAGAGAGATTCAGAGGATTAAAGAATCATGAGTTTGTGCCCGGAAGGTTATGGGGAGTGAATCATGAGGACAGAATAAAGCGTTGGAGATATGCTAATATGACAGGAGGTTTGTTTCCAGCTTTTACAGTTGAGGAAGAAGCAAAGAGAAAGTGTACAGAGAAAAAGAAACATGTGGTTACTGAAAAGTATGGGTATGATGGTAGTGAGACGGAAGATGAATTGCTGGAAGATATTTTAAACAGAAACCCACCTCCATACCAACAGAATTCTGCGGTGGTGACACCCAATGCACCGCCAATGGAAACTGGGAGGAATAAAAATCCCGAACGAGGATATGAGATAAATAGGTCACAAATTCAATTGAAAACTCCACAAAATGAGAAGATAGAAAGTGACAATACAACTGAATTAGCAAAAACCACAAGAGAATTAACTGAAAAGATAAGAGAATTAACGATGAATATGGAAGCTGTAACTGTACCAGTAACGATAGGTCCAGTAATACCAGTTTTTGAGAACCAGAAAATTGACGAACATTCGTTAGTCATTCCTATGAATTCACACTTGCAAAGAAGGAGAGAAGGGATGGAATTTGACAATGAAGGTGCAAGCAATTTGGTTAGTACCTATAGACCAAGCCCACCTACTAATTTGACGATAAATGAGAATGAGTTCAGGAGAATACCTATGGTAACTGAGTCTGCATCAGAGACACCAGAAAGAAGTAAAAATTGGATAGAATTAAATAGTACGCCTGTAGGTCCGACTCCAGATAAATTGAATGAATGGATGAAAACTCTAAAAACGAAAGAGACAGAATCAAAACCATTAGATGTAAATAGGTTAAAAATAGACATGGAAGAATTAATTTTAGGGACGATTGGCACAGAAAAACTGAAAAGTTATCAGGATGACGAGATTATGTTCTTGTGTAAGAGCATTACATGGAGAGCTAGAAATTTACATGACAAATTAGAAGAAGCAGTGAATGAACTAGGAGTAGAATTTGTAAAAGTGAGAACGTTGCAGAAACCATATAGAGTAGATTTTTGCGAGAAAGATATAGAGAATTTGAACACATCAGGACGATTGACCCAAATAAAAGAATTAATTGTTTTGCTGAGAAAATGGGGTGATGTGGATAGATGGAGAAGCAGATGGACTAAAAGAAATGAGAAAATAACAGATAAAGCGTCTTTGGCTTTTGCGGTGACAGACAAGGAATCAATTGTAAGGGAGTACCCGATGAGAGAAACTCCAGGAGGTAGTTATGTACATGTTCCATGGTCTAGACAGGATATACTGTCATTTACAAATGACTTCCCAAAATTGAGAGAGAAGCCAGTAGAATGGTACAGACAAGTGGAGAGATTTGTTAAAGATTCAAAGGTGTTGTGGATAGACTTGGATGGATTGTTTGATATAGTAGTACCAGCTGATTTGTGGACAGAATGTAAGATTACTATTGATTGGCCAACTGTAGAATATCCAAGGGATGCTAAAACAGGAGCGCCAGGACCAGAAGTGATGAGGAAATATGATCAAGTAATTACCTTTCTGAAGAATAAGATTCCACCCAAAGAAACGGATTGGGTAAAAATAGACAGAACCACACAGGAAAGTAAAGAATCAGTACACGCATACTACGAAAGGCTACTGTTAGTTTTTAAACAGTATAGTGGCTATGAGACACTAAATGAGAAGGATATGAGTCATTTTGTATATAGATTTGTTTATGGGTTGAAACCGGAGATAAGTGAAATGATTAAACAGCATATGATTTGTTGGCAGAATAGCACAGTTGATGAAGTTTTGAGATATGCTAAATATTGCAGTGATGACATTGAGAGTAGACAGCGTAAATTGAAAGAGAAAGCAATGTGGGCACAAGTGAAAGTTGCAGAGAAGCAAGAAGCTCAATTGAGTAATCCAGTTAATGAAGCAGGACAGACTAGATTTAGACCAAATATAGGTAAAGGAAAAGGACAAATGAGCATAGAAGAGGCAAAGAAAAAGTGGCCATGCCACAACTGCGGAAAGCTAGGGCATTGGAGAAACGAGTGTAAATTTCCTCCAAAACTTAATACGGAAAATCAATCATTAAATCCACAGGTGCAGAGTGAGGTAGTTACCCAACAAAGTCAGGTGCCTCAACCACCACTTCCCAAGAGTGTTAATCAACAGAAATACAGTGCAGAAACAGGATTCTACGGAGGAGAGCAGGTAACACAATTGCCGCGCGCAGCTGGCATATCTCAATATTGGTTACGACAGGATGGTGATGAGTCGGATGAAAGTTTATGATGGTGCCTAGGAGAGGAGGAAGAGTGCGTGCTTGGCGCAACTCTAGAGGTAGATCAAGCAGGTCCATTTGTGGATGGAGAAGTGAATGGTGCAAATGTAACATTCCTTGTGGACACTGGAGCTACCCGTTCTACTGTCAGGTCAGTGGAAATTCCAAACCTTCCTCTCTCAGGTGAACATATCCAAGTAGTGGGTGTAACGAATCAGCAAATTAAGGCGCCTCTTACTAAATTAGTGGAGGTAAAGATTGGTCCATTTAGTGAAATGCACCGATTTGTGGTGTGTGATTGCAGTCCTGTGAACCTATTAGGACGGGATCTACTTTGCAAAATGAACTGCACCATCTATTGTACTCCAGATGGAATTGCATTTCAGACCCCAGATGAAGATGTATTGTATAAAATGACAATGGTAAATTTAGAACCAGAAGTGAATGATTTGTTTCCTGTATTTGATGTAGAGAAAATCCCAAATGAACTGAAAGAAACAGTGAAACAGGAAGTGTGGGACTTTACGGGAGAAGATATAGGGTTAATGAAAGGAGTAGACCCTGTTAAAATCTCTGTAAAAGAGGGAACGAGTTACCCAAATACGCCACAGTATAAATTGACACCAGAAATAATTGAAGGAATAACACACGTAATAAATAAAATGATTGAACAAGGGATTCTGAAAGAAATAATGACCAGTCCATGTAATTCACCGATAATGGGACTGAAAAAGCCAAACGGAACATATAGAATCGTACAGGATTTGAGAAAGGTAAACAAAATTGTTGTGCCTTGAAGCCCAATAGAACCAAACCCTGCTGTGATTCTATACCAGATTCCACGTGAAGCAGAATGGTACACAGTTATTGATTTATGCCATGCATTTTTCTCTATTCCATTGCATCCAGATAGCCAGCCATTATTTGCGTTCAGGTTCGGAGAGCGTATTTTGGCATGGTGCCGAATTCCTCAGGGGTACACAGAAAGCCCCTCAATCTTTAATCAGATTCTAAAGAAATCCTCGGAAGATTTAAAAATGCCAGAAAAGTCAGTAATGGTTCAGTATATTGATGACCTACTGGTGGCATCAAAAACGAAGGAAGCATGTGTCAATGATACAATTGCTTTGCTGAATCATTTAGCAAAAAGAGGACATCAAGTGTCCCCATCAAAATTGCAGTTTTGTCAACAAGAAGTCCAATATCTAGGGCATAAGATTGAAAAAGGAGTGCGAAAGGTAACGACCAAGAGAATAAAAATAATTCAAGGAATGAGAGCTCCAATGACACAAAGAGAGGTAAGAATGTAAGGATGTAGGATATTGTCGACAATGGATAAGTGGATTTTCATTAATTGCAAAACCATTACAGAAACTGACAAAGAAGGATGTTAAAGATCCTTTTGAAATGAATGATGAGGAAATGAAAGCATTCAGAGAACTGAAAAAGAAATTGTGTGAAGCTCCGGCATTGGGAATGCCTGACTATGAAAAAGACTTTGAGTTGTATTGCAGTGAAAGAGATGGGTGTGCGATTTCAGTCCTGGTGCAGAGACACGGAAACATGAAAAGACCAATTGCATATTTTTCAGCTGTTTTAGATCCAGTAGCGAAAGCGTTGCCTGGATGTTTGAAAGCAGTTGCTGCTACATGTGTAAGTCTGGAACAGAGTGAAGGCATAGTGATGGGATATCCACTGAGAGTATATGTCCCACATTCTGTGGAAATTCTCTTGACAAGAACCAAAACCCAATACATGACACATAGTCGGCTGACTAGGTATGAAAAAGTAATTTTGAGTGCGAATAATGTGACCATTGACAGATGCATGAATGTGAATCCTTCGACATCATTGCCAGATGAAGAGAGTGTGATTGAAATGGATGAAGTTAATCATGATTGTCTGAATGTACTTAAATATTGTACAAAACCGAGACCCGACATAGGGGATGAGCCTTTAAAGGAATCAGATTATATTCTGTTCGTGGATGGCTCATGTTTGAGAACGGATGATGGAGTTCTAAGTGCAGCATATGCAGTTTGCACAGTAGCTGCTGTAATGGAAGCATCTTGTTTGAAAGGGATACGTTCTGCCCAAGTAGCGGAATTGATTGCTCTAATTCAAGCATGCAAGTTGGGAAAGAATGTACGAATCACAGTTGTCACGGATAGCCAATATGGCTTTGGAGTGGTCCACGACTTTGGACAGATCTGGTCACAGAGAGGTTTCTTGACGTCTGCAGGAACGCCGATTAGAAATGGAGATTTTGTGAAAAGGTTGCTTAAGGCGATACAGCTGCCTAAACAGATTGCAGTGGTAAACTGCAATGCACATAAAAATGGGGAAGACTACATAACTGTTGGCAATAAGTTTGCTGATGAAATTGCACAGTACTGTGCAAAGAATGTGGTCTCATTAAATAGAAACCGAGAACGAGAGCATATTTCAATCAATCAATCAATCACAGAATTTGTAGAGCGCACTACTTACCCGCGAGGGTCTCAAGGCGCTGGGGAGAAAAAAAGGGGGGGGTGCTGCTACTGGTCGAACAGCCAGGTCTTGAGTAGCCTCCTGAAGATCAGCAGGTCTTGGGTCTGCCGTAGGCTTAGTGAAAGGGTGTTCCAGGTCGTGGCGGCAAGGTGTGAGAAGGATCTGCCGCCGGTGGTTGTTCTTCGAATGCGAGGGACAGTGGCGAGGGAGAGGTCGGCGGAGCGGAGCTGGCGGTTGGGGACGTAGAAGAAGAGTCGTCTGTTGAGGTAGGCTGGGCCAGTCTTGTGGAGTGCCTTGTGTGCGTGGATGAGGAGTTTGAAGGAGATTCTCCTGTCGACGGGGAGCCAGTGCAGGAGATGTGGCTGTGGCGTGGTACATCGAGGATCAGGCGTGCGGAGGCGTTTTGTATGCTTTGCAGTTGCTTGATGAGCTTGGCCGGGGCTCCCGCGTAGAGGGCGTTCCCATAGTCGAGTCTGCTACTGACGAGGGCCTGGGTGACTGTTCTTCTTGTATCTGTCGGGATCCACCTGTAGATCTTGCGAAGCATGCGGAGGGTTGAGGAGGAGACTGCGTTGACTTGCTTGGCCATGGAGAGCGTTGAGTCGAGGATGACTCCCAGGTTGCGTGCGTGGTCGGTGGGTGTCGGGGCTGCTCCCAGCGTCGTTGGCCACCAGGAGTCGTCCCAGGCTGAGGGGTTGGAGCCGAGGATGAGGACCTCTGTCTTGTCCGTGTTCAGCTTTAGTCGTCTGATCTTCATCCAATCGGCGACGGCCTTCATTCCTTCATGGAGATTGGATTTGGCGGTGAGGGGTCCTTGGTGAGGAGAGGATCAGTTGAGTGTCGTCGGCGTAGGAGATAATGTTGAGGTCGTGCTGTCTGGCGATGCTTGCGAGCGGGGCCATGTAGATGTTGAACAGTGTTGGGCTGAGGGAAGATCCCTGGGGTACGCCGCAGATGATCTCGGAGGCTTCGGATCGGAAAGGTGGGAGGCGGACTCTCTGGGTTCTGCCGTCGAGGAAGGAGGTGGTCCATTCCAGGGCCTTGTCTCGGATCTCTGCGTCGTGGAGGCGTGCGTGTAGAGTGCGGTGGCAGACAGTGTCGAAGGCGGCGGAGAGGTCCAGCAGGATGAGGGCTGCGGTCTCACCGTTGTCCAGCAGGGTCCTGATGTCGTCGGTGGCGGCGATGAGGGCAGTCTCAGTGCTGTGGTTGCTGCGGAACCCTGATTGGGATGGGTCCAGGATGCTGTTTTCTTCGAGGTATCGGTTTAGCTGTTTGTTGACGATCTTCTCGATGACCTTGGCTGGGAACGGAAGCAGGGAGATGGGCCGGAAGTTCTTGAGGTCTCTCGGGTCCGCCTTGGGTATTTCATGTCCTTTGCTTTTTACTAACCCTGTTGAGACATGGGATGAGGTGAGACAGTTACAGGAAGCAGCAGATGATGAGGAAAAAGATACCTGGATAAAAGCAGGATGTAGAAAACATGAGGAAAATAATGTTTGGGTTTCCAGGGATGAAAGACCAGTTATGCCTGATAGCATGATTTCTGACATGGCACGGATGTACCATGGACAAGCTCATATTGGGAGAGACGCAATGATCAGACTTTTTAGACAAACATGGTATAATCCAAAATTCAGAGCCATAGCTGAGAGTCTCTGTCAAAGATGTCTTATTTGTCAACAGCTAAATCCAGGAAGGAAGACAGTAGTGAGTCTAGGAACAATAGGATGAGAGGGAGGTCCTTTCACAAGAATGCAAATGGATTTTATAGAAATGCCTCCGAGCAATAGACTAAGGTATGTCCTTGTAGTCGTCTGTTTGTTTTCCCGTTGGGTGGAAGCATACCCGACCAGAAGGAATGATGGAATAACGGTAGCAAAACTTATGCTGCGAGAATTCATTCCAAGGTATGGTTTTCCAGTAACGATTGAAACAGATAGAGGAACACATTTTCAAAACGAATTGATTATTAAACAGAAACTGCACTGTGCATACAGACCAGAGGCTTCTGGAATAGTAGAGCAGGTGAATGGAACAATTAAGAACAGACTAGGTAAAATGTGTCAAGCCACAGGACTCAAATGGCCAGATGCCTTGCCATTAGTCTTAATGACAATCAGAAGTATACCGGAAAGAAAGACAGGACTCAGTCCCCACGAGATAATTATGGGACGAGCAATGAGACAAGCACATGTACCTGTCAACAAACTACTGACTATAACTGATGATCTGGTGCTGGATTATTGCAAAGGATTGGCTGATGTGGTACGTTCTGTGTTTCATCAGGTTGGACCGGATGCGACCACTCTTGAAAGAAAACCGGCCCACGATTTGAACCCAGGAGATTGGGTCCGCATAAAAGTCCACAGAAGAAGAAACTGTTTGGTTCCTCGCTGGGACCAACCACGACAGGTGATCCTGGTGACAACAACTGCAGTCAAATGTGCAGGAGTGAAACACTGGGTACATGCCAGTCACACCATCAGAGTTCCAGAACCTGAAGATCGACATGTGAGTCGACATCTGGAAGTATTGGATACCAGTTCAGCATCTGACGCAGAAGAAGAGACGAACAGGGCTCCAGAACCTGAAGATCGACCTGTAAGTCGACATCTGGAAGACCCAACTACAAGTGCAACGACAGGAGAGGTGGAAGAAATAGCTGAAGTTCCAGAATCTGAAGATCGACATGTGAGTCGACATCTGGAAATATCAGACCCCATTTCCGCATCTGATACAGAGCATTCGGCTTGTGAGGAAAATCTGAAAGGAAATTGGAAATTTGATAGCATAAAAGAAAAAACTGAGCAAAAAGACAGTGACAGTGAGCAACCAAGTACAAGTTGTGGTGAAAATCCTTCAGAGATAATATTAATAGACGAAGAAGGGAGAGTTTCAAACAGAAAGATAGAAAAATCGGAAGATCCCCGTGGAGCAATAGGGACAGATCGGCGAACAAAAGAACAGGGAAATTTAGAAGCAGATAGAGAGATTGACACAAATTCGGAAGAACCTCGAGGAGGAACAGAAGTAGGTGATCAAAGGAAAACAAGAAAGAAACCACAAATGAAAGAAATGAAATTATAAAATTCAAGATAAGAGACAATAAAGAGAGAACTGAAACAGAGTCAGAAGAAAGTGGAGAAGAAAGAAGCCAGAAACTAGAGTCAAGAAAGAGAACTTGGAGAACAGAAAGAGAGGAAAAAGAAAGTGAACCAAAAAGGCCAAGAAAAGGAGACAATTGGCCCAACGACGTTAGAAAATTGAGATACAAGATCATAAGGCTAGATGGAAAAAGTGCAGAACAAGTAAATGAAATAACAAGTCAAAAAGAACAAGAAAAACAAGGTGGAAAACACTTGCAGAAAACAAAAAGAGTAAAGAAAGTAAATCTGAAGTATAAATCGCCTGAATGGCTATACATTGCCTTGACTGATATCAAAGAAGAAGAGATCACTCACGAAAACCCAGAACAAAGCTGCAATTTATTGGGTGAAGGTGAAGTGCAACAAACTTGAAGAAAGTTGAACGAACTTTTACCGGAGTTAACGAAACATTGGATTTGACAAAGAAAGAGTTCTGAAAAGAATTAAGAGAAAGTACCAAACAAAGACAAAGATAGAGTGCAGAGTGGCTAAGAGGTCATTTCTGAGGTGTGGTGACACATTTTTCCTGTACATAATAAAATAGGTTATAGAACAAAATGGAAGATATTAAAAAAGAAAGTGTAGATGGAGTTTTTAAGCAGGTGGTGTAAGATGTGCTTCTTTTGTACAGGTTTATTAATGACAGTATGGGTGATTTTAGCAATCACCATTCCAATTAGTTTAGCTGTAGAAGAAACGTCTAATAACACAGAGAAAGAAAAAGGAGCTAACATTCAAGAAACAGCTGTATTAAAAAGTAGTGTAGAATTACATAAAGATGAATCAATAACAGATTTTTCAAAAAATGTTTTTACTAAATTATTATATGAGTATGTAGAAACAATAGATGTAAGATATTGTTATGTTTGTATGCAATTGCCTGCGTCTGTTGCAGAAGGTGTGACCTATCATCACCTTCCTTTGACGTATGGAATAACATGTAGTGTTTTAGCAAGTCTATTTTACAAGACAGGAAAATTAGAATATTCTTACACTAATATAGATAAGATTTTTGCAAAGATTCCTGTAGTTTCAGAACTAAACAAAGTAAAAGAGGCAAAAACATTTGGTGAATTTTTTATAGAAGATAAGATTCTAACATTAGATGATATAGTTAAAAACAACCTTACCTGTGAGTTAAAGAAGGAAGAAAAGGTATTTTTAGAAATGGTTGAGGATAGAAGAGCGAAATTTCAAAGAAAAGTGATAGAAGAGACAAAAACACCTCTTTGGGCGTTTGAGGAAGAAAATCATGACAAGAAAAAGACGAATGCAGCTATGACTCTGGATTGGCCCCAACAGGGAAGGTTGTGCATTAGAAGAAATAGAACAAGATATGACAATTATTTCGTGGGTTCCAGTGATTGCCATGACAACTATAAAATTTTAGGCGGATGGGGATTCAAAGGGGAAAAGATCCAATATTTCCTGGGATCTATTATATTTGCGGTAACAGAGCTTATTACAGGTTGCCGGACCATTGGTATGGATCATGTTACTTAGGCCTGGTCTTTCCAAAGATTTTTCATGTGGATAGAGCAGAAAAGGGAACACACGAGATAATAAAGACATTTACACGTAGAAAAAGGGAAAGTTTTTCAGAAATAGTAGGTGATATTTTTGGAGCATTGATACCAGCAGTGGGAATATCTTTGAATGCATTTAAAATTCGGAAATTATCCACAGTAGTAGATCGTTTATCTACAGATACTGCTGGAGGGTTCTTGATGGTGAATACCGAAATGGTTGCCATGAGAGCTATGGTGATGCAAAATCGACTTGCCCTTGACATTCTTTTGGCAAAAGAGGGTGGAGTCTGTGGAATGCTGAAAGTCCAACATTGTTGCACTTACATTCCAGATAAAAGTGAAAATATACAAAAGTATATAAAGAATATTACAAATTTGCACAAGGAACTTGTTCCACTGGAGGTTGAAAATGTGTTTGGGAAACTTGGTAAAAGTTCTTCTTCAATAATAAATTGGTTTACTAGAATGAGTGGATTAATAATAGGGAAAGTCATAATAGTAGCAACCATGATAATCATAATAGTTTTAGTATTGAAGCTAATAATTACATGTATAAAGAGAAGAAAAAGACAGAATAAAATAGAAAAAGAAAACAAGATAAATAAAGAGAGAGAGAGAGAAATGGGTGAAATAGAGCTAGAAGAAATAAAAGAGAACATGTATAAGAAAACAAAGAGACAAGTTGAAAGGGATACAGTTGTGTAAACTAACAAAACAAATGGACAAAGAAATATGTTGTCGGATAGAAATTGTGTAACATGGGTTTTGTGGTGATATTAAAAATCACCAAAGGGGGGAGTTGATGGAGCAGGGTAAACGAAAAATGTTAACCTCCTAATATTTACGTTAAATAATTAACACACAAATTCGTCTTAGTAAATAACCAACCATGTATGTTACATGTAAAGGGTTAAAGGTAACACGCTATTTATGTGCAAACTAATTTACTTACAATTGTTAACGTGGATAACATAAGTCTAATATTTGCGTACTAATTGGAGTAATAAATGCATGATTTGTGCTTGGAAATAAACTGTGTAGTGGCAAAATAAAGCGTTGGTAAGTAAGGGATGGCTTTATATGTCGCTTTGGCTAGGTAATACCTAATTCAATCAATCAATCAATCACAGAATTTGTAGAGCGCACTACTTACACGCGAGGGTCTCAGGGCGCTGGGGAGAGGGAAGGGGGGGGGTGCTGCTACTGGTCGAACAGCCAGGTCTTGAGTAGCCTCCTGAAGGTCAGCAGGTCTTGGGTCTGTCGTAGGCTTAGTGGAAGGGTGTTCCAGGTCTTGGCGGCGAGGTGTGGAAGGATCTGCCGCTGGTGGTTGTTCTTCGAATGCGAGGGACGGTGGCGAGGGAGAGGTCGGCGGAGCTGGCGGTTGGGGACGTAGAAGAGTCGTCTGTTGAGGTAGGCTGGGCCAGTCTTGTGGAGTGCCTTGTGTGCGTGGATGAGGAGTTTGAAGGTGATCCTCCTGTCGACGGGGAGCCAGTGCAGGTTCCTCAGGTGGGGGGTGATGTGGCTGTGGCGTGGTACGTCGAGGATCAGGCGTGCGGAGGCGTTTTGTATGCGTTGCAGTCGCTTGATGAGCTTGGCCGGGGCTCCCGCGTAGAGGTCGTTCCCATAGTCAAGTCTGCTACTGACGAGGGCCTGGGTACGTAGAATTGGGTACGTAGAATGACGGGAGGGATACGAAAGGGTTTATATTCTTTATTCTTAACTATGTTTTGTTTATCTTTATAATAGTGCGCTTAGGCCTGTTGAGCCGCGATAGAAAATGGCCGCCATGAGCTAGAATACGCAGGCGCGAGAGGGTTATGAAAGAGAGAAAGGCCGTGAACAAGAGGGATCATGTGATCGTTCCAAAGTCTAGGTTGGAAGCGTGGTCAAGGCTGCAATGACCTTATCGTTTAAACGTGTGCCAAAGAGGAACAGTGAAAAGCGTGAGAAGTCGCAGTGAATAAATGAATAAACAAAGAACTGTTAAACCTAAAAGTATCAGAAAAGGATACAGTTTGAACTGCAAGAGCGGATGGGTAATGTCATGAACCCGTGAGAAATGACAGAAGTATGAACTTTCCACAAAGAACTGGTTGGAACAAGGATATTCATAATGAGATGTATACTGACCCAAATGAATCAATTAAAGAGAATCTCGCCATAAAGATGTAACATTTTCACTTAGTAAGCTAGTATTAGGGTATAAGAAGACCTACTCTTAGAGGGGATGTGTTAGCTGCTTTTGGGGTTAGCTGTTTTTGGGTGAGCTGCTTTTGGGACGAGCTGCTGCTGATGGCTGACGAGCTGATGCTGCTGCTGTTATTTTATATTTTTGATTGAGCATGAGACGCTGCTATTGGAGAACCTTTTTACTCCTAATAGATTTTTCCATTTAAACTATTAGACTTTTATTCTTAAAATACTGAAGGGGAAAGGAACGAGAAGGCCTGTTTTCCAGGACAGATAGATAGATCTTTTGGGAGTTTTGCTGTGACGAACTTTATTTTTTCATCTAATAGGTATGCATTGCAATTTCAATTTATTCTTATAATAATGCTAAATGTAATAACCTGAATAATAAATCTGAAACTTATTCATGCTTCTAAAATTTATATAAAACTTTATTATCTTTAAAACACCGAGTCAGTGGTTCTTTAGCTCAATGATAAATGTAAATGTTTAAAGGTTTATTGTGATTGAGCTGGTCTTAATCACCATCAACTGATTCCTACTAGTTAGTCCATCGACCAATGAGCGGAATACCTTAAAAGCAATGAGAAGTATTATGTCGTTTTAAAAAGGTATCCCGTCTCCTTCCAGCGAATCGTTTTACTGTTTTTCTCCTAGGTAAGGACGGTTGAAATCCAGGGAATACATGAGAGAGTGAATGTATATGCGGTGTTATGGGCCCCACCGTCATATGGATATAGGTTGTGTTTAAGAGGGATATTTGTACCTGGATGTCCAAAGCATATAGGAGAAGAAATTCTATTGATAGCGCTGGATCAGAGTTGAGACTGAGACTGTCTGAGAGATGATTGGGAATGAGATCTGAACTAAGAAGCAGATATAATTTTTTTGCAGTTCATTCCAAAGTCAGGAGGAATAGGCGGGCTACGTATGTTAGGATTCAGGAATTGGAATTGAACTGTGGAATAATAATGAACGGATGGTACTTGACTGCGATACATACATACTAGTCGACTACTACTAGTCCAATAAGTCGATCTGATTGATTTAGCATAGGTCAATGTTATTGCAATTGACGTTTCCTGTCAAAAATATTTTTACAGCAATTATATTTATATATTTAACACAAATCATTTTTTGTCTCTTTACATGATCAGCATCCAGGGTGCAGGGCAAGAAGAAGACTGGGGCAGCTGGCAGTGCGGCGGGTGCGGGAGCTGGAGGGGCCTCCCAGGAACAGCAGGAAGCGGCCTCAGGCGCAGCTGCAGATGGCTCTGCTGGTGGCCCCAGTAAGTCCTCCTGGTGTTGTATATATATTAATATTTCCCTAACTTTAACCACTCTATTATTTCCATTTCCTAATTTTAATTTTTCCAAAATCCTCTTCAATCTATCTGTTTCTAAATTCTTGTTTTTGCTCCACCATTACCAAATACTAAATACTACTACTAACATTGTTTCTTCTAGTGTCTGTTTTTATTTTTACATCAAATCAAACTGCATCTGACTAACCTCTGCTCTTACTCTGTATTAGACAGTCTGTCTGTAGCTTGCTTTCTTCTGGGTTTCACTGAGCTTTCTCTCTCCCCTTATGTGGATTGCCTAGTAGTGGTACTGTAAGACTCAGAGAACCCATTGGTCTTAGCCTAGGCTACTGCTAGTACTAGTAAGGACTCCTTACTACTACTAGTAGCATTAATGTACTGTGCAGACTACAGATTGCATGCCCAAGACAAGTAAGGTATATCCGCAGGTTTGTGAATTGTGAGCGGTGGTAAGTCATATTCCTTACTTATTGAGAATGATGAATACACTTGCTGAAAGGGTGTACACTGTACACTCAGTGCTATTAGTACACTGTACTTCTGCTGAGGCTAAGTTGTTGCTTGTGAACACTGAACAGTTGAAGAGAAGACACCCTGGCCTTTACTTAAACATTAGCATTAGCGGCGGGTGTTGAGTGACTAATGGCATATTCTATTTTCAACTCAGCAAAGACAGTTTTATAATGAAGACAAATAGTCATACGACATGTATGACTGGCAGAGAAGGTTGCGTGGGTGAAGGAAGGGGCCCCGGGATGCATAGGTGGCATTTGAAGATGATTGGAATAGGATGCATGGGTAGTAGAAGGATGGGTGAAAAGGTGAAAGCAGAAAGGAATCGGAAGCCTGTCTGGGTGAGTGAAACTGTATGGGTGAAAGGAATCCTACGGGGGGTTTGAGGTGTCAAACTCTAAGGCAAGCAAGGACGCATGGCATGGGAGGTGGTTGGTTATGTATCTAAATGTATATTGTTGTCAGTGAAAGCCGGATTATGATAGCCATGTTTGGATGGATGGATGCCTGGTGGATGGTATCATATAGTAGGTGAAAACAGAGTCAGACTGGATGAAGAGAATGTAAAAGAAAATTCAACCGTGCCAGAGTACCAAAGCCAAGGGTGAAGAATATTACGAATCAAATAATATAATAATGCTAGAAGAGCAATGCACTGAATATAAATGAAAAAACAAGCCCTGGGAAGAACAAGGACTGTTTTTTGCAAGGTTTTTGATTCAAAGGTTTGAGGTTGTACTTGTATTTCAGAATGGAATATTCCCTTGACTCACAGTAGTTTGGAAGCACAACATATATATTGTGCATGACAAAATATTTACCCTACCCATAATCGCCTCCCTCCGACTCCGAGTCCCACTTCAGCTCCAGTCCCCTCCCTGTGTCAGCCATGGGTGGCCTATTGGCTGCATGGTAACTAGTACTTACAAATCACTTAGTATGTCATCAACATCATCATCACATGAGTGACATCATGATGTCGTGCCGCTGTTTCTCATCATCCATAAGCATGTGATCATTAACCATCATCATGTGCCTTATTGCAGTAGTGCAGTCAGGGTGAAAGTGAAATTGTCTGAGCATTTGCCATTGATTTAACAGAATATGGCCGTAATGGAAATATATAATTGTGTAGTACAGCTGCCCCACATGCAGACAGTAGTAAAGTACATGAGTCTGCGAGACTGCGACACGAGTATGTCTGTCTAGGGCACAAGCTGACTGAGCTGGCATGCCTACAAGATAAATTGTGCTAAACAAGAGAGAGAAAAAGAAAACTTCTACCCTACTCCATACTTAGTGCCTGAAAGTATAATCATCATCATCACATCCAAATCTTAGGGGCAGAGGAAGGGAAGTGAGGAGGAGAGGATACGACAGCTACTAGTGCTACTGCTACTACTGTGCCACTATAATTTTTATGTGCGGACTGTAATTTAATTTTGTGTTACTGTTTTTCTAAGAGTATTGGTTACAACAATTCTCTTTTTTTTCCTTTCTTGATATAGCTACTCCTGCCAAAAGTAAAATCAGTAGGCAGGAGTTGGCGGCCCGGGCCCGGTAAAGGAAGCTGGAGGCCATCCGGGATGAATATCACCGGCTGGTTGTCCTGGCGGAGGAGGAGGCGGCAGCTGCATCTTCCTCCAATGCCCCGGGGCCCAGCCAGACCCCACCCGTGCCTCCGGTGGTACGGCGCCGTGTTCTGGCAGCCGCCCGCCACCCATCACCAACAACATCTACTGCTGCCCACCCCTGTTGTTCCTGCAGGAACTTTCGGCGCCGCGTGCTCCTCAGGGTGACGTGCCTGGAGGCCGAGATGGAGAAAAGTATCCGGCACCCCCGCCGCTAGACGTCAGACTCGGGCTGCACATCATCACCGACCTCAGTCTTCTTTGACTCTAGTCTTGCCCCTTTTTTAATCTTTTTTTGGTGGGTGGGATGTTGGGACTAGTTGGGGAACCTTGGGGTTTACTTTATCTTTAACAGCTAACTCTTGGACATGGACATTTATTTAATTTATTGGATATTGGTTGGGGTTAGGGAGCGGGGTGGGTCAGGTGTGGGTTTTTCTTCTATATTTGTTAGGGTAATAAATAATTTATAGTTTTCCAATACATATGATGCAAATCTTTTCTGGGGGGGTTACTCTTTTACGTCACCTTGTTTGTTTTTGTTTCCTCCTTTTGCTGCAGGGCCGCAGCCATTTTTTGAAATCTGCCAATAGTGTAACACACCGACAGATAGATGCAGTACCCTCACTTGTCATACTACTGTTTGTCTCTCCTCCTAGTCTATGCATTCTGCAACTACGTACTAAACCCCTTTGTAGTATGTACTCGGAAGGATGTGGGTGTGTGAATTAATTCATTTCCAATACATAGGATATACATTATTGACTCCCCCACACTTCTTCTCTTACCTGTGATTGATGTTTAGCCGAAGCAATGGCTGCATGGTGATGGTTTGGTTTCCTAAGGTGCCATCCATGGTGGGTGGTGGTAGCAGTAGTAGACAGTTGCATTTGCAAAAAAAGAAAATGAGACAAGTCAGTCACCTGAGGGAGACTAGGGAACGAGTAGTAGAAGTACAGTAAGTAGTAAGTAAGTACACAAGAATAAGACTGCCAAACAAGAAGAAAGTGATGATGAATGATATTGATATTATTAATGCTAAAGTAAAATAAAACATAATGGTAGCTGGGATAGCCTAGTACAAGTTACAACAAACTGAAGTAGTGGACTCGACATATGAAGTGGACAAGCGTAACCTTTAGTGCTGGAAGGATGAAATCCATGACGGCAATTAATAATAATGGGTTAATATAATTATGTTCCTCTGGAAAAAAAAGAGAATAGCGAATACTACTGAGCATCGGTGGGCACTGGGCAATCTAATCTGTTGCCAGTGTGGCCGACGATATATATACTTAGAGCAGAATTAGAAGATCCTCGCCCGGCCTAGCTTGAATTAGTGTTGCTTAGTTACTTGCTTTAACCACATCCGCCCCAGCAAGTGTGTGATCAATTATTGGTGTAAATTTAATTTAGTCACACCTCAATAAATCACACAGCCCGGGGGAAGAGGGTTAGGGTTTGATGAATGGCTGGGAAGGGGTATTTGAGGGAAAGGTTTGACAAAAACGAACACTACACATGGACAACACACAATCTTGGCAGATGACCATCATATTCATAAATCTGTTAAGGGAGAAAAAGGAAATGCATGCATGATGTGGTTAATGAATCATGATAAGTAGTACTACTACTAAGTAGACTAGTAGACAGAACAGGGCAGCAGTATATTATTAATTATTAATTATTATTATTATGCAATTGCATTGCCTATCTGCCCTCAGAGAGACCCAAATTACATACATTTTATTTATGTTATGTTGTACCGGGCTTCCTTTTAAAGCTAGCAAAGAAAAATAAAAAATAACTGTAGGGATATAAGCAAAGACTAAGAGCAAACCTAATAAACAACAACTCACAGTCGTAACGATTGAAGAGAAAAAATGAATCAAATTAAAAGATGATGAATGATACAAAGTTACTGTATTATCCTGGTCAAATTGGGAAGTTGCATCTCGTTATTCCTCTTGGTCCTTCCTTCCATGGATGCTCCGTCCGTCAATCTTGGGTGCCCCACTGCCTGCCTGGTGGATGCGGATTGGTAAGGTAAGTGTGAGTTGTTTTTCCCAGTAATAGCACAGGGTAAAGGCCGGCCTGTAAGTGTAGATGGAAAAACCAAAGGGATATTGAAAAATCAAGGAGAAAAGAAATGCATAAATTACGGAGGAGTGCAACAAGAACAGTTTCAGAGGCGGCATGGCTAAATCATGTCTAATCTGTTTCCAACATTAACCACGCTACTACAACAACGGGACAGAGCAGGCCCACGGCACCCACCCAAACTCCACTTAGCTTAGATTTTTGACTGAGCCAGACAGAGCACACATATACAGCAACATAGCATTTTCCAAATTAATTAAGTAACTAAATTAATGCACCGCTGTCAGTCATACCACTCCACTACACTGACTCTACTCCACCACTACACAGACATGTAGGTCTGCTGTGGTTGTTGTTGATTGACTTGTTTACCTTTATGCCACTTCCTGAAACGCCCCGAGTTATTCCATCAATCATCTCCGATCCTACTGACTGACTGCGAAGAGTATAGAGTATGTGGCCCTCATCATCAACATGGTGTCCAACTCAGTCTGTAGTGTTGTACCGAGTGAATCCAGATTCCATATTCAAAAATGCAATGGATCGCCCTGCAGTAGAAGTACAATTTGTTATTAAACAACAAGAAGGGAAACATTGACGTGAGTCACTTTGTTTTAGTGTGTAGATTAAATACTAGTACACTTAGTTCATGCTCAACAACAACAACAACACAAACACCAATCACTCAAAGTCAGCGCCCAATGCATGCCATCATTACCTGTTCTCATCTTAAGGGGCAGTCCCTCTCGGCTCGGAAAGGAGGATAGCTATAGTCATGTTCTTTTGGAGGGACTCGACGAGGCAGGCACAAATTTCTTGTACTATTCTCCAACCAATGTCTGGCTTGAGGGAAATTGATTTTGGGCGAGTCAGGATGGATGGAGCAGGACTCGGAGGAGTGGACTTCTTTAATAAATGCACACAGTTGCAACTCCAATACGGCAATAGAAAGACAAGACGGTGGTGATAGATTTGTTGTGATTCGAACCAGAAAAACAGAGACACACTCAAATAATAAAAGTAAATAAGGAAGAAAGAAAGTAACAAGTTGAAAGCCTAGTTATCGGGGAAGTAGAGCTCGTCCTCAAACTCTGGTGGTTCACCCAGAAGTAGGTCATCTACCACACTACTTTCGTCACCTAAGTTACTGTCCTCCTGTTCCTGCTGTGCTTCAGATATGGTGTAATCCGGTGGTATAAAGTGCTGATTCATTTTGATCATGGTTAACCTCTCCACGTTTTGGGGTGAGAGACTTGTCCTTTTCACTGTTACAATGGCACCAGCAGCACTGAAAACACGCTCAGAAGAGACACTAGCAATAGGGCAAGCCAGATAGTTTATCGCCAGCCTGCTGAGCACTGGCCAATGGCGACTTTTCCCATACCAATACAGCAATGGGTTTTGATCAATGTAGACCTCTGTTGGGTCATCCAGATAGGCCTGGACCATCCGCTCAATGCTCAGGGGTGCTCCGCTTTGCCCGGCCTCTTTTGCCATTGCATTTGAATCAGCACTGGACCTAACAAGCCCTTGCTGTAGATACCATTCTTGTGCCGATTTTACTGGGGCTGGTGATGATCCTGTTTTTTCTGTTGTTGATGTTGGATGTTTTGACTGCTGTGAGCCAACCGCACTGCCCTCAGGCTCTGAAGTTGAAGTTGACGCAGGCTGCCCTGCAGTACTTGTTGTGGGCTGGAGTAGCAGGCCTCTAATTTCCAGCCGGTCTTTTTCAAAGTCACTGGCTGCCTCAGCTATCCAAGTTTTGTACTTGGCAACATCCACTTGTGAAAAAGGAATTAATGTGTTAGTGTTCAGTACTGATTTGTACTGTGGATCCAGAATTGTGGCAGAACTGTAATGTTTGGATGACACAATCTTATTTTGCACCCTTGTATTTTCAGTTAAGCGAAGGGATAAGCTCTCCACCTACTCATATGCTTCATTTTTTTCCTCCACAACCTGCGTACATTGCAGACACCCCCTTCAGCTGTTCCTGTAGCATGTGCAACAATGGGATAGCTTGGCCCATAGTACAGTCCTCCTTGCTGACTTCACTTGTGAAGAGCTCGAAAGGAACTAGCATCTCTGTCAGGCATTTAACTAGGCCCCATTGGTCAATCTCAAGGGTCATGCCTTTCACACTAGCATCCCCTAGTCTTCGCATGACATATTCATTGATTGGTCTGTACTGCTCAAACAGACGGTCAAGCATGTAATAAGTTGAGTTCCAACGTGTTGGCACCTCCTGGATGAGTGCTTTAACTGGCACTCTATACTCACGTTGAATGATCCTCAGCTGATCCGGGCTTTAAAAGAATGGCTGAAATGTGTGCATATTCTTCTGCAGGTGGTCAGTAAGTTGCTGACTTTGTATTCTTTTTTCAGAAAGTCTTGAACAATGATGTTAATGCAGTGCGCTAAACACAGGACCCTGAAATAGCCACCATTGTCCATGGCCTTAACTATATTACTGCCATTGTCCGTAGCAACAAAACCAATGTTAAGCCCTCTTGGGTGCAGCCATTCAAAGACCTTGCTGTTAAACTCTTCCAAAATGTTTGCAGCAGTATGAGATTTCTCCATGGCGAACATGGCTACAGTTGCATGTTTCCGAGTGGCATGGAAAA
This sequence comes from Calotriton arnoldi, assembly GCA_963921515.1. Taxonomy (NCBI): domain Eukaryota; kingdom Metazoa; phylum Chordata; class Amphibia; order Caudata; family Salamandridae; genus Calotriton; species Calotriton arnoldi. The sequence goes on along the minus strand of CAWUFW010000109.1, from coordinate 4,386,780 downwards.
TCTCAGCAGTGTCAACAGCAGTGCCTGCAGATATCTTTTCTCTAACCCCCACAAAAGAGATCCAGTGTGCAGTGATGCACATGTAATCAGCGGCTTGGCAACTGGTCCACATGTCTGTTGTCATGTGGATACTATGAACAGCACTCTGCCGCAAAGCTAATCCAAGCAATTCCAGCAACTCGTGATGTAGTGCTGGAACAGCAACTCTGGCAAAATAGGACCGGCTTGGAACCTTCCATTTTGGGTAGATGGCTGTCACAAATTCAAGAAAACCCACCCCTTCCACAAAAGAAAAAGGGAGAAGGTCCAACGCTAACATTTTAGCCAGCTTCGCATTGTACAAACGTGCCATTGGGTGGTTGCGTTCGTACTGCCCCTCCGACCTAAACAAGCTGAGAATGGCAGGCTGGATATTTTTCCTTTCTGGTGCCACTGATGCAGGTGACTTCTTGACGCCAGATGTTGTTAGGCTCAACGCCGACCTTTTTTTCGTTGCAGTACTCTGTTGCTGCCTTGATGTCTCACTCTCAGCCTGACTCTTACTCTTGTGCCACTGAGATGTTGCTGAGGATGTGGGCGGTACCACTGCACTGCTGGGGACAGGGCTACTTTGTGTTCCAGAGAAAATGTCTCCCTCTTGTTCACCTTCCACTACGATCGTATCTTCTACATCTTCATCACCACCAACAGAAATGGGTGCAGTTTTACTTTTTTGGCCTTCTTTAAGGTGTTCCTCCCACTGGATCAAGTGGTGTGTTTTCAGATGGGTTGTTTGTCCTCCGGTACCATAGTTTGTACCAAGCTTACCCCGACTAACACCTTGTTTACAAATTATTATTATTATTATTATTAATTAACACTTATTAAGCGCATGGCTACCCTGAGGCATCCCAGCGCTGGCGGAAGAAAACAGGCATAGGGGAAGCGGCTACCAGTTAATATTCTGGAATAGCCAGGTTTTAAGACCCTTCCGAAAGGTGAGATGGGATGTCTCTGAGTGCAGATTCAGGGGAAGGGAATTCCATGCTTTAGCTGTGTTGTATGTGAAGGCGCAACCCCTGCTACGCATCCTTTGAATTTTAGGGATGGTGGCTAGATTTAAGTTCGCCGAGCGGAGTGGTTTCCTTGGTTGGTACGCATTAATAAGTGACTGGTTGATGCGGGGGCCTGTACCCATGAGGGTCTTGTGGGCGATGCATAGGGCTTTGAATGTAATCCTCTCCTCTATGGGCTGCCAATGCAGGGCCTTTAGATTTGGCATGGCTGACTGCGTTCTAGATGAACCTGACAAGAGTCGGGCGGCGCAGTTCTGTGCCACCTGAAGCTTCCTCAAGGTAGATTTTGGTCCTCCTAGGTACAATGAGTTGCCGTAGTCCAGGCGCGAGAGGACCAAGGCCTGGACCATAATTCTCCTTGCCCCCATGGGAAGTAGGGGAAGGACTTTCCGCAGCATTCTAAGGATGCCGTGACAGACCCCTGACACTGCCACTGCTTGCTGGTCGAATTTAAGTGACTTATCTAGCCACACGCCCAAGCTCTTTATTTTAGACTTCGAGACCGGGGGAGGCCCCAGACAGGTAGGCCATGACAGTTTGAGCTCCTTATTGGAGGTGTTACCTAGGTACATTGTTAGAAGGTGGTTCTGACCATCTGAGCCGCCCGGATTTTTTGCTCTTTGAACACCTTTTTGTTGAGCTTTTACTGTGGGAGAGCCTCATAAGTTGGGACTCACCCACAGTGAACTCATGATGAAAGGGACTGCATGTGTATTTTACCGGTGTCCCTCTGGCGCGAGTAGGCCGCTGCGCTGCAGCCAGAGTAAGGGGCACTAGGCTGGTTACATGCAAACATGTGTGTACATGCGTGTGCAAGTGTAAGGGCTGTGCAGGAGAGATTGCTGGCGTGCGCAGCCCAGGAGCAGCTACAAAGTGAATGGTGTGGCAGGACTTATGCAGAATTGGGTGGTGACATGGAATAGGCTTTCTACAATGGGAAGAAACATTTGAGGGAAAGTCAGTGTGCTTTACTGTTTTTATTCCATTATTCTCCTATGAGGATGGGGAGCACAGGGGCTAGTTTTCCTTTCCTAGGGCCTACAAATTCCAGACATGAACCAAAGTCCACTGTAACCTATGTGAGAAGAAGTATTCTGCAGAGTCTAAAGTCATATTTGTACTGCTTTTGGGTCATCCAGAAATGACATATTTCTCTGAGTCAGCTCATAACCAGGGCCTGGCTGGGGCTGACCCGGCCAGGCTGAATTAATGACCTTCCTCCCCAAGCCAGCCCTGCACAACAAGCATTCCAAGGGCGAAGGCCTCCACTCCAAGAAGAGAAGATGGGTGGAGCTACTGGTTCATCCATCAGCAGCTGTCACCTGGTGCCAGGCACCAAGCTGCTCTGGAGAGAAGGCAGCGAGGGGGGAAGGGGCTCTCAGAGACCATGTGGTATGAGACCCCTGGACGCCGCCATTTTGAACAAACCCAGAGGCCTGGGCAGGAAGGAGGGAGCAGGGGCAGAGAGGTGAGGTGTCGCTGCCTGATAGGGCAAGAAGAGACTTCCTGCCAGCCCCTCCAAATTCTTTTAAAAGGTCTTGCACAGGAAGAGAAGCTCTCCTTGGGGTGTGGTCTGCTGTGGAAGACTGGTGCTGGTGCCTGGGGGTGAGTGTTTGATTGCCTCAAACGTTCCGTCCATCATCCCCATTTGTATCGCCTGGGCCTCTGCGCAAGGAGAAGAGAGGCCCAGGAGGAGAGCCAGGAGAAAGGCTGACGCAGGGAGCCATTAAAGACAGCTCCCTGCTGAGTTCACCCTCCTTGAGACCAGGAGGGCGAAGGAAAGGGCTCCCAGTGGCTGGGGAGCGCCACCAGGAGCAAGAAGAGGCCAAGATGAGGAAGATAGGTGGGCTGAGATATGCCCCCCAGAAGGAAGGCGACCTTTGACCTCTGAGGAGATCGACGACAAAGCGCGTGGGGCTCCGCCGCCGGTCTTAAATGTGCCCCCGGGGTGGGTCAGGTCCCGGGGGCTGTCCCCACAAGAAGATAAGCCGGGGAGCGCCGTCGCGCTCCCCGTGAAACTGCCCCAAAAGGGGTGCCAGGAGCCCACCCTGGCCCCTGACGAAAAGGGAGACCGGAGAGTGCCGTTGCCCCCCCGTGGATTGGAGAGAGGGGCCCGGGATCCCCAACTCCAGGCCCCGAAGCGAAGTCGGGGAGCGACGTCGCGCTCCCCGTGAAAATGCCCCCACGGGGTGCCAGGAGCCCACCCTGGCCCCCGACGGAAATGAGGATAGGGGCGCGCCGTCTCCGGGCCCCGAAGTGGCAGAGGAAGGCGGGGGAGCGCCATCGCGCTCCCCCGTGGCTGGAGGAAGGTGGGGGGAGTGCCGTCGCACTCCCCCGAGGTCCCGCCCGACTGGCGGAAGACTCCACGTCTGCCCGCCGGAGCAGGCAGAGCGAAACTGACTCTCCGGCTCCCACGGCCGCACCAGAGAATGCGGGCCGGGAGGGGAGCCGGTGGGGGCAGCCGGGGGTGGGCTCCCCGGGCTGCCCTCCAACGTTGCTGCAGTGCGGGAGGCCCGGGTGGGACCGGGCCTCTGTGAAGAGAGGAGCAGCAGGGGGTGGGCTCCCCGAGCCGAAACACTCACCGTTGGGCAGCAGGGTTCCAGGTGGGACCGGACCCCCAACGAAGGGCGGATGCGGCGCCGGGCCGCAGGAAAAGGCTGCACGGCTCTCCCCGACACAGCGGGAGAGCCACTGTTATAATATGCACGCACTGGCCACAAAGCGCCCCATAATGCCTTGCAGGCCCGGACCGGCCTGCAAGGGAAAACAGCTTTTCCTCGGTTCGCGGTGACCCCAGGAGGATGGGGTCACCGCCAAAGGTGTGACAAGGTACAGGGGGAGCTGCAGGAGCAATGCAGTCTCCCCCAGAAAGAAGGAAGAAAGTCCCTCCCTAAGTCTCTGGGGACTTGGAAAGAATAACCCCTCAAGGGCTCAGCCAGGCGTCATCAGCATCCCCATGGCTGGAACTTTTGTTTTACAGCTGAGGGTGTCTTAGTGACTGCCTCAAGGTGTGAAGGGCTGAGTTGGGGATGTCTGGAGAAGGGATCCCCTGGAGGTGAAGAGGTGTAATTGCACCACAAATGCATTTATCACTGTTATTTCTTTTAGAGGGACTGTAAGTCACACGTGTAATGTGAAGTACCTGTGTAAGGTGGAGTCATAAGTGAAGTGGGGTTATGTTGCCAGACATTCCTGCTAGGGTGTCTGGCTGTAAGTGCTTAATCCTCTGATGTTACCTGTGATGCCTTTTAGAGGCGGTGTATTGCATTATAATGGTTAACAACTGTGATAAGTACTGTCATTTTAAGTGATGCTTAGACATGTATTCTTGCTGCTGCATTAGGTGAAGAACAACCCAGACTGTTAGCCCCTAAGATGTAGAGGTGTATACGATATGGTCAGTATGACATGTTCAGGCAGGGTTATGTGTCACCAGGGCAGGTGTGCCTATTTTAAATGCTTGTTGAGATAATGGGGTGGGTCGCCACTGGGATGGTGCCAGTGCGCAGGGCCCTCGCTCCAGGTTATGTTCAACTAACTGCATTAGGGGGCAAGATGATGTGCATACATGGTAGTGGTGGTACTAGACCCCACCCCCCTTTGGGAGGGGTGGAAATGTTATGCAATGTCACAAAGTAATTCCAACAGCTTATGTTATGTTATGTTAATTTGGTATTTATAAAGCGCACGGCTACTCCCAGGAGTGTCTCGGCGCTGAGCAAAAAACCACGTAACAGCCGCAGAAAAAGACTCCCAAGGCAGAAACGGTAAAAAACAAATTAAAGTTGGAAAAGCCATGTTTTGAGCTTTTTCCTTATGTATATTTGTAAATTGTTGCATAGTATTGAGTAGTGTGTGTGTTTAATAAATGTACTCTTACTTTTATAAAGCAAAGTACAGACTGGACAATGAATTATTGAGTGTTATTTCTGCGAACTGGTAAATGGCGATTACTAGCCCACACCACCTCCCTTGAGTAAGCCTTGGACTGCTCTGCAACGCTACCCTCTGAGAGTCAAGCGATACAAAAGGGTGTTTGGTTCCCAGTGAAGGACAAATGTGACATGTTATTTGTGCAGGCCTCACAGATACTACCTCGTTTTCCAACGTACATGATTTCAGTTTTGTCTCCATTGAGTCTGAGACACGAATGTTGCATCCAGGAAGCTACCTTTTCCAGGCAGGATTCTAGGTCGGATGGAGCATTAAGCGGGTGATTTAGAGATACCACCAGCTGAGTGTCATCCGCGTATGTGACAACTTTAACCCCATACGGCTGGATGACCTCAGCCAATGGCCTCATATACACATTAAAAACTGTGGGGCTCAGGGAGGATCCCTGAGGAACTCCATAGCTGAGAGGTAATGCCCTGGAGGTGTATTCTCCCGCAAAAACCTGAAACGTTCTGCCCTTGGGGAAGGATTGAATCTAAGAGATGGCTCCTCCTGAGACCCCGGCCCTCCTAAGCCTTTCAATAAGGATGTCAAAATTAACCGCGTCGAAAGCGGCACTAAGATCAAGGAGGATGATGGCCGCTGCTTCTCCCTGATCGATTATCTTTTTAGCTTCTTCGACCACGGCAATCAGAGCGGTCTCTGTTCCGTGTTGGGGGCGGAAGCCCGTCTGGGAGTGGTGAAGGAGCTCATGGGTCTCTAGGAAGGATGACAGTGTCGTGTTTATATGTTTTTCCAAGATCTTGCTAAGCATGGGTAACATGGATATGGGCCGGTAGTTGCTCTGAGCTTCCGGATCTAGACTTGGCTTTTTCAGCAAAGCCTTCACCATGGCATGTTTCCAGGCCGGTGGAACAAGTCCATTGGTGATAGAGAGATTTATCAGATCCCGTATGACCGGTAATACCACATCTTTCACCTTACCCAAGATATGAGGGGGGGTAGGGTCTATAGGCGAGCCTGATTTTATTTGCCCAAAGATGTCAGATATAGTATCCATGTCCAAAAGTGGAAATTCCTCCAGAGTGTGCTTGGTGTGATCCACGTGCCTATTTGTATTAAAAAAGTCTCGATCAATGTATATGGTCATTGGGGTTAGAAGATCACTGGGCCCTGGGGAATCTGGAAATGTGTTGTATTTGGTCTGAATTTTCCCCTGGAAGTATCCAGCAAGTTCATTACATCTATCGGTGGTTGTACCTGTAGAAGTATCTGGGGGAGAGAGCTCAGTAAGTGACTTAGCGATACGGAAAATTTCTTTAGGGGCATTAGCAGCTGAATTAATTTTTTCTTCGAAGTAGCGTGCCTGCGTCTTTTTAATCTTAGCCTGGTAACATTTTATGGACTCTCTATATATTGTTTTACTGGTCTCACTAAAGTCCTTCCTCCATTTCCTCTCTAACTGTTTGCAGGTCTGTTTAAGCACTCTAAGTTCAGGAGAGTACCAAGGAGAGATTTTTTCTCTCATCCTGCGATGGATGTTTTTAACAGGGATAACTGTGTCCAATGACGACTCTATTCAGTGAGTGAAAGTCTTGGCTGATAAAATAATATTGGGGTCAAGTGTGGGTTTAGAGTTTTCGAGCGCTGTTGACCAGGCTTCAGCAGAAAGTTTAGCCCAAGGACAAGCTTTCCTGGAGCTGTGCTCCTTGAAAGCACTTCGAATGGGTGGGATCAGTGAGTGGTCAGACCAAGGCAAGGGAATAGGTGTCTCTACTACCAGCTCCATGATGTTAGTAAATACGGGATCTAAAGTATGACCTTTGATATGTGTGGGCCCTATAACTTTTTGTATTAATTGAATTGCAGCAAGGTCTTGGGTGAGTTCCAAGGCATCTCCTTTGCTAGGGTCCTCAAAGTGTAAGTTAAAATCCCCCAAGAGCGTAAGGTTAGTAGATGAACTTGCGAGAGAGGCCGCCACTTCCGGCAGTGAATTAAGGAATTGTCCACCCACCCCTGGTAGGCGATAAATGAGAATACCAGAGAAGGTGAATGTGGCAGTAAATAGGATCGAAAAAATAAACTTTCACAGTCGGGGACAGGGTTAGGTTTAACTCTACATTTAAAGGAATCTTTAAGGATGATGGCAATGCCACCTCCTTTATTTTTCCCTCGCGGTCTTTGCGCAATATGTTATACCCGGCGGGCAGTGTGCTGACCACATCGGGAGCAGAATCCTTGTGCATCCATGTTTCTGTTAGGAAGAGAATGTCAGGTTTGGTGCCCTCTATAAATATATTAAGCTCCCCTGAGTGTTTAGGCAGGGACCTGCAGTTGAGCGAGAACATTTTGTGAATGCAATGGGTGGGTCCCTCTATCTGAGTTTCTAGCTTAGTGCCGAGCCTAAATGGACAATGATTACACGAAAAATCCCCATTGCCTGGTGACAAGGAGTGTTGGCAGCACTTATTACCCCAGACCCTTAGCCCTCGGATTTGTTAGGAGGTATATGCCCGTTTTCCTATCAACGGAAGAGCAGGGGTTCTGGCCCCTGGCCCCGGTCGGGCGCGGACGGGCGCAGACGGGCTTGCCTTTGGCGCACCTTTGGCGCGCCAGCGGCGTGCCCGATGCGCGCGTCTGCTGCGCGTCCGCACTACCATCTGGTTTTTCAAGAGTGCTGCCCGGAAGAGAGTCCTGCTAGCCCTGCCCAGCCCCACCTCCTTCTCCCGCGGCCCCTCCACACAAACAGAAACCGCGGTGGAACTTGGGTCGTCAGGAGCGTAAAGTGCAAAAGTAAGATTTTTTTTTTTTTTTAATTGAGTCACTCGTTAAAACAGGTTAAAAGTTGTTAAAAGAAATTCCCAGCTACCTTCTCAGCCGGTTTTGCAGCTGCACGTCCCCGCTACCCTCCAGCTTTTCAAGAATGCTGCCCGGAAGAGAGTCCTGCTAGCCCCGCCCAGCCCCGCCTCCTTCTCCTGCGGCCCCTCCACACAAACGGAAACCGCAGTGGAACAGGGGTCGTCGGGAGCGTATAGTGCAAAAGTAAGATTTTTTTCTTAAAATTGAGTCACTCGTTAAAACAGGTTAAAAGTTGTTAAAAGAAATTCCCAGCTACCTTCTCAGCCGGTTTTGCCGCTGCGCGCCCGCGCTACCCTCCGGCTTTTCAAGAATGCTGCCCGGAAGAGAGTCCTGCTAGCCCCGCCCAGCCCCGCATCCTTCTCCCGCGGCCCCTCCACACAAACAGAAACCGCGGCGGAACAGGGGTTGTGGGGAGCGTAAAGTGCAAAAGTGCTAAAGTAAGATTTTTTTTTTTAAATTGAGTCACTCGTTAAAACAGGTTAAAAGTTGTTAAAAGAAATTCCCAGCTACCTTCTCAGCTGGTTTTGCCGGAGCATATAGCAACGTTCTCATCCTTACTACTAACCGAAAAGAAGTCCCAAACTGGGGAGGTGAACTTTCTGGAGCTGCTGGAGGTGCCACTTGCGGTGCCGGATGAACTGGAGGGTGGGCGTGGAATTTGACTCTGTGCACTACCACTACCTACTTCTACTAAGGTGGTTGTGCTGGTTGTAGGTCGCTGCCGGGCCTTTGCAAATGCAAATATGGAAGCTGGAGGTGGTGTTGGTGTTACCTGTGTTGGTGGTATCTGTGCCACATCCCTCACAGCAATTTGGGATGGGGTAATGTCGGTCTCCAGTGGGGCGGGACTGATGTCCATGATGATGACTGGCTCGTCATCATCCTCCTCTTCTACATCTACCTCCATAACTCTGAGGCTTTCTGGAACCTTCCTTTTCCCTAGCCTTGTCTCGTGGCGTCTCTCACTCTCAGACTGAGGTGGTGGCTTCCAAGTGGCATCTAGATCATCAGAATGGGGGCTTGCAGAAGAACACGATGGGCTAACCCCCCTTTTCCTTGCTGGGGATCTAGAAGACAATGGATCTTGTGAAAGAGTGGCTTGCTCTTCTTCCTCTGCAGGAAGCTCGATTTCCTGAACTGCCCCTACTTCGGGAGGAACAACTACTATTGTGGGCGGTGGTTGCGGCTGTTGTTGTCCACTTATCTGAGTTTCCTGCGTTGATTGGGTACTACTTTGCGATAACGATAAGTCAATTTCAACATCGCTGCTCGTTGGCGTTGTCATGATGAGACTGGCTGCCTCTGCGACAGACATGGGCTTGGGCCTAGGTTGGTGAGGTGGGTCCACTGATGCGGGGGTGCTGCTCCGAGCTTGATCCCCAGACACCGATGCTGCAGGCGCAATTTTTGGTTTCCCAAAAAAGATATTGGTCGGCACACCAGAAGTGGTGGTAAGTGGCACTTTCTTCTTCTTCTCACTGGCAACTTTCTTGGTACTGGAGGACCTGGTACCTTTCTTTGGGGCCATCTTCTACAGATGTCAGCAGCACGCAGTGGCACAAGTTGAAGAGATATCTGTGGTCACACGTCACGTGACGTCGTGCACAGCAGGACTTCTGTCTGGCAGTACAATTAGTGATGACGCCTCCTCCTCTTTTGTGCACCTAAATGCAAAGAAGGAAGAAGAACATCAGTGAAATGTGGCATTTATTGTTGTGGTTCAATTTACTACTGTACAAACAAACAAATATAATATATAACTTAGTGTGTGGTCACACTTGTTAGTGTTATTATTAATATTAATAAATTGTATTAACTCAGTTATTAAAAGAACATAACAGTGTAGCCATTTGTGAGACTTTGACAACAAGGGCTTTCATGGTGCACTGTGTACACTCAGGAAGGATAGGAAAGAAGAAGAACAAAAACAAAAATACAAATGTAATGGAACCTGTGTGGCATTGTGATATCTGAATGTGATTGTGCATCACGTGGGATGCAGCATCATTCAGGAAGCTGCAGCTGGCAATGGGGATGGAAGAAGTAAGCCAAGAGGAACAAAGGAAAGACATGCAGGCCTATGGCAAAATCAGCACACTAACTAACTACCACCAAAAAATGGCCCCCAGCCACATGGTCACTCACACAACAACAAGCAGGAGGGCTGTAAAACAATGAACTCAAGCAGGCCTATATGGCCAGACAAAGGAGGCAGGCTAAACAACACAGCTTTAATGCAACAATGCAAAAACGAAAAACCACAGGGCTAAAAAAGGTTTGCAAGTTACACAACAACCACGGCACACACATCCAACAAAGGCATTTATTTAGCACACACAAAAAAAGTGAAATACCCCCAAAAAAACACATTTTGCAATTCAATCCAATGCCATCCATGCCCTAAATGATGTTTAATTTCAACAGACACCACATAAACAGTTGTTTCATGCACACATGAGTAGCTCTGGGCCTACTACCTTTAAAAGGCCTATTGGCAGACTACTGGGCTAGTGAATTAAATAAATGTTGCAAATTGATTGCAAAAGTTGGAGAAAATGTAGTGAACTTTGCAACATGTTTCCTTTATAAAAGAAAACTAGAAGAAAAATTACATACAAAGAAACAACTAGGCCCCTACTGAAACTACAGGCCACACACCACAACACATTGAAAAAAACCAATGAAAAGTACAAAAAAAGTAGGTGCAATGCCCCAATCAAACAAACAACAACAATTTCCCAACTTACTTGTGAAATCTCAAATCCAAAAGTCCTCAAATCCAATGATATATGATGCAGCAGACAAAAGAAGGGATCCTTCCAGCTCCAAATCCAAATGAAAAGTGAACCGGAGATGGACAAAGCACTGGGAGGAGCCTGCTGGACAGGAACAGGAAGTTGGAGACACTGGGGCACTTCCTTCCTCTTCACAAAATAAGTAAAAAAAGAAAAAGGACTCCTTGCACAAAAAAGTACAGCCAAATGTCAATCTGAGGAGTTTTTTTCATCCAAATCATCATTTTCGAGAAGGTTTTATGCTGCTCGAGAGATATTCTTCTCCAGCTTGCAAATTCTGCATGTTCGGCATCGCGATCTTCACAAAACTTCCGCCGGAAGTCCGATGGCGCATCCGAATGACGTGTTCGCGATCACAGACTCTCACGGGACCGTGCGGCCGGCTACCAAATCTCGTGGCGCCCGCGAACGGATAAGAAATCTCGTCGGCGAACCCAGGCATCCCGGTAAGTCGCTCCCACGTGCGCGAAAACACATTTTGAACGCACGAACAAAAAAAAACCTCCGCTCCGTTGTGGAGCGCGGAGTTTTCGGTAACTCCACGTTCTACGCGGAACGCGAAGTTACCAAAAATCCGCAAACTCCACGAGCGGAGCACATTTTTCCGCCCAGGGTTACTAAGGAATAGCTTTTAAAAGGAGTGATTCAGAGGAGAGAGTATGCAATTAAGTCCAAAAATGCACTCCATGATCCCCTAATCCCATGTGTGCACAGTGTCTACAAGTGTCGAAAGTGCCTTTCAAATTGTTTTTGTAAAGTTGGCAAACTGTACCCCTCTTCACAGCCTCAGACCCTCTCCCCGCCATAACACCCCTGTAGACTAACCTCCTCACAGCCTCATGGCCTTATTGTGCCAGAGCTCTCCCCTCCCCTCCATCCATGAGGACCAGCCTCCCCACAGCCTCAGACCCTTAGTGCCCGCACCGCTGCAGACCAGCCTCCCACAGCCTCAGACCCTTAGTGCCCGCACTGCTGCAGACCAGCCTCCCCACAGCCTCAGACCCTTAGTGCCCGCACCGCTGCAGACCAGCCTCCCCACAGCCTCAGACCCTTAGTGCCCGCACTGCTGCAGACCAGCCTCCTCACAGCCTCAGACCCTTAGTGCCCGCACCGCTGCAGACCAGCCTCCCCTCAGCCTCACACCCTTAGTGCCCGCACCGCTGCAGACCAGCCTCATCACAGCTTAAGACCCTTATTGTGAAAGGACTCACCCCTCCCCCATGGCCCGAGGACCAGCCACCCCACAGCCTCACACCCTTATTATGACAGGACTCACCCCTGTGTGTGCAAAGCGTCTGCACCCATGTAAAGTGCCTTTCAAAATGATTATGGAAAGTTGGCAAACTGTAATCCTCCTCATAGCCTCAGACCAAATCCCCTTCGTCTGGCTCCTGCAGATCAGCCTCCTCACAGCCTCAGCCCTTATAGTGACAGGGCTCTCCCCTCCCTCACACCCCTATGGAGCAGCCTCCTCATAGCCTCAGACCCTTAGTATGGCAGAACTCTCCTACCGCCGCCTCATAGCTGCGTACCCTTATTGTAACAGCACTCTCCCCTCCCCATGCCCCTGTGGACCAGCCTCCTCACAGCCTCAGACCCTTATTGTGACAGTGCTCTCCCGTTCCCCAACCCCCTGTGGCCCAGGCTCTTCACAGATTCAGACCCTTATTGTGACAGGACTCATCCCTCCCCATGTCCCTGTGGACCAGACTCTACACAGCCTTATACCCTTAATGTGACAGTACTCTTTTCTCCTCCACATCCCCGTGGACCAGCCCCTTCACAGATTCAGACTATTATTGTGACATCGCTTTCCCATCCCCGACACCCCTGTGGACCAGCCTCTCCACAGCCTCAGACCCTTATTGTATCAGCCCCCTTCGCTCCCCCACACCCCTGTGTACCAGCCTCATCACATTCTCAGACCCTTATTATGAAAGCGCTCTCCCCTCCCCAACACCCCTGCAGATCAGCCTATTCACAGCCTCAGACCCTTATAGTGATAGGGCTCTGCTCTCTCCCACACCCCGCGGACCTTCTTCCCCACAGCCTCAGATCCTTATTGTGACAGCGCTCTCCCCTCCCCCACACCCCTGTTGACAAGCCTCTTCACAGCCTCAGAACCTTATTGTGACAGGAGTCACCCCTCCCTTACGTCCCTGTGGACTAGCCTCCCCATAGCCTCAGATCCTTCTTGTGACAGAGCTCTCTCCTCTTCCATGCCCCAGGTGACCAGCCTCCCCACAGCCTCAGACCCTTACAGTGAAGGACTCTCACTCCTCCACGCCCCTGTGGACCAGCCTCCTCACAGCCTCAGACCTTTCTTGTGACAGGACTCACCCCTCCCCCACGCTGCTGTGGACCAGCCTCCCCATAGCCTCAGACCCTTCTTGTGACAGCGCTCTCCCCTCCCCCACACCCCTATGGAGCAGCCTCCCCACAGTGTCAGACCCATAGTGTGGCAGGACTCTCCTCTCGCCCGCACTGCTGCAGACCAGCCTCCTCACAGCTGCGTACCCTTATAGTAAAAACACTCTCCCCTCCCCCATGCCCCTGCAGACCAGCCTCCTCACAGCCTCAGACCCTTCTTGTGACAGCGCTCTCCCCTCCCCCATGTCCTTGTGGACCAGCGTCTTCACAGCCTCAGACCCTTATAGTGACAGTTCTCTCCCCTCCCCCACACCCCTGTGGACCAGTCTCATCACAGCCTCAGACCCTTATAGTGAAAACGCTTGCACCTCCCTCATAGCCCTGTGGACCAGCCTCCTCACAGCCTCAAACCCTTATAGTGATAGCGCTCTTCCTTCCCCCACACCCATGTGGACCAGCCTCCTCACAGCCACAGACCCTTCTTGTGACAGGACTCACCCCTCCCCCACGCCGCTGTGGACCAGCCTCCCTACAGTCTCAGACCCTTATAGTGATAATGCTCTCCCCTCCCCCACCCCCCTGCAAACCAACCACCTCACAGCCTCAGACCCTTATTATGAAAGTGCTCTCCCCTTCCCCACGCCCCTGTGGACTTGTCTCTTTACAGCTTCAGTTCCTTTTTGTTACAGTGTTCTACCCTCTTCCACGTTCCTGAGGAACAGGCTCTCAGGGTTTTTCTCTTCCCTGTCTTTCTTCGTATGGGCTTGTTTTGCCCTCCTTATCCCACTTACTAGAAAAAACTCTATTACTGTAGTGCACAGACTGTGAATTTAGCTACCATGCTGAAGGGGGGGTTGCTCAGGGAAGCGCATTAAGAAGTCGAGCGTGGTGAAACTCCAAGTGAGGAAGATGTACTATGAAAAATTTAGACTACTCTGTACGCCTGTGTCCAAAGAGCAGTCCGTGAGCTCCACTGAGAGCCATGTGGGGAACACAGCCAGATTCGGAGAACAGCTAGTCCTGCTCTTAAGCCCAGAAGTCAATAGTGGGCACCTCCAGCTCAACGTTAGAGAGATATGAATGGCCACACTGGGGACATTTTAAAAACATAATTGGGTGAACACATGGGGACTGTCAGGTTTCATTAGCTTGGCACACCATTAAAGGACTTGAATATTTAGTGAGTGTCTTTTTAGAGCCGACAGCTTTTTAGCAGATTTCTGAAAATTGTGCATTAAAATGCACTAGTAAAGCCCATTTTTTCAAACGTTTCCCAGGAGAGAAAAACCTCCACTCTCTGTTCTCCCCTAGAAGAATATATAATGTTAATTATGCAATTATGTAACTTCAGCAATGTTAATTATTGTGATGTCATCAGGATTAAGGTTATGTAACATCACTTCTTGGGACGATGCAGGCTCATAGGTCATATGATTTCACTTCCTGTGACATCATTAAGGTCAAAGGGTATATGATGTCACTTCTCTACCCCTGGCATTTTGGTGAATCCATGCCCATGCCTCCTTTGTATGATAGAAAGCATTGCTTGTGCTCCACTGGGAGCCATGTGGGGAGCACAGAAAGACTCAGAGAACAGCCAGTCATCTTCTGCCCACAAGTATTGACTTGTGGACATGTCTGCAATCTTTATGCCCCCACCCAGCAGACATAGAGAGATATGAACGGCCCCACTGGGGGCCAGGTATTTGTTATGAGAGACATGTCAATGAGATGAGGGAAGGATTGGAAAAAGCATAAAAGAAGAATGAGGTGCACTTGGACCAGGCAGCCAGGGGTCATAGAGCAGGGCCGGCACAGATCTCGCCAGCAGAGTCCATCATCAGCGGCTGGATGGAGCTCCCACTTTGGCATTTGTCTGGTGTGCTGCAGGCTCAGGAGCTACTTTCAGAGCAGGGTGAGCTGCCATGGCCCACCCACACCTCCCTTAGCCCATTCTAGTCAATGCCTCCTGCTTTGTGGGGCTGGTTTGACATAGGGTGTGGCTTAATCAATGAGATTGCGGGGTGGGAGAGGTGGGCCATAGGGTGGGAGGAGCGGACCAAGGCTCAGGATGGGCTGTCCCCAAGAGGAGCAGGGTCAGTACTGATCTGCACTCGGTGGGCCTCTCTCTACAGTGTCACAGTGGGTGTACACCAATGGGTAAGGATGCTACCTCGCAGGATTGATATTGGTTTTACTATTTCCATTCATCCATCCATCTATTGCCTGTGCTATGTCTGGAAACCTGATACTGGCGCACCTTTCCAAGCCTACTACTGCCAATGTTTGTGAATTCCAAAATGTAGTACATTTGCATCCATTCAAGGAGCACCTTCTATGGGTGCAGGTTTACTACTAGTTTAGTAAACCAGTCACTATAAATAGGGACAGGATGGGAGGGACTGTGAGGAGAGACACCAGTCAAAAGAAAGGGGGAGGGACGGGAGAGACTCAGTGAGGAGAGAGACAATTAAAAGAGAGGGACCGGAGAGACTGCGATGAAAGACACCAGTCAAAAGAAAGGGGGAGGGACGGGAGAGACACAGTGAGGAGAGAGACAATTGATAGAGAGGGACCGGAGAGACTGCGAGGAGAGACACCAGTCAAAAGAAAGGGGGAGGGACAGGAGAGACACAGTGAGGAGAGAGACAATTGAAAGAGAGGGACCGGAGAGACTGCGAGGAGAGACACCAGTCAAAAGAAAGGGGGAGGGACGGGAGAGACACAGTGAGGAGAGAGACAATTGAAAGAGAGGGACCGGAGAGACTGCGAGGAGAGACACCAGTTAAAACAGAGGAACAGGAGGGACTACGAATAGAGACACCAGTTGAAAGACAGGGGCAGGGACATGAAAGACAGTGTGAGGAGAGAGACACAGGTTGTAAGAGAGGGACAGGAGAGACACTGTGAGGAAAGAGACACCAGTTAAAAGCCAGGGACAAGAGACGCTGAAAGTAGAGAGACATCATCTGAGAGAGGACAGAAAGACATGCTGCGAGGAGAAGGAGACAGTTAAAAGGGACAGGAGAGTGTTATAACCTAATTATAGTTGGTTAGTGCATATTCCTTATTCTTGTTCTGTCCCTTGCTGCTCAGTCTACAATGATGTCATTTGGAATGTTGAGTGTGTGGGGACTTGAGGAATTGTCAGTTGGAAGAGATGGGCTGAGCAGCAAGGAGGCTGCTCCTGGTGGGGCATTACATAGACTTTACCACCTTCCACTTACCTTTATCTGAAGCTGTTACTTTATGAATAAACCTACAACTTGTTTCTACGTGACCTGTCTACGAGACATTCCTGAATTTTAACACTGGTGACGATTTGAAGTGAGAACCTACGAATTGAGGAAAGAGACTGTGTTTAAAGAAGCAAAGGATCTACTGGAACTAAGGAATATACTTAACTGATTGCAAAAAAGGAAAAGGAAACGTAACGGAAACGCCCTGGTCAGCCCCACCAGTGTCCCTCATCATCTGGACAGCCTGCAGCCCAGGGTGTTTGACATTCTACTGCTGGTTTTAGTGCAGCTACTGTGTGATTGCTGCAACCCATGGAAGAGTTGCTCTTGCACAGCTGTCCTTTCTACAGTCGAGGGAGAAGCTGCTAATTTGCTTTGGCAGTAGAAACTTGTGTTTGGGAATTGGCACCAGCGACGTGTGTTGGGAAGGAAAACCGGCACCCCTGTGAGGCGTTACACTTTAAAGGATAATAGTCAGGCTGGTTGAGTTTTCCAGAGGTGCAACAAATTTAACGTTTCCGTGCGTGGCACATCCTGCTGTGTTTTCTGTTATGAGAGCCAACTTATTGGATGCTGTGGATTCAAAATTGTGACCATTCGGCACCCCAGAGGAATTTTAGCGGTTTGTTGTGGGAGTATCGGCAACACGTGAGCCTACTCACTTCAATAAGGGGCAGAGTCTGCTGGTGGTATTGTTCAGTAACTGTGAGTACTTTGTTTACGCCGATTTTAATGCGGTTACGACTCCTCAATGACAGTTGAACCGCTGCTACACATTCAAAGAGGTCACGAGCTGTCCACACCACGCATTTGCTGAGCGCGCGCTGTCTTACCTGCTTCCTGCTGTTCTGCCATTCTTCCGTGGGACCCTTAGTGACGTGTGGCTCATGGCTGTTGTGGACGTTTTTGAGCACGGTGATGCCGGGAGCCATCCGGCGCGGCGTCACCGGTGTGTGCCGCCATTTTGGGATTGGCGTTTCGGATCTTATGGGTTTAATGCTGTTTCAAGCACACGTTTGCCAACCACGTTCTTACACGCTGTGCCAACCGCGGTTTTTTTTTGGGTTGTCATTTTCAATAAAGTTATTGGAAACATCGTCTTAACGGAGCAACAACTGGGATCGTCCTACATCCATGAGCCCTGGGATTGGGTGTGTGGTTATTTCGTTTGAGCCATCGTGGATTTGGTTCTCTTTCTACTTAACTGTATGTACTGTTTTTTTGGGCGAACATTCTGTCTCCACGTGCAGAGGTCTAATAACTGCATTCCTGAAGCCTTCTGTGCAAAAGCTGGATATGATGCTGAGTGATGCATTTTAGATGAGGACCTCGGGTGAGAGATCGCTCACCGGCGTTTAATGACTTTCTCTATTGTTTGTTATGTTTTACGAGTCATGCATTGGTGTGTGTGCTTATGGACATGCATTTGTTTTCATGGTGTAATGCTGTTCTATTTTCAAGGGTAGTGAGTACAAGTTTGTGTTGTGGTGGTGGGGCAGTGAGTGCCCCAGTTCAGGTTTCTAGGGTGGTTAGTACCCTAATACGTCGAGGTTGAGGGGCGGTGAGTGCCCCAGTTTGTGCCCCAGTTTGTGCCCCAGGTCTTTTACAGTAAGTTTGTGGGGCGGTGAGTGCTCCAGTTAAGTTTTTAAGAGGTTTTGGAAGTTAAGTGCCCAGTTATGGATCATAGGGAGTTGTGTTCCCTATTACGGTGTTTCTTCAGGGAGGTGTTTCCCCAATAGGGAGGTGTTTTCCCCTATTACAGTGTGTTTGTTCAGTTCACAGGGAGATGTGTTCCCTATTACGGTGTTTCTTTAGGGAGGTGTTTCCCCTATTACAGTGTGTTTGTTCAGTTCACAGGGAGTTGTGTTCCCTATTACGGTGTTTCTTCAGGGAGGTGTTTCCCCTATAGGGAGGTAGTTTCCCCTGTTACAATATTCCGTGCCCATTGGGAGGTGTTTTTCCCCCATTGGGAGGTGTTTCCACATAGGGAGGTGTTTTCCCCCATAGGGAGGTGTTTTTCCCCTATTACGGTTCTTGAGTTTCATAGGAGGTGTGTTTCCCCTATCACAATATTCAGTGCGTCATTGGGAGGTGTATTCCCCTATAGGGAGGTAGTTTCCCCTATTACAGAGTTTTTGAGTTTCATAGGGAGGTATTTTTCACTAATTTGAAATCTCACGGACTACGAGATTCAGGTACTGTCTGGGATTAACTCATACCCTGAGTTCCTTCCGTGTTTTCGGAAAGCATGTGTTCAGTTACATTGGGAGGTGTATTCCCCTATAGGGAGGTGTTTTTCCCCTATTACGGTGTTTTGAGTGTCATTGGAAGTGTGTTCGTGGGTAGTGAGTACCCAACTATTGAGTTTCCCTAAGGGAGGGGGATGGGTCATTCATTCATTTGCTTAAGATATTTTTCTTGCATTCATTTGCTTACTCTATTTTCATGCATTTGCTATTGGTATTTTCATGCATTCATTTATTTAATGTATTTTCCGGATTGAGTATTTTCTGATTGCATTATGTACATTCAACTACTGCTTAATGTATTTTCTTTCTAATTCGTTTAAGATGTTTATTCTTGTTTACGTAGCAATGTAATTTTTGTTCTTGTGCCTTAATGCATTTATATATCTTTGCTATTTGTTGGCAGTATTCGTCTTTAGTTTCCCTAAGGAAGGGAGATGTGTTATAACCTAATTATAGTTGGTTAGTGCATCTTCCTTATTCTTGTTCTGTCCCTTGCTGCTCAGTCTACAATGATGTCATTTGGAATGTTGAGTGTGTGGGGACTTGAGGAATTGTCAGTTGGAAGAGATGGGCTGAGCAGCAAGGAGGCTGCTCCTGGTGGGGCATTACATAGACTTTACCACCTTCCACTTACCTTTATCTGAAGCTGTTACTTTTTGAATAAACCTACAACTTGTTTCTACGTGACCTGCCTACGAGACATTCCTGAATTTTAACAGAGAGACACTGCGAGGAGAGACAGGAGTTGAAAGAAAAGGGCAGATACTGCAGAGACGCTGCGAAGAAAGAGCTACACGTTGAAAGAGAGACACCAGTTGAAAGAGAGGGACAGGAGTGATGCGGCGAGGAGATAGACACCAGCTGAGAGGGAAGGACAGGAGAAACACTGCGAGGAGAGACTCCAGTTGAAAGAAAGGGATTGGGACAGGAGAGAAGCTGTGAGGAGAGAGACACAAGTTGAAAGAGAGACACCAGTTTAAACAAGACAGGAAATATGCTACGAGTATAGAGACAGCAGTTGAAATGAAAGAGAGGGACAGAAAATACGCGGCAAGGAGAGACAACAGTTGAGAGGGACAGGAGAGACTGCAAGGAGAGACACAAGTTAAAAGAAACGGACAGGAGAGACACCGCAAGGAGAGACAACAATTGAAATGGAGGTGCAGGAGAGACTGCAAGGAGAGGCACCAGCTGAAACAGAGGGACAGGAGAGACTGCGAAGAGAGACACCAGTTGAAAGAGAGGGACAGGAAATGCACTGCGAGGAGAGAGACACCAGTTGAAAGAGGGGGACAGGAGGGACTGCTAGGAGAGACACCAGTTGAAAGAAAGGGCTAGGGACATAAGAGATGCTGCAAGGCGAGAGACACTAGTTGTTAGAGGGGGACAGGACAGACGCTTCAAGGACAGAGTAACCATTTGAACGAGAGGAAAAGGAGCGACTCTGCAAGGAGAAAGACACCAGCTGAGAGAGATGAACAGGAGAGATGTCTCGATAACAGAGACACCAGTTGAGAAAGGGACAGGAGAGACACTGTGAGTAGAGAGATAACAGTTGAAATTGACAGGAGAGACTTAATGAGGAGAGAGATAATAGTTGAAAGGGACAGGAGAGACTGTGAGGAGAGACACCAGTTGAAACAGAGGGACAGGAGAGACTGCGAGGAGAGACACCAGTTTAAAGAAAGGGGCAGGGACAGGAGAGATGCTATGAGGAAAGAGACACTCATTTTAAAGAGAGACACCAGTTTAAACAGAGGGAGAGGAAATATGCTATGAGGAGAGGGACAGGAGAAACAATGTGGAGAGAGAGACACCAGCTGAAAGAGTGGGACAGGATAGATGCATCAGCAAACACAGGACAGGATAGATACTGCGAGGAGAGGTACAACAGTTGAAAGGGACAGGGAAGACACTGCAAGGAGAGAGACAACAGATAAAAGAGACAGGAGAGACAGTGCGAGGAAAGACAACAGCTGAAAGAGAGGGACATGAGAAACTGCGAGGAAAGGCACCAGTTGAAATAAAGGGGCAGTGAAAGGAGAGACGCTGCAAGGAGAGAGCCACAAGTTAAAAGAGAGACACCAGTTGAAAGAGAGGGACAAGAAATATGCTGGGAGGAGAGAGGCACCAGTTGAACGAGAGGGACAGGAGAGATTGCGAGGAGAGACAGCATTTGAAAGAGAGCGACACGGACAGGGGAGATGCTGCGAGGAAAGAGACAACAGTTGAAAGAGAGGGACAGGAGAGATACTGAAAGAAGAGAGGGACCAGTTGAAAAAGAGGGACAGAAGAGTCTTTATGAGGTGAGAGACATCAGTTGGGGGAGAGGAACTGGAGAGTCACTGCGAGGAGAGAGACAACTGTTGCTGGATGAAATAAAAAGAGGACACGACTTCTGTTGACAATTTAGTACTGAGTTTATAAAAAGTGTGTGGAAGGTCAGTCAGCTCAGTGGAACTGGAATCTGAACTTCAACTTACAACATGGCGGACAGTTTCTTTTATACTTCTGTAACCGCAAATACGTCATACATATGCATATTTAATCAAACGTTTACTCAAGCACAACATTATATCAAAAGTTAACACTGTCTACAAAAATAGCTAATCACATGTTTATGGAATGCGACTCATGTGCACGTATTATTGTTGCATTTCTACACCACCGCTGCACTACCGATGTTCTTGGCTTGTCCTGTGCTTTGAAGCCTAAATATGCTCTACGCCCTACAAGTCTACTGCTCTGCACAGCTCAATCTCCCACTTCCTGTGCCTTGCTGCTGCTTATCTACATATTTTCTCAGAAACGTGGTCTCACAATGCAGGCCTGTGACTTTCAGTTTCTACTGTGTCTAATTATAGTTCTCTATTCTACTAAAGCTCGTGTCTACTTCCCTCCTCCAGTTCCTAACTCCAATTGTGCCTTCTATTATGCTACTGCAGACAGCTTAGGCCTGTAGTTTTCCTTTAACACATCCAACTGTACACGTTTTTTTGCAGATGCTTGCATTGGCATGGGCAGCCCTTCTTCATTTTCTACATTCATTTTTTTTGTTTAAATATCTTTATTGGTCCTTTCTTATTTTATCTTTTCTCATATCACATAACAGCTCAGGAGTATCTGAGACATTATCCAGACATTTATGAAACATCTCAATGAAAACACTATGCATATCAACAATGTATTACAGAAATGGAATTACATTTCACTGTGATGCATACATGTTTCTCCAAAAGATATTTACAGGTAAATCGTTGTGTGCTACACCCTACTCACACTGCTGCACTGCATTTCCCAATCCTCATACAATATCGCCTGTGCCACATTCTAACACATCTAGTTTTAACCAATCTGTTGGTACCTGGCGCACATGGCATTAGCACACACCAAAGATATCAATGCATGGTCGTTTCAATACTTCAATGAGGGGGTTGTGCAAAGAAAAAGAGAAGAGGATAAAGAAAAGTGCCAATAAGACATATTTTATCTAATCTGCAAAAAATCTAACAATATAATAAAGAAACTGCCATCAAGAAAAATACAAGTGGAGTGAACATAGCATGACTGGGTATGGAAATGTGCATCCTGTACATTACAATATGGTGGCTCGCCAGGGTGGGACTTAGACTTATGTGAGTACTAAAAGTCACTGCCGTGTAAGTGGCTGATCAAGGACTGGGGGAATCTCCTATAGCGGACTTAGGCTATGTGTGGGCTTCACAATGGTTCGCGCTGCTAACTGCAGATATCACACCCTTTGTAGCTCGGGATCCCTGGTATACAAGTTACAAATTGACAGTCTGGGATCATCATCCTCCCCGTCTCCTTCGTTCTTGAAAGCTGTGAGTATTGTGTCCCAGTATTGCGCTATGGGGTATTTGCGGAGCCCCGCTGTTTCCTCTCTGTGCAATGTTGTACTTTCCGCCTGCGCCCATATCGTGAGCGAACTTTTCCAGCTGATTATCTCTGGGGGGTCGGTGTGCTTCCACCTCTTTGTGATTAAACGCTTCGCAACTATCAACCCCTAGTCACGAAATCGTGACGTGACTCTGTTCTTTTTGGATCTGGCATAGATCCCTAATATACAAATTTCCCATGTAAGCGGCAGGGATGTGTCAGCGCAGAGTGCAAGGGCCGTAACTACTTCTTGCCAGTAAAGTTGGAGGGTGGTGCAGGTCCATAGCATGTGGAGCAGGTCCGCGTTGAGCTGCCGACAGCGTGGGCATGCCGAGGTGGCGATGTTAAAATATCTGTTTATGGTGTCGGGTGAAAGGTACGCTCTCTGTATAATGTACGTTTGTATTAGTTTAAATTTAGAGCTTCTCGGTATATATGTAGAGCCAGCCAGGACCGCGTCCCATTCCTTGTCAGTCCAGGGCTGGCCTCTGTCCGCCTCCCAGCGGGTACGGAGATTCTGCATCGGTTTCAGTGTGTGCGTGAGTAAAGCCGCCACCAACCAGTGTACTATATGTGATCCTGCCCCCATGACTTGTAAGTATTGTAGTAGCAGATGTGTCAGTGGTTCAGTCGTCAAATCTCCCCAAAAGGTTCGAAAGGGCCCTTATGAGGGAAGTGTGCAATAGGAATTGTCCTGCCGGCAAGTCGGTATCTTCCGCCAACGCCTCAAAAGTTAATAATGCACCATTCCTATATAAGTCGCCCAGGGTGTCTATACCCGCTGTACGCCAGTGTGTAAGAGCTTCCTCGGAAGTGCCCAACCGCCCCCTAGGCGTCCCCAATAGTGGTAGTATCAGAGCATATGGGATTGTCGTGCGAGTGAGATGCAAGCTCCTCCTGTAGCACTTATGCGCCAGCCCCAAGTGTAATTGGGATGGCCTTGGGAGCTTGGCAGCAGGATGGAATAAGTGATATATTTGGGATTGGGTCCATGGCTGTTGCGAGGTCGCTGTGTCTTCTAAACTCTTGCCACTGAGCCACTTCGTCACCCATTGTAGCTGGGCCGCTATATAGTACAGCTCCATGTTAGGGACAGCCAGCCCTGCCTGACTGGTAGGGGCATATAATTTCCACAGTGCAACTCGGGGTCTGCCTTTGTTCCATATTAAGTCTCGGAATAGGCGCTCCAGCTCTCGGAAGACCTTAGTCGGGACATAGATCGGGAGATTCGAAAAGTAGTATAATAATTTGGGAAGAACAATCATTTTCAGCAGGGTAATGCGGCTCATAACATTCAGTGGGAGTGACTTCCAAAATTGTTTCTGGGCCCTGACAGCCGAAATCGCTCTCGTCAGATTACCCTCCAGCAAATCATCCAGCGTCCGATATATGAAGACACCAAGATAGCGGAAGGTGGTGGGGTACCATGGAAGAAGCGAGCCATTAAGGAGCACATCTGTTTCGACTGTGTCTACACTAAAGGGATAAACCCCCGACTTGGCCCAGTTAACCCGAAGACCCGACATCTCTTCAAAGGCCCTGAGCGTGTCTGCTATGGACGTGGGAATGTCCCTCGCCTCACTCTAATGGGGTCTGATACGAGTCTACCGGTTCGGACCCGAACAGTGGGATGCTGGTATAGCAGTAGAACCATGCTCAAGTAGTGATCACCTAGCTCGTATTTGTTCAGAACCGCCGCCAGATAGGGCCATTCCAGAGAATCAAAGGCCTTCTCCAGGTCCAATACCAGGCAGCCAGAGCAGGGCCATCTATGTAGCGCGTACTGCTGCACCCGGAAGAACCTGCGGATGTTAAGTGAAGTACTCCTGGCGGGGACAAAACCGTTCTGATCAGGGTGCACCAGTGTTTTCACTAAGGGCGAAAGACGCTTAGCAAGTAGTGATGCGAAAATCTTGTAATCAGTGTTGAGAAGTGCCAGTGGGCGATATGAACCCAGAGATTCAGGATTTTTGTCAGGTTTAAGAAGGGACACCAGCAGGGCTTCGTTTTGTGTGCCGGTAAGTGTGGAGTCATCTATCGCGGTCTCATACACTTTCAGCAGCTGCAATACTAATATATGCGCATAAGCCTTGTAAAATTCAGTCGGCAGTCCATCCGGTCCTGGCGACTTCCCGTTGGACAACGAGACTATGCAGTCCCGAACTTCCTCCGAAAGGAGAGGATCATTCAGTCCCTCTCTTTGGGTGCGCGCAGGTTGCGGCAGGTCTATCCCCTCAAGATAGAGCTGCAGCTCCAGGGGTGTAGCCTGCGTACGAGATTTGTACAAATCCCGGTAATGCGCCACAAACTCACCATGTATGTCCCGCTGCGTGTACGCTATGCCCCCGTTCGCCATGCGTACACATGGGACGGGGGTCGATGACTCATCTTGGCGTATGAGCCACGTGAGCAGTTTACCTGCTTTGTCCCCATGTGGTGCGTCCGCGCCGAATGTGTGGCATAATTAAGACACCGCAACTGTTCTAAAAACCGTGCATGCTCCTCCCTGTGGCAATCTAGTTGTCTTTGGGACCCCTCATTTGCTTCTTGCTCGCTAGATGCCAGCTTTCCTTCTAAAGTGGTGAGTTCCCTCTCCAGCTGTACTCTTATACCCGCCTGCACGCCCAAACAGTGCCCCCTTACGACTACCTTGAGAGCGTCCCACTCCAACAGTGGCGACGAAGCTGTGCCCGCATTCTCATCAAAGTATTGAGCTACGGTGGTAGCTAATAACTCCCGGAAGGGTGCATCGAGTAGGACATCCGATTGGAAGCGCCACACAGGGATCGGCGGTACTACGTCCTCCCACTGCAACTCCACCACGTGTGGGTTATGATCTGAGTGTGTCCGCCCCATATAATAGGACCCGGAGACACACGGTAGAAGATCATTCGACACCATAAAGCGATCTAGGCGTACATGAAGGCCGTGCGCCCCTGAATAATAGGAATACACTCTATCCTGCGGGTTTCTGTGGCACCAGGCGTCAGATAAATGCCATTGCGTAGCCCAATGATTCAACGCTTTCGCGGCAGTGTGTGTGGCCGTGCCAGGCAGGGGAGGAAAGGAGCGGTCTAGCGAAACGTCCAGCACACTATTATAGTCGCCGCCTAATACCATAGGCACATCACGCCACTCGGTCAGCTTGTGGGAGATCAATTCCAAAAAGGCTGTCTGTTCAGTGTTGGGCGCATACAGCGATGCAAGTATGATCGGCCTGCCGTCCAAGACACCCTTAACTATGACGTACCTGCCCTCTGTGTCTATGAAGAAGTCTACCACCCGAAAGGGAGTCCCTGGTCTTACCCACACCAGAACCCCACGCACGTACGCTGACTAGCCTGTTGCGTGTAATTGACCCCTCCAACGCCTGTGTAATCGTGTGACTTCTGGCTTATGCAAGTGTGTCTCTTGAAGGAGTGCTATTTGTATGTGGTGGCATTTCAAATATGAGTAAATGAGATATCGACGTGATGGACTATGGATGCCTCTCACATTCCAGGTCCCTATCCTAATAGGTGCCATAATGTTTGGATGCCAGTAGCGCATGTGGCCCTGCCAGGCCAAGGGATGGGGAGAGTCAGCATGATGCGTGCGAAGGCCATTCTAGAGTGTGCCTCCCTGTGCGGGCCAATATCACAATTGTCATACCTCAGTACATAAGCGATGGCGTGATAAACAATAGAACAATTTGCAATAAAAAATACCAAAAGGGCGAATATGCAACAGGCAACCACCCAAACTTGAAATAACAGTAGCATACAACTAACGTCTGGGGGAGACTACTTTGCACGGCAACGTACGGGGCGTCTGTGAATGGGGATTGGCTCTAGCAGCTACCCCTGTTCCTGGCCAGACGCTTGTAAGATAGGGCTGCTACCTAAACGTTATATATGATGTTCCCATGTAGGAGGGAGTCATAAAGGCAACCTGTGCTATTTTATCGGGGCCTGCCCTGCGATGGGGCCCCCACCCTCTACTTACAATGAAACCTTGAGTCCCGCTGTGTTGTCCCAACAACTAGAGCCAGGGAACACAACATACAGGCAAAGCTTAGGGTCCATCATACTTGCGTGTCTGATGACATTGGCAGCTGCCTGGCAGACGGAAAGCATGAAAGAAAGGCAAGTGAGAGTCCAAATCTCAAACTATGTCATTTGAAGTCTGTGGAGTGACCAGGGGCAGGTCGTCGGAGTCCTGTGAAGCAGGAAAACTGTCCGAGAGGTCATCATCACTGGGCGGCCCCTGCCGATCGGAGCCTGAATTGATCTCTTCATCCTGTGCCCCGCTAATGTCTGCCACTGCCTGTAGAGCCTTGAGTTGGCCGCTTAAGATCAATTCCGGTGTTGGGCCAAGAGCCTGAGAGGCCAGGGATTGTGGTTTCTTCCGCCCCCTATGGCGGCGGCGCCGGGAGGCTGCGGGGGGCTGATTCCTTCCATCCGGCGGTGGGGGCCCCATTCCCTGAAGAATCGTAGGTGTCGAGCAATTCCTCCGCCCCTCCGAGGTGGTGAAAAAATGAGTCTTTCCATTTGCGATCACCCTTAGCTTCGCTGGGAACAACAGCGAGTATTTGAGATCATGTTGGCGAAGGCGCCGCTTCACTGCCAGATAGGAGTGCCGTTGTTTCTGGACCTGAAACGTGTAGTCCGGGAAGAACATAACTTTGTGATTGTCAACTTGCACCTCCTGCAGCTTCCGGGTTCCTTGAAGTACGGCATCCCTGTCCCTATAATTCAATAGGCGGATTAAGAGCGGCCTCGGATTAGAGCCTGGCGGGGGGAGGGGGGCTTGGCCGGAACCCTGTACGCCCGTTCAACAACGAAGTGTGGAGAGAGGGCTTCCCCTGGCAGCAACTTGCGAAGCCAGTCTTCAGTGTAGGCCACTGCGTCTCTTCCCTCCACCCCCCTCCGGCAGGCCCACTACGTGTATGTCGTTGCGCCGGGCCCTGCCTTCAGCATCCTCGGCCCTGTCTTCTAAGAACTCTACTCGGTTCAGAAGGTCCCGTATTTGCTTCTCCGCCGTGGTCACTCATGGAGAGACATCCGCAATGTCTCCTTCGGCGGTGGAGGTGCGGTCCGCGAGTTTCCGGTGGTCCGCATGGAGCAGGGTGAGGTCGATTGCCACTTTATCAATTTTACCTTCCATTGAAGTGCGGATCTGGTTCATGGTTTCCCCAAGTTTCTCTACAGCCGCCAGCACCGCGTCTAGCTTGTGCGATATTGGGTCGGGTGTGTCCACGCCCGCCATTTTATCCGTCTGCGCCCGGGTCTGCGGTGGGGGCCACCGCACCCCCAGTGCCGATCTTCGTGCGGCCTCCCCGTGACATGGGGCACCAGGGAGTGTTCACTGGGGGTTAGATTTGACACCCCCGAGATGCTGCTCAGGTAGGCTCTTGGATGTTCAGCAGCGCGGTCCCGAAGACGAAGCGCTATATGGAGGAGCGCCGCCCTCAGCACCCCCCAGAGTTCTCCACTGCCAGTCACAATCTACACCAACCAAGGCACAGGAGAAACAAAATGGCGTGATTTTGGCTCACGGGTGCTCCCTGTGCATCCGCTGCAATGTCCCCACAGTACAGTGCCGCAAACGGGCTCCGCCGCCCCTCACACCAGCCCCATGATCGCGGAAAGCAGGGCCCAGTCAGAACGAAGGCGAGGCAAGCCGTGGGCCCGCGGCAGTCTGGGCAGGTGAACTTTCCCCCATGAAGGGACGGTGTGCCGATGAGATGTACACCGCAAGGCCAGGATATGTAGTAGCGGCTCTTCGCCAGTGGCCCCCACCTCAGGGTGTCACTCGCAGCGTGCCATCGGCATTTAAGTCCGGTGGATCATGCCTACTCCCCGGCGTTATGTCCTTCCTTCCCCACAGGCCCAGGGAGCGTGCCGCAGCATTAGCGGAGGGAGCGCTCAGCACCAGGATCTTTGATGTCTCAGGCCGCAGCGTCGGGCTCGCGGGCCAACGGTTCGGGCGTATCTCCGGGGGACAGGGGGGGCGGATCACCGCATCAAAGTTGTGCCCCCACTCATACAATTTCCATTTCTGAAGGAACGCGGCCGCGAACTCCGACGGCCGCAGCAGAGACGGCCTGCGCGTTCAGAATGGAGCCTCTCCACAAGTCCGGGCCAAGGGGGTGGAGTCAGTCCCCGGCGTCACGTAGTTTGTGGCGCCCGGGACTATGGTCGTCCGCTCGGCAGCACCGAAGACAAGGGGGCCCGCTCCGGACCTCCGCTACCTCCACCTCCTGGTCTCCTACCGGAACAGCGAAATCGGTTCTGGGACACGCGTGGAGGACCGCGGCCCCTTTCAGATGACTTTGGACAGAGCTGTGCAGCCAGGAAAGGGAGCCTGCGATGGAGCTCTACATGAGCACGTCCGACTCCATTGCCCTTCATTTTCTACATTCATTATAACATTCCCCACTTTAGTTGAATTTTCAACTATTCCCTCACCTTCCCTTTTGCTTGGAGTTATAGTATACATTCTCCTCAACATCTGGCATTTTATTGACCAATCTGTTAGTGAACATCCCTCCCAACGTCTGACTAACACTTTTGCAACATCCTATCACTATCTAGAAGACACAGAACATCAATAGCAATATTACAAGAACAGGCAACAAGGCCTTAAATAGTCCTGACATCCAGGATGGTACCCAAGCGAACCACCCTGAAAACCATTTGTCGGGGGCAACCCCCTTGTTCACCATTTTCATTTGCAAGGTATGCAGAGTTGGTATGGCCTCTGTTAGTGTTCTATTCTCGGTGTCATTCAGGTGCTCCATGAAACCATTACTTTGGGTGTGATAAACAGATGACAGTTTATGTTTTATTCCTAGGGCAATGCAAATGTGTTGAAATATTGCATCATTATGTACACAGGGTCCTGCCTCAATCCATCGTGCGAATGGTCAACCAACTACTAAAAGATAGCTGTAATTGGTACTTCTATCATGTCGACAAAATCTAAGTGTAGATTTTGTAATTGGACCTGTTGGGTGTGGTATTGTTGAGGTGATCACTTTTAAGGTCGGCTTGGGGCTATATTGTTGACAAACTGCACATTCTGCAATGTACATAGTGATCGTTTCAGATAGTTGTGGAATAAATCAATCTGCCTGTAATGTAGCAAGAAGATACTCTTCTGCAGTGTGTGCTGGGAGGTGTAATTATTTTAGAGCTGTGTACAACAGGGCTTGTGGCATTACCGGCTTGCCTGTACTCTCTTGTCGGTAAATAAATTTGTTGGTGACTGAATGCAGCCTCGCTGTTCCCACAGCTCCCTTTCGTGAGGCAATGCTTGTTCGTGCAATTCATGCATGTGTAATTTTGCTGTCTCGGTATATGCGGGAGGTAATTCCGTAACATCCTGTTGCCTGTTTGTCATCATGCCTAATGTGTGTTCATCACATTGACTATAATTTGGGAATGCTTTAGCTGCTTCTTTTGCTGCCCAATCTGCCAGAGCATTACCCCTGGAGATTAGGTTTTACTGATTGGGGTGCGCTGCACACTTTATCACTGGTACTTTAGATGGAAGTGTTAACGCTTTTATTAATTTTGCCAATAAATCCTTATGCATCACGGGGGACCCATCAGATTTAAGAAATGCTCTCCTTTCCCATCTGTGAATGCTGGAATGTACAGTGGTGGTCACATATGCTGCATCTGAATAGATAGTCACCTCTAGGCCCTCAGCTCGCTGCAATGCGTCAATGATTGCCACTAATTCAGCTGCCTGGGCTGAAAAGTGGGAAGGCAGTGGCATCTGGCTAATGATTTGTAATGTATCAGATGATCCTTGCTTTTCAGCTCTTACAACTGCTGCTCCTAAATGTCTAATCCCAGTTTCCTGATCTATGAAAGAGGATCCATCCCAAAGAGCAACATGCTCCCTGGGATGATGTCTTCTCCTACCTTACTTTCTTCATCTGGTATATAATTAGCACAGTCGTGTACTTGTTCATCGTCAGTAACTGGGTTTGTAAAGAATGTTGCTTGATTAATTGTGTGACATCGAACCACTTGTAAAGATGGCACTGAAAGTATTACTTCATACCAAGATGACCTCTGAGTTGTGAGGGTGCTCTTGCCTCTGTATGATAGCAAATACTGCATGCTCTACATACAGTGTTAAAGGTGATCCCATCACTATTGTGGTGCTTTTCTGGACTGCAAATGCTGCTGTAGTGAGTGCTTGCTCACATGGGAAGTGACCTTTCATGATGGGATCTAGCTGCCCACTGTAGTAGGCAATTGGTTTGTGTCCCATGGATGTCTTTTGAGTCAGTATGGCTGTCATTGTCATCCCATGACAATAACAGAAGAGGATCGAATGGTTTGCTGTAGTCCGGTGTTCCTAACACTTGAGCATTTGTGATTGTGTTCTTCAGCTCCCAAAATGCTGTCTCTCTTTCATCAGTCCAGTTTATTTTGTTTCCATTGGTATGGCACTCTTTTAGAGCAGTCAAAAGTGGTGCAGTCAGGGTAGCATAATCAAATAACCACTGTCTCACATAATTGCAGAGTCCTAGGAACTGCTGCATCTGTTTTGTGGTGGTGGGCTTGGGCATGTTTCTGATGCTCTGTGCTCTGTCAGGTGACACCCTCCTCCCATCTTTGGATACTATCTGTCCCAAAAAATTGACTTCCGTCTGCACATATTGTAATCCGTCTGGGTCCACTTTGTATCCTTTTTCTACAAGCATGCAAAGGAGACCAATAGTACCCTCCCTGAATATGTTTTCAGTGGGGCTACATACCAAAATGTCATCCACATACTGTAAAAGGGTTCTTTTACATTTTACATTTACTATATCCTTTTTCACTGTCTTATTAAAGATACTCGGAGACTCACAATAGCTCTGGGGGAGCCTTTTATAGAAGTACTGAGATTGTCTGTACTTAAACCCAGTTAGATACTGTCTATCTGGGTGTAGTGGACTGCTGAAGAATGCATTTTTCAAGATCAATTACTGGAAAGTAGGTGGCATCCGTAGGAATGTTTGTCAGTATGGCTGATGGGTCTGGTACCACCGGATATTCTGGGATTACTATATAGTTCGGGGGCAGAAATCTTGAATCAACCTCCAAGTTCCCCCCTTAGCCTTTTTTATCAGATAAATCGGTGTATTACAGGGGGATAATCTCTCATATATTACTCCCTGCTCAAGGAATGCCTATTTTGTGGGAAAAATGCTTTCTTCTGCTTCTTTGTATAAGGGATACTGAAGTTCCCTGAGCAGTATTGCCCTGTGTTTCAGTCTTATTTTTGCAGGCTCAGCTCCTTCAATCAGTCCCACATCATGTGGTCCCTTTGTCCACAGACTCTCTGGTTCCTTTGCCAAGTCTTTTTCTCTCAGTGTACCGTCTCATGCGTGTTTTGGCACTGCCCTATATTGCAACTGTACTCTAATGGGAATATCCATTTGAAATACCACTGTCTCAATTGATAGGCTATCATCAAACATTTCTTCATCTGATCTGTCTCTCAATTTGACCTCTGGATCCGTAAATACTACTGATGCCCAGGTTGCTTGTCTCCTGTCAAATGCTATCAATAATGCGTAACGTGGCTTTATTTCAAGGACCATTATCTTTAACACCATGTCAGGTTCTTCTATGGGATCCACAGGTCTCTCGGGTCCAAACAATAGTTCTTTGGTATCTGCACTGTCTTCCCCAGTTGCGCTGGTGTATGCGCTATCAAAACATATATGCCATGCAAAAAGGCCTCTGTATCCACAGGAATTTCTCTGACCTGTTGTCCCAAATCCTCAAGAGCTATGAGTGACAACATCCTACCTGGTGAAATAACAGGTGTGTAACCATCAATCAATCAATCAATCAATCACGGCATTTATAGAGCGCGCTACTCACCCGGGAGGGTCTCAAGGCGCTGGGGGAGGGGGTAAGTTACTGCTCGAACAGCCAGGTCTTGAGCTGCTTCCTGAAGGAGAGATGGTCCTGGGTTCGCCGAAGGTGAGTGGGGAGGGAGTTCCAGGTCTTGGCTGCCAGGTAGGAGAAGGATCTTCCTCCGGCGGTGGTTCTGCGGATGCGTGGTACGGTGGCGAGGGCGTGGCTGGTTGATCGTAGCTGGCGTGTGGGCGTGTAGAAGGTCATGCGGTCGTTGAGGTACTTTGGGCCCAGGTCGTGGAGGGCCTTGTGTGCATGGGTGAGGAGTCTGAACGTTATTCTCTTGCTGACGGGGAGCCAGTGCAGGTCTTTCAGGTGTCCGGTGATGTGGCTGTGTCGGGGGATGTCCAGGATGAGTCGTGCGGAGGCGTTCTGGATGCGCTGGAGTCTTTTTTGAAGTTTGGCTGTGGTTCCGGCGTAGAGGGTGTTCCCATAGTCCAGTCGGCTGGTGACGAGTGCCTGGGTGACGGTCTTCCTGGTTTCAGTGGGGATCCATCTGAAGATCTTGCGGAGCATGCGCAGGGTGTTGAAGCATGAAGATGAGACGGCGTTGACTTGTCTGGTCATCGACAGGGAGGAGTCCAGGATGAAGCCCAGGTTGCGTGCGTGGTCCGTTGGCTTGGGCGCGGTGCCCAGGGCCGGGGGCCACCAGGAGTCGTCCCAGGCGGAGGGTGATGAGCCCAGGATGAGGACTTCCGTCTTGTCTGAGTTCAGTTTAAGGCGGCTGTTCCTCATCCAGTCGGCGACGTCTCTCATCCCGTCGTGTAGGTTGGCTCTGGCGGTGGTGGGGTCGTTGGTGAGGGAGAGGATCAGCTGGGTGTCGTCGGCGTAGGTAACATACCATCGACCCATCTTTCAAAAAAGAGATGGTCATATTCAGCTTACTCATCAGGTCTCTTCTGAGGAGATTGACCAGTGCCTCTGGGGAATATAACAATGGTGATATATTTTTGACCCGGAGAAGGGTGGGTAACCCTCCCCCAAGTCAGGAGGGTGGAGAGGCTCTTCCACTGGCTGGAAGAGGTGCTGGAGGCATACTCCTCCCAGACTGCGAGGCACTCTTGGATATAGGGGTAGTTCCAATATGGGTTGCCCTGTCCCTGCTATATACAATTTTCAGCAGTTGCCAAATCAATGGGTTAAGAAGATCCTTCTCTGGGCCATTGCTTCTTCCCCTCCTTTTTAGGTCTCGCTGAGCCAGCGCGCATGCGCTGCTCTGCGAGACATTTAGTAAGGGGCGTTTGAAAGTGCTACCAAAGAGGCTTTTTCCGGCCACCAGCTTGCGTTCACGCGAGCGTGCACGCGCGCAACCGCCAGCTTTCAGCGCCCGATCAGGCACCATCTGTCTTTCCTCTCACTTGATTGCTTTCACGCTCCTCCGCCCCTCCCCTCCCCTCCCCCGCCGCGTTGCTTTCACTTTCATGCGCGGCCAATGCTTGTTTTTTCATGCATCGTGCTCGTTTAAAACAACTTCTCAGTCTGGAACGAGGGTCCTCATGCCCCTCCCACTTCACCTGCCCCCACTCCCGCGTCACCCCCAAGTCAAACTCCTCATTGCCAATACGCTGGGAGACCGGCAATCCGCCCAAGATCACAGGATGTTGAGCATGCCGAAATTCAACCCCATACCTCGTTCTGAAGGCATTCAGCCCAAGATCACATGATGTCAAGCAACGCCGATAACCCACCCCCTTCCCCGCTCCAAAAACGGCAGCCCCCGAGTCAAGGCCCCCCTCGCCTCCCCCCCCCTCATCCCCACCCACCACTGCAACTGTACCCCACTCCCTCCCCCCTCGCACATACCCCCCACCTCTACATCATGGCGCCAAAATGCCAAATGCACAAGTCCTCACTGGGCCACTCCTCCCCCCCCTTGCCAATACCATTCACGCCCTTGCCCCTGACCCCGCCTTCCCACCCCCCTCCACATCTAAACCGTCTACCTAAACTCTGTGCGTCCCCCCAGGCCCAAGGGCTCGTTCGTGGCAGTCTGAGGACATTGGCATAAACACTCTCCGGGCGTCCCGACGTCCACGGCACGACCATGCCAGTTGCCGCCTCGCTCCTGCCGATCTCCACAGCCCCTCAGCGCACCACTCCCTGCCTGTATCCTGTGCCCCCGACAATCGGCCCAAGATCACTGATGCCGAGCCCGTCGTGCGCCAACTCCTACCCCAGATCCCAAGTCTGCCGCTCCGAGCCCCGACAACCTGCCCCCAAAATACCCACCCTCCCACTCCCCACTCACGTCCGCCTCCCCAACCTCTCACATGTAGCAGGCGGCACTGTGTCCCCCCCAATGCCCCCACCTCACGCGCAGCATGACTCCCGGCCTCAACCAGACCCCCTCCCACTATCCTGCGCCCCCCCGGCCAAACCAGTCCAGCAAAAACCGTCCGCTCCAGCCCCCCCTGAATACATCCCCTGGGAGAGCACTCAGCAGGACCAAACAATTCCTGCGCCGGTCCCCGCGTGCCCCCCCCGGCTCCACAAGGAGGTGCCCGCTCCCACGGCCAACCCAGGGATCACACACCACCACACACGTCCTCTCATGCCCGCCGGTCCCTCTGCCCGTCTCCGCCCCAACGCTGTGCATCAGGGAAGCCGGGACCTATACTTGTGTGTCCAGCCCTGCACCACGCAACCCCACACCCCACCAGACCCGCTACAAAGTCGCACGTGTTTGGCAACATACTTAGCCCATTAATTTAAACCAGTACCGTTGGCGTCAATGTTGTACTATTTAAAGCTCACTCTCGAGCCCCGGACCACAACCCATGCCCCGAGCAGCTGCCCAAGCATGAGGGCCACCCCACAATCGGCATTCCTGGCGGGCCGGGATCGATACCTCCCGCCGCTTCCCCTTAAAGCCACTCACTGCGTGTAATTGAAGCAGCCCCCCCCACCCATTTACAACCAATAGGTGTAAGGTGACCAGCAAATTCCCCAAATACCATGCAACACAGAGTTAACAAGCATTGGCATAGCCAATAGGTCTCGCTTTTGGGACCTTATAAGTATTTAGTTATGCAGCACAATCGCTAAACACTTATAAGGTCCCAAACGCGAGACCTATTGGCTATGCCAATGCTTGTTAGTGCATGTTGCTAATTCACCTGAAAAGGGTTGGCAATAGTAACTATCCTCCTTATATTCTATTACCTC
This sequence comes from Calotriton arnoldi, assembly GCA_963921515.1. Classification (NCBI taxonomy): domain Eukaryota; kingdom Metazoa; phylum Chordata; class Amphibia; order Caudata; family Salamandridae; genus Calotriton; species Calotriton arnoldi. The sequence continues at coordinate 4,351,343 of CAWUFW010000109.1, read as the reverse complement.
TATAGGTGTTAGATTGACCTACTCTTTTTTAAGATTGGCTTCTTCCACGTTTCTGAGGTGCCTCTTACTGCCATTAATGACCCCCGCAGAGGACCTGGGCCGAAATGATATGGTCTCTGGTTAGTGTCCTGTTCATTTGTATCCCTGTTAGGCCTGTCTTCCCAGTCTCCATTTTCCTGTGCCCCCCTACATCTTGTAACTCTATTGGGGGTTCATGATAATTGGTCGTCTCTATGTCCCTCTCCCATCCTTCTGCTTACTTTTTCCATTCCTCAGTTGCCTCTCTCAAAGTCTCTGCAGAAGTGTCTCCCAGCGTAAGAACAACATGTCCTGTAGTCCATTGTCCTCGAAGGGGAGCAAGCCTTCTAGAGTGTTTTAATTGTCTAACAGTGTTCTGCAATTCATTTATAAGTCTGTCCCTTCGGTCCGGTTCTGGACCGGCCCAAGGAGTTGTAGGGGTGGGTTCTGAAGGTGCCTCGTTTCCCCATGATTTTTGTCTCTCCTCTTTAGGTGCAACTCCAATGGGATCTTGGTACACTGCAGCTGGCAGAATGGGGTAAAGACTATATGCCTGAGGCTTCTCTGTGGACAGCGCCTCTTTGGGTTTTTGGTTTCACATTGTTTTTATATTGCAGAATACCCACCATACTGATAGGGTGGCTTCCCTTTTCTGTCTTTTCAATCTATTATACTTAGAGCGAATATAAGTCAACGTGTGTTCAATTATGTCTACGTCGAATGTCCCTTCCTTTGGCTGAGGCTGGCTGTGGCCCTTGGTACTTTTGTACCATTATTTACAATTCTTTTGTAACTTCTTCTTGTCAGAAGAAAAAGTTTTTATCATGTGTTCCAGAGGGGTCTCCATGGTGCCCTAAGGATATGTGTATTTCCTATGTGTATGTAATAGGAGTGTCATTTTTAATCCCTTGTGCATTTGCCCACGATTCCTATATTATCCATCTCCTCTGTAAATATTTTCCCTAAATTTAATAGTGATTTGAATCCTGAATCTGACATCAAGATGCATTCCAGAATTCATCACCTTAGCATGAGGGTCCTCTCAACAAAGCACTAGCAGCACAAATGATCCAACTGCTCTTTTGCTTATTTCTCACTCATGGAATTTCGGATCATGCTTCATTGGAGGCTTATTTAGATATAGAAAATGTCTGCACAGCCTTTTCTCTCTGCTAATATAAGCTCTTTGAAAGAGCAACTATTCCCTGGAGTGGCAGATTCATGCATAATGACAAACCATATTACATCTTTTTATACTGCATAATACACCAATCCCATCCTTTGTATGTTGCATAGTATAATTTTCAAATGGTCAGGCAGTGTCAAACATTCCAAGCACTAAACACTGTCACACACAAATCTATAGCCTCACACAACTGTTGGTCCCTCTAAAATATCTGAGAGTCAGGTAGGCACACAAATCAAAATATGTTTCTCTGGGCATATTCCTCTGCCCTGATAGTCATGAAATCTATCACAGCATCATCCATCGATGAATGTTTCCAAATATTTTGTTTCACCATACCTAAGAAATACAAAAGGCATGCTTATTTCCCTTGAAAGGTTATATTTTACACAATAATGTCACCAATGTTACCCAAAGGTGCACCACAGCGCAGACTAGGGCAGTGTACCCGGTACATATTAGTGGCCCTGGTTGGCAAAATGAAGTGCCTGAGTACAGCACCACCTGCTATCATATGAACAGATCCAGCACTGACCATACCACAAGTTACCTCCAGCTTGCACAGAAATGTGATGCCTTAACACTATCGCTCCTGGTCCACAAATGTAAAGAAACTCTTCCCGAATCAGGCTAGTAAACTAAGGTTGAGAACATTTAAAGGGCAAGGTGAGGATAGCAATTCAAAAATACACATTATCTTCTTTGACAAGTGTGAACTGCTCCAGCATGCAAAATACTCAAATGGAAATAACTTAGTAAGGTTTTAGAAACAGAGCCCAGCTTCTCCTTGTCAGAACAATACTGTGATTAATGGCTCCCATTGTGAAGGAGGCTGCATACTGCGCCATACTTGCATTTTAGAGCGGGAGAGACAGGAGAGTCCCTGTTTCATCAAATGTGTCTGCTTTCTGATTCCAAAAAGCTGTGTCCAACTGTTGTCAGTAAAATTGAACATGGCAGAAATACCGACCTGAGGCCTGCTGCTGCACAGTGCATGACTCGCTGCTACTTCAAATGATAGTGCCGGACTGCCGGTGCCAATGCATGTGTGCCCCATGATGATAAGGCAGGCCAGCGGCGTGGAATTTTAGAAAGGTTACGCACGCACGCACGCACGCTGCTACCGCGGCTTCCGCAGCCGCACGGGACCAGATTCAGCCACATCAGTGGCCCGCCCACCGGAAACACTGACTGAAGGCGGATTGATTATCAGCTCAGCCCTTCACCGGGGAGACAGAGTGAGAGTGCGGCACGCGTGAACAGTTGATTTTTTATTATTTTGTGACACACGTTGTGCAGTCTTCAGATGTGAGTTGGCAGTGGCACTCAGGTCTAGACCCAGCCCTGATAAATAAGTGCCGGTGCTAAGCACCGGAAACCACCAGTACAAATTAAACACTGGAACCCTGCCACTTCTCTATAATTTGCCCCTTGTGATTATCTTTATGCCGTTCAAGTTACCTAACCATCAGACACTCCAACTGATGCCTCAGCCTTGGTCACTCTTCCTTCAAGACGCCTTCCAGATATCTTAAATCTGGGAATTTAGGAACTGGGTCTCTTTACCATGTCAGACTTCACACACTTGTTACCCAGTCCCATCTCACTATTTCTACAGCAGCCCTCCTGATCTAACCGGGATATCTCTGGGTATTCCTCAAAGGAATGTCCTTTCCAGACATTCCAGACAGGGGTTTCCTCCTGGGTAATACACCTGTTAGATCACTTCCCGAAGGAGTGTCTCATCCAGCAGCTGTCTCCCGGGTAATGCACTACTGAATGCTAGATGACTCCCCTAAGGAGTGTCCCTTCGAGGAGATTTCTCCTGGGTAATGCGCTACTGCCTACTAGACGACTCGCCAAAGGAGTGTCTCTTCCAGGAGCAGTCTCCTGGGTAATGCACTACTGCCTATTAGACGACTCTGCGAAAGAGCTTCTCTTCCAGGAGCTCTCTCCCGGGTAATGCACTGCTGCCTACTAGACGACTCCCCTAAGGAGTGTCCCTTCGAGGAGCTTTCTCCTGGGTAATGCACTGCTGCCTACTAGACGACTCCCCTAAGGAGTGTCCCTTCCAGGAGCAGTCTCCTGGGTAATGCACTACTGCCTACTAGACGACTCTGCGAAAGAGCTTCTCTTCCAGGAGCTCTCTCCCGGGTAATGCACTGCTGCCTACTAGACGACTCCCCTAAGGAGTGTCCCTTCGAGGAGCTTTCTCCTGGGTAATGCACTGCTGCCTACTAGACGACTCCCCTAAGGAGTGTCCCTTCGAGGAGCTTTCTCCTGGGTAATGCACTACTGTCTGCTATTCTTCCCTTCCATTTCAAAGGGGAATTCACACTAGCCAGTCTCCATATACTACCCCTGCACTACTAGTGTTCTTGGCTTGTCTTGTGCTTTGAAGCCTAAATATGCTCTACTCCCTACAAGGCTACTGCTCAGCATGGCCTAAAGAGACTGTGGAAGAAAGGGGCAGGGACAGGAGAGACGCTGTAAGAAGAGAGACTCAAGTTAAAAGAGAGAGACAGTATAGACTCTGCGAGGAGAGAGACGCCAGTTGAAACAGAGGGACAGGAAATGCGCTCCGAGAAGAAAGGCAGCATTTGAAAGAGAAAAACAGGAGGAGAGAGACACCAGCTGAGTGAGAGTGACAGGAGAGACGCTGTGAAGGGAGAGCTAACAGTTGAAATAGACAGGCGAGATGCTGCAAAGAGAGGGACAGGAAATACGCTCTGAGGAGAGCGACACCAGTTGAAAAGGGACAGGAGAGACGCTGTGAAGAGAGTAACAACAGTTGAATGGGAGGGACAGGAGAGACACTGCGAGCAGAGAGTGTCCAGTTGAAACAGAGGGACAAGAGATACACTGCAAGGAGAACGACACCAGCTAAGGGAGAGGGACAGGAGAGATGCTGCAAGGAGAAAACGAACAGTTACAATGGGCAGGTGAGATGCTGCGAGGAGAGAGACAATGGTTGAAAAGGGCAGGATAGACACTTGGAGGAGAGATAACAATAAAAAGAGAGGACATGAGAGACCGCAAGGAGAGACACCAGTTGAAAGAAAGGGGCAGGGACAGGAGAGATGCTGTAAGGAGAGAGATATCCGTGGAAAGAGGGGGACAGGAGAGAAAATGTGAGGAGACAGATACCACTTGAAACCGATGGACAGGAGAGACAGTGCAAGGAGAGAGACACCAGCTGAGAGAGAAGGACAGGAGAGACGGTACGAGGAGAGAGACAATAGTTGAAAAGCGCAAGAGAGATGCTGCGAGGAGAGTGACAACAGTTGAAAGGGAAAGTAGAGACACTGCGAGGAGAGACACCAGTTGAAAGAGATGGACAGGAGGGACTGCGAGGAAAGAAACCAGTTTAAGGAAAGGGATAGGGACAGGACTCAGAGACTCTGCGAGTAGAGAGACACCAGTTGAAAGAGAGGGACAGGATAAAGGCTACAAGGAAAGAGACACAAGTTGAAAGAGAGACACCTGTTGAAAGAGAGGGACAGGAAATACGCTGCAAGGAAAGAGACACCAGTGGAAAGAGAGGGACAGGAGAGGTGCTGCAAGGAGAGAGACACCAGTTGAAAAAGAGAGGGACAGGAGAGGCTCTGTGAGGAAAGAGACACATTTGATAGAGAGAGACAGGAGAGACACTGTGAGGAGAGAAGCACCAATTAAAAGAGAGGGACGGGGAGAAGCTGGAAGGGGAGAGACAGCAGTTGAAAGATAGGGACTGGAGAGACACTGTGAGGAGAAAGAGACCAGTTGAAACAGATGGACAGGAGAGACTATGCAAGGAGCGAGACACTAGCTGAGAGAGAACGACAGGAGAGACGCTGCAAGGTGAGAGACAACAGTTGAAAGGGACAGGAGAGACACTGCGAGGAGAGAACAGTTAAAAGAGAGGAACAGTAGAGACTGTGAAGGGAAACACCAGTTAAAAGAGAGGAACAGAAGGGACTGTGAGGAAAGATACCAGTTGAAAGAAAGGGGCAGGGACAGGATAGATGCTACAAGGAGAGAGACAAGTTGAAAGAGAGGGACATGAGCGGTGCTGCGAGGAGAGAGACACCAGTTGAGTGAGAGGGACACCGGTTGAACGAGAAATGAATGAAATTTGTACTTGTAAAGCGCACTTATACCCCGAAAGGGGTGTCCTGGCGCTGTACGCATACCGCTGTGGAACCCTTCCTGGCTTTTCCCTGTGAAATGTCCACTCCTGGGCACCCCCAGGGTGAAGCCAGGCATCCCAGCGCTGTTGTGGAGATTAAGCAAGCTATTGCCCAGAGTTGCAGAGTGGGACCCATGATTAGAATAGGCACCGAGGCGAGAATTATCAGGTCCGAGGAAATTGAGCCCAAGACCCGCCGAGGCGGGAATTGAACCCTGGTCCCGGGCCAGATCTCTGCATCAGGGTCTGCCGCTCTAACCATTGAGCCACACTTCTCCACAGGGACACCGGTTGAACGAGAGGGACACCAGTTGAAAGAGAGGGACAGGAAATATGCTGCGAGGGGAGAGGCACCAGTTGAAAGAGAGTGACAGGAGAGACACTGTGAGGACAGACACTAGTTGAAAGACAAGGACAGGAGAGACTGCTAGGACAGACACCAGCTGAGAGAGTGGGACAGGAGAGAAGCTGCGAGGAGAGAGACAACAGTTGAAAGGGAGGGTCAGGAGAGATGCTCCAAGGAGAGAGACACCAGTTGGAAGAGAGGGATAGGGGAGACACTGCAATGAGAGAGACACCAGTTGAAAGAGAGGGAGAAGAGAAACGCCGTGAGGAGAGAGACAACAGTTGAAGGAGAGGGACAGGAGAGACTCTGCGAGGAGAGAGACACCAGTTGAAAGAGAGGGACAGGAGGGACTGCAAGGAGAGAGAGACACCAATTGAAAGACAGGGACAGAAGAGACTGCTAAGATAGACACCAGTAGAAAGACAGGGAGAGGAGAGACTGCAATGAGAGATGCCAAATGAAAGAAAGGTGTTGGTACATCAGAGAAGCTATGAAGAGAGAGATACAAGTTGAAAGAGAGACACCAGTTTAAGCAGAGGGACAGGACAGAGATAGCAGTTGAAATGAAAGAGTGGGACAGGAGATACGCTGCAAAAAGAGTCATCAGTTAAAAGAGACGGATAGGAGAGACTGCGAGAAGAGACACAAGTTAAAAGTAACAGGAGAAAATCTGCGAGGGGAGAAGCTCAAGTAGAAAGAGAGAAACCAGTTGGAAGAGAGGGACAGGAGATACGCTACAATGAGAGTGACTCCCGCTGGGAGAGGCGGACAGGAGATACGCTACAATGAGAGTGACTCCAGCTGGGAGAGGCGGACAGTAGAGACGCCACGAGAACAGAGACACCAGCTGTGAGAAGGACAGGAGGGACGCTGTGAGGAGAGAGACAACAGTTGAAATGGACAGGAGAGATGCTGCGAGGAGAAAGCCAACCATTGAAATTGACAGGAGAGATGCTGCGAGGAGAAAGCCAACCATTGAAATGGACAGGAGAGATGCTGCGAGGAGAAAGCCAACCATTGAAATGGACAGGAGAGATGCTGCGAGGAGAAAGCCAACCATTGAAATTGACAACAGAGGCAATGCAAAGAGAGACAACGATTGAGAAAGAGGGACAGGAGAGACTGCGAGGAGAGACATCAGCTGAAATAGAGGGACAGGAGAGACTGCGAGGAGAGACATCAGCTGAAATAGAGGGACAGGAGAGACTGCCAGGAGAGACATCAGCAGAAATAGAGGGACAGGAGAGACTGCGAGGAGAGACATCAGCTGAAATAGAGGGACAGGAGAGACTGCGAGGAGAGACATCAGCTGAAATAGAGGGACAGGAGAGACTGCCAGGAGAGACATCAGCAGAAATAGAGGGACAGGAGAGACTGCGAGGAGAGACATCAGCAGAAATAGAGGGACAGGAGAGACTGCCAGGAGAGACATCAGCTGAAATAGGGGGACAGGAGAGACTGCCAGGAGAGACATCAGCAGAAATAGAGGGACAGGAGAGACTGCGAGGAGAGACATCAGCTGAAATAGAGGGACAGGAGGGACTGCGAGGAGAGACATCAGCTGAAATAGTGGGACAGGAGAGACTGCGAGGAGAGACATCAGCTGAAATAGGGGGACAGAAGAGACTGCGATGAGATACAACAATTGAAAAAGAGGGACAGGAGGAACTGCGAAGAGAGATACCAGTTGAAAGAAAGGGGCAGGGACAGGAGTGACGCTCTGAGGGAATAAACACTCGTTGAAGGGGAGACACCAGTTTAAACAGAGGGACAGGAAATACACTGCGAGGAGAGAGACACCAAACGGACAAGAGAAACAATGTGGGGGAAGAGAGACACGAGTTGAAAGAGAGCGACAGGAGAGACGCTGTAAGGAGAGAGGCATCAGCTGAGACAGGACAGGAGAGAGGCTGCCAGTTGAAAGGGACAGGAAAGACACTGTGAGGAGAGACAACAGTTGAAAGAGAGGGACAGGAGAGACTGCGAGGAACGATGCCATTTGAAAGAAAAGGGCAGAGACTGGAGAGACGCTATGATGAAAGGGACACAGCTTGAAAGAGAGACACCAGCTGAAAGAGGGGGACAGGAGAGCTGCTGAGAGGAGAGAGACACCAGTTGAAGAGAGGAATGGTCCAGCAAGATGGCTTGGCGCTAAAGGCTTCCTTGGAGCTTTTGTCTGATATGCAGTGTTTGATATTTCTTGAATGTGCTTAATTTCAGGCTCGCGTGCTCTTTTGTAAAGAGCCGGTCTATTCAGAGGAAGCGGCGGGTGGGAGAGAGCGTCGTCTGGTCAGAGAGCCCTTCATCACGAGCGAATTCAACACCCCTTCATTCCTTGAAGAGGAGTGAGTGCCTTTGCGCCTCTCACGGAGCGGGTGAACGCAGCTCTCGCCATTTACAGGCTCTTAATGCTCCCGAAGTGCGGGTTTTAAGTGTTAGTGACTGCGGCCGCCAGTAAACACGGACTGGGAGCTGAGCACAGCCCCCGAAGAGAGCGTCGTTAACCCATTGTGCGGCCTCTTGTCTTCCATCACAGTGAGGGCCTCAGACTGAAGGAGCACAGGAGGGCCGAGCTGAGGGTGGGAGCCATGCACAAGAGGGGGCCTCAGACTGAGGGAGCTGAGGAGGGCCGAGCTGAGGGTGGGAGCCATGCACAAGAGGGGGCCTTAGACTGAGGGAGCGGAGAGGGCCGAGCTGAGGGTGGGAGCCATGCACAAGAGGGGGCCTCAGACAGGAGGAACAGAGGAGGGCCGAGCTGAGGGAGGGTGTGACAGGGCACAGACTGGAAGAACTGAGAAGTTGACGAGGGCCGAGCTGAGGGTGGGAGCCATGCACAAGAGGGGGCCTCAGACTGAGGGAGCGGAAAGGGCTGAGATGAGGGTGGGAGCCATGCCCATGACAGGGCACAGACTGGAAGAACTGAGGAGGGCCGAGCTGAGGGTGGGAGCCCTGCCCATGACAGGGCACAGACTGGAAGAACTGAGAAGGGCCGAGATGAGGGTGGGAGCCATGCCCATGGCAGGGCACAGACTGGAAGAACTGAGGAGGGCCGAGATGAGGGTGGGAGCCCTGCCCATGGCAGGGCACAGACTGGAAGAACTGAGGAGGGCCGAGCTGAGGGTGGGAGCCCTGCCCATGGCAGGGCACAGACTGGAAGAACTGAGGAGGTCCGAGATGAGGGTGGGAGCCATGCCCATGGCAGGGCACAGACTGGAAGAACTGAGGAGGGCCGAGATGAGGGTGGGAGCCCTGCCCATGGCAGGGCACAGACTGGAAGAACTGAGGGTGGGCCGAGATGAGGGTGGGAGCCATGCCCATGACAGGGCACATACTGGAAGAACTGAGGAGGGCCGAGATGAGGGCGGGAGCCATGCCCATGACAGGGCACAGACTGGAAGAACTAAGGAGGGCCGAGCTGAGGGTGGGAGCCATGTGATTACGCTAAATTACACACTTGATGTTCCCTACTAAGTATAGCGTAAGCAATCGATCTTTTATTTACCTATTAAAAGTGGTTAAGGGGAGGAAACAACTCAGACAGATATCAGCAAAATCGTCATGCCTCAAAAGACCACCAACTCCAAAGTGCAGTTTGAATATTTATTATAAGGCCAAAAACAATTGGATGTAAATACATCTCAATGGCAGAGTGTAGAGGTACAGAATAATTAATACAGAGCCAATTTTACGAATATAAGTAATTCGGCCCAAAAGACAGATGATTATAAATTCCAAAATCACAACGCAACACAGAATAGATGCGATATTCAGTTCTCGGCTCATTGAAAGAAATCAAAATCTTTCCCTACACTACTCTATACGAGGGCCCTTCCTGTCTCTCTTCTATCATTCCCCAAAGGTGTCAGCACGTGTTGACCTCCTAAGAAGTACTCACGTCAAATGGGTCGGTCTAGCTTATGGCTATGGAGCTCGCTCTAAGATGCTCCTTCTCCTCCGAAAGCTAGAGGAAGTCTTGTCTCGCTGTCCCTGCGCATCATACAAAAGATGGGATTCCACCCACAATAAGTCCTTCCTCTTAAAACATTCCATTGCACCTCTATGCAGTAGCCTTTTCCTTTCATGATACAAATTTAATTAGCGATATCTTCTTTCCAGTGGCCTTGGCTTTCAGACAGACCAGACACGCAAGGCATCCTCCCTTCTCGCTTCCCAGCCATCTTCAAAGACATTCCGGGTCTCTCCTTAACGCCGAAAATAACGATGTGTATTCTTTCACCTGCAGTAGTATGAGAACATTCTAGTTTCGAACACAACAACATTTAATTATTTATTTCTCAAGAGCAAGGAGAATCGAAATTTGGGTCTTTAGGCCTATAATTCAGGCAACTTAAACTAACCACAATTACGGTGTATAGAAATAATATCGTCCTGCACATTATGCATGAAGGAATCGTAATACATTCAAAGTTCTACTTAAATGCGTTCACTAGTTTCAACATCAAATGAATCAAAGAAATGTTTCTTAATAGTCATAAAACACTGCAAACAATACGAATACATGAGAGTGCGTTTAAACCATGAGTATAGTGCACTCATACACAATAGAGTGCTATCAGCGCTCTATCAGTTCCCCCCTCTTATAACTAGTGTCATAACACCAACTTTCTATTTTTCTGTAGTTTTTCTCCTTGTAGAAGAGACCGACCTAAACAGAAGCTGTAGCTTGCCGTCCCTGTCTGAATCGTTCTAACCCCTTAAGGTGCTGGTAATGACTGTCCTGCAGTCGTTCAAGTTGATGCTCTCGCTTTCTCGAAACAGTCTCCTGATGTCGTGCCCTTTGCCATTTGCAAGCCTTGATGGCTCCTAGTAGGACAATTATACAAATGACAGCTATTATAATAGGCTTCAAGATATATCCCATTATTCCTTGTCCCAAACTTCCAAACCAACTGCCTATCTTGCCAAATCCTTTCCCCACTTGTTCCCAGAGTCCTTCAGCAGCCATCTCACGTAACTCTTGGTGTATATCTGAAATATTGTTGATATATTTCCTTATATCCCGACTGTTGTCAGGAATATAAGTGCAGCACTGTTGAACTTTCAATAATTTGCAGACTCCTCCGGCCTTTGCTAGCAGCACATCTAGGGCAAGACGGTTTTGCAAAACCATAGCCCTTCGAAACCATCTCCCCATCTACAAGTAATAAAATCTGAGCTGTATTTATTGAGAGCTTATCCACTAATGTTGCCAGCTTTCTGATTTTCAAATCATTCAGAATCACACCCATACTCGGTATCATGGCTCCAAATATGTCCCCAATCACTTCTCCTGCACTCACACCACGTTTTCCTCTGTGAGGTCTTTTTCTTTCTAGGGGCCATAAATCATTCACATGAAAAATCTTGGGAAATACCACAGCCAAATAACAAGTGCCATACCAATTTTTGGGCAACTTCACATAGGCATTCTTTCCACACACAAAATATACATTGGGCACTATCGTTATTTTGTTCAATAATGCTTTCCTAATTGATTCTTCGATCAAGAAGTCGTGCTCACAATCACTTTCACCCACAAATGTCTTATCGTAGTATGTGGTCGAGTGTCTGATACACAATTTCCCCTTCTGCTGGAAATCTAATGCTATGGGTCCAAAACTCCCCTTTGCTTTATGATCTAATTCTTCTTTAGTCCATGGGGTAACCTTGTGCTTTGGATCTGGTCTAAATAGAGTCTGTCTATGCCGATCTTCTATCTGATCTATAAATTTCTTTTCAATGTCAGTTAACATACAGGTTAAATTGTGTCTATGGGCATAGGACGTATCTAAAGTAATTGTAGGCACGAAATATTTTGACATTCGCTCTACTTCCTTATAATAATCATATTTATTCATGTATTTAAGAACTGGGACTTCCGAGAGTACCACATCATAATTTGAGAAATAGTACTCGAAGTGTGCCTTGCTATAAAACATGCTCAATAACACACTACATGTAATGCCATAAGTCACAGGCAAATGATGGTATCGAATGCCTTCTTCTACTGAGGCTGGTAATTGCATACACACATAGCAATCCTTCGCTTCCATGGTATCCACATACTCATACAATAATCGAGCATACGCATTCAAAGTGAAATCACCCTTTGACAAATCAACATGTAATCTACGACTGGTTTCCTTAATCATTTCTAGATCCCTTGCAGATGCATCCTCATCTATCTCATAAATTGGTGTAGTGAGTGTTGCCTGTACCCCATCCCGTTCGACATCCTGAAATCCAACTAGAGATGTAACGATCACCACAGTTATAACAATAAGCACCACTACAATGAGGGTGCCAATGATGCACTTCTGTTTGCGTGTTGATTTTTCGGACACCATGGTTTCTACTGATTCGTTCCAAAGTTCAAAAGGAAAAAAACACAGTCTCTTTCTGTTTCTTTGTTTCAACAAGGTCTTTCTCACTTCTCTCCTCCCATGCAATTAATGTCAAAGTTCATTCGATTGATACTAAACCTATTGAAGAGATGTAGTCAGCCCTATTCCTCACTCCATCATCTACTAGAAGGTTCCTAATTTTAAATCTTCTTAAACTGGGGGTCTAAGTTATCTTCTTTCTAAGGCCTAATGCTTTCTTTGGTTATAATTCAAGCTGCATAGTTAATGATATTTGATCCAAGTATTTCGAGGACAAGTTGCAAAATCTCCGCACAAATTTCTCCTAATTCTTGCGCGGTGAGCTGTCGGCCAAATGAAGGGAAGACAACCTGTTTGAGGAGCAGGTAACGCAATCCACTCAGCCTAGGAGGATTTGGAACTTGCAGAGTTAGTGTTCCAAACGTTTCTACGCCTGGGACCAGCAGCTGTATTTCAATCGTGAGGGTGTCCCCTCCGTAGCTCACCGTACCAGCTGCCAGTGCCAACCTCCCGGACTTCGCTGGGCTCTGCATCTGCAGCCAGGTACGTCCACTCAGGAGATGAGTATCTTCGAGACGCTATTCTTTCTCTTCTGGAGCGTCTCAGACCATCCGGTCTTTCTTCAGCGTCACTTTGATCTGATTCAGATGTTTCAGGAATCGGAGTGAGATTTTTCTCAGATGCAAGCCGTATATTCAGCCTTTCTATTCTTGCTGGCCACTTTTCTGCTCTGGCATCTGCACTCCTCTCTTCCTCTTGGTCTGATCCCACTGCAATAGACTGCTCACCTTGATCTGGTGCACAGTTCACATCTGCAACATCATCTATTTCAGGATCTGGGCTCAATTCAGGAGCACTCAGCTCTCGTCTCTCGTGCTCACTTGACTGTTCCGTTTCATCCGAAACTCTTACAGCTGGGCTTGTGCCTTCGTCGTTGTCTGTGGCAGGTCCATACACGCTTCTCGAAACCAGGGGACTCTCTTCCTCCGCAGGCGCTTGAACTCGGCGAGTGTGGGACGCGTGTATCCAGTTCGGCAATCCTCCACACTTCACAGCGGTACTGGTGACCAATATCACCTGATATGGTCCTCGCCAGCGAGCATCAAGACAACTCTTCCTCACGTGCTTGCGAACTAGTACCCAATCACCTGGATTAAGATCATGCAGCAGGTCTCTCGAGGTGGATGCAGTCGCAGCCTCGACCTGGTGGGATACAGAAGTAACCACATCAGCCAGTCCTTTACAATAATCCAACACTAAATCATCAGTGATGTTTATCAATGCTGTAGCTGGCACCATAGGCAAACGCATAGCTCTTCCGGTCAAAATTTCGTGAGGAGAAAGCCCTGTTCTCCTATCAGGGGTGCTACGCAGACTCATAAGCACCAGGGGCAACGCATCTGGCCATTTCAATGAAGTTGACGAACACACCTTTGCCACTCTTGACTTGATGGTGCCATTAACCTGCTCTACAAGACCTGAAGCCTCTGGCCTGTAGCTACAATGCAGTCTTTGGTCAATATTCAAAGCAGAGCACAACAATTTCATGATTTCACTCTGGAAATGAGTTCCTCTATCTGTCTCCACTGATGTCGGAAATCCATATCTCGGGATCAATTCTCTCAACAACAACTTGGCTACTGTGAGACTGTCACATCGTCTAGTTGGATATGCTTCCACCCAACGCGAAAAGATACACACCACCACCAAAACATATCTCAACCTATTGCACCTCAGCATTTCAATAAAATCCAATTGTATCCTATTGAAGGGACCTCCAGATCTTCCAATGTGACTCAATGCAACCACAGTTCTCTTTCCAACATTCATTTGTTGACACGTAACACACCTGTGACATACCGTTTCAGCCCACACACGAAAGCGTGGATTAAACCACGTCTGCCTAAACACTCGCACCATAGCATCTCTTCCCAGATGAACTGCTCCATGAATTTGCCTTGCCATTGGGCTCAGTAGACAATTGGGTAATACTGCTCTCTCATCTGTGGACACCCAAATGCCATCTTCTCTTTTTGTGCAACCTGCTCTGACCCATGAAGCAGCTTCCTCTTCTGGGACTTCATCCTGCAACCGCTTCACCTCATCCCAAGTATCGGCTATAGCTAACATCATGCTGAGCTCGGTCTCTTCTGTGCTCTCGCCTATATATTCTCCATTAAAAATACAAGCATGCTCAGCGCAAAATCGTGCTACTTCATCTGCATAATTGTTGCCCTTAGTGACAAAGTCTTCTCCCTTTCCATGAGCTGCACATTTAACAACTGCTATCTCTTTGGGCTTCTGCAAAGCTTCCAATAGTTGGCGCACATACTCGCCGTTACGTATAGGTGACCCTGAGGACGTTAGAAACCCCCTCTGTGACCATAACTGCCCAAAATCATGAACCACACCAAATCCGTATTGACTGTCTGTATACACAGTCACTCGAATATCAGCTGCAATGATACAGGCACGTGTCAAAGCGACAATTTCGGTCACCTGAGCAGCGAATACTCTATTTAAACAGGCAGCTTCCACTACTCCCATGATGGTGCACACAGCAAACGCTGCTCTCAAATACCCTTCATTGTCTCTTAAACATGAACCATCAACAAAAAGGATCAAATCAGATTGGGGCAAAGGTTCATCGACAATGTCAGGTCTGGGTTTGGTAGATAGGTCAGTAACATCTAGGCAGTCATGCTCTTCACAATCCTCATCTCCTTCCTCTGCCGGAACAGGTAACAATGTAGCAGGGTTCAGGGTGGTACAACGTCTCAGGGTAACATTTTCAGCGGCCAAGATAACCTGCTCATACTTGGTAAGTCTGTTGTTGGTCAGATACTGTGTTTTCGTCCTGGTCATCAATAATTCTACTGCATGGGGCACATAAACAATGAGCGGATAACCCATCACTATGCTTTCACATCTCTCAATGCTGACACCAGTTGCAGCAATGGATTTCAGACATCCGGGCAACGCAGAAGCTACAAGATCTAATGTAGCTGAGAAGTAAGCTACAGGTCTACGGGCACCCCCATGTGACTGTACAAGGACTGCTAACGCACATCCCTCCTTTTCACAGCAAAAGAGCGAAAACGCTTTATTATAATCCGGCATTCCGAGAGCTGGAGCACGACAGATACTTTCCTTCAGCTCACGGAAGGCTTTCAAGCACTTGTCATCCCATGGTACCGGATCACTAACATCCTTTCGAGTCAGTTTCAACAGAGGCTTTGCTTGCAAGGAAAAATTTGGGATCCACTGTCGACAATAGCCGACCATTCCCAAAAACATGCGGACTTCTTTTTGTGTTTTCGGAGTTCCCATTTTCAGAATCGTCTCTATGCGATCTGGTGACACCCTTCGTTTTCCTTTCTCAATCCGGTGACCTAGGTACTGAACTTCAGACAAACAATACTGCAATTTGTTTGGAGACACTTTGTGTCCATTCTCTCCCAAATGATTCAGCAATGCCACAGTGTCAATCCTGCAAGCATCCTCAGTCTCTGAGGCGACCAAAAGGTCGTCTATATATTGCACTAAGACTGAGTTTTGGGGCATCACAAGTCCTTCAAGATTCTTTTTCAGACATTGACTAAAAATGGAGGGGCTTTCTGTATACCCCTGAGGAATTCTTTCCCATGTTAACACACGATCATCCATCCTGAATACAAATAAAAACTGACTTTATTCATGCAATGGTATGGAGAAAAATGCATGACACAAATCTATCACTGTAAACCATTCTGCTTTGCATGGTATCTGGAACAGAATGATAGCTGGATTCGGTACCACAGGACAACATGGGATCACAATCTCATTAACCCGACGCAGATCCTGCACTATTCTGTACTTGCCACTTGGCTTCTGCAGTCCCATGATAGGGGAGTTGCAGGGACTTCCTCTTATCTCCTTAAGAATACCTTGGGCAATCATAGTCTCAATCACAGGTCTTATTCCGGCCACAGTTTCTGGAGTCAGTTTATATTGTGGCGTTCGTGGGAATTCAGCATTGGGTTTGACCTGTATCTTAACTGGCTCAACCCCTCTCATCAGACCTACATCTTCGCCTGTAAAATCCCACACTTTCGGATCAACTGAGTCTCTCAAGTCATGTGGCAATTCTGCTATTGTGAGCACCACAAACATTTTGTGCACACAGACTCATGTTAGCCATTTTAAAATCAGCATCGTCATCATATGTTTGCAATTCCACACCTCTCGGAGTGCACGATATAGTACAATTGAGCTTACACAAAAGGTCTCGTCTCAAAAGACAGACCGGACTTGAATTGCACACTACAAATTGGTGTTTATTCCGAAACGGTCCTATTCTCACGGGTAATTCGTTTGTCAATGGATTGGTCATTTTCTGATTACTAACTCCTTGAATCGATTGTCCCGAAAGAGTTAAATTTGGGACTACTTCAGTTCTCACCGTGGAGCGAGCAGCTCCAGTGTCTAATAAGAAGGTTACAGGATATCCATTCACATCTGCATCTACAAACGGCCCACTCTGATCTACTTCTAGAATCGCATCTAAGGTGCATTCCTCGTGCACCCCCCTCTGACACTCTTGTAAATCTTGATTTTGGTCAAATCTATCTTGTATTTCAAAATGAGGCATCTGATGGTATAACTGATTATGCATGGGTATCCTAGGAGGTTGAGGTACTTGCACTTGCGGCTCATATCCTCTCCATACATAGACCTGGGTCTTGTCCCAGTATTGACAGTCTCAGACAGCTGTCCCTCTCCTTCCATCTGTATCTGATTTGCTGGATTCGATCTACACTCGCGCTTCCAATGCCTGATTTTGTGACAATAATGGCAGGCAGTGACCCTTTTCTGTTGGGCCACCCATTCACTTATACCTGGATCCATTCCTCTTCCTCTACCCTGACCAGGTTGGGTCACCATCTGTTGTCCCATTCCTCTTCCTCCTCCTCTACCTCTACCTATCCCTTGCGCCATATCAGCGTTTCTCAACTGCACCAACATCAACTTGTTCTTCAATTTCTTCTGTGTCGACTCCACTTGATCACTGCAATATTTAGCATAACGCAGAATCTCGTCCACCGACTTATTCTGCCAACATATCAAGTGCTGCTGTATCATCAAACTAATATCAGATTTCAGTCCCAACACAAACTTTGAAACAAACTGTCCCATATCTTTCTGTTCAATTGTATCCAATCTACTATGCTGCTTAAAAGCTAACAACAATCTTTCGTAATAATCATGTACTGATTCCTTAGAGTCTTGAGTGGTGCGATCAATCTTTAACCAATCAACAGTCTGAGGAGCTACCTTCGACTGCAACCATGTAATCACTTGCTCATATTTTCTCAATACATCAGGTGAAGGACCATGAGTCACTGAATCTCTAGGTGGCTCTGCAGTAGGCCACTCAATGGCAATCTTACATGCCGCCCACAAATCGGCCGGCACTACTATGTCAAACAAGGTGTTTAAATCAATCCACAATACTTTCGAAATCTTTACAAACCGATCTATTTGCTTGTACCACTCAGCAGGTTCTTCCCTCAGCCGAGGAAAATCATTCGTGAATGCTGCTAAATTACCCCTGCTCCATGGCAAATGTACATACCCTCCATTCTGTACCTCCCTGAGGGGGAAATTTCCTGCAACTCCCGTCCCTCCACCCAGAGGCGGAGTATCTCCTATTCCAGTCTTGAAGCTTTTCTTTTTGGCCCATCTTTCTTTCCATCTGTCTAATTCTTTCCATGTCCGCATCCCTATCACTAGTTCTCTAATCTGTGCTTTCAATCCAATCGTTCGCTTTTCTTCCAAAACCTTATCTGTGCAATTTAATCTGCAAGAACCCTGTGTCAACTTTGTCTTTGACAAATCAACCTCATACCTTTGTGCCAAAAGCAACAATGCATCATAAGCTCGTTTGGCCCATTCTTGTCATGTCCTTTGCTACGAACAGTAGTTCACTTGAGTCATACGTCTCAAATCTGATCAGGGGTAGATTACCTTCAATCACCTCATCTATTTCTGCCTTTAATCGTACCACATCTAGCATTGGCACTTTTATTGCGCTTTTTAACACTTTCTGAATTTCCTCATTTCTTGTATCTTCCCTGTCACAGCTTTGGGTTCTCCTAGGAACTGCACCCTCTTCTATCTTTGAAGCTGGGCGTCTATCTCATTCCAAGCTTCGACTTCTCCAATGCTCACCTGCACAAAGAACCTGTGGTTCAAACAGTACTCTAGGCGTTTCTTGTCTCTTGCTTGTCTCTTCCCTCGGCATCATTGACTCTCTCACTGGTTGAACCCACATTCGCAGGTCAGACCTAGAACTCGCTAGAGCACCTGTCCATCTTCGTTCTGACTCACTATCCATTCTTGATGGATCAGCTGTAGCTGGCAGTGGAGTGCTAGATTCCACTGGTATCCGATTTAACCCAGTCCCACTCATTGCAAGGCTCCCTCTAGACATTGTCTCTTCCCTTTCACTTATTTGCTGTTGACTGTCATCGATTCTTTCTCTAGGATTATATATCGGAACCACCGGCCCTATTGTGACTGGTACCGACAAAGCATCTGGTAACTGCATGTTTCCTGCAGGTTGTACTAGCTCAGGGTTTGGATACCTCATCCCTCCAGACCCTCCTGGAATATGTACCATTGTAATCTTGCCTCTTACTCCTGCCGATTGTTCCTCTGAACCCAGTTGTCCCAAACTTAAAAGCTCTTCTGATGGGCGCGACCTCTCTGTCTCTGATTTAGAGTCGCATGGTGGAGGACGTTCCGCTAGCAATCTATCAAGGAAGCTGTCATCCGTATCACTGTCCTCCTCTGTCATCTTGTTCCCTTCAGACTCCTCTCTTAACGTACAAAATGGGTACAAGCGTTCTCCCTCTATGGTGTCTACTCTCCATCTTTTCAACTGGGCATCCCATCTAGCATCATGATATGCCTTCATTGCTTTCCTCATCCTTCCTTGTGAAGCCTCTCTCCTTTTTGCCTGGGCAGCTCTCATCCATGCATCTAATGCCTCAAATTGTGTGGGTCTAGGGGGAGGTTTCAGTGCATTCATCACCCCCCTCAGCTGGGTCAGCACTGCCATCCGAAAAGACCCTTAACGAGGGAAAGCCAATTCACCCTCCTTCTCTGTAATTTTATGCCAATTCTGGAGCCACACTATAGTATGAAGTCCTACATTCGTTGCCATGTAATGTGCCGGTGTGTCTTCTGGCGGAGCTTCCTCTCCTACCCGAGTCACTACCCCTGTGTCGCCTCTACACAAATCTCGCAATACCCTAAAGCATCTCATTGTAAAATCGATCAATTGCAAGCCCAAAATACGCTATTCCACTGCAAATGAACTTCCACCAATCCCAGCGCGGCGTTACACCAACCAACCTATCCCAGCGCGGCGCACCCTGACGTCACTTCTCACTCCTTGCAGCGGCTCACCCGCCTTTACAATTTCACCGCAAACTCGCTTACACACATTCGTACCATAAGTAACTGTATAACCAAAAGTTATTAAACCAAGTAACTGTTCCTACACATTTATAATAACTTACAGTCACATAAAACAAGTAATTGTCTGTCACTAAAGATCGATAGAACACTCTCAGAAGAACATTCAGCCGTTGTGACCCGCGACCTGCGTTGGTCACTCAATCGCCATAGTCCACCCCCGGTATCTGAGGCTTTCTACCGCGACTTATTCCTCATTTACACAAAGTTCCCTAACACAAGTGGATCGTCGATAGTACTTCACAACACCCACATTAGATCAGACAATTACAATACAAAACTATCCCGGGATCTTGGACTTCTCTTGAGTCCGCTCACCAAAACTTCCTGCTCCGCACGTGTCCGGACCAGTAAACCAAAAACCACATTCACTCAACATACATCCCAACTCCGCAAGACATCACACTTACTCATTACCGCAATCTAACACCAAAATTCCTTTCATACTCACGCCACCACTGTTTCCGCCGCACCATCAACGTCCGCCGGTCTCCGCTTGTCTTCGCCGTCTTCCACTCCACATCAGGGCTTTTCGACCTTCAACCCTACCCCTGATTACGCCCCTCACCTTAGAGGTAAACCACTTTAAGGGTAAACCATCCTCTGCTACCATTTGATTACGCTAAATTACACACCTGATGTTCCCTACTAAGTATAGCGTAAGCGATCGATATTTTATTTACCTATTAAAAGTGGTTAAGGGGAGGAAACAACTCAGACAGATATCAGCAAAATCGTCATGCCTGAAAAGACCACCAACTCCAAAGTGCAGTTTGAATATTTATTATAAGGCCAAAAACAATTGGATGTAAATACATCTCAATAGCAGAGTATAGAGGTACAGAATAATTAATACAGAGCCAATTTTACGAATATAAGTAATTCGGCCCAAAAGACAGATGATTATAAATTCCAAAATCACAACGAAACACAGAATAGATGCGATATTCAGTTCTCGGCTCATTGAAAGAAATCAAAATCTTTCCCTACACTGCTCTACATGAGGGCCCTTCCTGTCTCTCTTCTATCATTCCCAAAAGGTGTCAGCACGTGTTGACTTCCTAAGAAGTACTCACGTCAAATGGGTCGGTTTAGCTTATGGCTATGGAGCTTGCTCTAAGATGCTCCTTCTCCTCCGAAAGCTAGCAGAAGTCCGAAGTCTCTGTGCCTGCGCATCATACAAAAGATGGGATTCCACCCACAATAAGTCCTTCCTCTTAAAACTTTCCATTGCACCTCTATGCAGTAGCCTTTTCCTTTCATGATACAAATTTAATTAGCGATATCTTCTTTCCAGTGGCCTTGGCTTTCAGACAGACCAGACACGCAAGGCATCCTCCCTTCTCGCTTCCCAGCCATCTTCACAGACATTCCGGGTCTCTCCTTAACGCCGAAAATAACGATGTGTATTCTTCCACCTGCAGTAGGATGAGAACATTCTAGTTTCGAACACAACAACATTTAATTATTTATTTCTCAAGAGCAAGGAGAATCGAAACTTGGGTCTTTAGGCCTATAATTCAGGCAACTTAAACTAACCACAATTACGGTGTATAGAAATAATATCGTCCTGCACATTATGCATGAAGGAATCGTAATACATTCAAAGTTCTACTTAAATGCGTTCACTAGTTTCAACATCAAATGAATTAAATAAATGTTTCTTAATAGTCATAAAACACTGCAAACAATACGAATACATGAGAGTGCGTTTAAACCATGAGTATAGTGCACTCATACAAAATAGAGTGCTATCAGCACTCTATCACATGCCCATGACAGGGCACAGACTGGAAGAACTGAGAAAGGCCGAGATGAGGGTGGGAGCCCTGCCCATGACAGGGCACAGACTGGAGGAGCTGAGGAGGGCCGAGCTGAGGGTGGGAGCCATGCCCATGACAGGGCACAGACTGGAAGAGCTGAGGAGGACCGAGATGAGGGTGGCAGCCATGCTCATGACAGGGCACAGACTGGAAGAACTGAGGAGGGCCGAGATGAGGGTGGGAGCCATCCCCATGACAGGGCACAGACTGGAGGAGCTGAGGAGGGCCGAGCTGAGAGTGGGAGCCCTGCCCATGACAGGGCACAGACTAGAGGAGCTGAGGAGGGCCGAGCTGAGGGTGGGAGCCATGCACAAGAGGGGGCCTTAGACTGAGGGAGCGGAGAGGGCCGAGCTGTGGGTGGGAGCCATGCACAAGAGGGGGCCTCAGACTGAGGGAGCGGAGAGGGCCGAGCTGAGGGTGGGAGCCATGCCCATGACAGGGCACAGACTGGAAGAACTGAGGAGGGCCGAGATGAGGGTGGGACCCATGCACAAGAGGGGGCCTCAGACTGAGGGAGCGGATAGGGCTGAGTGAGGGTGGGAGCCATGCACAAGAGGGCGCCTCAGACAGGAGGAACAGAGGAGGGCCGAGCTGAGGGTGGGAGCCATGCACAAGAGGGCACCTCAGACAGGAGGAACAGAGGAGGGCCGAGCTGAAGGTGGGAGCCATGCACAAGAGGGCGCCTCAGACAGGAGGAACAGAGGAGGGCCGAGCTGAGGGTGGGAGCCATGCACAAGAGAGGGCCTCAGACAGGAGGAACAGAGGAGGGCTGAGCTGAGGGTGGGAGCCATGCACAAGAGGGAGCCTCAGACAGGAGGAACAGAGGAGGGCCGAGCTGAGGGTGGGAGCCATGCCCATGACAGGGCACAGACTGGAAGAACTGAGGAGGGCCAAGATGAGGGTGGGAGCCATGCACAAGAGGGGGCCTCAGACTGAGGGAGCGGAGAGGGCTGAGTTGAGGGTGGGAGCCATGCGCAAGAGGGCGCCTCAGACAAGAGGAACAGAGGAGGGCCGAGCTGAGGGTGGGAGCCATGCACAAGAGGTCACCTCAGACAGGAGGAACAGAGGAGGGCCGAGCTGAGGGTGGGAGCCATGCACAAGAGGGCGCCTCAGACAGGAGGAACAGAGGAGGGCCGAGCTGAGGGTGGGAGCCATGCACAAGAGGGGGCCTCAGACAGTCGGACCAGAGGAGGGCCGAGCTGAGGGTGGGAGCCATGCACAAGAGGGAGCCTCAGACAGGAGGAACAGAGGAGGGCCGAGCTGAGGGTGGGAGCTATGCCCATGACAGGGCACAGACTGGAGGCGCTGAGGAGGGCCGAGCTGAGGGTGGGAGCCATGCCCATGACAGGGCACAGACTGGAGGAGCTGAGGAGGGCCGAGCTGAGGGTGGGAGCCATGCCCATAACAGGGCACAGACTGGAAGAACTGAGAAGGGCCGAGCTGATGGCGGGAGCCATGCCCATGACAGGGCACAGACTGGAGGAGCTGAGGAGGGCCTAGCTGAGGGTGGGAGCCATGCCCACGACAGGGCACAGACTGGAAGAACTGAGAAGGGCCGAGCTGAGGGCAGGAGCCATGCCCATGACAGGGCACAGACTGGAAGAACTGAGAAGGGCCGAGCTGAGGGCGGGAGCCATGCCCATGACAGGGCACAGACTGGAGGAGCTGAGGAGGACCGAGCTGAGGGTGGGAGCCATGCACAAGAGGGGGCCTCAGACTAAGGGAGCGGAGAGGGCTGAGATGAGGGTGGGAGCCAGGCGCAAGAGGGGGCCTCAGACAGGAGGAACAGAGGAGGGCCAAGCTGAGGGTTGGAGCCATGCCCATGACAGGGCACAGACTGGAAGAACTGAGGAGTTGAGGAGGGCCGAGACGAGGGTGGGAGCCCTGCCCATGACAGGGCACAGACTGGAAGAACTGAGAAGGGCCGAGATGAGGGTGGGAGCCATGCCCATGACAGGGCACAGACTGGAGGAGCTGAGGAGGGCCGAGCTGAGGGTGGGAGCCATGCCCATGACAGGGCACAGACTGGAAGAACTGAGGAGGGCCGAGATGAGGGCCGGAGCCATGCCCATGACAGGGCACAGACTGGAGGAGCTGAGGAGGGCCGAGATGAGGGCGGGAGCCATGCCCATGACAGGGCACAGACTGGAGGAGCTGAGGAGGGCCGAGCTGAGGTTGGGAGCCATGCCCATGACATGGCACAGACTGGAAGAACTGAGGAGGGCCGAGATGAGGGCGGGAGCCATGCCCATGACAGGGCACAGACTGGAAGAACTGAGGAGGGCCGAGCTGAGGGTGGGAGCCCTGTCCATGACATGGCACAGACTGGAGGAGCTGAGGAAGGCCGAGCTGAGGGTGGGAGCCATGCCCATGACAGGGCACAGACTGGAAGAACTGAGGAGGACCGAGTTGAGGGTGGGAGCCATGCACAAGAGGGAGCCTCACACTGGGGGAGCGGAGAGGGCCGAGCTGAGGGTGGGAGCCCTGCCAATGACACGGCACAGACTGGAAGAGCTGAGGAGGACCGAGCTGAGGGTGGGAGCCCTGCCCATGACAGGGCACAGACTGGAAGAACTGAGAAGGGCTGAGATGAGGGTGGGAGCCCTGCCCATGACACGGCACAGACTGAAAGAACTGAGGAGGGCCGAGATGAGGGTGGGAACCATGCCCATGACAGGGCACAGACTGGAGGAGCTGAGGAGGACCGAGATGAGGGTAGGAGCCATGCCCATGACAGGGCACAGACTGGAGGAGCTGAGGAGGGCCGAGCTGAGGGTGGGAGCCATGCCCATGACAGGGCACAGACTGGAGGAGCTGAGGAGGACCGAGCTGAGGGTGGGAGCCCTGCCCATGACAGGGCACAGACTGGAAGAACTGAGGAGTTGAGGAGGGCCGAGCTGAGGGTGGGAGCCATGCCCATGAGGGGGGCTCAGACTGGAGGACCAGAGGAGGGCCTAGCTGAGGGTGGAAACCATGCCCATGACAGGGCACAGACTGGAGGACCTGAGGAGGGCCGAGCTGAGGGTGGAAGCAATGCACACGAGGGCCACAGAGTAGAGGGCTGATCATCAGTCAGACAGAGGGTGGCAAGCAAGCATCTGAGAGCCACAGGGCAGAGGACTGAGAAGGAGTCAGACAGAGGGTGGCAGGAATACACATGAGAGTCACAGAGCAGAGGGCCGAGCAGCAGACAGACAGGCTTACGAGCAGAGAGTGGCATGCATGCCACAGAGCAGAGGGCCGAGCAGCAGACAGACAGAGGGTGGCAGGCATGCACGTGAGCACCACAGAGCAGAGGGCTGAGCAGCAGTCAGACAGGCTGACGAGCAGAGGGTGGCAGGCATGCACATCAGGACCACAGAGCAGAGAGCCGAGCAACAGACAGAAAGAGGGTGGCATGCATGAATGTGAGAGTCACAGAGCAGAAGGCCGGGCAGGAGTCAGATAGAGTGTGGCAGGCATGCATGTGAGAGCCGCAGAGCAGAGTGCCAAGCAGTAGTCAGACAGAGGGAAGCAGGCATGCACATGAGAGTCACAGAGCAGAGGGCCGAGCAGCAGAAAGTGGCAGACAGGCACGTGAGTACCACAGAGCAGAGGGCCGAGCATCAGTCAGACAGAGGGTGGCAAGCATGCATGTGAGAGCCACAGGGCAGAGGGCTGAGCTGCAGTCAGACAGAGGTTGGCAAGCATGCACGTGAGAGCCACAGAGCAGCGGGATGAGAAGGAGTCAGACAGAGGGTGGCAGGCATGCACGTGAGAGCCACATAGCAGAGGGCTGAGCAGCAGTCAGACAGGCTGACGAGCAGAGGGTGGCAGGCATGCATATCAGGACCACAGAGCAGAGAGCCGAGCAACAGACAGAAAGAGGGAGGCATGCATGAATGTGAGAGTCACAGAGCAGAGGGGCGAGCAGCAGTTAGACAGAGGGTGGCAGGCATGCATATCAGGACCACAGAGCAGAGAGCCGAGCAACAGACAGAAAGAGGGAGGCATGCTTGAAAGTGAGTGTCACATAGCAGAGGGGCGAGCAGCAGTTAGACAGAGGGTGGCAGGCATGCATGTGAGAGCCACAGAGCAGAGGGCAGAGAAGGAGTCAGACATAGGGTGGCATGCATGCACATGAGAGTCACAGGACAGAGGGCTGAGCAGCTGTCAGACAGCGGGTGGCAGGCATGCATGTGAGAGTCACAGAGCAGAGGGACGAGCAGCAGACAGACAGAGGGTGGCAGGCATGCACGTGAGAGTCACAGAGCAGAGGGCCATGCAGCAGTCAGACAGAGGGTGGAAGGCATGCACGTGAGAGTCACAGAGCAGAGGTCCGAGCAGCAGTCAGACAGAGGGTGGCAGACATTGACATGAGGAACATAGAACAGTGGGCCGACCAGCAGACAGACAAGCTGATGAGCAGAGGGTGGCAGACATGCACATGAGGAACACAGAGCATAGAGCCGATCAACAGGCTGACAGGCTGCCAAGGAGAGGGTGGCAGGAATATATGTGAGAGTCACAGAGCTGAGGGCGGAGCAGCAGATAGACAGGCTGAAGAGCGGAGGATGGCAGGCATGCCACAGAGCAGAGGGCCGAGCAGCAGACAGACAGAGAGTGGCAGGCATGCACGTGAGGACCAGAGAGCAGAGGGCTGAGCAGCAGTCAGACAGGCTGACGAGCAGAGGGTGGCAAGCATGCACATCAGGACCGGCAGAGCAGAAAGCCGAGCAACAGACAGAAAGAGGGTGGCATGCATGAATGTGAGAGTCACAGAGCAGAAGGCCGAGCAGGAGTCAGACAGAGTGTGCAGGCATGCATGTGAGAGCCGCAGAGCAGAGGGCCGAGCAGTAGTCAGACAGAGGGAAGCAGGCATGCACATGAGAGTCACAGATCAGAGCTTGGAGCAGCAGACAGAGCAGAAAGTGGCAGACAGGCACACAAGTACCACAGAGCAGAGGGCCGAGCAGCAGTCAGACAGAGGGTGGCAAGCATGCATGTGAGAGCCACAGGGCAGAGGGCTGAGCAGCATTCAGACAGAGGGTGGCAGGCATGCGCGTGAGAGTCACAGAGCAGGGGGGCCGAGCAGCAGAAAGGCAGGCTGACGAGCAGAGGGTGGCATGCATCCATCTGAGAGTCACAGAGCAGAGGGCCGAGCAGCAGTCAGACAGAGGGTGGCAGGCATGCACGTGAGGACCACAGAGCGGGGGCTGAGCAGCAGCCAGACAGGCTGACGAGCAGAGGGTAGCAGGCATGCACATCAGGACCACAGAGCAGAGAGCCGAGCAACAGACAGAAGGAGGGTGGCATGCATGAACGTGAGAGTCACAGAGCAGAAGGCCGAGCAGGAGTCAGACAGAGTGTGGCAGGTATGCATGTGAGAGCCACAGAGCAGAGGGCCGAGCAGCAGTCAGACAGAGGGAAGCAGGCATGCACATGAGAGTCACAGAATAGAGGGGCGAGCAGCAGACAGAGCAGAAAGTGGCAGACATGCATGTGAGTACCACAGAGCAGAGGGCCGAGCAGAAGTCATACAGAGTGTGGCAGGCATGCAGGTGAGAGTCACAGAGCAGAGGGCCGAGCAGCAGTCAGATCGGCTGATGAGTAGAGGGTGACAGGCATGAACATGAGAGCCACAGAGCAGAGGGACGAGCAGCAGACAGACA
The DNA here is from genome assembly GCA_963921515.1 of Calotriton arnoldi. NCBI lineage: Eukaryota > Metazoa > Chordata > Amphibia > Caudata > Salamandridae > Calotriton > Calotriton arnoldi. The sequence goes on along the minus strand of CAWUFW010000109.1, from coordinate 4,324,247 downwards.
GATAATGGCAGGCTTTCACATAATGGCTGCAGACTGGAGGGCACAGAGGAGTACAGACTGCCAAGCTGAGGGGGGCAGACATGTACAGGAGGGCATTAGATCAGAGATCCTGGAGCAGACCGACTGCTCTGGCTGCCAGTCAGGAGATCATGGCAGTCACTGGTGCCCTTAACGTTTTGTACAAGTACAGCACCAAGGTTGGGAATGCCCACGCCTGGTGCAAATGTGTATTCACAACCTTTTAGAAGAGGTTGGCACATGTGTTCCTGACTACAGCCTAGTTACTTAGGCTGTGACTGGGTGCTCCAGATAATAATGACTTACTAGATAATCGCTACTTCTCAATATATGGAACACCAAAGCCTCAACACAATAGCAGGTCCTCCAGTGATAGCAACAGGACTTTTAGGATGCTGACTTGGAATACCACCTAAGTGAGAAAGGTGTCAGAACTGACAAATTCATTCACTCATCCATCTATACAAAGCAGTGGCCCATCCGTACGGGCTGAGGGGCTATGCCCCCGCCTTTTTGCTCACAAGGAGAGCGCCTGCAGCCTGAACAAAGGTCAGACTGACAGACTCTCTTCTTGTTCAGGTTAGAATGGCAGGAGCTAGACATGCGCAAGCCCCCGGATGCCTGAGCTGAACTTTGCCAGGCTGAGGATTTCACAGCCCTGTGGCAATGACCTCCTAACCTGGCAAAAGTGTCTTGAGGCCCTCCCCCTCGTGACAAGAGGGATCATCACTGATTGCCTCAGACCTGAACACTTCAGTTTTAAGCCTAGAAGTGGCCAGGGCCAAGTGTTGATCAGTGCCAGGGCTGAGTGTCGATCAGTGACACCTCATCACAGAGTAGGGTGGTGTCAGCGTTCTCACTGACCCCATCCCACTCTGTGACGCGATTGGGACTGCTGCCTTCCCTCATTGGCTGACCTTAGAGGGAAGGCAGCAGTCCCAACCCTCCAGAGACCTCTGAGGCTTCCCTTTTGGATAGCTGCTGTTGAGGTACGTTTATATGTTTTTCATGTTTGGTGCACGCGTGCGTGTATGTATCAATACATGCCTATTTGTTAGTGAGTGTTGTGAATAGGTGTGTGTTGTCTGCTTGGGAATGAATGGGTGTGAGTGAGATTTATGTGTGCAAGTGTGGCCCCACGCCCCCTCCCTGGTAGAATTGCTGGCTGCCACTGTCTATACATTCCTCTCAGTGACTTAAAAACCAGCGCCAGAGATCTTTCGGTAATCTATACCTCCCATGCCTTAACTGTGCATGTTCTGTGAGGGATGGAAGCCAGCACTAGTCCCCCTTCTGACTCTGTTCTCAGGAAATGGAGCTCTGCATTGAGAAGGGGAACCTTGCTATGCTATTGCCATGCTGTCTCTTTTATGTGAGGAAGTAAAGTTGCACTGCTCGTGCCTGGTTTGCATCTTAACTGCGATGGGAAAAACCTGTGCTGGCGCTACCGTAGCCATACCTGTCCTCTGAAGGAGAGAAGCTTGCACTGCTTCTGCCAAGGTGGAGCTCTTCCGAGAGGCGTGTTTCCTCCGCTGTGACTCCATCTTACAAATGATATTTGAATGCACTTTCATAACCTTGCCAGGTCAGTCACACGTTTTTGGTGGACACAGGATGAAGAATAGGTACAGTGCCCTGACTCAGAGACCCTTGTCGTGGACACAGGATGAACAATAGGTGCAGTGCCCTGACTCAGAGACCCTTGTCGTGGACACAGGATGAACAATAGGTGCAGGCCCTGACTCAGAGACCCTTGTCGTGGACACAGGATGAACAATAGGTGCAGTGCCCTGACTCAGAGACCCTTGTCGTGGACACAGGATGAACAATAGGTGCAGGCCCTGACTCAGAGACCCTTGTCGTGGACACAGGATGAACAATAGGTGCAGTGCCCTGACTCAGAGACCCTTGTCGTGGACACAGGATGAACAATAGGTGCAGTGCCCTGACTCAGAGACCCTTGTCGTGGACACAGGATGAACAATAGGTGCAGTGCCCTGACTCAGAGACCCTTGTCGTGGACACAGGATGAACAATAGGTGCAGGCCCTGACTCAGAGACCCTTGTCGTGGGCACAGGATGAACAATAGGTGCAGGCCCTGACTCAGAGACCCTTGTCGTGGACACAGGATGAACAATAGGTGCAGGCCCTGACTCAGAGACCCTTGTCGTGGACACAGGATGAACAATAGGTGCAGTGCCCTGACTCAGAGACCCTTGTCGTGGACACAGGATGAACAATAGGTGCAGTGCCCTGACTCAGAGACCCTTGTCGTGGACACAGGATAAACAATAGGTGCAGTGCCCTGACTCAGAGACCCTTGTCGTGGACACAGGATGAACAATAGGTGCAGGCCCTGACTCAGAGACCCTTGTCGTGGACACAGGATGAACAATAGGTGCAGTGCCCTGACTCAGAGACCCTTGTCGTGGACACAGGATGAACAATAGGTGCAGTGCCCTGACTCAGAGACCCTTGTCGTGGACACAGGATGAACAATAGGTGCAGGCCCTGACTCAGAGACCCTTGTCGTGGACACAGGATGAACAATAGGTGCAGTGCCCTGACTCAGAGACCCTTGTCGTGGACACAGGATGAACAATAGGTGCAGTGCCCTGACTCAGAGACCCTTGTCGTGGACACAGGATGAACAATAGGTGCAGGCCCTGACTCAGAGACCCTTGTCGTGGACACAGGATGAACAATAGGTGCAGGCCCTGACTCAGAGACCCTTGTCGTGGACACAGGATGAACAATAGGTGCAGTGCCCTGACTCAGAGACCCTTGTCGTGGACACAGGATGAACAATAGGTGCAGTGCCCTGACTCAGAGACCCTTGTCGTGGACACAGGATGAACAATAGGTGCAGGCCCTGACTCAGAGACCCTTGTCGTGGACACAGGATGAACAATAGGTGCAGGCCCTGACTCAGAGACCCTTGTCGTGGACACAGGATGAACAATAGGTGCAGTGCCCTGACTCAGAGACCCTTGTCGTGGACACAGGATGAACAATAGGTGCAGTGCCCTGACTCAGAGACCCTTGTCGTGGACACAGGATGAACAATAGGTGCAGGCCCTGACTCAGAGTCCCTTGTCGTGGACACAGGATGAACAATAGGTGCAGTGCCCTGACTCAGAGACCCTTGTCGTGGACACAGGATGAACAATAGGTGCAGTGCCCTGACTCAGAGACCCTTGTCGTGGACACAGGATGAACAATAGGTGCAGTGCCCTGACTCAGAGACCCTTGTCGTGGACACAGGATGAACAATAGGTGCAGTGCCCTGACTCAGAGACCCTTGTCGTGGACACAGGATGAACAATAGGTGCAGTGCCCTGACTCAGAGACCCTTGTCGTGGACACAGGATGAACAATAGGTGCAGTGCCCTGACTCAGAGACCCTTGTCGTGGACACAGGATGAACAATAGGTGCAGTGCCCTGACTCAGAGACCCTTGTCGTGGACACAGGATGAACAATAGGCGCAGGCCCTGACTCAGAGACCCTTGTCGTGGACACAGGATGAACAATAGGTGCAGTGCCCTGACTCAGAGACCCTTGTCGTGGACACAGGATGAACAATAGGTGCAGTGCCCTGACTCAGAGACCCTTGTCGTGTACACAGGATGAACAATAGGTGCAGTGCCCTGACTCAGAGACCCTTGTCGTGGACACAGGATGAACAATAGGTGCAGGCCCTGACTCAGAGACCCTTGTCGTGGACACAGGATGAACAATAGGTGCAGTGCCCTGACTCAGAGACCCTTGTCGTGGACACAGGATGAACAATAGGTGCAGTGCCCTGACTCAGAGACCCTTGTCGTGGACACAGGATGAACAATAGGTGCAGTGCCCTGACTCAGAGACCCTTGTCGTGGACACAGGATGAACAATAGGTGCAGTGCCCTGACTCAGAGACCCTTGTCGTGGACACAGGATGAACAATAGGTGCAGTGCCCTGACTCAGAGACCCTTGTCGTGGACACAGGATGAACAATAGGTGCAGTGCCCTGACTCAGAGACCCTTGTCGTGGACACAGGATGAACAATAGGTGCAGTGCCCTGACTCAGAGACCCTTGTCGTGGACACAGGATGAACAATAGGCGCAGGCCCTGACTCAGAGACCCTTGTCGTGGACACAGGATGAACAATAGGTGCAGTGCCCTGACTCAGAGACCCTTGTCGTGGACACAGGATGAACAATAGGTGCAGTGCCCTGACTCAGAGACCCTTGTCGTGTACACAGGATGAACAATAGGTGCAGTGCCCTGACTCAGAGACCCTTGTCGTGGACACAGGATGAACAATAGGTGCAGGCCCTGACTCAGAGACCCTTGTCGTGGACACAGGATGAACAATAGGTGCAGTGCCCTGACTCAGAGACCCTTGTCGTGGACACAGGATGAACAATAGGTGCAGTGCCCTGACTCAGAGACCCTTGTCGTGGACACAGGATGAACAATAGGTGCAGGCCCTGACTCAGAGACCCTTGTCGTGGACACAGGATGAACAATAGGTGCAGTGCCCTGACTCAGAGACCCTTGTCGTGGACACAGGATGAACAATAGGTGCAGTGCCCTGACTCAGAGACCCTTGTCGTGGACACAGGATGAACAATAGGTGCAGTGCCCTGACTCAGAGACCCTTGTCGTGGACACAGGATGAACAATAGGTGCAGTGCCCTGACTCAGAGACCCTTGTCGTGGACACAGGATGAACAATAGGTGCAGTGCCCTGACTCAGAGACCCTTGTCGTGGACACAGGATGAACAATAGGTGCAGTGCCCTGACTCAGAGACCCTTGTCGTGGACACAGGATGAACAATAGGTGCAGTGCCCTGCTCAGAGACCCTTGTCGTGGACACAGGATGAACAATAGGTGCAGTGCCCTGACTCAGAGACCCTTGTCGTGGACACAGGATGAACAATAGGCGCAGGCCCTGACTCAGAGGACACAGGATGAACAATAGGTGCAGTGCCCTGACTCAGAGACCCTTGTCGTGGACACAGGATGAACAATAGGTGCAGTGCCCTGACTCAGAGACCCTTGTCGTGGACACAGGATGAACAATAGGTGCAGTGCCCTGACTCAGAGACCCTTGTCGTGGACACAGGATGAACAATAGGTGCAGGCCCTGACTCAGAGACCCTTGTCGTGGACACAGGATGAACAATAGGTGCAGTGCCCTGACTCAGAGACCCTTGTCGTGGACACAGGATGAACAATAGGTGCAGTGCCCTGACTCAGAGACCCTTGTCGTGGACACAGGATGAACAATAGGTGCAGGCCCTGACTCAGAGACCCTTGTCGTGGACACAGGATGAACAATAGGTGCAGTGCCCTGACTCAGAGACCCTTGTCGTGGACACAGGATGAACAATAAGTGCAGGCCCTGACTCAGAGACCCTTGTCGTGGACACAGGATGAACAATAGGTGCAGGCCCTGACTCAGAGACCCTTGTCGTGGACACAGGATGAACAATAGGTGCAGTGCTCTGACTCAGAGACCCTTGTCGTGGACACAGGATGAACAATAGGTGCAGTGCTGTGACTCAGAGACCCTTGTCTCAATAGCAGCTTCCAAGCTTAACCTAACTGTGTAATCCAGGTCCATTATTTTTCATCCCTCTGCCTCCTTTCCAGTGATCATTACATTTCAGAGCACCTTGAAATAATTCAGTTCAGGATATGAACTGTACAGAAATGTATCATGTATATGTTTTAATACGCCAAAACGTTGTTCCATCTATAACAATAACAACGTTCTTGTACACGAGCCACACGACAACCGATTTGCCTTTTGGGCCACTAATAAAATTACCATCAAAGCAGAAGAGGGAAAGAATGTGATATCCATCCAGGATCTGAATGGCAAATCATTAATCAAGAAACCTGGTTTTAATCCCAGCTTCCAAGCTTGATCAAACTGTTTGACCCTGGGCTCTATTTGTATTCCCTGTGCCTCAATTTCCATGTTCATCACATTTACGAGCACATTGAAAAATTCCGTGCAGGATGCACATTGTACAACTATCTCTCGTGTTTGGCTTAACAGACCATATTGTTGCTCAAACTTTAAAAATATAGGGTTATATAGGAGAAACAATGACAACCGACTTGCTCAAAGCTTAAGTGGCGCCACAGGCAGCGCTGGGATGCCCACGGGTAACCACGCGCTTTACAAATGTTTTTTTCATTTCATTAAAAACATTGTCACTGAAGAAAGGGTGTGGTTCACTAATTCTAATAAAGGCCACTCACTGCAGGAATATGAGGCCCTTCAGTGAAACAATCTTAAGCACACTTTTTATATGACAGTTCATACCTCAGCTATACATAAAGTGGCAGTCAGTGACGCTTGCAGCAGCACGGGACAGTGTGTGACTGTTAATCTGTTAGTTCACTTACCTCAGTAAAGCATCAATAAAGAAAAAAGTGAATAAATAAACAGAAAACAATGGCTACTGTATGTCTCGCACTACAGTGCAGTAGTCGGGCTGAGAAGGCAATGGCAGTAGGTAGGCAGAAGTGTTAGATGTAGTGTAGGATACTGCAGTGGTAGGGGTGAAACAGCACTGGTGGGAGGTGGAGAGGAGTGTTAAATGTAGTATAGTATACTGCAGTGGTAGGGGTGAAACAGCACTGGTGGGAGGTGGAGAGGAGTGTTAAATGTAGTATAGTATACTGCAGTGGTAGGGGTGAAACAGCACTGGTGGGAGGTGGAGAGGAGTGTTAAATGTAGTATAGTATACTGCAGTGGTAGGGGTAAGTAGGCAATGGTAATCGGTAGGCAGAAGTGTCAGATGTAGTGTAGTATAATGCTGTGGTAGGGATGAGAAAACAATGATGGTAGGGGAAGAGGAGTCTTGGATGCAGAGTATGATAGTGCCATAGTAGGGAAGAGAAATCAATGGCAGTAAGTGGTGAAGCGTGTTGGATGAAGTGTAGGACAGTGAAGTGGTAGGGGTGAAAAGGCATTGATTGTAGGTGGAGAGGAGTGTTGGATGTAGTGTAGGGTAGTGCAGTGGTAGGGGTGAAAAGGTACTGGTGGTAGGAGAGGAGTATTGGATGTAGCATAGTATACTGTAGTGGTAGGGATGAGAAGCAGGGCCGGACTGGCCGTAGCGGGCACCGGGCATTTCCCCGGTAGGCCGCTAGGGTGGGGGCCGGTTTTGGGCCCCTGAGGGGCATTTTGTGTTACAGGGCCGTTTTTGCATCATAGCTGCAAAATCGGCCCCTGTAACAAAATCGTCCGAAACCGGCCCTGGCAAACAGCTCGGCCGCACCCTCAACCCCCGGGGGGGGGCCAGCGGAGCACTTTGCCAGGGCCGGTTTTGGTTCCCAGTCCGGCCCTGATGAGAAGGCAATGGTAGAAGCAGGTAGACAGAAGTGTTATGTGTACTGTAGTAAAACCTGGCAGTGCAAGCTGGACGGTTCCCATTAGGAGCAGGGTCAAGGCTGATTTGCATATGGCTGGGTCCAAACTGAGGTGGTGTGGTGAGCAAAAGAACGTTGGATTTAGGCCCAGGTCTCCCACCGGGGTGAGTGTCTGACATTGTTCAGCATTCCGTCCATCAATAGTTTTTTTGCATTTTTTGCCCTAAGTGCAATGGGTATGCAAAAGTCATGGGTCCTGTGCTCGCTGTGCCACTAGAGTCAAGCTATCCTGGCTGATATGGGGTGATACAGCAAAACTGGTCCTAGGATGCTTGTTTCTAGGCCAGGGAGGACCTGGCTTGGCGGTTCGGGCTGGACTGCTCCCATAGGGCACAGGGTCAAGACTGATTTGCATATGGCTGGGTCCAAACTGGATTGGCGTAGAGAGCAAAAAAAACGATGGATTTGGGCCCAGATCTCTGACTGGGAGTATTCCCCAGTGTTTATTAATCACTTTTTTTACACGGTTAGAAATTTATGTTTAAGGTAGTGACACATATGAGTGGGATGATTACCAAAACAGAGAGGCACTTTTGGAGAGTCACATGGGCGACAATACTACCATCCCCCTCACATGTGTTACTACCTACAACACGATTCCTAACCATGTAAAAAAAGTAATTACAAACACTCAGGAATACTCCAAACAGGCAAACTAAGATGGGAAAAAATACTTTTCTCCTTCAAAAGTGCAAGGAGCCTGAAAAATGGCCTGGTATCCACTTGCCTGAAAAAAAGATCTGAAACCAGAACCACCGTACTGGACACTTGGTGATTACCCAACATCACAAGATATTACGCATGTGGGAACTGCAGCATTTGCCCCTTGACCACCAACACAAAGACAATGACCCTAGAACCAGGGAGGGTGTGGACAATTAGGAAACACACAAACGGCAACTTCATAAATGTAGTCTACTTAATAATTTGCCCATGCAATCTTCACTAAGTTGACGTGACAACAAGAAAAATAAAGACACGGATATGTGATATCGCAGTGTAAAAGGAACACAACAAAAATGATAGATCACTTCCTCAAAGAACTCCATGCTACCTGTGATATGAAATGGGTCAGCATAGAACCGCTGGAGAGTAACAGCAGCAACACAGAAAGACAGTTGTTTGAAAAAGAACAAGACTGGATACACTGGCTATCGACATCCAAAACTGGGCTGAACGATAACATTCCAAGGAATCAATCAATCAACCAGGGGAATATAAGCGCACTACTCACCCGTGAGGGTCTCAAGGCTCTGGGGGGGGGGGGTAAGCAGCTCCGTTCAGTCGAAGAGCCAGGTCTTGAGTGTCTTCCTGAAGATGTTCAGGAGGGGGCACGTCTGATGTTGATCGGGAGCTCATTCCAGGTCTTGGCCGCGATGTAGGAGAAGGCTCTTCCACCTGTTCTGGCTCCGCGGATGCGCGGGGTTTGGGCAAGGTCGACGGATCAGAAGTTTCTCTTGGGTACGTGGAAGGAAATTTTCTCGTTGAGGTATTGGGTCCAGTGTTGTGAAGGCATTTGTAGGCGTGGGTGAGAATCTTGAAAGTAACTCTCTTCTCAACGGGGAACCAGTGGAGGTTCCGCAGGTGTTGGATGATGTGTTCGTGTCGAGGGATACCGAGGACGAGTCTGGCTGTGGTGTTCTCTACGGTCTGAAGTTTGTAGAGCAGAGACTTGTTGATCCCGGCGTAGAGGGCATTTCCGTAGTCCAGTCTGCTGGTTATGAGGGTGTGGGTGACGGTCTTCCTTGATTCGGAGGAAATCCATTTGAAGGTCTTTCGAAGGATTCGGAGGGTGTTGAAGCAGCTGGAGGCGACGGCGTTGACCTGACGGGTCATGGAGAGGGAGGACACGAGTACGATGCTGAGGTTTCGGGCATGGTCCGTGGGGGTGGGCGGGCTGCCGAGGGCGGTGGGCCACCAGGTGTTGTCCCATGCAGAGGGGGAGGGTCCGAGGACGAGGATCTCTGTCTTTTATGAGTTGAGCTTCAGACAGCTGCTACTCATCCAGGATGCAACGTCCTTCATTCCTTCCTGGAAGTTGCGTCTGGTGGTGATGGGGTCCTTGGTGAGGGAGAGGATGAACTGGTTGTCGTCGGCGTAGGATACTATGTTGAGTCCATGCTGTCTGACGATGGTGGCGAGGGGGGCCATGTAGATGTTGAAGAGTGTGGGGCTGAGCGACGATCCTTGGGGTACTCCGCAGTTAATTTCCGTGGGTTCGGAGAGGTAGGGTGGCAGTTTGATTCTTTGGGTTCTGCCGGTGAAGAAGGAGCAGATCCAGTCGAGGGCGGTTCCCTGTATGCCCGCGTCATTGAGTCTGGCGGTGAGTGTGCAGTGGGAGACAGTGTTGAACGCTGCAGAGAGGTCGAGTAGGATCAGGGCCACCATGTGTCCTTGGTCGAGCATGGTGCGGATGTCATCTGTGGCGGCGAGTAGGGTGGTCTCGGTGCTGTGGTTGCTGCGGAAGCCGGATTGGGAGGGGTCAAGGATGGATTTTTCTTCGATGAATTTTGTTAGTTGGGCATTGACGGTTTTCTCAGTGACTTTGGCCGCGAAGGGGAGGAGGGAGATGGGTCGGTAGTTCTTGAGGTCCGTGGGATCTGCTGAGGGCTTCTTGAGCAGGGGTCTGACTTCTGCGCATTTCCAGTCATCAGGAAAGATGTGGGTCTTGAAGGTGGCGTTGATGGTGCGTCGTAGTTCTGGAGCGATGTCGGTGGCGGCTCTGTGGAAGATGTGCGGCGGGCAGGGGTCCGTGGGGGCTCCTGAGTGGATGCCTTTCATGGTTGAAAGGGTGTCTTCGGTGGTGACTGGGGTCCAGGAGAAGATGGTGGGTTGGCTGGCCTTGCTGGAGAGGGAGGTTGTTTCGGAGTCAGGTGTGCGGTCGTCGAAGTCGTCGTAGAGGCCCTTGATTTTCAGATGGAAGTAGGATCCGAGCTTGTTGCAGAGGTCCTGGGAGGGGGTGATGTCCGTGGTTTCACTGGGGGGTTTGTTGAATTCCTGGATGATGCTGAAGAGTTCCTTGGAGTTTCTGGAGTTGGGGAGGATCTTGTTTTGGATGAAGGTCTTTTTGGTGGATCTGATGCGTTGGTGGTATTCCGTCGTGGGGTTCTTGTAGGTGGTGCGATCTTCCGACGTTTTGCTGTTTCTCCAATTCTTCTCGCGATGTCTGCAGGTGCGTCTGGATTCTTGGAGGTCGGCGGTGAACCAGGTGGCCTTTCTGGGGCGCTGTCTGTCGGAGTTGCGTAGGGGAGCGAGCTTGTCAGCGGATTTGGAGATCCATCTGTGTAGTTCTTTGGCTACGAGGTTGGCGTCGGTCGAGGTGGTGGGGGCGTTGCGGTTGAGAGTGGAGTTGAGCTGCTGCTCAGTGACTTTGCTCCAGTTTCTTCGTGGAGGGCGCGGTGCAGGTTTGGGCGGCATGGGTTTGTCGACGTGGAAGTGTACACAGTGGTGGTCCGTCCATGGCGGTTGCGTGGTGTGGCTGAAGTGGATGTAGTTACCTCCTGCGAAGATGGGGTCGAGGGTGTGTCCTGCCTTGTGGGTGGGGGTGGTGACGAGCTGTTTCAGTCCGATATTGGCGAGGTTGTCCAGAAGGGTGATAGAGTTGAGGTCGCTGGGGTTGTTGAGGTGGAAGTTCAGATTTCCGATGGGTATGTAGTCCATGGAGGCGATGGCGTGGGGTGCGATGAGGTCAGTGATGATAGTGGCGAACAGGGCGAAAGGTCCGTATGGAATTCTATACAGTTCCGAATATTAACTACCACCATCTGCGTATAAGCTGAACCGCAGACTAGAGTGCTTTATAAGAACTCTGCGCTCTACCCGCTGACTATAAATGTGGTTTATAATAACACACCCTTTGACTATATAACAAAACATTGTGAGTAGCCTCATAATAACTCAGCACTCTTGCCTCTGACTGTAAAGAAATTGTGTGAGCAAATTTGTAGCAGTCCCTCTATTTAAAAATAGAAGTTTGATAACTACACCAAAAGAAAGCGGGTATTTTCATACACACGCCACTGTCTAACTAGGACAAATCGGTGCGTGTTCTGTTAATTTTAAAATCCAGCAAAATTCCTCTTGGACATGCGATAAACGCTGACACATTTCGGATAATCAGGAGCAGGTTCTGAATTAGAAAGCTATCACTGTGCCATGATCACGTTCACTTTATCAGTGTAAGAGTGACTACCATCGCGCACACAGGCAGTATCCAAGGATGCTGCCTGGTGCATTATGTAACAGAAACACCCACATGCGCATGATACGCACCCGGAAGTAATGCACCGTGCCGACTAAAGGAATTTTGTAGGGCACTGCTTGGGGGCAAGTAACAGACAGAGCTCCAAAGGACCGAAGTAGGTAAATAAGTGGGCGATCACCCTTGATGAAGTAGTGTGGGCCGGGGGGTAGACAATCAGGATACTGTTTTAAAACCCTGTGAGATGGGGGCATGGCATAATTCTACGTCTAATCCCTACAGTATGTGACTAGAGGGCTCGCCTCCTCGGAGCCTCCATGTTGTGGAAATTCTGAACAACAAGTATGTTTTTTACCCCTTAAAAATCTTAAAAACGCACGATAATCTTTGCATTTCTTCACATCACTTTTTAATAATGTGTATATTGTTACTTTAAGCCTGATCACTATGAGCCTTTCTATCTTATGTGATGCATGTTTCTCATACATCGAGCTGTCAATGTATCACATAACTACAGAGCATGCAAAACACATTGCGCTGCCAATACAACACGTATATCAACACGATGCAGGAAGATGCCTGCATCCTGTACTAGCCTGTCATGGTAATCTTCTCACGGCATCAATGCCAATGCAGTGGGCACTTTAGGGTTAACGGTGGTTCAATCACGCCTGGAACTCAATGCATGGCATAAGCGTGTTAGGAGTGCTATTCCTACACGCCCTTGATCAATCTGCTACCGTATAACCATGGTGTCTTTCTCATTTTATATTCAACACAGAAACTCAAGAGGAGTAACACAGGCAAATCGTAAGTCACGAGCTGTGAAATCTAGATTGCATGCCTGAGCGCGCACGCGACACTGCTCATGAAGAAAGCTATACTGACCCCGGGAGCATTGAAGTATATGGCTGAAACATGTCGGTCGTAACCTGGAGGCAATTTTAAATCACACTTTTCCTCATTTGAGAATCACAAAAAAAACGCTCCGCTCTAATCAGGCGCAGCAGCACACCCTTGATGCAACCAAACATTGTAGGGGCTAGCACTCCTTTCTCTAAGGAACGTTGTGAGCAGTTGGCCAATCACTTTTTAGGAAAGGTCAAACTCATTCATGATTCTCTGTCGGGAACAACAGATTCCTATATGAAAGCAGAACACAATGCCATAGTAGAAAGGCCTATGGTGGAACTTCCAATGTTCCCAAAAATGTCTAAGGAAGACATCCTTAGGGCAGCAAATACAGTTAAGTCGGGTTCACCTTTAGACCCGGCTCCTATTGACAATTTATTGAAAGGAGGAAATGCTGTGGCTTCTGCCCTAATGCTCATCTGCAATTTATCCCTGGAGAGCGGCTGTGTTCCAGACGGGTGGAAACATGCAATCATTCGTCCATTGTTTGAAGAAACCTTCCCTGGACCCCGATAAGGCGGAACATTACAGACCCATTTTGCTACTTCCCGGGGTCAGCAAGATCCTGAAAAAATTGATAAATGGTGTTCTCTCTGACTTTTTGGATTCCAATAACTTACTGCCCCAGACGCAGACTGGTTTCCGCACTGGTTGCAGCAGTACACAGACAGCCTTATTATTGCCCACCAGGACCTTAAGAAGACATTGGACCATGTTGGGACAGCTGTGCCTATCCTTTTCGACTTGAGCGCTGATTTTGACATGGTTTCCCACTCAATGCTATGCCATAGGTTAGAAAAAATCCAAATGACAGGGGTAGCATTTAAGTGGCTAACCTTGTTTCTAGCCTACAGGAGCTTTCAGTTTAGCAAAGAGCCCTCTTTGTGAGAGACACTCCGGCTAGAGTTCGGAGTGCCGCAGGACTCTTCGTTGAGCCTCACGCTCTTTAATGTGTACTTCCGGCCTCCATCAGATATCATTTGTGCTCAAGGCTTCACTATGGTGTCTTATGCGGAAAACTCCCAGTTCATTGTCTCCCTGTCACCCAATACACACTCAACCTTTGGAAGATTAACTACCTGCATTCCGTCCATCAATTGTGTGTCTTTTGCTTTCTCGCCCTAAGTGCGCCGGGTATGCCCAGACGTGGGTCCTGGGCTCACTGTGCCACTGGATTCAAGCTATCCTGGCTGATGAGGGGTAAAACCCCAAAACCGGTCCTAGGATGCTTGTTTCCGGTCCAGGGAGGACCTGGCTTGGCAGTTCGGGCTGGACTGTTCCCATGAGGCACAGGGTCAAGACTGATTTGCATATGGCCAGGTCCAAACTGGGGTGGCATGGTGAGCAAAAGAACGATGGATTTTACCCAGATCTTTTGACTGGGGGTGAATGTTTTGATTTGTTCTGCATTCCGTCCATCAATTGTGTGTCTTTTGGAACAGATGACCAGCTGGATGGCTACAAGCTGCCTCAAGTTAAATGGAAAAAACAGAGGTTATGATGACTGGGAACAATCTGTCACTCTGGGATCAATTCCTCTGGCCCCCATACTTGGGGGAGCGTCCCCCCTTCAAAACTGAAGTAAAGAGCCTTGGAGCCATTTTAGATAAAGATCTAACCATGGTTTTCCAGGCAAACAAGGCTGACGGCACCTACTTTGGCCTCCTTAGATCTCTTCAAAAGTCACTCAAATGGCTCCCTATGGATTGTCATAGAACTGGTGTTCAAGGCCTGATACTTACTCGTCTGGACTATGGAAATTCACTCTACCTGAGCAGCCCCTCGTATGTCATCAGAAATCTGCATGTTACTCAGAATGTCGCAGCCAGAGCTTTGTTGGGCCAGCCCGAAGAACAATCTGCTCGCTTAGCTCTTGCTCAGCTTCATTGGTTGCCTATAAATAAAATAATAGAATGTAAGACCTTATGTATGGCCCACGGGATAAAGCATCCTTCTGGCCCACATATCCTTCAACATCTCATCACTCCATACAGCGCCCCCAGAGGACTGAGATCAAATGACCTCTTACTTCTGGCCACTCCCAGAATCAGGAGAGCAAGAGGCAGGGGTAGTTCATTCTTTTACCTGGTCGCAAAACTCTGGAACCCCCTTCCTATCCTTCTTCGATCTGACAATAAATTACCCTGTCGTGGGTAGCTGTGCGGTCTATAAGAACTTTTTAATAATCATAATAGGTGTCTTGGGTAGGAACCCAATGATGAAGCATCCCACTATCTAGGTTAGTGAGTGAGGGTTCTTTTAAAAAACCTAAGGATTTTTTCAGACAGACGTGAGAAGGACATTTCGAGTAGGTAATCCGATTATGGTAGCGTGCTCATTTTTCATTGTTTAGGAATGCAGTTTAGGAGAGCAGTAGCGCTGAGAAGGCAATTGTGGCAGATGGCGAGGAGCATTGGAGGTGAAGTAGTATAGCGCAGTGGCGTAATGAAACTTGAGGGGGCCCCCGCAAAGTACATCAGGGGGCCCCCTAAGCAGTGATAGGACTGAAAGACTAATGTCAGTAGGTGAAGAGAAGCATCATATGAAGTACACTATGGTGAAGTATCGGGAGTGGCAGTAGACGGCGAGGAGTGTTTTATGACATGGTAGGTCTGAGAAGGCAACGGTGGTAGAAGAAAGGAGTTAGAGACAGTGCACATGAGGTAGTTGTAAGGCTAAAAAGGCAATGGTGGCAGGGAAAAGAAGTTTTAGATGTTGTACACAGTGGGAGCCCTGTAGGGAGTGTGAGGGTGTAATGACAGGTGCGGGAATGAAGTCACAAGCACATTCGTAGATATTTCATGACTAGATAATGGTTTATGGTTGGTACAGAATCCGAGAAAGTGAAAATAAAATTATCTATGGGTTTTGCTGAATAATTTTATTTACGGTTAACCCTGGTAAGTTTAAAAATTGAAGAATTGTTTTGAATGTGAGGGCTAAATTGCCCATCAAATTCATTGGGCATCTATGGGCAGTACCCTGATCTAAAACAAACATACCGACCCCGGGGCTGGAGTCGGCATCTCCAGCTCCTGTCCTGGGCCGTGGCTCTTATTGTAAATGTAGTGTCTGCCTCCACACGAAACTAACAAAGGATATTTCCTTAGGGGAGAATATGACATGGCAAATACACTGTCACACAAACTGCTAAATTGAGAGCGCCACTTACATGATTACATGCCTCTACGGGCTACGATATATAAGGATGACAAGTCGAAAAGTGAGAATCAGGTTCTGTGAACACAGAAGCAGTATTAAACGTAGAAGGATCAACACACAGCTGACATTTCATTTCACGGAAGATGAACACCACAACACTGATTTCTCCTGAGTAGTATTGGAAGAAGTGAGGGATAGACCGAATCAAAACAGGTCGCAACCTCTATGACAGAAGGAAGAACGTTGGATTAATCGCTTACACACACACAAACCACGGCCTGAATGATGACATCTAGTGGCACCAATGACACCACATTAATGCCTGAAAAATCATATGTGCTGTTTGTCTTAACTCTTGGCCTTTATGTTCGTCCTTGTGATACACACACCTAATACAATCACCACTAGTTTTACCATCACTATCATGCTTATAGCGTTCTTTTTTTAATATGGCACAGGATGCATGGGATAAAGATACTCTTAACGGACGGAACAATGACAATCTTAAAACATCACATTTCATTATGACAAGGCATTTAGAGGCATATTTATCAAAGTGTCGTGCCTCCCTTGAGCCACACAATGGAGCGCAAGGGCAAGGGAACACTAGAGTAACACAACACAGCACTGCGCTGCGTTGCGTTACTCTGCCCCAGGAAGGGGTTCCATGGGTGGAGCGTGGGTGTTCCCGGGCATCCAACCATGGATTTTGGCGCATTCCTAGATTCATCATTACTGGTAGACCTGGGAATGCATCAAAATGCTGCACTTCCCCAGATGAGGTATAACAAAGAAAAATACCTTCATTTCTCCTTGTGTTTTCCTCTTTCCTTTCTATATGTGCTTCATATAGCACATATAGAAAGAATAAAATGCCTCAGATTATTGCTTTTGTGCAGGACTGTGCCCCTTCCTGCACCAAAACACTCCTGCTTACAACACAGGCACCCATGCACCATCGTGCAAGGGTGCCTGTGTTGGTGCAAGCCAGCACGTTGTGAGCCAGCGCAAGGAAAGGACAAGAATGCACCATTTCATGTTAAATACTGCGCATTACTGCCCTTTCTCTATCATGCAGCATAGCGCAGCAAGGTGACTTTCTGCGCTGCGTGATTTCTTGCTAAACGTGCCTCTCAATATCATATGAAAATGTTTTTGTCTGCACTTTACCCAGAAATTGTAGTAGATTCTGCACATTTTTGGCATATATGCTAGACCCACTGCTTCAGTCGTGTCTTGACTCCCATGCACACACATGCAAGCACGCTGCGGCCATCTTGGAACTGAACTATTCCACAATGTCCACCGTGTGCTTGGATGCATTGTGACACACTGGCAGCTATTTTGGCCTTTTTTTATAATACCATCCCAACATGGTTGGCAGGTATTTTCTGCTCAACTGTATGACACCAAATCAAGGTAAAGTTAAGATGGTGTGCCCATCTCAGCACATGCTTCGTAGGAAGTGGGGAGTGGGGAGTTACCAATCAGAATTCTCCTCTCCATTCTTTGTTGCAGCAGGAAGCATTCAGTTACCAATCAGAAATCTCCTCTCCATTATTTTATGCAGCAGGGAGTCTACAATAACCAATCAGGAATCTTCTCTTGAGACGTCTGTTGAAACTAACAAACTAATCAATCATTCCAGAGAGATTGGAACCAAAATTTATACCACTAGCTGGTTGATAGATGTCTTGTAAAGGATTCTCATTAAAACCTTACAAACAGATTAGATCTCTGCGCTCCAAGCTTGCACCAAAGATTCTTATACCACCTTCTTATATGGAATTAATAGGAGACATTGCTTTCTCAGTACAAGCCGCTAAGCTCTTTAACTCATTACCGGCCAAGATTCGATACATTCAGGAGCATATACATCCCGGAAAAGACTTGAAAACAAGGCTATCTCCAAGATAACTACACCATCTCACAACCCCGGCATAGAACCCAGAATGACAATCACACCTTCCATTGCGGTCTACGTCCAAAGATATGGAACAGCGCAACTAGCACAATACGTTTGACATCCAGGGCCCGTATTGTGCAAACAGAGCATTTTCATTGTTTGCGCCAAGCGCACCTTTTCGAAGGGGTACCCAGCGCAAACAATTAACATGCACGGCATCATGGTGAATGGGCTGCCCTCAGGCAGCCGTGAACTTGCGCTGCCCTAGGGGCAGCGCATTCCTGTGAAAACCAGAGCAGCTGCTTGGGAGGTCTGTGTTTTCACAGTGCAGGTGGAAACCTGCATGTACAGTGAGTGACTGCACCCGCCTGCAAGGGGATGTCTGGGCGGGGGTCCGTGGGACCCCCTGACCCCTTCCAGAGGACTGCCGTCAGGAGGCGCACCGAAAGTGTGCCACCTTTTAGGTGGTGCACTGTCAGTGCACCTCCTTAGAGCTTTTTTGCCACTGCGTCCGCTTCTGTAATACCGGGAGGGAACGCCCTCTGAAGATAGTGCTGGTACTTTATGTGCGCCAGTGCTATCGGTATTACAGAAGGGGACGCGCAAGCGTCAGCGGCCCCTTCTGTAATACCAAAGTGCCCCAGGGGCGTGCAAAGCGGGCGAAAACACCTGTTGTGCCCTCGGAGCACTTGCATAATATGGCCCCGAGTAAGTTATGAAGGGTTGACTTATGTCTAGCCTACGTAATATATATTATTGCCGATTCATATATAAATTTCCTGGCACACACTAATACTGATACGGCAACCTACAGCGGTTAGGCAGCCAATTGTAGTTCATACAGGTTGCATAATAATTAAGGCTCCCTTTTTTCAGTTTTTACTGATTTTTCCAGATAAATACAGACCGAAAAGCATTTCTTTTTCTGTCTGTATTTATTTTTATATGTGGATAAAAACTGAAATTAGGCTGTTCTATGAGTGATTCTAAATGCGGTCATTCATGACTGCCAGTCCAAAAGCTGTATGGAATGACAGGCAAGGGGGTTAAAAAAGACAGGAATTTTAGTAATGAAACTTATACAGCAGGCGATGTGCACCACCTTAATACGAAAATGTGCATGTTTTCATATAAGTGCATTGATTTATTGCCTGTCAGTGTTCACATCAAGATCTTTAAGGCATTCAAGTAGGAGTGCACATTTATTGGTTAAATGCATGTGGAAATATACTAGTTTCAGCTTAATGCTTTTACAAAACCCTGAACAAATATGGATAATTACAGATAAAATTAGCAAAAAAATAAATATGGATAAATACAGACGGAAAGGTCCAAAAATAAATACCATAAAACCGGGACTCCTAATAATAATTGCCTTATACTTACATTACATTCACAATGACGAAACTGCTGTGGGTCATGTCCACCACCCACTAGTGTCACAGTCCACAGTAATTAACCACCCATTACCAAGTGCACAGCCACCTGCCGCTTTCCAACATAGGACTTTAATTCACTCCACCACTGCAAGTCCCAGCAAGCTCCATACCGTCCTGCTTCTTAACATCTCACAATGACAATCAGATATGGGATGATAGTAGCATAACCTATCTGAGCAGATCTCAGACAAGGAACCTTAGGAGTACGAACACCCTACTCCTCATCCCTCCGAGAACTCGAAAACAAAAAGCTTTATCACGCTCCTTCTCCAGTAATGCACCCAAAATCTGGAACGACATCCCAGTCCATATCAGGTCAAGCCCCTCCTTCATAAAATTCAAAAGCCAGCTCAAAGACCTCTACCTCAGCCGATCTCTTCCGAAGGGATAGCTGCCCCCAATCCTGCCCAGTAGAGTATACAGTCATGCTGACAAGAAGACTTTGACATCACCTACCTCTGCACTTGCGTCAAGAATTCATCTGTTTACTATTGTTTTACTCTGTTATGCGATTGATACCTTTGTCCCCCCTCCCTGAAAAGAACTTGTCACGAATCACTGTAGTTACTACTGTGTTTATATTGTCTCACTTTATTTATGATTGCTACATGACAAAAGGTTGTAAAGCGCTCCGATACCCTCGGGTCTGGCCAGCGCTATATAAAACTCTTAAAATAAATAAATAAATCTCTCCACAATATCTCCCTCCATCCTATGCCTGTTCAGCCATACACTTTAAACAAAATCTCTCAGATTGGACAACACAGTGCAGTAACCAGCCAAGTGGACTAGGATGATAAGTGTTAGACCTGGCATCCTTGGCGTGGTTTCCCCTGACTTTTTGCCTCTACCTCCTGTATTTTTGACACTGTGCTGGATTTCGTTTTTGCTGGTTTAGATGCTTTGGGCACTTTGCCACTGCTGATCAGTGCCAAAGTGCAAGTGCTCCCTGTGTAAATTGTTATTGTGATTGGTTATCCATGATTGGCATATTTGATTTACCAGTAGGTCCCTAGTAAAGTGCACTGAGTGTGCCAGGGCAGGTAAATCAAATGCTACTAGTGGGCCTGCAGCACTGATTGTGCCACCCACATGAGTAGCCCTAAAATGGTGTCTCAGGCCTGCCACCGCGGTGCCTGTGCGCAGTTTGTTAACTGCCATGTTGATCTGGCCAGTGTACCCACTTGCCAGGCCTGACCCTTCCCTTTTCTTACACATTGGACACCCCTATGGCAGGCCCAAGGTACCCCCCTGGGCAGGGTGCAGTGTATGTGAAAGGTAGGACATGTACTAGTGTGGGTAACATGTCCTGATAGTGAAATACTGCCAATTTCGTTTTGCACTATTGAAAGGCTATCTTGCCCATAGGACAGAATGGGGAATGCTGTGTAACATGTTAACCTGCATATCTTCCCATAGGAGCAAGATAGAAATTTGGAATCTGGTATCCCTGAACTCAGAATTTAATAACACATCTTTTAGGGTGGATGGTTTTTAAATTCAGTGTTTGAAAATACCACTTTTAGAAAGTGGCTATTTTCTTGTTCAACCTTTCTGTGTGCCTCTGCCTGTTTGTGGATTGACTGTCTGGTTTGAGAGTGACAGGGGCTGGGGTGGCTCCAGGAGTCTGGGTGAGTCAGCACTAGGCTGAATAGACCTACCTGCATTTGGAGTGGTGGGAGGAGTAGCACCTGGGCCTGAATAGGGCTGTGCCTGCCTTCCACAATGCTGGCTCCACCTCCTGTGGTGTGTCTGATGACCCTGGCCCACACTAACAAAGGAAGAAGTTGTGCACTGTCAGAGTGCACCCAGAACTGGTTTGGACTGGGTCCAGGACCCCTCACACATAGAGAACAAAGACTTTTGGGGTATAAATATGAGAGCTGAAACCCCTGAAAGTTAGACTACCTCGTGATCAAGAGGAATCCCTGACAAAGAAGATCAGATGAAGAGGCTGAGGAGAAGTACTGCCCTTGCTGTGTGTCTGGGGTTGGCATGCAGTTTGCTGTATCCACTGAGGAGAGGACTAAGGGACTTTGCTGTGTGCTGTGTAACCCTGCTTGAAGAAGGACTTTGCTGTGTGCTGTGTCCCTCTGAAGAAAAGTCTCCAAGGGCCTGAGTAGAGCTGGCCTCCTGTTTCTGAAGTCCCAGGCACAAAAGGACTTCACCCCCAGCTTCCCTGAACTTCCTTGCTGGGAGTTCTGACCTGCCAGGAGGTGCCTGTAACTGTGTGTGAGGCCCTGGAGGTTGCTTCTGCTGTTGGGAGCTGAAAGAAACTAAGTAAAGCAAGAAAATCTGTTTTCCGACGCCGTCGACGCCGCCGCTGTGACGCCGCGACCTGCATTGAGGCCCGGGGAGCCGCTCGTGAAGTGACGACACTGCGCCCGGCCTGCTCCGCAGCTCCGACGCCCTACTCCGCAGCTCCGACGCCCTACGACGGCCGCCGACACCGGCAGTGATCAGCCGTGACCGACGCCAGCGCTCGCATCGACTCCGTGTCCTCGCCAAGCGCCGGCCTCCTGTTATCGCGGCGCCGATAACCGCCGAGGGTGACTCGAAAGAACCGCCGACGTCGCATCATCACCGGAGACAACATCGTTCTTCGTCGACGCCGTGCATCGTCACCGACTTCATTTTCTCAAGGTACTGTTGTTTGGGGTCTGTGTGACTCCGCGCCTGACGCCGCGGTCCTCGCGGGCGGCGCCGTACTTTGGATTTTGTACTGTCCTGACGTCGTGATAGCCCCAGTTAGTGCTATTTGATTTCTACAAGCTTATTTTAGCAAAAACCTTTCTAAAGACATTTCTGTATGTTGGATTTTTGTCGTTTTGGTCTTGTTTAGTATAGATAAAGATATTTTTATTTTTCTAAACTGGTGTGGTGTCCATTTGTGGTGTTTTCACTGTGTTACTGTGAGTGTTGGTACAAATACTTTACACATTGCCTTTGGGATAAGCCTGTCTGCTCGTGCCAAGCTACCAAGGGGGTGAGCAGGGGTTATCTAAAGTGTGTATCCCCCTTACCCTGACTAGAAGCAAGGGTCCCTATTTGGACAAAGGTACCTACCTCTGCCAACTAGAGACCCCCATTTCTAACAATAAGAAATAACAAAAAGGGACCAGCAGAGCAGTTCACAGCTGCCAGCCTACTGAAAACCATAAACTGTGCATCTGTCTCTCGCACTTCTTCATCCATCACACTACTAAGCGCTGTGTCCCGTAACACGATGACTGCACCTCCGTAGTCCTCACACACAAAGTGGAAACATTTCCGACAAAGGATTAGATAGAGGCTACACCTTTACAGACACACACTACACCGTGTAGCATGCTGCCATGCAGTCAAGTGCTTCAGCATCCCACATAAGGCTAGCAAGCGCTATATAAATGTTGCAATACAATATTACATAAATTAAGCTCCCTATCGTCACCTGTCTCTACAGCGACTTAGTCCTTATGATGAGAGCACCAGTATCCATGACAACAGTTAGAAGCACATCACTTGCAGTTTGTCAGTCTGTGGCCTCGCTCGATTGAACAAGGCAGAAACAGGCCCATCATCACGACAATGCTGCACTTTGACTCACATGTTCCTTTGAAACAGATGCCAATTGTAAAACTGGTGTATTCGTGGTTAGGTCTAAAGGATCAAACTATGTTCAAAAAAGTGTTCCCATATTCAAGATTAGAAGAAGAGTAGAAAACTGTGGCCTATACTATGGATGCGGCAGTGATCGCCAGGGAGGGGGCAGGCGATTGTTTTAGTCCTAAGCAGCGACTCAATTGTGAGCATCTTTCTGCAGCAGGTGCATTTACCTACTGAGGTATGATATTAGCTGTAAATTACCTGCGAACGCTTACCTTTATTTACCCATGACAGAAAGGGCCAATAGTGAAAACACTCATTCAATGCATGTGTAATTACATGCCAGTGAGCCCACTCACTAGCAGAGCTAAACTACTGCTGTACATGCTCCTCGGTGGCTAGGCCAAGGTGTCAAGCAGTCTGTGTTTCATTAAAAGGAGCTACTGCAGGTGTATGAAGCAGCCTTGTTCTGTACCAGGAAAAATACTAAGGGGGTCTGTTTGACCGAGCCTGGTTGTGGGTCCGCTGTCTGTAGCACCACCAGGGACCCTTGGAACTTCCACTTTCACCGGAGAAGCCCCCGAGCCTCACTGTGTCCTCCGTTGTTGTTGTTGGTGCAGGCGCCCTGACAGCTACACTCTGGTGGGACTCGGTGTCCCAGAGCGCAACGCCGGTAACTACCCGCAGCTGCTGAGGGCGGAGGCGTTCCCATCACGCTACAAAGCGCTGTCTCGCGCCCCGCAGTGCGGGGTCTGTTTGACCGAGCCTGGTTGTGGGTCCGCTGTCTGTAGCACCACCAGGGACCCTTGGAACTTCCACTTTCACCGGAGAAGTCCCCGAGCCTCACTGTGTCCTCCGTTGTTGTTGTTGGGGCAGGCGCCCTGACAGCTACACTCTGGTGGGACTCGGTGTCCCAGAGTGCAACGCCGGTAACTACCCGCAGCTGCTGAGGGCAGAGGCGTTCCCATCGCGCTACAAAGCGCTGCCTCACGCCCTGCCACGCGGGACGCGCGCGGGACGCGCCGGGCGAAGCCCGAGCCAAGGGCGGGCCCGTCTGCGCTTGTCCGAGACCGACTGAGGCCGGGCTGGGCCATCTCCCTTGGTTCTTCTTTCGATTTGTCTACTTGCTATATTCAGACAATTGTCAATGAGAAAGTGAGTTGAAGAGTCCCAATTAGAAAATCGCAAGGCTGGTGGATCCTTAAGTGTTTAGTATTTGCCGCACCTTGGAAGTTAACAACACTCCAAACCATTGGCGAGGACTGGAGAGGTTTGGATCTAAAACAGCCATGGGCAAACGTTCTTCCCCGGCGACAAGGCCTACCACCAGGCAGAAAGCCCTTTTGCCAACTCCCGCTGCCCAACCGACCGCAATTGACAAAATGCTTCAGCGGGCCATAGGAGCAGTATCTAGCGAAATTGAGCGCACCGAGAGACGTCTCTCTTTAACACCGATCCTTGCCCTTAGCCCAACATCTATGGAACCAGAGACTTCGCATTTACTCTCAACACTAAATCCGATTCCAAACCCAGAAACCCCAAGTGTACAAGAAAATATAGCCTCTGGTCATATCACTCCGATCTCTGCAGGAGGCGGTGCGAAAAAGAAAGGGGAGAAACGAAAACAAGCCACACATAAGGGAGGAAGGCAGGCAAAACAAACCCCCGGTATGCTACCCAACCAGCCTCCAGGGGGACAAGGCAGGGGGACAAGGCATTGATGAATGCTGGCAGAAAACACTGGAGTTCCCGTCGTGGGCATCTAATTTGATAATGGAACTTAAAGCACATGTTGTTTTGGCTATAAAATCCGAACTTGATTATGCAATGAGACGCATTGACAATCTATAAACACTAATGGACTCTTGGGGGAGCAAAGTAGATGTTATTTTTAATACAATTGAGTCCATTAAATCCTCATCCCCAAAGTTGGCTTTGCATCAAAATCAGGTAGACCCACCTGTCCCAAGTGAACCACCCCCATCTGTAGGGCCTAATCCAATCCTGCAAAAGAACGCACCTCCCACGTTTATACCACCTGCTCCACAGAACCAGGACCCAGTCAATCCTCAACAGAGGCCTCTACATCACCCCGAGACTGCACATGACAGCAGGTTTATAGCAACAACATCAGGCCCACCTAATAAGCACCAAACACAAGGTAATCATGATGTTCGCACCGGGACCATTTCACATTCTAAACCAAGGGATACAAAATCCCCACTTCCTTGTATAGATCTGCCCCCAGCATCCATTCCCTATGTTGTCATTTTAGCTGGTGTACCAGAGTTGGATATAGGCCAAGTGGAGACACACTCAGAACTCAAAAACAAAACCACTTTTTGGTTAAATAAATTTAGGCCTCTCCCCTACCAAGAACAAAGTGAAATCTTATTCACACGTAGGGTTAGCTGGCTGGGACGGAGACGAAAGGACATACCCGGGGATTGTGTGGTGATCAATTTCAGAGATATCTGGACGGTCCAACATATTTTGGATTGGGGCCACTCAAGGGAATTGGGGGGCATTCTCTCTCTGCCTTTGGGATATTTTTACCCCTTTAGGCCTATACTTGATAAAGAGGGAACTTTGCATAAGAACTGGGGTACAAGTGAGCAGAATGGTGCCACGTCAAACATGGGCTGGGAACGCTAAAAAACAATGGCGTATAATAGCCCTGTCAATAACAGATTCAGTTCTCTGGATCTGGTAGATTGACTAAACTCCACCAATAAAAGGCCCATTGAGAATAACGAGGATAAACGGGGAAACATACAGCACGTCAATTCCCCAAGGAATGAAGGGACGAAGGAGGGAAAAAATGCCTTCGAGAAAACCTGTGAGGTGGTTGCCACAAGCCATACTCCTACCCCCCTGAGTAATATAATCTGGCCTTATGAACGTAGTCTAGGGGAGGGCTAGGGAAGAATGAAAAGGAGATACAGAAAGTCCCACTACAGGAAAGTTGCACCCCTCAGACCTTGTTAGTTAATATAGATGAACCACAAAACACCCGGATCTTATCTTGGAATATAGCAGGCCTTAGCTCGAAATTGGACCTCCCAGACTGGGGAGATTTTGTAGATAAACATGAGCTATGCCTGTTCCAGGAGACATGGTCTAGGATAGATTTACACAGAGTGGGTTACGTTTCATATTGTATTCCAGCCGTTCAGGGGGCTAGGGGGAGACCCTCGGGGGTCTATGTACTTGGGTTGGCGTTCATTTGGGATGTATTGTTAAAAAGCTAGAGACCCTTTCCCTGACATTCTGTGCACTCTTCTCTCCTTTAACAACTCTTTGAAGATTGCAATAATCAATGTTTATTCTCGACCAGTGAGTCAGGGACACACCTCTCAGACGCTCGACTGCCTTACTACATTTCTCTACACTATACCAGAGAACTGTTACGTAATCATAGGCGGAGATTTTAACTGTCAATTCGAGCCCCTGAATGGCCTCACTACAACTATTACAAGTGAGGAAGACTCGGTTTGGTCAATCCCAGAAACCAACATCCAGCCAACACGGGCATGGACTCCCTTAGTTTTACAGATGAACGCAGTTACGTTCAGCCACTCACTAAGGGCCTGCAATGGCCGATTCCCCTCCAATAGCCCTGGGAATTTTACTTTTAACAAGCCGGGACAGGCATCTATAATAGATTATATCTTGGTAGATGTCCAATTATGGTATAAGACTATGGATTTCATGGTTAGCTCCCGCCATGAAAGCGATCATAACCCGCTGGCCCTAGAAATAGACCTTCCTGTGCCTAAGGACCCCCAAAGCACATCCTCACTCTCCACCTCAAACCTAGTATCGACTGAAGGAGGGAGGAGGGTACGCTGGGGTGTTTTCGCACAATCAACGGACAAAGTGGCTACTTTGTACCAACAAATTGCTCCCTTTTTAGAAGTAGCCCACCGATTGTCTATAACTAGCTATGGCTCTGCATCGCAATTGGCGATGGAAAAAAACCACCAGGATTTGCTCTCCACATTGGCACAATTTTTTTATAATAGTGATAAGATCAGGTTGAACCGCAAACCCAAGCATCCATGGTACAACAAATTATGTAGGGAAGCCAAGCAGGCTTTACTAATTTCCATCAAAACAAATGACAAACCACAAATAAAGGAAGCTAGGGTCCAATATAAAAAAATTACAGCTCGAGCAAAAACTAATTGGGAAATAGATAAATGGGAAGCAATAAAAATAGCTTTAGACAACCGTGATATGCGAGGCTTTTGGAATCTAGTTAAGACAGGGCAATCCGAAGGTCAATCAGCTATTGGTCCAAATTTGGGGGAAGAAGTCTGGAGATCTCACTTTAAAACCTTATATTCGAGGTCTGTAGAAGAAGCTGAAGCTGTTAGGGAAGTATTAGCTATCCCAGAAGTAAATCCCCCAAATTTGAAAGCTCCCCCTTGCACAATGAAGGAGATCACAGTGGCTTTGGGTAACATACTCCCAGCAAAAGCACCTGGGCTAGATAGGATTCCTGGAGATTTATTTCGATCTGAACAAGTAGTTTGGGCTCCCTATTTATGGTCATTATTTAACGCCATTCTACAAGGCATGGCGCTGCCCCCGACCTGGGCAGGGGCACAAATCATTCCCATTTATAAAAAAGGTACACCGCTCAACCCAGCTAACTATCGCCAAATAAGCCTTATAGATGTTACCCAAAACATTTTTGCTCGAGTGCTACTGGGCCGCCTGCAATCCTGGATAGAAGAGAACAATGTATTAACACCCTTACAAGCTGGATTTAGGACCAAGACCTCGACTATCGACCAGATCTTTAGGCTGCAACTGATCCACTGGAAAACTGTGGTTTTAGAGGGTGGCAGCCTCTATCTCACATTTGTGGATCTTAAATCCGCATTTGATATGGTTCAGCGAGATCAGCTATGGGGCATACTGCTCGACATGGGAGTACCTGATTATCTTTGCCACCAGCTGAAACGTCTGCACCAAGACAATTACGCGAGAATAAGATATGGTAAAAAAGGCGAATTGACCGCTCCCTTCCCTGTAGAGAAAGGGGTGAGACAGGGATGTGTCTTGGCCCCGACATTGTTCTCCCTCTTTTTAAATGGTCTAATTGAAACCTTACTAGCAGGGAAAGATATAGATGCCCCGAGGTTAGCGAACCGCAAAATCCCAGCACTTATGTTTGCGGACGACACGCTGCTACTCTCTAAATCATCTATGGGTATGATGCGGGTACTTGAGGAATTCAGCACCTTCTGCAGGAAAAGGGGTTTGGAGATTAATCTCCAAAAAACAAAATACATGGTCTTCCATGCTAATACCACCAATTGCCCACACCCTCAACTGGATGGTAGGGCCCTTGAGAGGGTGTCCATTTTTGATTATCTGGGGATTACACTAAATGATAAGATGGACTGGGGGTCGCAAGTAAAGAAAGCAAATCTAAAATTGACCCAGTCTACTGGGGGCATTCTAAAAATACACAAAAACTGCTCACAGAAACTGATAGGTCCACCAGCAGAAATTTACAAAAAAATACAGGCTATGGGAGCTTCACTATACGGGGCAGAGCTATGGGGTCACTGCCCACCAACTTTGCTATCCATGACAGAGAATTTATTTCTCAGGCAATTGTTGGGCCTCCCCAAGAGCACCCCATTAACACCACTTAGAATGGACTTGGGGATTGGTGCCATAGCCGATGTAGTTGCCTCTAGACCACTTCTATATTGGCGCCGCCTCTGGAGTACACCAGAGTTGGTTCTTGGGTGCAGGGAACCTACCATGGTTAGCCCATATTAGGAATTCTTGCCAGGCACTGGGGAGGGCAAATATGTGGTCAACACCCGAAGAGATCTGCCCCACAATTCCCAAAAAAGCTTTACTTGTCTCCTACAGGGAATATAAATTGGCCCAATTATGCCAGAGGTCCAATACAAGTAGCTTGACCTCCAGGTTTCTGGATCTCAAACAACAATACAAGTTGGAGTTGGCACTTGATAGTATCCAACCACTTTTGGCAAAGAAACTGTTCCTCCAATTTAGACATGGGGTGCTCCCGCTCCGAGCATTTACCAATAAATGGCAGGGAGCACTCAAACTAGATTGCCCAGAGTGTGATACAGTTGAGGAAACAGAACTACATGTTCTCTCCTTCTGCCCCGCCTATAGTAGGCCAAGGGCCAAGTGGGTGTTCCAGCTCTGCAGAAATCTGGGGATTAGACACTACATTGAGGTTTTCAGGCTCCTCAAATATGAAACGGACCCACTATATGTGTTTGTTATTTCCAGGTTTCTCTATGCGATGTGGTGCATTCGTAGGGGCATTTTAAAGAAAAAGAATTTGGAGAATCCATAGCTCACCTTACACATTAAATATGTAGTTAGGCTATGCCTGCATACTTCTACAGCACGAACATTGTCCCGTAAATTCTTCTCCCTTGGGTTGTTTTTTTTTTTCCCCTAAAATGTTTTATATTTTAATCATTTTTAACATGTTTTTTAATATATGCCTTTGGGTAGTTAAAGTCAGAAATGTTATCATGTATCAATTGATTTGAGTTTTATGTATATGCAATGGCAATCATTAATAACACGGGATATTGCAGGCCCTCTTGTCAAGATGTAGCACACATATCCATTGTTGAATATTGCCTGCACTGCTTTTAGTACCAGAACTGCCAAAAGGGAGCACAGTCAATGCTGATCCGGAAAACCATGTACAAATTGGACCTGCATTCTTAGCTTTATGACGACATTTTATTTTAACATTAGTTATTTATTATTGTATAAAATGTATTTGCATTATTTTATGTGCTTTTATGGCCACACGGCCGAAATAAAGCTTTCTTTGACTTGACTTGACTAAGCATTCTGAATCAGTGACACCTTG
The DNA here is from genome assembly GCA_963921515.1 of Calotriton arnoldi. Taxonomy (NCBI): domain Eukaryota; kingdom Metazoa; phylum Chordata; class Amphibia; order Caudata; family Salamandridae; genus Calotriton; species Calotriton arnoldi. The sequence continues at coordinate 4,294,690 of CAWUFW010000109.1, read as the reverse complement.
TGTACCACTGGTGTGACTCCTCTCATGCCAGGGCCTCACAACGAGGGGACACTGCAGATGCCGAAGGTCAGGTGTGCAGAAGAACGACCCCTGAGTTCATGCAATTTGTGCAAAGCAAATATAAGTCTTAAAATGACATGGATCGATACGAAAACAGTTCCATTGCTAGCAGACCTCAATTTCTTTAGTCTCTGTTAACACTAATCACGTTGTTCAAGATTTGGTCGTCGTTGCTGTTTAATTTTCTACAGAATTAGGATTTTAATTAAGTATGCAATGTAATTAATTAATAGTTAAATATGTAGTTCATTTTAAACACAGTGCTGCCACTTTGGAGTAAGAAGAGCATTTAGGGCCAGATGCACGACCGTTTTTAGCAGTCGCAAACGGAAAATCGGGCCGTTTGCGAACACTTTAAAGGGTGTAGCATATATGAACCCTATTTTACGAGTCAGTAACCTATAACGGACTTGCAAATTAGGGTTTGCGAGTCGTTATTAGGAAGGGGCGTGCAAAGAGCATCTCTTCCTAATAGTGAGTCGTAGGGAGATGTACGATTGTTTTGTGACCGCAAATGTGGTCGCAAAACAATTGCAGTTACCACCAATTTCAAATTGGTGGTAAGCCAGTCACAAATGGGAGGGGGCCCCCTTCCCCTTTGTGTTTGGCAGTGATAATATTTTTTAAGAGCAGTCAGTGGTCCCATGCACCACTGCCTGCCCTTAAAAAAAGAAAAGAAAACTATTCATTTTTTTCTTTTAAACACATTCCATTTTCCTTTAAGAAAAAGAGGCTGCATTTGAAAAAAAGTTGCTTTATTTAAAAAGCAAACACAGACATGGTGGTCTGCTGTCCCCAGCAGGCCACCATCTCTGTGATATTGCCCATTTCCAATGGGTTCGCAAATTGCGACCTGCCTCATGAATATTAATGAGACAGGTAATTTGCAACCCCATTGAGAATTTCTAGTGTGTCTGAGATACCATTTGGTGAGTCGCGCGAGTGATGTACAAATCTGGCAGTGCATTGTGCCGTAATAAAGGGCGCCGCTACCTTCCCACATTAATGTACGCCGGTGATGTGAAGACCCACCATGAACAGCCCAGTTATTAATTGACTAAAATAGAATGGATGCGTTAAAAAGAGCATGCTTTTAGTATGCTTTAATCCAAAACATAAGATGTGCCTTGTACACGATGATCTTGAGAAGGGATATTTCTGCAAAGCATGAAAACACAGAAGGATAAACTACTCACTACTACTTGTAGGTGTATCTATGGCCAGATGTAGATAACCTGGCCTTCTCTACTGGTGAGTCCTTGAGGTGTGCATGGTTGTTAAATTCATCTCAAGTTCACTTCATTTCCCCCCACTTTTCAAGGAGTGTTCGGTTAGAGGTCATCCGAGGTTATCACCTCCTGTATATCAGCACTGATGCTTCAGGGACTTACCAGTAACTTTCATTCCTCCGAGTCCCCAACATCCCTGTCCTCACCTCGTGAGGCTGTGCCTCAGACACATACAGCATTCTCCCATATTAATAAACCAAAACGTCCATCGAAAACGCCATACCAGCAAGGAATCTTATTTGCTCCCTCCCCTTCCTGTAAAGATAAATGAAGGACTAACCCATTTCTCTTCCTGAATGCCAAGCTCTAATGAATGTGTCAGGAAATAGTTATTCAGGGACAGAAAGGAGGAAGTTGGACTAGAAAGAGGAAGTCTAGGACTCAGAGTAATGTAGATTGCCTGTGAGTAATTGAAGCATTACATCCTTGCCGGTTCTCCTCCTCCCAGTCCTTACTACATGAGGATGTACCCAAGCCAGACAGCAGTCTTCTGACTCACACTTTCTTAACTTAGATATATAGACCATAAATTCCCACACCCAGTGTGATTTATTGACCTGTAGACCACAACATGAGTACTGGAGTGAACTCAATTCAGAAGAACCAATATAATTATCCACTATAAATCTCATTCATAACCAGCAATGGGAAATAAAGGCATTGGAAGAAGCCCAGGTGGCAGCAGCACAAATGTCCTCAATGGAGGCACCATTGAAAGCTGCCCAATAAGAGGACACTGAATCTGAAAGAGGAAGACCCATCTCTGCTTTCTGGCAAGTTATAGCATTTGTCCACCTGACCCCCAGATCAGGTTAGGTGTAGAGGGATGTTGACCCTTATTTGCTAAACCAAAGGTGACAAAAAGAAATTCCACCTTAAAGAGAATTTTCTGTCCAAATAAATAGATAAGACCCTCTTCAGATCCAGGAATGACAAAGGTCCTTTACACCTGAAGAAGTATTGGGAAAGAAAACAGGTAAGATCAAATCCTAGGATAGAGGAAAACTGAAGACCTCAGGCAGACAAGAAAGTTCAGGCCTAAGCACAACCTTTTCACAAAAAATCTAATACACTGAGAGTGACCAATAAGGCACCCATTTCCCCAACGCTATGTCTAGTAGAAACAGACCAGATGAAAACTCCTTCAATGTTAAAAAACTTAAAATGAACAATAGCCAAAGGTTCAAACAATCACTTATGACAACTTATAGAACAAGAGGTAAATCCCAAGGAGGAACAGGAGACTGGATCACTGGTCATCTTTAAGCAAAACTCCTTTGAAGCCAAGCTGCTAAGGAAGAAAACTCAAGGTGATCAGAAACTCTAATTTCTATAACAGCAGCCCACTGACTTCTAAGGGAAGAGGAAGCCAAACCCAGAAGAACACCATCCTGCAGGAAGTCTAAGATCATGTCCCATCCCCATCACAAGATAATGGCTAAAGATTTCTGGAAGCACATCAAGAATTCTACCAGTGTTTAGTGTAAACATTTTGTGGTCTTTGGCATTTAGACTACTGGATAGATAACGTTCCTGCATAGGGACAACCCAGGGAATTAACTGCATCTTCTCAGGTTGTAGCCCCCGGGGATAGGCACTGTAGGGTTCCTATTAGAAGATTCGAGCACCTGAGGGGATATTACCAGATTTGCAAGATCCAAGGGGGCTGTACTGCCAATTTCAATCAGAAAAGGAAGCCAAGCTCTTTAGTGCCAAGCAGGTACTACCAGGAAAACTTCCACCTGGCCTATCCCTGTTTTTCTATAGCACCCTGCCCAAAAAGGAAATGGGGAGAAGGTATATAGGAGAGCCCTATGCCCCTCGCTAGACATCTGGTCTATCATCCATGCTTCTGAAGATGAAGGAAGAGAAGCAAACCACAGAAGAAAAATATACTGAGACAAAGCAAACAGATCCAAACAAGTGGTCCGAACCTCCTCTTCATGGAATGAAACAGATGCAGACAAAAAGAGCCTGAGGTTGTAAAACAGGTGCCCTCTAACTTCCTTACTTAATTAGAATGAATTGTGTGTCACTGACATAGGAGAGGACTTTGATATTGTGAGAGTGGATGATGCTGGCTAGAGGGTTAATGTATGCATTAAAGAGGGATGGGCTTGCGAATCCCACAGAATTGGTTTTGGGGGTCTGAGGTGTACGGTGCCAGGGAGTCTGACTGGGTCCTTTCAGGAGTGTGTATCATTGAGTTCTGATGTCATGTAGGTGATGGAAGAGGATGCAGTGGGAGACTGTGTCAAATGCTGTGGAGAGGTCCATTAGAATGAGGGCCACTGTGCATCCTCTGTCGATAGTCAAATAAATGTGATTCGGGACAGCAATGAGGACAGTTTCCGTGATGTGGTTGGGTCTGTTACCAGACTAGGTGGTGTTGAGGAGTTGGTTGTTAGCGAGGTGTCTGTTGATGATTATCTCTAAGACCTTGACTGGGAATGGTAGCAGGGAGATTGGTCTGTAGTTGGTGAGAGCTGAAGGGTCTAGATAGGGTTTCTCAGCAATTTGAGGACAGTTGCTTGTTTCCAATGATCTGGGAAGGTCACGGAAGAGGTGGAGGCATTCAGAATGGGGGTGAGCATGGTGCTGAAGAGCTGCACTACTCTGGAGTAGGCATGTTGGGAGCAGGGGTCTGATGGGCCCCTCAGAGTGGATAGATTTCATGGTGGTGGTGGGTTTTTTGGGGCAGTGATGAGCCATGTGGTTAGCATTAGGTCTTTGGATAAGAATGGAAGGTGTTTGTTTAGGTTTTTCAGGCTAAAATTACAGTAAATGACAATGATTTGGTTGCTGAAGAATTGAGAGTGATTATTTCAGAGGGTGATCGAGTTGCAGGCGGCCAATAGTAAGGTGAAATCGTTCACAATGGCGAAGGTTTTTTTGCTTCTGTTGGTGCTAGCATCTAAGCAGTTTGCCAGAGCAGCGTGATTGGTTGTCCGGATCATTTGGTGGGAGCGTCTTATGTTGGATTTGAGCATGCTTCTGTCTGCATTTTCCTGGGTAATTCTTCAGTTGTGCTCCTGTTGGTTGTAGTGGAGTTTCATCAGTCTGATTTCCTCTGTGTATCAATTGGCCTGTGGTCTGGATATTGTTGTATTGCTGTGTTTGAGGGGGCAAGGGAGTTGGTGCAGAAGGTGATCCAACTGGTGAAATTCTTGATGGCTTTTGGGAGGCTGTTGCTGTGTTTGGGTCAGTGGATGTTGAGAAAGATGTTCTAATTCTTGTCAGTGATCTTGTTCAAGTTTTGATGGTCTGGGCTGGTGGTGGTGCGTAAACATTCGACCGGGGAGGTGCTGAATTTGACATGGGTGTGGTCTGTCCAGGTGACTGGTGTGGGCTCGTCGACTTGGATGTTGCTGAAGTTGGTGAAAACAGGGTCCAGGAATTATGAATAGGGTCCAGGCAGAGTGATTCCCCAATATACAGTACTGAAGAAACAGCTGAGATAGAGGTTGAATCTTAACATGTAGATATGCACCCTACAGAAATAGAGATGCTACAAAGTCTCCCAGAGATATAAACAAAAAATTGTCTGGAGGGTCACCATTTTGAATGTCTTCTGAGGAGGTAGACATTCATTCCTTTTTTCAAATTTAAAAACGGCTGAAAGTCTCCTGAAGGCTTCTGTACTAGCGGAAGCCCTCTTCTTCTTTGTGGGACCCTCCTGGTGCTCCCTTGCAAATTAAGTCCTGAATTCCTTTGAGAAGTCCCCGGCAACAAGATCTTGTAACCACATCTGGTGATCTGGAGGGCAAAACATCCAAAACTGACCTTTCCCAAAAGTAGTAGCACTTTAGGAGTCTTCCTCGCACTTTCTCTACATAGTCAGGTCCTGTGAGCAGGCAGGTTCCTGCTGTGGTAGTTGACTGGTACTGGAATATTGCTTTCAGTAACACAACCACTACAACGAAAGGATTGAGAAGCTTTTGCTTGGGAAAGAGGTGAACCCCCAGCCCTAGATGAAGGTTAAGTAGGGAGCAACAAGGTGTGATCTTCTAAAAACCTTTCACTTTTTACTAGGAATGGCAGCAGGGAGATTGATCTGTAGTTGGCGGGCGTTGAAGGGTCTGCATTCTAAGAAAAACTTCTGTGTCCCCATTCCTGCATTTAAATCTGAAGTGTAATTTCCAATACTTGTGCACATATCCTTCCCCTAGCGCTTCATATCTTCCTACCTGTTGGTACTGGAGACAATATTGAAATTGGAAATTTGTGTCTCAGCCACAGTGAAAGGCTATTAGTCTAATTTTTCAATGTGCAACATGGTATATTTTGCATCTCTTCATGCCAGTGTTAACTGTCTTTCTGTTAGATCGTATGCTGAAAACAGATTTGTACTGTTAATGTAACGCTATGGCACGTGGCCAGAACGTAACATTTGTAACGTCTAGCTCAGTATTACTATTGACCGCAATTGTGACTGTCCATGTTTTAATATAGACATGTCCTGCTGTATTGTCTGATTTGCGGAAGATACTATGGTGCCCAGTGAATAAATTCTGGATGATTAAGTGGTCATACCATTGTCAACCACAGACAAAGCCTTTTCTAAATTAACACTATCAATCTCGTGCAGTCTTTCAGCAGCTTCCTGTTGACAAATATTCCACAGCTCGTTGTTTATTCCTCACAAAAATTGCTTTTGACGTGGATTCCGGGGGCCTAATAAAAAATCCTTGAGCTCCATGTCATCTGAAAGAAGGGACAAGTGTTGTTTCACCTGGGAGAGTGTTGAGGTTTTTAGTGAATCTAGTCATAATGTCTGAACACTATATGACATCACCATCCCCCAAATGTTCTGTTTGTACATATCGCTGATCAGGCCTATTGATCCTAAACCCTTCGGTGTTACCCAAGAATCTAGATTGACACCCGTTTGTGTCCACAGGCCAAACCAACCATCCCTTCCAATTGGGGTATGATGAATTGAAAGAACCATTATGTATCTTGGTATCCAGGGTATCCTCACTGAAGTGTGTAAAGTGCTGCCAATTCTCATAGCATGAGAATGCGGGAATAAGCAGTGTGGTCAAATCCTTTTTGCTATACCAAGACATGAAGTTTGTTGCACTGTCTTGTTCAGGAAAATCATTTGATGTGGTATGAGGCATGCTCTAAATAAGGCCTTCGTTCCCTGAACCTGCCAATCTTCTGTCCCCCAGATCGATTTTGTGTCTATGGTGTCTTTCCAAAAGTCGAAACCGTGTATACACAGTTGGGAAATAAAGGAAGCAGAATATATATCAGTTTGGTGTTTGTTAGCATATTTTTCTTTGCAGGTGTAGGTGCAAGCCTATAGTAATATGAGGCTGGATCTGATGTTTTAAAACCTGAGAAATAAGCAAACTTCTGTGCAAAGGTCTTTGAACTACCTTTCGGTGGTGTTGGGCAGTGCTCCCATTGTGTGTAATTATAAGCAGCACATGGGACACTAGCTTTATGTAGAAAATGGTGACCATAATGCTGGTAACAGAACATGTCTCCTAAATTACTTGTGCCATCATACAATTCATCATTAGAAAATGCAGCTGATTGCTCTAAATCTGAAAGCAGATTATGCACAGTTTCAATATCCCAATCATCAGTGAAAGTACTAGAGGTGATGATGTCATTTAAATAAATTTTACATAAATAAGGAATTTGCAAAAGTTCAGTAGGACCATACACATCATACATACCCTGTCTCATACAATTCCTACAGGAACTGGAACTGCTGTAATGTTCACCAGGAACAGACCCCTCAGTTCACGGTGCGATGATGCATGTGGTTTAGGAACCAAGTTCACAAATTGTACTGCGGAACGTTCTGGGAGAAAGTGTCCATTCAGAAGTAGGAAACAGACAGTCACTATACCAATCCAAAGTACCAGGAAAAGTAATCCATTTGTAATCCAGAGATCCATGTAACAACAAAGTAAGTCTTTTTCAGCCAAAGATCGAAAGCATATACTCGTAGCTTGAAAGGGAGAGGTGGTGTTGGCAGTTCAGGTAGCCAGACGCCATCCGGTCTATTCTTGGTAGCTCAGCAGGTTTTGTAGAACTCGTAGATGACTCGATCTGTGGCATGTTTACATAGACATTGACAATTTTTCGAATTAAAATTTCTGTAATTGTTGATTGTACAGTTGTATTTATTTCAACAGGGAGAAGTATCATTTCATTGTAGTGCACAGCTTCTATTTGGAAAGTGGAGTCTTAAGTCGTTATTAAAGCTTCCATCTGAACTTCCTGTTCGGTAGTGAGAGGAATTCGATGGCTACCCAGGAGCCCACATTGCCTACTGTCGAGAATCAGCCAAATAGTGTGGTTTGATCAGAGCAATTGAGACAAACCCCTTGTCTCGGCGACCGGCAAGCGGCTGAAGAAGTACAGTTCAGGTACCTTCGACGGCCAGGACAGGTACAGGCGCTCTTTAAGATGGCCCAAATTCTTTTTTCTCCACAAATTTCTCTCTGACCAGGACCCCAATCTTTGGGACCCAGGCAAGTCTTGCCAGTACTGTTTTCCCTTTCCCAGTGGTGGTGCGTTTTACTTGAACTTTGATTTGTATAGCTCGATATTCTTTAAGGTCCTGTAAAACATCCAAATGATCATTGATGTCAAATGGAGTTTCAGCCGCCACCATGCTGACACTGTCGAGGTCGGGCACCCACATCCTCACCCCAAACCGGAGTTCATGAGGTGTACAACCCCCCAGGGATTTTCTTGGCATGTTGTTAAGTGCCCTCTGGACCCTATATAACTGATTGACCCAACTGCCAGCCAAGCCTAATACCCTTGCTCTCCGGGATTGCTTTAAGTCCCGTTTTTTTCCTGTCTCTCTGTATGGTACGGGGAGGAGTACCGCAAGGCCACACCAAAACTTCCCATGGCTTCTTTGTAAGCCAGAGAGCTTAACGCCGGACTCTGGTCGGAATGTAGTGTGCCAATTGCATATGTGCCAATAAAGACTTGCAAATCCTTTATAACAGTTCGAGGGTCAGCGCTGGGGCCAAACCCACAGGTATCTGGAGCATAAATCTACTGCCACCAAGATGCACTTGTAAGCCTGTCTGAGTGTAAGGGGCTGCCGTGATCCAAATATACACACGTAAGAGGTTTGTCTGAAATCAAAAAAGAAGTTTGTGGTGGATGTGCTATGGTGGAGCCCTTCATCTGCTGGCAAATGTCGCATTTGAGGACAAAGTCCTTGGTCTGCTTAGCAAGACCTGGCCACCAGTAGCGCTGCTTTAGTAGTGAAACTGTAGCAGTAATCGCTGCTGCGTAAGCAGAACCCAGACCCACGAGTGCAGCTAGTATCAATCCCAATCTGCGATCACTGTTTGGTATTACTCTATCCCCCACTCCTGGAATCTGAGCATACGGAATGTTTTGTGCATCTAACTTGTAGGAGTACTTGAGTGGAAAGCCTTTCGGCAGGGCTGAGCTGTTGTGTGTGGCATTGTCAGCTATCATAATTGTTCTGTCTATCTTCGTACTGGAGCGAGTTATTGCAGCAATGGCAGCAGTGCGTACTGTTGCCTTGGCGGCTTCATCCGCCATTGAATTCCCTTCAACGTGACCACCAACACGTTGATGACTCAATGTATGAATAACATGAGCCTGTGGTAGGCCTTCTTTCAGATTTGCCACCTGTTCCCAAAGCATCTTGTGTTTTACTGTGCAACCTTTGGAATACCTACATCCATTCTGGCCCCAATAATGTAAATATTCGTTATAGGACTGGACACAGTAAAATGAATCACACACAATTACTGTGGGGAATTCAGAATCCATATTTTGTAGTGCCAGTATCAGAGCTTTCAGTTCCACCAGCTGCGCCGTACAATCCCCTAGGGATTTAGTGTGTGTTTTACCAGGATGGAACTTTCCATCCTGCAGGCGCCTCTTTACAATTGCGCATGCCAAGGAATATTGTTGTTTCGTTCCTATGGCTGGCTGGGCAGATGCATCAGTATAAATGATACATTCATATCGATCTAGAGGCATTATTTCATTCGACAGAGGATATTCTTGTTTGTACTGCAAGAATGCTTTTGTGTGTAATGTAGAGTCAAATCTGTAATCTACATCTGTTGCAATGAGAGTAATGCTGTAATACTTTAGCTTTCGGGATGCTTGCCTTTGTAACGGCCTCTAAGGGCGGTACCGGGGTCACAACAGTTATGCGTTTCCCCAGCACTAGTGCTCTCTCTCTCACCACAGCAGTCTGTACCACTGTATCTTTTCAGTTGGTGCAAAATGCATTTCAGCGTTCATGTACAAATGTGATTTGTATTCAATAGGGACTGTATCGCCTTCATTGAAAGTGATATAAGTGTACCCGGTTGGTCCAGTGACTACGCGGATCACTATGTTGGTTGTGTTAACGTGTGTTAAATGTTTAGAAGCTATCATGTCAGCTTGTACAGACGCAGAATATCTGTTTGTCCCTGTCTCCAATGATGCACTGAAAAATCAGGTCTAATTAAGTCATAGGAAGGTTTCAGCCATTCTGTGTAATCCAAAATGTATGTCCTGTCAAAATTAAAAAATCCTAAAATGGATTGTAGTCTCTTCAGAGTCGTTGGAGGTTGGAGCCATGAACATTTTTCAAAAAATTGTGCCGGCAGGCTTTTGCCTTCACTTGACAATTCGTGCCCTGAAAATAGGACACTGAGGTGGGCAATTTTTGATTTTTTTAAAATTAAATTTGTATCCCAGGTGGGCGAACCCAAGAATTATGTGGTTCACCCTAGACAAGTGTTCCATTAATTCATCATCCGTCAGATAGATGTCAGATGCCTCCTCATCAAAATTTTGAAGTAACTCTGTTACCCTGACTGAAAACAGTCTGGGCTGTTCTTATACCCTTGTGGTAATCAAAAGAATTGGCGTTTAGAGCCAAGTGCAGAGAATGCTGTCATATATCTGCTCCCAGGATCTATATTTTGGCAGAAAAATCCATTTGCGATGTCTAGTGTTGTGTTGTATATTTTCCGCACAATGTTATTCATTAGTGCGGCACTATGTGCATTTTGTACTGCGAATGTGTGTGTGGAACTGTTTAAATGTCTATAATCTAAGACCAGATGATATGAATTATCGGGTTTCATTACGGAAAAGAAGAGATTATTTATAGGGGAGGTCCAATTCTCTTTCACACCCTGCCATTCCAGTTGATCTAGGATCTCCCTGACTTGTTTCTTTGTTTTATGCTTTATTGGGTATTGTTTCTGTCATTGAGGAACTGATTTTAATGGGATTTCGTGATGAGGTGACTCATCATCCCACCCAACATTATTTCGGTAAAGTGCAGGAGTTAACGCTAACACCCACTCATGCGCGTAAGTATTTTTTACTGATTCTGGTACGAGGTTGGAAAAAGCAGGTAAAATAACTTCTTCCCCCATTGGGAAATCCATTATGAAAGCAGGTGGCCAATCCTTTTTGGCCAAAAGAATATTGCAACCATATGCCAAATTCTCCCAAAGAGGCCTTTTACCTTCCAGGGTATGTCCTCATCCATTTGGAGCATTATTTCGTATAAACGATGTGGGACACTTACCCTTGTATCAGGTGTTTCCACCGTGATATGCTCACTCAGCGCTGCTACACCTAGATAATCCATCAGGTTCTGGCGAGCTATTGTGACTTCTGCCGTGCTGTCCAGCATCGTCACTGCCCATTCCCCATTCAGAAGCAGAGTCCACAATACCCTGAGCATTTCTAATTTTAATCTCAGCTACGTTTTTCTTTTTAAATTGAGGTTTAGAAGTGTTTTGTTTATCTTCTTGTTAAATGATGAAGTACGAAGTGCGATGTGTCTCCCTCTTCGGCTCGACTCGCTCTTCCGATCTGTGCTTTGACCGTCGGTCTCTCTCCGAACGTTTTTTGGCTGACTCCTGAAAAGAACGAGAGGAATGTGTATCAGTATCCTGATACCTGTCAGGATTTCTAATATTGTCACGCTTTCTCAAATTGTATTTTATTTCGGTGTGCTCCTGTTGAGGAGACCCACCAGTGACTGTGTTTTGTTTTGTTTATTATTTGTTTATTATCCCATTTCTTCTTTGAAGAATGGGTGCTTGCTTAGAGTTATCCTTTTCAGAATTGCTCTTAACTATTGGTTTCTTAGGTCTGGCTTCCAGATTATCTCTACCAAGCAAAGCATATGGATCTTCGATAATCTTAGGCAATTCTCACTCTTGCTGTGCAGGAGTGAATTCCCTCAGGCATTGGCGTATAGCCACCACTGCTGCCTCCCCTTTTATGTTATTCAACATAATGGCCGATACCAGGGCAACATTGCCCACCAGTTTCATCCCTAGATCTAAGGCAGGCTCTGCCCTGTACTCATTTTGAATCTGTTTCAGTACATCTGGTATGACTGCTATTGAAGGGGTACTATGTGATCTGGTATGCACTTCAGCGAAGATTGTACTCCAAGTGACACAATCTTCTATCAGGGGAGCCATCCCCATTGGCAAGCATATTGTCAGTATTCTGTGTTTTTCCTGCGGAATTGTATGGGGAAACACTGCCTCAAGCTGTGCTGTTTTCTGTGCTATCCAGAATGGGATTTGCTCCTGCTGGTGGGAACCTTTCCCATAATGGCGTTTAGTGATTGTGGTTGTGTAACCTGAGCAGCCTTTGCAGGTTGAACGGTTAATGTTCTCATTATATATTGTGTAAGACTTCTGTACATTTTTACTAAATCTCTGTAGAGTGTACGCATCCCTGCTGCTACTAAAGCAACAATGTCTGGATGCAGTATATACGAAGCTAAGACCGGCCAGGTCACTCCTTCTCTGCTGATCGGACCGAGTCTCACATGTTCTGTGGTATGGGGTAGGGCTCATTTAAACCAATTAATGTGGTCTTGGTAAGTTAATAGGACTTCTATGTCCACGTATGGGAAATACTCCTTAGGTGGTTTAACTTCAATGAATTCATGAAATAACCATGTGTGTGTGCATCTGGGGGCAGGAATTTAATCCAAGAATAGAATACCTCTGTTCTGAATGCTTCGTGTGCCTCAACCACGAAGGTAACATCTCCACCCGTTGCCGGGAGGCCATGTTGTAATAATTTCATGGTAACTGCCTGTCTGCAATTTTCTGAAATATAGAGACGCTACCTGCTCTTCAACGTCTTCAGCTTGTTTGGTCATGTCAGAGGAGTAGTATTTAGCTAAAATTTTATAGAGATATGGTATACGCAATGTGTGAACTTCTAATCATCGAAGCTTGATTAACCTACAGCCAATACATAGGGTATACCTACTCAGCTGAGGCGGATTTATTTCCCTTCCCACTACAGATGTCTCAGGTTAAAATATGAGTAGGGGGTCACTGAGAAAGCACGACTGAACTACTCAGATTTGACCGTTGAATAAGAGCCTAACCAACGTTTGTGGTGCCATGTCGTGGAGTTCCTACTAATCCGTAGGATCTGTGCATTGTTTAGACAACATAACTAGGGGCTTGGTGTCAAGACTGAATCTGGTCTTCCCTGCAGGACATGTTGGCCTATAGACCAGCTAACTCACAGTGCCACCGTAAGTCCTCCTAACCTGTCAGGGAGCGAATGGTTTCTGGCAACCACTGTACAAGGCAACCCTGTCCATAGTGCGAAACGACACCTTGTATGTGGTGTTTAAGGCGTTGGGATAATTTGCGAAAAGCTAGCTGTGTAAACAAATTTTGTTTCAGGGAAATGAACCCAACATTGTCATGCACGCAAATATGTACAAAAGGTCACAGCTGAAAGTTTTATTTGTGAGGACAGTGTAAGAAATAAGCTGCTTCGCTACATGGGCCTAACTTGGGAATATAACGGTTTCTTCAGCAATGCTAGGACGGTTGCATGTTTCCAAGCGTCTGGAAAGGTTACAGAAAAGGTGGATGCAAACAGAATGGGTGTGGAAGACTTTTGTACTAGGATATGTCAGATGAAATCTGACTTGTCATTCCACGATGGATAAAGAGGAAGCATAATCCAACCCCTCATTTACTTCTCCTCTAAAACCTGAAGATCTTGAGCACAGACTGAACTGTATAAGTGGCATATGCTTCGGCACTGATGTAGAAATTAGCCACTGAATTATTTCTCTTTACAGCATCCTCCACCTTATTGTCAACAGCGTCAGTCGAGGCAGAATCCTCTGAGATGACCAAGTCTGCTATTTTCAAGACCACTTTGACGTTTGCAAGGAACTCCTCATGGAAGTGTAAAATGGGATAACAATGAGCCACAAATCTAGGGAAATTTAATTTAAAATTATCTTTCCATTCCATCGACATAACATTTCTGACCACTTTATGTAGAGGCAGAGATTTAGGCCCCTTTCTCTGGTATTGTGGGAAGAAATCCTCCTCACCTACCTTTGTAGAATTTGAAGGAAACAATAAATGCTGCATAATGCCATTGAGGTCAGCACCACGCTCAACACATCTACCCCACTGCTCCATTTCTTCCTGAGACACCTAAATATCCTGTTGTGGAGAGAAGTCCTGCTCTGGTCTCTTTCCAGAGGGTGTTGTTTTCCTGGCCTGAAAAGCAGCCTCCACTATGCACACAATGTCATCTCGCAGGAGCTCAAATGAGAGCAATTATTCCTGCCCATCACAATTAGAAGCCTCCTCAACAGAAGAGGCAGTTTCCACATCGTTGAGCTAAGCAGTGCATTTGTGAGCCTCGAGGGGGAAAGACTTCAGGGTAGCAGGCTTGCTAAGAAACAGGAGAGAGCTTCCTGCTTCTCTCATTTCATAGCAACAAAATACCACCCCAAATCTTGTGGGGCCACCACCATATTTAAGTCAGGCAATGTGGTGCCACCGAATATCAAAATATCCATAAGTGCCAAAGCACTACCGCCAGGCTATGACTGGACCCCCTTGGCTTAGAAGGCCACTGACTTATCCATTAGGCCACTGGGGCAGCCCTGCCTCCAAAGAACCACTTCTCATGGATGCATAGCGGGAAATAGCAGCTAAAATAAACAGAACATGAGACTTTGCAGGGCTGCAGCCCTGACAGGCACAGCAGTCCTAGATATGAAGCCCATCACCCCGCTGCTTCCAATTGCTTAGTGGGGGGGTGAGGGGGAGGGGAGGGAATAGCATAACACAATCTGTCCTAACTGCGCCCTGAGCCACAGAGCAAGACCGCTGGAGTAGCCCATCTGCTACTAACTATAAACATAATTTGTAACAAAACCTACAACAGTTTGCACATAAAAACAAAAAATAAAGAAGACCTGGCTTCTAATTACAGGTGATCGGCACAGACAGAAAGAAAACAGGAAGAGGAACAGCTTACTTCATCAGTTCTCTACAGGAAAGGGAGGGGCCAAACAGGATTCCCTGTCTGGTCTGTGGTGATCAATGGAGTTTTTAGTTTCTTAATATGGGTGAATGCTGTACACTTGTGAGGCGGAACCTCCTGATGTAATGACTGGGACGAGAGGGACTTACGAGGAGGTAACGAATGGCTGCTCCTTACCCGGGGCTGGGAATGGAGAACCGGGGGTGCTCAGCACGCAGCCTCCTGAGATGTGTCTGATTTAAAACCTCATGACTCTTCATGGAGGTTGCTTCTCCTATCTCTGCCAGGCCAGGAATGCATAAAGTTTCCAGAACTCCAGTTTGGTGTCTGAATCGCTACTGCTATGTCTCACTGAAGTGTCATCAATTATTTACATAAACTGGTTAAGAAAAGATCAAAACTCAAGCTCGCATATAAAAAGAATTTTGTACAGGCCCATATCACTACTAAACATCGATGCAAAGGTTTTTATTGGAGAGACTGGCTCCTAACAAACAGGGGCTGATAGACCTAGACAAAACGGGTTTCATTCCAGAACAGGGGTGCAGTGACAACACTGAACAACCCCTACACCTCCTCGATAAAGTGAAGCGAGCAGGCCACCCTACGTACTTACTGCCCATTGGCACCGAAATGGCATTTGATCAAGTCGATTGACCAGAACTAGCAGTGACATTGGAACAAGTGGGCCTGGGGCCCTGATTCAGGAAATGGATACCTCGTGGCTACATGGCCCCCACAGCGAGAGTAAAGGTCAATGGATTCCTTTCGATACCCTTTGCGGTTACCGCTCCATCGAAGTATGAAGGGGGTGCAGTTTGGAGGACGCCAACATAAAATAGCCCTGTACGCGACAATGTTATGGTGATGCTAACATATCCCCTGTTCTCTATCCCAGCCTTACTTTCTGACCTAGGAGAGATTAGCAAGCTTCTGGGTTTAAAATGAACACCTCTAAATCCCTAATTATGAACATTAACCTAACCCAGGACCTTAACAATGCTCTTGTGGAGAAGTTCTCATCACTCTGGACACAACACTATACCCCGTATTTGGGCATCAAAATTTGCCCTAAAGTCGATAAGACTGTCACTCTTAACTACACAGAATCACTCGCAGCCGCCCGTGCCTCAACTCAAAGCTGAAGTAATGGGGGACTGACTTGGCTGGGCTGCATTGCGGCAGTTAAGATGACCTTGCTCCCTAAAACACTGGAGGTCATGCAAACAATCCCGATCTGCCCACCAAGGTGTATTCTAGAGAAATGCAGAGATGCATAGGCCACTTAATCTGGGAGGGCATGAAACCCCGCATGAGGAAAGGTAGGACTTCCCAGGATATGGGGGACTGGGGTTTTCATTAGAAGACCAGAGGCTACCAATATGCAATGATCCTTTATTGCTGCCCTAACATGCAGCCCTTTAAAGAACAACACTGCATCACAAAGCAAACAGAATGTTCAGAATACATTTGTATCCAGTGCGCATAGACATCCTCCTCTTTTATTGGCTGCTCCAGACAGGATAAGTGCTTTCATTTCGGGAATTCCCTATCTCCTTCACTACTACGCAGAGGCGCAGCTCCATTGTATGGTGGAATGTCATCGCCCCACCACTGATAAACACTTGCGTTATGGATCAAGCAGCAGCTGGCATACACATTTGGAAAGACCCATGACTGGCGAAAGCGTAGGCCGCATAGTGTCTGTATATCCCCTGTTATGGTGACACTAGAAGTATGGGATGGAATTACAATGGGTCGGAGACAAACGACAATGTCATCACCCTTGATTCCTATATTGCACAATTCTGACTTTACACCAGCAGCAGCGGGTGTCAGCTACCAGGCCTACAACAGGCCAATTGTAAGAGGGTGGGAGACTTCTTCAATGCAGAGAGTATCGCATCCTTCTGGCGATTAAAACATGATTATGACCTGCAGACACAGAATGGCTACATTACTGGCAAATTCAACACTGGGTCTTGCAGCCCACCATAAATAAGCAGCCAGTCGGGCTCTAACTCCCTATAAAAAGTGGCTAATCATGAAAAGGGATGACAGACACATCCTATCAGCTATCTAGAAACTCCTGTCATCAGACCGCGACAGATCGCTCATCAGCGCAAAAGAGGTGGGACATAGAAATAGGACAACAATTGACGGACAGGGAGTGGAGGGACATCTAGACTAGAACATAGA
Source organism: Calotriton arnoldi (assembly GCA_963921515.1). NCBI lineage: Eukaryota > Metazoa > Chordata > Amphibia > Caudata > Salamandridae > Calotriton > Calotriton arnoldi. The sequence continues at coordinate 4,277,822 of CAWUFW010000109.1, read as the reverse complement.
TCTCAGGAAGGAACGCCCTCTTGCAGAAGGTTTGTAACTGGTACTACACACCGGAACGCATACATAAAACATGCTGGAGGAATTTCAGGGGGTGGAGACACTGACACTCATCATGTGGGATTGCCCTAAAGTACCTACATACTGCGAGGAAGTGCTCCAGGACATAGATGCTATCTTTCCAGCTGACAGGCCGCGAGTCCCAGCTTATACTATACAGGGACTGCCTAACCCACTGCCATGTCCAATACAGTCCCCTATGGGTAGAGCTATAGCCATGGCGCCAGTGGCGTAGCTACACCTACTGCTACCTGGGGCGGCCTCTAAGTTTGCCGCCCGGTGCAGATAAGGGGGGTGCCAGCTGATGGCTGACTTGTTCAGGGAGTGGGGCGTTGGCGGCCAACAGACGACTTGTTCTCGGGGACGGGGGGATGGTGGTAGTCGACAGACACGACTTGCTCACCTACGCTGCCCCCAAAAAGAGTGCCGCCCTCCCGCCACCCCTAGCTACGCCACTGCATGGCACTCTGTGCAGCTAGACTGGCGATACTGGCACGCGGGTGCACAGCGAAAGCCCCAAAATATGGGAAATGGCTACAACGACTTTGGGGCCTTTTCAGCATTGAGAAAATCACAGCTGTCCTATAGCACCGAAAGATACCCTTTCAAAAGACATGGGAGCCATGCATGGATTGTCGGTCCCAGGAATTTTGAGAACTCACTTGCTCCAGATACCTATGGATACTACACCTGACGAAGGCACTGCAACATTGACTGCTTTGGTCACCCCCCAGTTCAAAGCATCCCCAGTGAAATAATCCCACCTTATACCTTAATTTATTGTGTATTTTCTTACACAGCGTGGATCCAGGGGGGGAAGTTGAGGAGGTTATGGGGGGGAGAATTTATTGTTCATCTGTGTATTGTGGAATATCCTTATTTTTCTGTCTGCACTGATGCTTCACCAGATGCGTCATGCCGATCATTGTTATGCAGTTTCACTGTGCGATGTACAACACGAGTTGAGTCTGTTTTGTGCACTTGATAATGCAAGAAACTCAATAAAACAGATTTAAACCATAAAAAGAAAATTTCAACCTGAGCAAGACACCACAAAAAGTGGGTTGTTAGAGATGCATGACAACAATAAAGAAAAGTGGAATACAATTTTTTTTTTTTAAAAACACACTTTATTGATTTTGTTATTTTTTTAGCTTTGTACAATCCTGGATACAGTTGGTACATAGTTGAATTGGAGATGCAGTTTGTCATATACATTGCATACCATGAGGTTACAGCTAGTATGAGGTTACTATCTTGCATAATTTGTCCAAGTATACAGACTTCATTGTCATTCTGCTAGTGCCGGCTTATTATATCTGAATACAATTATAAAGTGATAACTGAATAATCCAACCCCTTCCTCCCTCCATCCTTTGAACTGTCTCGCCCCACGTTGGTTATATTGTCGTGCGTTTCTACCTCGGCTACCTTGCTACCTCGTCTAGGGGCCCATGCGTAGTATGGCATCGTAGTGTGCGTTTGATCTAGACCCTGATAGGTACATACTTTGTGGTATCAGGGCATAGAGACTTCCCTTATGTGTCGTGTGTTGTGGGGAAGGGTTCGACGGCTTTGAATGCCTCAAGCAGGAGGTCCCAATCCATCGAGATCGGATTCTTCCGTAATCCGCGGCTCTCCTCTCGTCTTATGACTGCGCTCTCTGCTCCCCCCCCCAGCAGGCCACCTCCCCATGCCAGATGTGCACCGCTGGGGGGTGGGCAGATTTCCATCTCATTGTTATGGAACGCTTAGCTATAAGAAAGGCTAGGTCGGTGAAGCGGAGCTGCACTTTCTGTGTCTTTGGGTGCCTATGCAGTCCCAGTATACAGCCTTCGGCTGTGTCCCACACAGTTAGGCCTGTGACATTACCTATGATGCGTGTGACTACCGACCAGAACCCTCTAAGACGTGGGCAGGACCATAACATATGCAAAATATCTGCCTCTTCTGCTTGTCATCTAGGGCAGCGGTGCTGTGTGTTTGGATATTTGCGCTGTAAGCAGTGCGGGGTGAGGTAGGCCCTATGGAGTATCATGTACTGTATCAGTTTGAATTTTGCATTGCGTGATACCTTTTTTGGGTATTCCAAGAGGGCAGCCCACTCCTTATCTGTCAGCTCCTTTTCCAGGTCTCTGGACCATTTGTCCCGTAACCCATTGACTGAGATTCCTGTGTGCGCCTGGGTTCCCTTGTATAACCATTTTATTAGGTGGCGCCCTTCACCCATCAGGTACATAGCACGTACCAGTTCATGTGTCTGGGGTTCCTCCCTGTCTGGAGCCCAGTGCTTCCTTACATATCGGAGTATGGCCGCATGTATCATGAACAGATTTTTGGGGACCCCATTCTCTCGAGCAAAGTTCTCATGATCCATTAAGACACCATCATTAAACAGAGCCCCCACTGTGGTGACCCTTTCCTCAGTCCAGCTGAGTATGTTTTGTTTAGTAATCAAGCCAGTGGGTGTGGGGATTCCTAGTAAGGGAATGTTATTGGCGTATGGGGGGCGCTGGTGCCTATAGTGTAGTGCCTTTTTCCAGTATGTGAGTGCTATGCGTAGAAGCATCGGGGCTCTTTTGGAGATCGTGCTCCAAGGCAGTAGCAGGGTATGCAGGGCTCCCCAGCTTATGGCCTGTGCAGTGTAACCCAGTTCATGCAGGTTGCGCCCGGCGAGCCAGTATGATAGCCATTGAAGTTGGCTTGCGTAGCAGTAAGCGCGTTAATCCGGCACCCCTAGCCCACCTCTATCCATCTCCAGTTGTAGTTTGGTGAGTCCCACCCTTCTGCGGCCGTTTCCCCAAATTAGGTCCGATAGTAGTGTATCTAGTGTTTTAAACAGGGAGGTAGGGATCAGTATCGGTAAGTTTGTAAAGAAATATAGCAGACGTGGGAGAACCACCATCTTAGAGATGGCTATACGGCCCATAACAGAGAGCGGTAATGAGGTCCAGAAGGTTGTCTGGGAGCGCAATGCCCTCACTGTTCTGGTCAGGTTGCCCTCCAATAGGTCCTGTGGGGTCCTGTAAATTTGGATGTGTGCTTGGCAACTGAGAGAGAGAGATCCCCAAACCGAATTGTGTCCGGGCGCTCGTCAGGGTGAAAGAAGAACGCTTGGGATTTCGCTTCATTTATGGTGAGGCCTGAGATATGTTCAAAGTATTGAAAAGTACTTGGCATCGGCTCTAGGTCGCCAGTCAGGTCATGGGAGTATACTATTAGGTCGTCTGCATATGCTGACAGCACGTGTGCATTGTTGCCCATTTTAATTCCTATGTGTCCTGCGTCCCTCCGTAGCTTAAGAGCTAGAGGTTCAAGTGCAATTACAAAGAGTAGTGGCGGCAAGGGGCATCCTTGGCGAGTGCCCCTGCCTACCGGATATGGGCGCGAGATGTGGTTACCAGTGCGCACTCGCGCTGTGGGGGCCGTATACAGGAGCTTTACCTACTGCAGGTATGCAGCTGGTATGCCGAACTTTCCCATGGCCTTTACCATGAACTTCTCCAATTCCAAAAAAGAGAGAGTTTACCCCAGTTGAACCAAAAGGGACCGGGTGGATAACACTAAACAAAGAAGATTTTCCCCTTTGTGACCACGTTTATATCTAATCCCTAGTTTGCACTGAACCATAAGAGTTTGTCACTGTAACATTAACCATCTACACCAGGTCTGTAACAAAAGTATACAGTTATATGTTAAAATCCAGTAATGTGTCGACGCGTTTCAGTGTATCTTTATTTTCTCAACACCTTCTTCAGGACTCTTATCATATTCACAAATTTCTCCTTATTTGTCATAAAATCATGTAGCGGCGCCGTTTTAGATGGGTCGCTTGCTGCTTCCTGCTCTAATTTATTCATGTTGTTTTCAACAGATTTAAGATTTGCATGTATTTTTTGTCTCACCCCTACTGTGGTACTGATAGCAGTGCCTCGTATGACTGTTTTAAACGCGCCCACTCTATGAGGCGCGAGGAGGCCGAATTAGTGTTCTCCGTAAAATAATTAGCGATGACCGATGCCATAGTATCTCGAAAAACGGCGTCTTCTAGTGTTTGGGGCCATAGTTTCCATGTGGGCACTGGTGAGGGGATCCTGCCCCATGTTAGAGTGATCTCCAACAGGTTATGATCTGAGAGAGTCTTCCCCAAATATGTGGTATGAGTCACTTGAGTAGTTAGGGAGAGGGAGCAGAATATTCTGTCTATTCGTGTGTGGCGTTGGTGGGTCGGGGAGTAAAAGGAATATTCTCTATTGGTCGGGTTATTTTACACGGAGTACAGAGCCGGCAGGGCCCAGACCGAGTAGGTGTACCACGGGGCAGGATCTTTGAAGGCGTGAGTAATGGTGACTGGTATGAATGGGCTGAGATGTAAGTGCAATCCTCCACTGATCGGAGGGATTTGTTTTTGTCTTAGTTTATTTACATTATGATTATTTGATCTATGTCTCCTTTCCATTTCTCTTTATATATTTTTTCTATTTTTATGTCAAACCATCATATGACAACGATCTGATATGGGGTGTTAATCACACCAGTGTGTGACCACAAGACTACCCCTCATTTGCGAGGCCCGACGCGAAGCATTACTCCACCCAAGAAGGGGTAAGACGGGTGGATGTAAATATCAGCTTAAGGGCGAGTGAGTACGGCGGATGTTGATTTTAAGAATGAGTGACTTTTGGAACACACAGTGAATCACGGACACATGGCTGCAGTTAGTGTCAGTTTGCGGAAATAGTCCGCCACTACACGTGAACTTTTTCTAGATCACGCAATTGAGTGAGTTTAGAAGTAAGAATGGTATCACACACGCCAAATAAAGGACAGTGAGCGAGGTGTTTCCTTATCATCCTATGTGGCACAATGGTGAGGAGCACTATTACAAAACTGAGAAAACACATCTATTATAAAGACTCATACACTATGTTTCTTTGTTCTGTTGTTTTTCTTTCTTTTTACAGATGGAGCGATCAACTCTGTTTCTCAATGAAGAGTAGTATAAGGAGCAGCTTCTGCCCTTATTATAATTAGGGTAGGGAAATTCCCATACCCTCTCCTTTCTTTCCCAGGGGGTGTCATTCCTCTGCCCTGAAGAAAGTCCAGCACCCATAGGGGGCTATTCATGGACTGAAACATGTTGGCATTAGGGTCCTAGGACAATAATATCCCAAAGACCCTATTTTACTTTCTTTTAATATTTCAGTGAGATCCAAAATAAAGGGACACCGGGATCTCTCTGAGATTTTTAATCTTTATTCCCCCTGGCCAAAAACATATTTTTAAGAGCTCCCTGAAAGATTGGTTGAGCCCACCCTGACTTCTAGGCGTCAGGGTGACCCGATGATGAAGCATGACACCACTAGGGTGTGTGAGGGTATATAAAACAAGAAGTACTTGCTTCCTTGCCCACCACCCGGTGGTGTACTTTACCGTCTTCATTTAGGGTCTATAGTTATTTGATGTTGGTTCCATCTATGATTGTATATGCATATGGCAATAGGGGAGTACTTTATGTGACTTACGGGTTCTTTAAACGCCATACGTCTCCCAGCGCCCAGCCCTTAGACCATCTGCGCAATGCCTCTGATTGTCTAATAGACCCTGCGCCCTGAACTGGGGGGGTGTGAACGATCTATTTGAGTGTCCAGTACTGCATTATAATCTCCGCCCAGTATCCATGGGTAGCCCTCCCAGTCTGTTAGTTTTGTATTGAGGCTTGTAAGAAATTTGTCTTGCTCAAAGTTCGGGGCATAGAGGCTGACTATTATTATATGTGCGCCATCTAGCGTGCCATGAACCAGGATGTATCTACCCTGCGGGTCTGCGCGCTGCTCCAATACCACAAACGGGACCCCATGTCTGATCCATATTGTTGCCCCTCTAGCAAAGGCGGAGTATGGTGTGGTGAACACTTGTCCCCTCCACTTTTTCCGTAATTTTGCCGCTTTGGAGTCAGTTAGGTGGGACTCCTGCAGGAATACTATCTGTGCCCTACGCCTATTTAGTTGCGCATGTATCCTGTGACGCTTGTGAATTGAGCCCAGTCCCCTTACATTCCAGGTTATCATATTATACGTGCCCGTCATGTGGTTATGTTCCTCTGTGTGTTTCTTAGGCCTGTCTTAGGCGGCGAGGTTGGCAGTACGTGTTGTGTGACTGGAGGCAAGTCAGTATTCCCAAAAACCCTTGTAACATTCAATACTAGGTCCAGCTCTGGAACTGTGCTGGTCCAAACTAAAAACACAACTGTGCTAACTTTTACCATAATGTGGTTTGCTTTTGCAGTGAGGGGGGTGTCTCTTGAAAAGTGGAATATAATTAACATATTTTTCTACCAGGGAGGCCCTTTTTCAGTATACTCAGAAACGTAAAACAAAGACAGTTCAAACTAGGCGTGGCAGTGGCACAAACAGTAAACATTCCAGGTAAAATTAAGGAACATTCTTTGGCTCAAAAACGAACCGTGCTTTGAATTTAACAGATTTAAACACTTATTTCTCCATTCAATAAAAGTCCCTCAACGCTTTCTACACCTGAAATCTGGGTTATAAGACAGAAAGATGCCCACCTCCTTCACAGCTTGATACACAGCTCTTTTCAAACATTAGATCAACATGTGAGTTCCACCAAATACGTTTTCATAATAATACTGGCAGACAGCTATAGGTTGTAAGAGTGTGTATCTATCACTTGTGTAAGGACAAATGTCACTGAAATTTAGATGATCCCTTTTTAGAAAAGAACTGGCAAAGCCAATAGGTCACACCTTTATAAAGTTGTTGCTAATTCATTGCCTTCGCATGTTTGAAAAGTATTATTCAAAAAAGAAAAAATAGAAAATAGTGGAGAAAAAAAATCTCATATATATCAAATCTGAACATTGAATTCAATATTTGCATTCACTATAAACATAAACCTGTGAACAGAATTTAAAATGCCTGTTTCCCATGATCCAGCTTAAAAGTAACAGATTCCTTAAAATAACACAACAGCTGTTGAAGAAGTGACAAAATTGAAAAGAAAACATTTACCATTATTTTCCACGAGACTGAACTGGAGCAAATGTTCGAGCCATTTGGTCTCTGCAGCAGCACAGGGAGTTGTTTGCCCTGTGGGAGAACAGACAGCTCCTGTGCAGGCAAGGCACTCAAGGCCTTCTGCCTCAAATGCACACGGGGGGAGTGCAGCGGCCCGCTCCTTCCCCAGTGTCTACATGCTGCCTTTGTGTGCCAAAGCCTGGGCTTTCATGCCTGGCTTCGTCTAATGCGCGCGCCTGAGCGCCCGCGTAGTGTTCTTCTGTGTGATGCGCACAGGGAGTCTGGGCCCGCACAGGGAATCAGGGCCCACACACAGGGACAGTTTAAGGATTTTGGGGCCCTAGACCAATCGGATTTTGGGGTTCGGAACAGCCTTGAATTTATGATCCAATTCCAGCTCTTTCATGCCCTCTTTGGCCAGGTCACTGTGTGCACAGGCCCAGTCTTCCAAAGTCTTAATGTGTTTACTTCTACTATTCAGGGATAGTGACGTGTGTTTTCAGTATTGTAACACAGCTGCGGCTCACTAATATTACTGCATATAATCTCTGTGACACCATCCAATTTCTCATACGTGAGGTCCCGTTTTGAACTTTAAAGAATGTTTTTATGGAAGTTACGTTTCATAGCGCAAGAGTATTTTCTTTTGGGCGATTGAAGTTGTGAGACACTATTTATGAGAACATGGGTACTTTAAGAATGCCTTTGTCATGTTTGTGTCTATGTCTGTGCTGCTTGTGCTGCGTGTAGAGTAAAAGGAATGCCCTGGGCTGCAACCGGATGAATCTTTTTATTACCAGAGTTTATCCTATCAGTAACAGAGTTTATCCTATCATTAACAGAGTCTATCTTATCATTTAGAGAGTAGCTGTCAAGTTTACTTACCAATGTCACATGTGACATAGTCAGCCAGACTGAGCTTTTTAGTCAATAGCCCGTTGCTTTATTAGATTTGTAGTTTCACTTTCAATGTTGTAAAAACTAAATCCCAGCATGTAATGTTCTGTGTTAAAAGCAGTAACTGGTGGGGGTGTCGCTCATTAAGGCGGGACACTTGGTACCTGTGGCACAGGTAGGTGGAATGCTGTGGCCTCTAGTTCAGTCACCCAATGGGATCGTTTCTTGGATGTAATGACCGCAGGATACCTTGCAGTTCATTGGTTATTATCTGTATGCACATGTCTGCCCCCGCCCTCCTCTTGCAGCGTGCAGTGGCTTCGCAGCTGCATGTGTCTGGGAGAATCCATCTTTGGGCTTTACTAATTAACCCCAATAACAGACTCCTCATTACAGGGTTTTCTGGTGCAGAAACAAGGAGAGCTGGAAGGGGGAGATCCGAGTCACACGATTGGGTGGTCTGAAAGGGAATCTCTGTTATAACAAGCATTTGCAAAGCCAATAGGTCTCCAATCGGACAAGTATTGGCAGTATCAATGTCAATATCTTTGAGTCATGTTGTACGTCAGCGCGGCAGCTGTCCAGCATGGCTGTAAGTCAGAAAAATAGCGCACTGGGCACATTTTTGCGCTTTTTTCATGGCGCTTTAAATCGGCATAACTCTTTGTTTTTTCTAATTTTCAGCCATAACAGTTTTGCTGCTGTACAACATGGCAAAAACACATTGACAAAGCCAATAGCTCTCTCATAGGTGAGATTGATTAGCTTTGCCATTGTTTGTTTCGCTGTTTCAGCATGTGCAACAAAAGTTATCCACCCTGTTAAGCAGGAGATGGAATAAGCCCCCTCCCCCAAATAAATATGGCTTTTGCATGCAAAACTGATCACTGCGCAGCCCAAAAATGTCTGTAGCTAAATTGTAGTGTCGGATAATACCCCAGGGGAAAGCGGCATTATTAAAGTGTGGGGAGCAAAATAAATGCAAAAAAATCCTTAATCTCAGCACTAGCAGGGTTGAAACTCACAGATGCCTCTGGCTAAATTGTAGCGTCAAAGATACCCACAGGGAAAAGCGGCACTATTGTAGTGCAGAGGGCAAAACAAATGAAACAAGCAAGGAGAGGGCAAGCAAGATGACGGGCACCTGGAGGAGGGCGGGAAGGAGGAAGCAATGCCCCTTGACGATGGAAGAGGGACGTGCAAGCAGCCATGGGAGGAGGGTGATTGGGGGCCAGGATAAGCAAGAATGCGGAGTGGGGAGAGTGATTTCAAACACATGCAGCCTTATGGAGTGCAACAAGGAAACAAAATGATGACAAGTGTACCTTCCAATGGCTTTGCAATACTACCCAAACTCTAATTGTTATTATAATAGCTCAACAAATGCCATGCAGGTGTGCGGTGGGAGGAGACATAGCGTGTGAAAACACAAGCACATGTATGGAGTCACCAGCCGGGTTGGTGGCTCAGTGGGCTAATGCATCCACTGCAGGGGTCTGTGTTCAACCTCATGGTCATAGGTTCGAATCCCAGCGGGTCCACTCAGCCTTTCATCCACCTGAGGTCGATAAAATGAGTACCATTGAGTTGGGTAACAATAAACATCTGTTATTCAGCGCCAAGATACCTCCGGGTGAACGTGCGCTTTACAAATACACCATGTTATGTTATGGAGTGTTGAAAAACAAAGAAAAAAATAGCTTCTAAAATGGGAGCAGTGTTTTGACACAAGTACTTGGTCAATGCCCTGGGGGATGGCCAAACACAAAAGAGGCATGACGCATTCAGGCTATGGACTAACAGGAATGCAGAATACGAGAGCAACGAAGGAGTGAACAAATGGTAAGCCGATGGGTGGGTTGAAGCCCACAGAATTGTAAACAACATGTCTCTTCGAGTTAGCTCATGCGCTGTCTCTCCGAGACCTAAAAAGGGGAGGGCGAAAGGAAGGATTGTAGCTATAGAAGGTGAATGACTTTATAAGGATATTAGCCATACAAGGGATAGCTGGAGTGGGAATTTAAAATGTATTGAGGAGAGCTCCAAGTGCTATCAAGACAGGGGTAGCTTCTAACATACACTCCACATAATACCTCTCTCCATCACTTGGTTGAGTGCATGACTGAATGACTAATGCACAGAAAAATTCAGTTTCCGCACACAGTGAACAATAATTAGAGGGAACATTGCATGCAACATGTTGATATAGGAGATAGAAGAAAATCAACCCAGTAAAGTCTGCTCTTTATTCAGACCTGGAAAATCTACATGCTGCTGTGTTTTACGGGTGACAGCCGAATATGGGGGACAGCACAGAGAGTGCAGGGCTGGATATCAGCAGAGAGCAGTACACGGAGAGAGAGCAAGAAAATGCATTCACTGCCATGGGGTGCTCAAAGAAAAAGAAAAGGGTACTTTCCTGATGTGAGCAGCGGAAGGACACGAGTCGTGGAATCAAAAGGATGAGGGTAAAGGAGCAGCGCTCCAGAGGAGCAACAAAAACAAGAGGAGGAAGAAAGGCCACTGAATAAGAAGCAGGGAAAGCAGAGTGACAAATAAAACAACCAATGGTAATCAGTGGACTGGCCCAAAGCCCTCTGTAAGTAATGGTATTGTCCACAATAGGTCTTCGACAACAGACAGCTACTTGAGACCTAAAAATACCTGGTGCAAAATGTACCCAACATCCTCCCTGCGAAACACACAAATCATACAAAATGTTCAAATTCCAATTTCAGGATGTCATTCTGCACACCCTGCAAACATGAAACTTTAAGAAAATATTTACAGCATTGAACCTCAAAGCTCTAATTGCAATGAAGTGTAGGGTTCAGGAAGCTCACCGACATGAGACGTGTGGAGATGTTCGCTCCAAGCACCTCTCCAACATGGGCCTCTAAACCTTCAGTTATGACGTCTTCACTCCTTCTATCCCTGCTTGTCTTGGACAATGTTGTATTCTCCATTCTCGCCATCTGCGAGAATGGAGAATAGAACCCTTGTGTCTAAGCCTGAACTTCATGCCAGACTTCCCATCCTTTTCTTCTCTTTACTCTTGTCACATTTCCTCTTGCCAAATGATCTTTCATAATGATAGGTCAGCTGATAGCATCCGCCAGGCCTTGATGTGCTCCAGAATTTCCTACTGCATCCCCCTCTCTGTTCTTTAACAGCTTCCCTAGCACTCTGTCTCCCCCACCGCCCCTCTTCATTGCTGAGTATTACAGGGTGATTAGGACTTCATGCATGACAGTTGACACATACTCCTCTTCACCCTCGTTTGCACTGCTCCCCCTTTTCCCTCACAAGCAAGTGGCATAAAGCATGGTTCTCTCCCCTGCGGTCCCTTTCCAGACACTACCCTCCCCTCCCCCTTCTCTACCTACTGCAACCTACCTGCATAACTAATCATCCTGGAAAACACCTGATGTACTCCTGTCCTCTCTCACTCAGATATGTCCGCGCGCAAACCAGTTTCTCATAACCTTACCAAGGGCACGCCAAAGGCTCGAACAGGGAGCGATGCAGTCCTATATGGACTTTGGTGCTCCCTGAGTGGACCTGTCTCTATTACATGTAATCTCAAGTTGATAATAGGGACTGTCACATTCTCAGTTTAAGAATTAAAGACACAGGTCAACATTTTAAAAGGTTTATTATTGAATATTAAGGCAAGATACATGAAATATGCCCTCAGTAAAGTTAGCAGCAAAGCATGCAAATGATAAATACAAAGGAACTTAGTAAAGTGCTATAGAAAATCCAGCATAGATTCACCTGGTAAGAGTGAGAAAGGGGGTATAAGTACGTTCTTTTATAGGACTTAGACAAGGGATTTCAAACTTTGTAACACAAGTACATGATCTCAGGATATGCACCAATGAGGAACAAGCAAGAAGCAACGTTTTACTGCGGTATCCATTCGAAGAATCTCTCCTAATACTATTCCATTGAATACAGTCGCTCTGAGAGTTTATTCAAGTGTTATAATTGACACATTGAATAAAGGGCAGTCTCAGACAGTAGGGATGTCCTTGGTTAGGTACAGCGCGGTGAGATGCTTCTGGGAATGCTCACTGTCGTCTAGTCAGAAGCTTGCACCTCTATATTTAGCCGCGAAATAACAGTGGCAACAGTGATCACGTGGTGTGGTGCAGCGTCACTTCAAGATGGAAAACAGTACAACTTTGGATAGGTTGACACAGGTTTGATTTCAAGCAGTTTAGAAGCATAAAAAATGAAACAACATTCACAGGACCAGCGCCCTCAAAGACTCAGACCCTTATTGTGGCAGGACTCTCCCCTCCCTCATACCCCTGCGGACCAGCCTCCTCACAGCCTCAAACCCTTATAGTGACAGCGCTCTTCCTTCCCCCACACCCTTGTGGACCAGCCTGATTACAGCCTCAAACCCTTATTGTGACAGCGCTCTCCCCTCCCCCACACCACTGCGGACCAGCCTCCTCACAGCCTCAGACCCTTATTGTGACAGCGCTCTCCCCTGCCCCAGACACCTGTGGAGCAGCCTCTTCACAGCCTCAGACCCTTATTGTGACAGGACTCACCCCTCCCCCATGCCGCTGTGGACCAACCTCCTCACAGCTGCGTACCCTTATAGTAAAAGCACTCTCCCCTCCCCCACGCCCCTGTGGACCAGCCTCCCCACCGCCTCAGACCCTTATTGTGACAGTGCTCTCCCCTCCCCCACACCCTGTGGACTAGCCTCAGACCCTTATTGCGACAGCGCTCTCCCCTCCCCCACACCCCTGCGGACCAGCCTCCCCACAGCCTCAGACCCTTATTGTGACAGCGCTCTCCTTTCCCCCAAGCCCCTGTGGACTAGCCTCAGACCCTTATTGTGACAGCGCTCTCCCCTTCCCCACACCCCTGTGTACCAGCCTCATCACAGCCTCAGGCCCTTATTGTGACAGCGCTCTCCCCTCCCCCACACCCCTGTGGACCAGCCTCATCACAGCCTCAGACCCTTATAGTGACAGGGCTCTTCCCTCCCCCACACCCCTGTGGACTAGCCTCAGACCCTTATTGTGACAGCGCTCTCCCCTCCCCCACACCCCTGCGGACCAGCCTCCCCACAGCCTCAGACCCTTATTGTGACAGCGCTCTCCCTCCCCCCTGTGGACTAGCCTCAGACCCTTATTGTGACAGCGCTCTCCCTCCCCCACACCCCTGTGTACCAGCCTCATCACAGCCTCAGACCCTTATTGTGACAGCGCTCTCCCCTCCCCCACACCCCTGTGGACCAGCCTCATCACAGCCTCAGACCCTTATAGTGACAGGGCTCTTCCCTCCCCCACACCCCTGTGGACCAGCCTTGTCACAGCCTCAGACCCTTATTGTGACAGCGCTCTCCCCTCCCCCACACCCCTGTGGACCAGCCTCATCACAGCCTCAGACCCTTATAGTGACAGGGCTCTTCCCTCCCCCACACCCCTGTGGACCAGCCTCGTCACAGCCTCAGACCCTTCATGTGACAGGGCACTCCCCTCCCCCAAGTTCCTGAGGAACAGGCTCTCTGGGTTCTTCTTTACGTTTTTTCTTCCCTGTCTTTCTGCACATGAGCTTTTTTTCACTCACCTTTTCTAACTTGCAAGAAAAAAGTATTTTTTTTGTAGCCCACAGACTGTGATTTCATCTACCAGGCTGAAGGGGGAGAGGGTGCTCGGGAAAAGGCATTTAGGAGTCGAGCGTGGTGAATCTCAAAGTGAGGAAGAAGTACCATGAACAATTTAGGCGACTCCGTACGTCTTTGTCCAAAAGGCAGAGCTTGAGCTCCACTGAGAGCCGTGTGGGGAACACAGCCAGACTCAGAGAACAGCCAGTGCATCTCTTCAGCCTACAAGTCAATAGTGGTCATGTCTGTCATCTTTGGGCCCTCACCCACCTCAGCATTAGAGAGATATGAATGGCCCCACCGGGGCACTTGTTATGAGAGACATGTAAAGGAACCAAGAAGAGGCATGAAGGGTGGATTGGAAGAGGCATCAAAGAAGAAAAAGACACACTGTCTGCAGAGAAAAAAGCAGTTCAGCTTTGCCAACTGTTTGTTTCTTAAAGTGATTCCTGCCAGAGAGACAGGAACCACTTTAGGGGAAAAATACTACTAACCCAGTGACAAACTAAAGCTAGAGCGGGCAGACCCAGAATGGAAACAAAATATTTGCCCTGTCAATAAAGTTCAAACCAGGGATCTAGTTAGGACCTGCTACGTGTAGGTTGCCGCACCACCAGGAGAGAAGCAACCAGGATGGGATCCACCAGCGTGTTCTACAGGCACCCTTCAGACAGCACGCGGACTCCCATGCGTGTATCATGGAAGCACAGCCACATAGTGAACACCTAGGAGGGTGGGCGAGGGTATTGTGTGGGATACCAGGTGTAGGGCTGGATGGGTTTTACTAACATGATTACTAGACACCTCCCCCAGCGGTACAGGTAAAAATGATGCATGGCCTCCCTATGAAATAACTTCCACCACCCTTCACTCTCTACGTGTAAAGGGCAAGGGCGGGGTGAGTGGAAATCGCCCCTGTGATGTTTCTATCATCATGAGGTGCAGACATTGCCAAGCTGCTGAGCTGCAGGCACACTAGCTGCATCCTTGGCAGCATAGAATGCCCCTTTCTAGACCTGACCTGGCATTGGTTACTCCTCGGAGGATAGTGCCTGGTATATGATTGGGAAAACCTTCTTTAAAGTGTATGGAACCTTCCTTATCCCATCAAAGCTCCATTCTGTGGAAGGGTCCGAGCCGCAGGAGTCCATGAGCCGACAGCTGCAGGTCTCGGCTGCTGCTGTCCTGACCCTTCACTCAGATCAATGCACCCTCATTAAGGTAGTTAGTGTTCAGTTTATGAGTCTTAACTCTCCATTAAGCAGCTAGGGACAGAACAATGACTAGCTCTGCTTCTGGCAAGTGTCTTACAGTTCTGGCCTTTGGCTTCTACCATCTGATTGGCTCAAGTGGAGGCACGGCTTCTGTTGATCCAGAGCGCAGCTTGATAGTCACACAAGTAGGAACATTCCTCAGATGGAGATGGTGCTGAAGGCCCCTGCCATTCGGAGTGTCACTTCTACCTTCATTAAAGTGAACCACAACCCTTTACTGGAGTTCAGGGGGAGGATTTGGCTGTGATGCCTGAGGTCACTTCAAATTAGCAAATGACCTATACATTCTCTCTGGTCTTGGTAAACCAGTCCTCTCAGCTCCATGACGTAGCAGCCTGAGATGATCCAGTCATCAATGCCCAAAGGAGGAGAAGGAACCAGACTCTTAACAGATACTCTTAAGTGTGATAACAGAGGACAGGTCTCAAGTCTGAATCTGCCTCATTCTGATCTCTAGCAAAGGGTTAGTCCCACCACGTGCCTCTTTGCAAGGGCTCATCCTTGAGGAACTGATTTACCTTTTTACTGAGAGGCCAAGAATCAGTTTGCCCATCCAGGTGTCTGATGGCCCAACTGGACAAGTGGGAGTTTCCACTATTGGCTGGCCAGACAACTCTTGAAACACATTTCTCCAAAGTATCTCTCCTGTCCCAATGCTGAGCACCTTTGATTTGGGTTATATATAACACATTTAATAGTGCTTAGAGAGCAAACAAATGGAATTGTGCACAATATAGGAGCTCTATGTGTGAATGCTCCTGAGGTCCTTCAGGCATCAAGCCTATCAACGGATCAACTGATCTCATCCCTGTAAGCAGTCGATCCCTCGCATGGTGCCACAGAGGCAACAGAATTATGAAAATATGAGAAAATATGAGTGCCTTACTTTTCATCACTGCTGCTGCAGGGCCCTCCCTGATGGAGAGGAGGCAATCATTCCACCTCAGGCAAGTTTCACTGCTTGCTACTTTTTCTAAGGACTTTACAAAGCTCCTCCTCTGAGTTTTTAGCAACTAACATCTTATGTATTTCTGTTAGAACCCTCAGGGTAGGCACTGGAAGGTTCACACCCAACACAGGTTCCTTTCTCGGAGTGACAGACAGCCTTCAGTCTGGTGGATATCTCAATGGTGGTTCCCACCTACACCGTGCCTTGGTATTTACTGTGAGCTTTGGTCCTCAGAGCTTCCTCGCCAGGATGCTGCCATACCCACATACCCACCGTACTTCACACCCGCCTCTGTAGAGTGCACTGACGTATTTCAAGGTGCTCACACCCTACGTTGTCAGCCTCCATCGAACACGGCTGCATAGATCCTTCCATAGAAGATAATCCGTGGTAAGTTCTTGTTGCACAACCACCTTGATCATTTCCAACTTGTCCCTGACCTGCAATTCCTCTCGGCTAGAAGGTGCTATATGCTATGTAATGCTATGTTTTCTTATGTTATGGTATGTTATGGTGATTTGGACAGTGCACTAATCACCTGTGAGGGTATCCAGGCATTTGAGGAGGTGTGTAGGCATGTTGTCCCCCGGAGTTATTTAAAGAGCCAGGTCTTCAGCTTCTTTGCAGAACTCAAGAAGTGTTGAGGGAGGTCTTCCATGTTTTGGGTGCATTGTAGGAGAATGGGCAGCGTCCTAGTCTGCTTTTGTGAATGTGGGGGATGTGTGCGAGTTAGTGTCAGGTTGAGCATATGTGTCTGGAAGGCTGGTGGAAGTGTATGCGGCTGTTCAGGTATGCTAGTCCAGGGTTGTGTAAGGCTTTGTATACGTTTGTGAGAGGTTTGAAATGACTGCGCATGTGAATGGGGAGCCAGTGAAGCTCGTTGAGGTGCAGTGCGAAGTGGGTGCGGTGTGGGAGGTTGAGTATGAGTCTTGCGGTTCTGTCCTGGATGGTCTGAAGTCTGTTTAGGAGTTGCTTGGAATTTTTGACGTAAAGTGTGTTGCTGTAGTGGAGCCTGCTTATGATGAGTGCAAGTGGGACGGTACATTGGTGTTCTTTAGCAGCCACTTGAAGAACTTTTGTAGCATGCGTTGGATGTGGAAGCAGGTGGTGCTCACTGCGTTGACTTGTGTTATCATGTTGAGCTTGTTGTCTAGGATGATCCCCAGTTTTCTAGTGTGGTTGGTGGGTGTTGGTCCTCGTTCGGCCAGCCATGCGGTGGTATTATCTCCAAAGACAAGTGCTTCTGTCTTGTTGGAATTGAGCTGGTTCTTATACACTCTGCTACCATGGTCATGCAGTTGATGAAGTTGGTTCTGGTGGTGGTTGTCTTGTCTGTCAGAGAAAAGATTACCCATTGTGCGTCACATCCTGATAGTTGCCCAGACGCCCCTGTGAGTGTCCATCAGCATTAGGTGCAACCATTGTCAGGCTGATGGCCTTAGAACCATCTCCATTTCAGGATATAAATATATTTATTCCAATTTAAAAAAACAACAGTCGAAAGTAAAGATAGAAAATCAATACAATTGCAATATAAAGGAAGTGAAGCAACTTGTCTGTGGCATAGTCTGTTTGTACTACTCTGCCCCGCCCCCAACCAACCTCCTTTGCAAAAGAATGATTAGTCTACCAGACAGGGACTAGACTGTCTCTGAAATTCACAGTGGTTCATTGCCTCAAAAAGAGGAGATTTGTGTATGTGAGGTTGAATTGCTGAAAGTACAGATTAGCCCTAGGGTGTTATTATGGAACAACATCATTAAAGTCTAGCTAAACATTCGCAAGAGGTCCTTGTAGAGTGCACATTTGGAAATGATGTATTTCAAGGTGCTCTCAAATGTATGGAAGGGAAATGTAGGCTAATTGTCTAGGATCACACCATTTATTCATGGGAAAGCTTGATTGGTCCCAGGTCTCATTCTGTGCAACTAAGCCCCTAAAAGGGTATCTCTTTCATTCTCCCATTTTACGCGGGTGGAAATGGCAGAAACCATGTCAAACCTCATCTTGTTTTGGTCTCGAGGGTCCAAGAGCAGCTCGTGCAGAGCCAGAGGGAGGCATCTGGGTCCAGCCTTCAGCGGTTCGCCTGCTGCTTTTTGATGTGCAGCATAGGAAGAAATTGAGTCCTTAATCATGGTAAAGATTTGCATCTTTTCAATCCACTTACCAGGTACTGAAGTCAAACATGGCATTTAACAGGCTTTTGTGAAGGCATGATCCCCAGGGACCCCCTGTCGGCATGAAGAATATCTCTGGGAGTGTATCCCCTTCATTTCTTGCATTGAACGCAAATAAGCCAAACTTACGCCAATCTAGATTGTCTTTACACTGCCCTCCATCTTGCAGTTTCCCCACAATATACCATGTGAGGACCATTGCTGTTTGTCTTGTTCCAAATAAAGAATCACGAAGCACACTTGTAAACAGAAGAGCGTTCTCAGAGCCTTTCTCTTACTGCATCTGACCAAGGACAATTTAATTGCCCCAGGCTGCTGACAAACAATGCAGTGGCGGCTCGCAGAGGGAGTGCTGTGGGGCGGTGGAGGGGCTGGGTGGGAGTGGAGTCGGACATACGACGGGTAGGAGTAAAGTAAGTAAATAAATAAATAAAAGTATTTACCTTGCGCTCGCTGCATCGCCAACTCGGCGATGCAGCAAGCACAAGGTAAATAGTTTTATTTATTTATTTACTTACTTTGCTCCTAGCCGTCCTATGTCCGACTTCACTACCCCCCCACCTAGACCCTCCCCTCCCCCGCCCCGCCCCACCGCCCCGCAGCACTCCCTCTGCGAGCTGCCACTGAAACAATGTCTCCATTGAAATGCTCGGACTTACTGTGTGAATGTCTGAAAATCCAATGTATTATTACTATGAGAGAATCTTCGAATATATTCTGTGGTAAATTGTTTCTTCCCTATTAGTGCATATTCTGAGAACCGCGTACGTGTATAGAACGTAGGGAACTCTTTGTCTAAAGTCCTATAAAAGGGCGTGAATTTTCTGTACCCCGGAACCCCTTATTCCCCACCTTTAGAAGGTGAATCTATGCCGGATTTCATATAGAACTGTGCTGAGTTTTTTATACTTATGATTTGTATGCATTGCTGCTAAACTTGCTGATGACGTGTTTCATGTATCCTGCCTATTAACTCCTTATATAATATTCCAAACTATAGCCAGCATCTGCCATTCTTTCCAGAATGTTTCCGCAGTGATTATTGAATTCATCATAATTGCATTAGAGACGAGTCCAATCGGGGAGCACCAAAGTCTGTATAGGGACTACACCGCTCCCGGTCCTAGCCATTGGCGTGATCCATGAGCTGGATTTGAGATACATTTGCACGCCAACATCGCCAAGGGTGCTGGTGGGAGTAGCAACGCCGTGGAGTTCATCAAATCCAAGACCAGATCTAGTCAAACCAACTCCAAGAAATATTCTTCTTTAAGATTTGAGTTTTCTTCCTCGGAGGTCCTAAAACATATTCATGTCCCATTGGGAAAATAGCAGCAGATGGGCCACACTAAATTCAGAGGCCAGTGCAGCGCCATTTCTGGTGATGTTGCGATCGCCATCAAGTAGGCTATCTTTTTTTTCAGTTCAAAAAGAAAATTTTTATTGATATAAATAAAGGTGTCAGTACAGAGTTCATAACATTAAATTCCTGTCATTACAATAACATTTGCTACAATAAAGATAAACGAATCAGACTTATGATTAAATAAAGAAGAAATGATACAATAAAAAATAAATCATTAAGAAAAGTGGAATAACAAATATTCTAGGAACGATTGGGGCATCAAGGGGGTTTTAGAACTTCTTGCTGAAATGGTTGCAGCTGGTAATATCGTTTAGAACATGCATCAAGATATATTGTAACAGGTGACCACAAATCTAGACGTTTCGCTGCCATATGTATGGGATAAACAAAGGAGGTGTCCAACCTATGATTATGGCAAACAGCATACCACCATGCCTTATAAAAGATTTTTGTGAAATCCTTCCAATTTACAGTGATTTGCTGAAATGCAACCGCTAATAGTAAATCAATAATTTTAACATTAAGGGTAACCTTCTCCCAACAAGGTGAGAGACTTCCCAAGAAAACATGAGTGAAAGAAAAAGAAACTTTAGCTCCAAAAATTAGGTTAATTTGAGACCATACCTGCTTCCAGAAATTATATACATTTGGACAAGAGAATAACATATGAAATAAATTAGCGTTCGGAGTAGAACATGTCCATCAAACATCTGATGCAGTCGCGAAACTTTTACTTAAGACAGCTGGTGTGAGAAAAAGTCTATTATACACAAAAAAAGCGTTTGTATTATGTTAGCTGCTCTAGATGACTTACGTAATTTGAGCCATATTTTATTCCACAAAGACACTGGCCAAGATACCATGAAATCCTGTTCCCATGCCTCCTCTGTTTTAGACTTCTGCCTAATGCTGTCCTTGCCCTGCAAAAAACTATATATAGTGGAAGCTTTGGGCATGGTTTTTAACAAAGTATGAAGTTGTGAAGGAGGATCCAAAACAATTGGAGCAATGGGCGTGCCCGAGAGATGAGTGTATCTATCCATCACAGCCTTCTTAAGTAGATTATATTTATGAATGAAGGAGGCAGGTAGGTTAAATACTTGACTGAGTGAGGGAAAAGATAAAAAGTCCAATTGTGCGAATAATTGATGTATCCACATTAGACCTTTCTGTCGCCAGGTCTTCCAATAAAATGGTTTATTACGAATAGTCAGATTTTTGTTATGCCAAATTGTTGAATTAAGGAATGAATCTATGTTGTTATGTGTGAGAGTCAATGTGGGTCCCAAAAGTTTAGAGGTCAGTTTGATTATGGGAGTGGACAAGGCCTGTGGTTTGCGTGAAAAAGAAAGATATTCATGAAAAGAGAAAGGGGATAAAAAAAGACGTTCAACTGTAGTCCATAAAGGACAATCTTCCGTGGGGTCAAGCAACCAACGAGAGGCTTGGCGTAAGAGGAATGCCTTCTGGTATGCTTGAAAATCTGGAAAGTTAACCCCGCCTTCCGCTTTAGGGCGAATTAATTTAAATAGAGACATTCGGGACCTCTTATTATTCCATAGGAAGGAAGATAAGGAGGAGTTGATCTTCTTAAAAAATTTGGCGGAAATAGGGACTGGAATGTTGGAAACAGTATATAAAATTATAGGGGACAGCATCATCTTTATGGTGTCCAGGCGACCCCACCAGGACAAATAGAGGGGATGCAATTTGGCAGCTAAGTCTGAGATTTTTTGTATACATTTATTCATGCATAATGATACTGTGTCTGATATTGAAGAAGTAACATGTAATCCGAGATATTTAATATGATTCGGGCTCCAAGTAAAATTGGAAGCAATATAATCCGATTTAAAAGCAAACTTAGTCAGGGGTAAGATCTCACATTTATCGTTGTTTAACTTATAACCGGAGATATTAGAATAGGCTCGTACCTCTGCCAAAAAGGCAGGGATCGAGTCACTTGGTTTAGACATAAAAAGCAAAATATCGTCAGCGTAGGCTGCAAGTTTAATATGGGAGTTCAATGTTTGAAAACCATGTAAATTTGGATTTTGACGTAGTTTAGAGAGAAAAGGTTCCAAAGCCAAATTAAAAAGGAAGGGGGAAAGAGGGCAACCCTGACGCACTCCTCTCCCCAGCTCAAAATATGGGGAAATCAAGCCGTTGGCGCATACAGCCGCACGTGGATTAGAATAGAGGAGAGAGATAAGGGATGTAAACTTAGGGCCAAAGCCGAACTGTTTGAGAGTATAAAATAAATAAGTCCACTCGACTCTGTCAAACGCCTTTTCAGCATCTAGAGCTATTGCCACAAGGGATTGTTTTAAGTGGGAAGATTTAGATAAAACGTCAAAAGGAGTCTCGTATTATCAGTTATGAACCTACCCTTAACGAAACCAGATTGTTCTTTTCCCAATAAATCAGGTAAGTAGGAATCCAAACGTAATGCTAATGCTTTGGAAACATTTTTATAATCAATATTGACCAAGGATATAGGTCTGTAATTTTTACAATATTTAGAGTCCTTACCCTCTTTTGGTATAAGGCATATATGTGCTTCCGAAAAAGAACCCGAGGAGCTACCTAGTGTGGTGAAGGAATCGATTAGAGAATGTAACTTGGGCATTATGAGTTTAGAGAAATGTTGATAAAATTCTACGGTGAAACCATCTGGTCCCGGTGCTTTGTCTTTTTGGAGATGTTGAAGAGCAATTAATAGTTCTTGGTGTGTTAGATCTAATTCCAGGGATGATAAGTCCGGCAACGTGTATTGGGTATTTTGGATATCAGAGAAGAAGTGCAATAGGGAGTGCTCAGAGGACTGTGTTGCGGAAGTGTATAGTGATTTGTAAAAGGTGGAGAACTCGTTCAGTATTTCAGCGCCTTTAAATTTTAAATCTGAACGCTCATCATAGATAGATTCAATATTTAGTCTGTTATGTTTAACTTTTAAGTAATTGGCCAATATTTTCCCTGCCTTATTTTTGCCCCCATAAAATTTTGCACTGGATTTCAACAGATATAATGAGGCATCCTCCGTTGACTTCTTGTTAAATTGCATCTTGGCTTTTATGAGAGTTGTGAGACACTCCTTCGAGTGTGAGGTGTAAAATGAGTGTTCCAAACTTTTAATATCCTGAAGCAGATCTTTAGTGAACTTACGGGAAATTTTCCGTTTCTTTGCAACATAGCTAATTATGAAACCCCTCGCCGAGGCTTTGAATGCATCCCATAGAGTGGAGAAGGGCATGGATTGGGTTTGATTCAACTCAAAAAACTCTTCAAAGAAGTTAGAGAATGAGGCAGTAAACTTTGGGTCTAAAAGGAGAGCATTGTTAAAACGCCACCTTTTGGGGCCCGAATCCTTAGGTAGAATATCAATACCAATCGAGATTGGGGCGTGATCTGATAATAAGATGGGACCAATCTCTGCATGTGTAAGTGTTTGTGAAATGTTATGCGAGACAAATATGTAGTCAATTCTTGATTGAGTTTGGTGAGCTGGGGAATAAAAGGTATACTCTCTAGTGGTCGGGTTGCAAAGACGCCAAGCATCCAAGAGTTTATGTTGATTTATAGCATGAACAAAAGATTTATGGGGCTTGTTGGGAACAAAGGAGACTTTAGAATTTCTGTCGATAAATGGGTCAAAAGTCTGGTTACAATCTCCAGCTAAAATAAAATTGTCCTCCATGCAGTGAGTAATTTGCTTAGCCATTGTGTGCCAAAAAGAGGATTCACCACAAGTAGGGGCATAGACATTTAGAAGAGAGATTATAACGCCCTTCAAAGATAATTTGACATTCAACCATCTGCCATCAAGATCAGATTCTTGGGACATAAATGAAAATGAAAGGGATTTGCGGCAAAGTATCATTACTCCATTTCGCTTGCCATCTCCAGGGGAGTAGAAAACCTCCCCCACCCAACCTCTCCTCAACTTCAATGACTCAACATCCGAGAGGTGAGTTTCTTGCAGGAATACCACATCAGCGTCTAATTTGGCTAAATGGCTCAAAACTCTCTGCCTCTTGATAGGAGAGTTCAATCCCCTAACGTTCCATGTAATTAGTTTTAATGACATAAGCACTTAAGAACAGGTTGTAATAATAATGTAGCACATAAGTCCAATTCATTATAGAAGCAGTATACAAAGTAAGAGAAATAAAACAGGAAGGAAATAATTGATTTAGTTACATAGCAAAGCATAATAGACAAGTCGAATAACCAGAATAAAGAAAGGGAATCAAGTGACAGGATAGGAAAAAAGAAAGTCCAGGTAGAAAGGTAGAAGGGTATCATAAGAGTCAAGATATTTGCAGTTGTACTGACTAAAAGAATAGTGATTATAAGGAGGTAAGAAGAGTTGAAAAAACAAGAAACATCAATTGATGAAAGAATAGAAACTACAGAAAAGAGACAAAAAACAAAAGACAAAACAAATAATATATCTAAGAGGATGTATGAAAGTACCATACTTACGAAAGAAGACTCAGGTATACACGGGGGGGATGGAGCCACATGAAGCAGGCAACACACCCAGGATCAACGGAACAGAGGGTCGGGGAGAAGCCACAATACAAAGGTAATAATCTGTGGGGACAATACCAAATAGAGATTGAGAAAAGCATTGGGGCAAACACATGAAACAAATATTAGAACATTCCAATGCTAGGAGATCAACAGTAATGATCCATAACTCATTAAATAGTATCACTTCATGAGAACAGCACAATAATATCAAAAACTATGAAAAGCACTTCTGAGTTAACAAGATATTATGCCAAAGAAAACCAGATCTAAAGCATCCTTAAACAAACTATTAAACAATCAAATGTTGAATGAGGAAGAAGGCCCAGAAGAGTCCATAACAGTCGTTTTGCATGAATTGATGAAACTTTGCAAGCGTAACGGATCTTCATACGACGTTGTCTTGTTGTTATATGTAACCTTGAAGAGACACGGGTGAAACAGGCCATATCTGGCTCCCATGGAACGTAGATCAGCTCTCATGTTGAGGAAAGCCTTGCGTCTGTTCGCAGTAGCTTTAGAATAATCTTGCGCAAAAAATAAAGGCGATCCTGACCAGACAATTCTTGGAGAAGCTTTAACCGCTACGAGCACTTTCATCAAATCCGTATACTCCAAGAAATATAAGATAACTCCTCTTGGTCTCTGTGAAGGGCTAGTGTGAGATGAAGCCCGTCCCAATCTGTGGGCCCGCTGAATGTTGAGTTGGGTTCCCTCTGGCATGTGAAGTAGTTTAGGGAGAAATGACTTAAAGAACGTGGGCGGATCTGAACCTTCAACTCCTTCTTCCAGGCCGTAGATACGCAAATTGTTCCGTCTATTGCGGTTTTCAAGATCTTCCACCTGTTTCTGGAGTGTAGAGACGTTGGAGTGTAATTGAGAGACGGTTACACATGTCTCTTTCAAAGAGGAAACAGTATTTTCGACTGAGGAGACTCTCGCGTCTAATTGAGACCAATTATCTGTTAGGGTTTGCAGCTTGGTATTAGTCTCTTCCATGAAAGGTCGAAGGGCCCTGATTTCCTCAAGTAATAATTCCATCGAAACAGGCGAGGTGGACTTGGGTGGTGAAGGAGGGTCCTTTTTAAGCCGTTTAGTGAGAGATTTTCCAGAGGTTCCAGAGGATAAATCCATATTTGTTCGAGAATACTGGTGTGAAGATGGTAGAGAGTCCTCAATCTTAGAGAACTCAGTAAAAAAAAATGAATTTTTTATAAAGATATGCCTTTTGGGTGGAGAGGATCGAACTCCTTTTGTTCTACCCATAAAACGCTGACCCCAGACTCCCACTCCTAGTCAGCAATATAGGAGGGAAGAAAACAATTTCAATGCGTGCTTATTCAGAGAAGCTAAGATGGCCACCAAACAGATCTCTCACAAATCTTCAGTCAGCCTTAGCGCCAACACACAGCTTCATACCTCGGTGCTCTGAGGAGAGAACATGCGCTGTAACCCAAACTGAGATAAGCTGGATGCGTTAGAACATAGTCAATGCCATTAGTAAATAATCACTCCGCAATTGCCACCAGTCAGCAGAGCGAAAATAAGGAATAGTATTTTCTGTGAGGGCTCTTCATAAGACTTAAAATGGCCGCCAAGCATAAAAATCGCAAGCTTCCCGTGACTCTTGGCGTTTTCCTATAAACTTTTGCCCCATTGAAATGAAGAAGTGCCAAGCACCATCTAGGCGTTAGGAAATGGTAGAGACATCAGGAAGTACTTAATGAGGGGTCCAGCTTGAAGTGCAGGAATTCCGCGATTGCGGTAAAAAATTCAAAATGGCGGCCGCGATAATACGCGGCCGATAACGAGCAGAAAGTACAAAAAAAAAAGTTACTTGCTGGCGACATTCAAGGACAGCGAGGGTCTCATGATGTTCTTCCCATCTTCCGCCGCTCGTATCTGTCCTCCGTTAGTCCCCGCTTGAATTGGAAGTGTGGTTTCTCTGAGACACACCGGGGAGCTTCACCCGTGTGCCGCCATCTCCGTTGGGCGCCAAGCCACGCCCCCAAGTAGGCTATCTTTAAGGATGTGTAAACTTCACGTAATTAGCTTTTGTACATTTAAACGAAATTTCAGAAAGTTATGCAAAACTTTGTGCAATTGTGCAAAATGCAAAGCTGTCATTTGGCACTATATTAAAAGGTGAAATGCCTCCTCATGTCCAATTTGGATTCAAGGATGTGCTTTGCATGAAAATAAATAGCATAAAATCACAATTGTGGCAAACAGTAGCGGCGCATGTTCTGGTTGTTCTCATTGTTGCTGTGCACTTGCAACACATTTTGGCACAAACAGCACATAATTGCACAACATGGTGAAATAGCGTATAACAACTGCAACTTGAAATTATGCAAGATTATGCTGGCGTAGTGGAAATTTCGCTCAAGCCTCATTATTTTCCCTTGCTCTTGTAATAGTAGAAATGCAGGGATGTGCAAATGGGACTTCTTTAACCCTGCTCTTGAAGATATGCTATTACAACCCTTCTTTGACTCAGTCCCCAGTCTACTGAAGAGTTTATAGTCAAAATATGCAAAATAACAGGTTCATATCAGGGTAAATCAAGTGATGCTCAAAACCAGCAATGCAGCAACTTCTAATGGTCAGCAGGAATTGATGGGACCATTGCTCAGGACTTCAGGCAGACATGACAATGGTTCATATCCATCCTCACTTGATGCAGGGGGAGTATGTCCTCAGGGAAGTCCGTTGTTGCCTCAACAGTGTCACCTTCTCCCTCATAAGCAGACACAGGCATGGTTCATATCCATCCTTACATGACGCAGGGGGAGTATGTCCTCAGGGAAGTCCGTTGTTGCCTCAACAGTGTCACCTCCCTCGTAAGCAGACACGGGCATGGTTCATATCCATCCTTACATGACGCAGGGGGAGTATGTCCTCAGGGAAGTCTGTTGTTGCCTCAACGGTGTCACCTTCTCCCTCGTAGACAGACACAGCCATGGTTCATATCCATCCTTACATGACGCAGGGGGAGTATGTCCTCAGGGAAGTCCGTTGTTGCCTCAACAGTGTCACCTTCTCCCTCATAAGCAGACCCGGGCATGGTTCATATCCATCCTCACTTGATGCAGGGGGTGTATGTCCTCAGGGAAGTCTGTTGTTGCCTCAACGGTGTCACCTTCTCCCTCGTAGACAGACACGCTCATGGTTCATATCCATCCTCACTTGATGCAGGGGGAGTATGTCCTCAGGAAAGTCCGCTCTTGCATCAATGGTGCCAACTTCATATTAGTTCTCAGGAAATCCTCCATCTCTCTGTAACTCCAGTGATGTACAGAACCATAAACGTTGCAGTTTTATGACTTGGACTCTGCAGTGTAGACGATTTACGTGGACAGGGCAGCTGACTCCTGAGTCATTTGTCGGTTTTAGGTGAGAAACATACCTATGGATGGTGTTAGAAGTAGAACATTCAGTGAAAACCTTATTGGAACCTGTATGTGATTAAAGCCTGCAATGTCAACGTGTTTGCACTTAGATGGTTATTAGCTGACAAGCACAGGACCCACTTTAATTCAAAACTTGCGTTCATGCTTAGCTTAACAATGTAACTCTTGCTCGGATTCCTCATACTCGTGACTGAAACAGAGCAGATGAAGGACTTTGGCTCTGTTCAGAGAGGGGTCCTTAATGGCTGTGGAACCAATAGAGAGTGTGCTTCTTATTTATTTATTTATAAAGTTTTATATAGCACGAACATGACCTTCGAGGGTATCAGAGCGCTTTGCAATGTTCAAGGCCACATGTATAAAAATAACAACATCATCAAAGACGGGACATAGTATGGGAGAATCCTCTCAAGAGAACACCTCAGGTCCCAGATGTACAACAACATCATCAAGGACGGGACGTGGTATGGGAGAATCTCCTAGAGAGAACACCTCAGGTCCCAGACGGACAACAACATCATCAAGGAGGGCCATGGTATGGGAGAATCCCCTCGAGAGAACACCTCAGGTCCCAGACGGACAACAACATCATCAAGGAGGGCCATGGTATGGGAGAATCTCCTAGAGAGAACACCTCAGGTCCCAGACGGACAACAACATCATCAAGGAGGGCCATGGTATGGGAGAATCCCCTCGAGAGAACACCTCAGGTCCCAGACGGACAACAACATCATCAAGGAGGGCCATGGTATGGGAGAATCCCCTAGAGAACACCTCAGGTCCCAGATGTACAACAACATCATCAAGGACGGGACGTGGTATGGGAGAATCCCCTCGAGAGAACACCTCAGGTCCCAGATGTACAACAACATCATCAAGGAGGGCCATGGTATGGGAGAATCCCCTAGAGAACACCTCAGGTCCCAGATGTACAACAACATCATCAAGGACGGTACGTGGTATGGGAGAATCCCCTAAAGAGAACACCTCAGGTCCCAGACGGACAACAACATCATCAAGGAGGGCCATGGTATGGGAGAATCTCCTAGAGACACACCTCAGGTCCCAGACGGATAACAACATCATCAAGGAGGGCCATGGTATGGGAGAATCTCCTAGAGAGAACACCTCAGGTCCCAGACGGACAACAACATCATCAAGGAGGGCCATGGTATGGGAGAATCCCCTCGAGAGAACACCTCAGGTCCCAGATGTACAACAACATCATCAAGGAGGGCCATGGTATGGGAGAATCCCCTCGAGAGAACACCTCACATCCCAGACGGACAACAACATCATCAAGGACGGGACGTGGTATGGGAGAATCCCCTAAAGAGAACACCTCAGGTCCCAGACGGACAACAACATCATCAAGGAGGGCCATGGTATGGGAGAATCCCCTAAAGAGAACACCTCAGGTCCCAGACGGACAACAACATCATCAAGGAGGGCCATGATATGGGTGAATCCCCTAAAGAGAACACCTCAGGTCCCAGATGGACTACAACATCATCAAGGACGGGACATGGTATTGGAGAATCCCCTAAAGAGCACATCTCAGGTCCCAGACGGACAACAACATCAGCAAGGAGGGGACATGGTATGGGAGAATCCCCTCGAGAGAACACCTCAGGTCCCAGACGGACAACAACATCATCAAGGACGGGACATGGCATTGTAGAATCCCCTAGAGAGAACACCTCAGGTCCCAGACGGACAACAACATCATCAAGGACGGGACATGGTATGGGAGAATCCCCTCGAGAGAACACCTCAAGTCCCAGATGTACAACAACATCATCAAGGAGGGCCATGGTATGGGAGAATCTCCTAGAGAGAGCACCTCAGGTCCCAGACGGACAACAACATCATCAAGGAGGGCCATGGTATGGGAGAATCTCCTAGAGAGAACACCTCAGGTCCCAGACAGACAACAACATCATCAAGGAGGGCCATGGTATGGGAGAATCCCCTAAAGAGAACACCTCAGGTCCCAGATGGACAACAACATCATCAAGGAGGGCCATGGTATGGGAGAATCCCCTCGAGAGAACACCTCAGGTCCCAGACGGACAACAACATCATCAAGGACGGGACATGGCATTGTAGAATCCCCTAGAGAGAACACCTCAGGTCCCAGACGGACTACAACATCATCAAGGAGGGCCATGGTATGGGAGAATCCCCTCGAGAGAACACCTCAGGTCCCAGATGGACAACAACATCATCAAGGACGGGACGTGGTATGGGAGAATCTCCTAGAGAGAGCACCTCAGGTCCCAGACGGACAACAACATCATCAAGGAGGGCCATGGTATGGGAGAATCCCCTCGAGAGAACACCTCAGGTCCCAGACGGACAACAACATCATCAAGGAGGGCCATGGTATGGGAGAATCCCCTCGAGAGAACACCTCAGGTCCCAGACGGACAACAACCCAAAAAGATAAGGACATAGACTGCGAGAAAGAAGCATGTGTGCCGACTAAGGGATAAATCTTTTCCTGGAGTATAGTTCATGCGTTCTACAGCAGAAATGTGTTCATCAGTATCCTTTTGACTTCTTTCTTGAGTGAAGCAGTTGAGGGGTTCATTCTGATTTCAGGGGGTCGTGCATTCCAGATCCTCAGGGCAATGCCTGAGAAGTCTTGGTTGTATTTTTTCTTTTTATAAGATGTTGGTGGTTTCAGCAGTAGGGAACTAGTGCCCCTGGATGATCTAACGCCACTAGATAGCTCTGGTTTTTGTGCACGGTGTCTTGTTTGCTGAATGGTGACACTGCATGTCCCCTCTGATTCATCCAGTTCCTCTTTGGAGATGCATTAGAGCCTGGCTCGGTCTTGTTCAGACTCCCACTATTCTTGCCCCAGTCCCTGTGCTACAACCAGATCAAGGGTCCATATCAAGTAAATTGGTTGTTAGTCATGTCAATGAGATAATCTGTCTGGGCATCATCGGATTAACTGTCACCAGCTTTTGTAACTTCACGTGTAATCCCTTTTTGGGACAAGCAAGGGTCATTGTAGCTGGTGATGTCCTCTATAGAGGACAGACTACCACTGGATCTTACGTACAAGAGTGGGTCTTTATTCTCTCTCGCTTGAGCTTTGTCCACGCTATAGCCATTGCTTTTACTCCCTCAATAGCTCTCTTAGGACCAGACCTAGTAGATGGTTCCGTCATCTGCTCGTCTATCGGCTAGACTAGAGGGTGCATCTAAAGAACCTGTTTCAGTGAGGTGTATGAGTGCAGAATTGCTGCTACTGATTACACCATAACATAGTATGATTGTCTCTGGTCTTTCTTTCCTTTAAAGATGAGTTATGTCTTCTGTTTGTCTACAAAAGAATTGCAGGAAAATGTACCATCTATTGTTTTTGACAATTTGACAGAACGTTCATTACTGATTGTGAAAGTCTGTTCTCACATGAGTGAATTTGTCAAGCTTTGTTTAGCGTTGGACTCCCTCCGACTCTCATACGATCTAACCAGAGAGGTGAGACCAGAGATCTCAGCTGCGGATATCATAGGAGCATTTGTGGTTATATGTGGATCCCATTCTCAGCAGAATAGTCCCCCTCTCTGGGGCTCACAGTAGAGCAGAGCAGAGTTGCACTGAACGTCAAGCTGTTACAAGGAGAGAGCAGCCATCCTTCAGTTCCAGTCTTTGAAGGGGTGGGGGGCTCCAAAGTCTCAGTGGGAGAAGGGGGGACTCCAGCTGGTCAGATAGAGTAATCTTGCGATCAATCTTGTAATTGAATCCTTGGCGGCTGCCAACAACTGAAAGTGGTGGGGCGGGCAAATGGGTGAAAAAGGTGGTGTGCGAACTCGGGAAAATTTGGTATGCATGCCATAAACACTAACTAAAGTGTTTCAATTTAAAACGTTAATGTAATGCATGTTGGAAATTTAGTGCACATTCAAAAAAATGTAAATGAAAAATATGCACTTACATTGTTGGCAGCGGCACGTCCTCTGGTCCTGGTGTTCTCCTCCAGTCTTCCAGCACGGGCCCCAGCCAAGTCCCTTAACCAGTCCAAACGCTGCTCTCATGCTGTTAACCAGCAGGAGAGAAACACCAGGATTGGTTGGAGAAGACTGCTCTGCGCTCCTAAAGGCCATGCAGGCCTGTGCCTGCTCTCCACCCAGCTATCTAAGACATCTCAGGTTGGAGAGGTTTAAAGTGTGCATGTCTGGCTGGCTGTAGCAAGACAGCCGGCCAAAGTGACATACACACTTTGACTCAAGTGCCCACCACTCCTCTCTGCTGCTGCCACTCAGCAGCAATGGGACCTCCCCACCCTGACACTCGGCTCAGGATAGCGTAGTGAAAAATAAAATGGTAATAAATTAACTTTATTACCATTTTTTTTCATCTCTGCTGCCTTTTTATTTAGTGGGGCGATGCTCCTCCGCCCTAATGGAGGAACTGTGGCTGCAGATAAAAATGTTAAGTTGAGTGACAGAGAAGAAGGTGTAGGGTGGTTCAGTCAATGACTAGTTAGACTAACAGCATAAGATGCAATATTCATTGAACAGATCGGTTTTCAGTAACTTGATGAAGTGAAGTGGAAAAGGGATGGTGCCCAGTGGATCTGAACTGGGGCAGTGTTCCCAATCCTTGATGACAGCAGAATTCCAGGCATGAATCCTCCTCTGTTCTACACCTTTTGGTTTCTAGTCTAGTGATGCTGCTGTGTAAAGTGTGTGTGCTGCCAATTCTCAATTGTGTTCATCAGTTATGGTGGGAGTCCTCATGCTGGCTGACCTCTGATGAACAAAAAAGGAGACAAAGGTATAACATGAGGTCCTGGCAAACGCTTTTGTCACGGTATCACCGTTGTCCCTCCTTTGGTACAGTTACACTTGTCAGGAAGCACAGAGTCACAACAGTCGTAACCGCAATAATGGTCAGAGCATGCTTCCTTCCAGGGGGTAAGAGTCCCTTATGTAGCTCATGATGTTGGAAGAAGCGAGGCCCTTCCTCAACAGAGACTTTGAAGCCAGCGATGAGGAACACTCTATGTTGCTGAATCCATGCAGTAAATTCTGTCTAGAGAATGTCCCGCCACTGTTGCCCTGCAGCAGTTTCGGATTACCAAATAGGCAAAGTAGGCATCAGCCTATTGGCCCCACTCCTTTTAGGGGCCCCGCGACAACGGATCAAAATGCAACTTAAAGTACGTAAACCAGAGATATCAGATTCACATAACAGTTTGTCTCTTAAAAGCTCATCTTCTGGCAGCTGTCAGTTTGCAAAAGAATCCGGTGCATTAGGTATTGGGAGATAATTTACAAGGGGGCCCGACATTTTGACTTCCTAGGGGCCTCCACTGGGTTTCATCTGGCACTGCCCTGCAGGTAGGGCAGTAGCAGTACTAGTGCTGGGAACATGTATGGGCACATATAAGGAGAGCCAGGCAAGGGAGGCAGCCGTGTGTGATGATGCTGGTAGCAGTGACCTGGAATTGAATCTTTGAGATCTACTTCTGGATCATATCTGCCTGCGTCACAAAACTAGGAAAGGAAACAGGCGAGCAGCACAAGAGTATGGAACGAAGGACAAGCAATGATGCAAAATCAGAGAAACACTATCAAATTTATTAACAAATCTGTGACAACTGACAGGGAATGAGTGAAGCTCCCTTGAAGTGTTTGAGACCAGCTGTAGGGAAGGAGTCTGACGTGATATAGTCTATGATGAATGAGGTTGGAATCAGTGACCATACATTGACGTAGCTTATGCCAGTGATGGGTGATGAGTGCACTTACTGTCTGGGGTCAGTGGTTGGAAAGGAGTGACCTTAGGGTCTCGGAGGCACAGATCATTTTGTAAAGACACCATAGGGTGTAATAAAAGTCGGTTTCTTCTCTCATCTACCACCACAATACAATGGACTTTAACGGTCAACAATAAAATATAAAATTAAGGATCCCCATGCAACCAAACACACATAGAAGCATTCCATCAACGAGAGTGAGGAAAGACTATGGAGAGCGGAGAACACTCACAAGGAAATGAAATGAGTGAATACAACGGTGTTTGGACAAAATATCGGATTAAAACTATCGGGAAGCAGAAATATTGGAAAATGAATATCGCAATACACAAATATCGTGATGCACAAATATCATAGACAGGAATATCATTTTCTTAGGTTAGTAAAATCGGTTTAAAAAATATTGATGTTTTTAATATCGTTTTCAATAATATGGTGGTAAAAATATCATTTTTTTTATTATTTGAATGTGTTTAAGTTGATATATGAATTTTATGTGTTACTATGGTTTATAGAAAGATACATTTTTTTAAATACAGTTTTTAATTTAAAGTGATTTAGACCATTTTATTTAATTTTTGTATAGCAATTTATAGTTTTGTAGTGGGTTGTTGGTATGTAGGGGAATAAGGTGGCAAGTAAACTAAGTAATAATTAATTCACTATTTATTCTTAATTAATTATTTAATTGATTTCAATTATTCAATTCATGGAATATTTATTTATTTTACTTATATTTTAGTTGTGGGCTGCTAGGTTTGTAGGGGGTCTAGGGTGGGAAGTTAATTAATAATTAATTATTATTTCAATAATAATTGGTAATATATTATTTAATAAATGTTTAATTATGGAAAATATGGAATACTGATTTATTGTACTAATATTTTATTGCATGATGCCAGGTTTGTAGTGGTATACGGTGGGAAGTTATTTAATTAATATCTAATTTATTATTAATCATTGTTTGTAAATTAATAATTTAATAACATTTTAAATAATTAAATTATGGAATCTTTAATTATTTAAATTATATTTTAGTTGTGGGTTGTTAGGTTTCTAGTTGTCTGTGCTTGGAATTTAATTGGGTAATAATTAATTAAAAATTAATTATTCATTGTAAATTAATTATTTAATTGATTTTAACTACGTAAATAATGGAATGATTATTTTTTAATTTATATTTTAGGTGTAGGCTGCTAGGTTTGTAGAGGTATGGGGAAGTTAATAATGAATTGGATTACAATTATTAATCAATTGATATTTAAATATTTGAATGAATAGTAATTATATAAATTGATTAAGAATATATATATATATATATATCGTTGCACACTTTCGTCACGGCTACCGCTCTCAGCACAGCTAGTGCTCACAGCACGCGAGGACAGACTCGCGAAACACTTTCATTTCCACAAAGACGCTGGGCACTCCAGGCTATTCCAAATTAATATTTATTTAATTTGTTGCATGTGACCTTGGCTGACAAACGCGTTTCGGCTCCCTGGCCTTCATCAATGTCAGCATACCATCGTGTTTATACAGATTAAATACCCCTGTGACGTTTTTGTG
This sequence comes from Calotriton arnoldi, assembly GCA_963921515.1. Taxonomy (NCBI): domain Eukaryota; kingdom Metazoa; phylum Chordata; class Amphibia; order Caudata; family Salamandridae; genus Calotriton; species Calotriton arnoldi. The sequence continues at coordinate 4,243,136 of CAWUFW010000109.1, read as the reverse complement.
TTCAAATCTTAAAAAATAAACGTAGACAGAGGACTCATATGTCAGCTCGTCTTCACACTTGAAAAACACAGCGGCCATTTTGTAGTTATCAAAAGCGTACATTCATATGCTCATTCTCAATGTATATTACATCGTATTTCATATGCTACATTGCATGAAAATTCATTTAATTTCATTTGTATATTGGAATCATTCCCCCTATTACATCCAACAGTTTACAGTTAATTTAGTAACATTCAATTATAGTCTCCTATTTCTATATAGTCTGTTGGATGTGCATCTTTATGAAACCGACATCATACTTATTATGCCCTGGATGGGCTTTGATTCTTACGCTCCTGTTTCTATCTATATGTGTTAGAGTCCTCCATTCTGAAATGTTAGGAAATTTCTTTCGCAGTAGACAATTCATTATGTCATTCTCAAATTGACAGTGATAACAAAGTGCAGAAGTGCATCTCAATAAGATCATTGCAATTACCAAGAACTGAGTGGATGTGAGCATAATGTGCTAAAAACTGTGACAAAATTAAAAATAATAATGATAATACTAATACTAATGGCAACAACAGGCACTGGAAGTGTTCTAATGCAGTAAGTGCAAGTCATAATGCACTGGCTCTGTCTACAGGCTGTTTGCTTCTATCGTTCAACATGGATCCATAGTTCCTCCTCAGTATTCAACCCCATTGGGATCCTGGTTAGGAGGTCCCCTATATATCTGGATTGCATTTGTCTTAAGGCTCTCACTCTATCTCCTCCTCTCTCTTTAAGGTGCACCTGGTCAATGCAGAAAAATCTTAGTTTGTCTCGTCTGCTCTCATGCATTTCTGCGAAATGTCTTGCCACCGGGTAGGTGTTATCCCAGCTGATTACAGCTCTCACATGCTCTAAGACCCTCTTCTTGCCCTGATGCACTGTGCTTCCGATATATCTTTTGCCGCAAGGGCATACCAGACAATAGATAGCAAAATCGGAGTTACAGTTGAGCAATTTTGTGATTTTCTTTGTTTCTTTCTTTCCTGGTATCTCATAATCTTTCACCTTCACACTTCCTCTGCATGCCTTGCATTTGGTTCAGGGAAAGAATCCCGTTTTTCCAATATTTTTACTCATCTTGTCCTAGAAGTGACTGTGCACCAAAATATCTTTCATGGAGATATTTTTTCTGTAGTTATATCTGGCCTATCTCGTAGCTCTTTTTCTAATATCTGGTCTGACTGTAGGATTCCCCAGTTCTTTTCAATTATCCCTCGCACCTGTTTTGAATCTGACGAGAAACTTAAAATTTGCCTCGGATTGTCTTTTGTTACATCTCCCATTTGTCATGACCTTCCCCTCCCCCATAAGTTAGGAGATCTTGCCTTGCTCTTTTTCTTTGCTTTTTCACTGGCATTTCTCAGTACTGCATGAGTATAGCCTCTCTACCTGAATCTGAACGGAGTCTCTTTCTCTGTTTCTATATAGTCAGATTCTAGTGTGCAATTTCGTTTCGATCTTAAAAGCTCACAATAGGGTATGCTGTTAATCAAACATTTGGGATGCTGACTTTCTGCATGTAAGACTGTGTTGCCTGCAGTGGGCTTTCTAAATAATTTTGTACACAGCCTGTTGTTGTTAACGAACACTATAAGATCAAAGAAAGGTACTTCTGTTGTGCTCATTTCATAAGTAAATTTCAAATGAAGTTCATTTCTGTTAAGGTCTGCAATATATTGCTCTGCCTCAACCTGGGTGCCACGCCATACAATAAACAAATCGTCTATGTATCTTGCCCACAATGCAATTTTTTCCACCCATTCCTCGTTGTGTTCGGCCCAGGCCACGCGCTTCTCCCACCAGCCCACGAACAAGTTTGCGTAGCTGGGGGCGAAGCACGTGCCCATTGCTGTCCCTTGCCTTTGCCAATACAGTTCACCTGCAAATAATTTTTTTTTATTTTTCAAGCAGAAGGAAGTCATTTGTAAGAGCATTGGATTTTGTTCTATGAAATTCAATGGTCCTCTCTTTAGAACATATTCCAACGCCATTTGTCCTTTATCATGGTTAATACAGGTGTACAGACTCGCTATGTCCATGGTGATCATGATGAAGTCTGTCTCCCATTGAATATCTTGTATCAAACGAATGAAATCGGTGGTGTCCTGTATGAATGAGCCTAAGTCTCTGACTATTGGGGAGAGAAACAAATTCACATAAATAGACGCCTTTTCAAGGAGACTTCCTTTAGATGCTACGATTGGACGGCCTGGTGGTCTTTCCTTGTTTTTGTGAACTTTAGGCAAGTAATAGAAAGTTGGTATTATAGGATAGTCCACTTTTATACATCCATGTTCTTCTTCTGATAGGATTCCATCATCCCGCCAGACCTTTAACATGGACTGAAAATCCACCACTCTGGTATTATACATGGTCCTGGAGGTTTTTATTTAGTTCTCTGAGGCGCCTAATAATCTATGTGCTTCCTCTAAATATTGTTCTTCTGGCAATATGATGATGTTTCCGCCCTTGTCTGAGGGCTTAATGACTATGTTACAGTCTTTCTGTAATGCCATGACGGCCAGTTGCTCCTCCCTCTTTAGGTTGAATTTCTTATTGTCTGTTTTCGCTGATTGATTCCTAGTCCTTCTGAGTTTATCCAGATCCTTGATTACTGTTTCATAAAAGCAATCCACTGCAACGAATGGTCCTTTTGGTATAAATCTTGACTTTGCTTTGAAACTGCTTTTTCCGCTTCTCTGTTCTGTTCCAAGATCTCTCAGGAATTCTACTCTGTCATCCAGATCTTGTCTATCTGTCCCATCAGATGTTGATTCCAATTGGTACAGGGTGGTTAATGTGATTAAATCATTGCCGATGAGAATGTCACAGGGGGCATTCTTCCCACTAGGTGGAATAGAACTTCGTCTTGGATTTTGTGCAAACATTTTCTTCAATTATAACTTGCTTACGAAAAGGTATATATATATATATTATATATATTCACAGAAAAAGCAAAGATTACAGGGACATTATAGTTAGGTTAACATTTCACCCACACAAAACCATAGAAATTCAGCAGTTATAGTTATAGTTATTCTTCAGTCAATCAGTACTTGTAGAGCGCAGCTTATCACCTGTGAGGGCATCCAGTCCCTGGGTTGCTGGGCTTAATCAAAAAGCCAGGTCTTGAGTCTCTTCCTGAAGTTTGTCAGCGAGGGTGATGTTCGGAGGTGGAGAGGGAGGGCGTTCCAGGACTTGTCCGCGAGGTGGAAGAAGGAGCAGCCTCCACTGTGGTTCCGGCGGATGCGCAGTGCCTGTGCCAGGGCAAGGGAGGTGGAGCAAAGGTTTCTGGATGGTTGGTGGAAGTTCAGGCAGTGGTTCATATATGTGGATCCTTGATCGTGGTGGGCTTTGTAAACGTGTGTCAGTAGTCTGAATTGGCATCTTTTCTGGACCAGGAGCCGGTGAGGTTCCTGAGGTGTTGAGTAATGTGGGTACGTTTGGGCAGGTTGAGGATAAGTCTGGCCGCCGAGTTCTGTATCGTCTGGAGTCTTTTAATTAGTTTGTGGTGTTCCCTGCATACAATGCATTGCCTTAGTCCAGGCGGCTAGTGATTAGGGCTTGCGTGACAGTTTTTCTTGTGCTTATGGAGAGCCATTTGAATAGTCTTCAGAGCATGCGGAGAGCGAACTTAGCTTAACATACTTATGTTAAGAAACTAAAACTCGTTGATAAAGTTACTTAACGACACAAGTTAAAGTTTCTTCAAATAAGTATAACTATTAGTAAAACTATAACTGCTGAATTTCCATGGTTTTGTGTGGGCAAAACATGAACCTAACTACATCGTCCTTGTAACCTTTAGTTTTTTCAGTGAATTTGTATTTTTTTTAATGTAAAGTAATATATAACTGGGACTACGGGTACCCGCAGATCTGTGGAGGAGCCGTATTCCTAGGTATGCAAAGTTGTATCTCTTTAATAACTTCTAAAACTACTGAACAGATTTACACCAAATTCCAAAAAGGGCTCTTTATGGACCAAGAGAAAGTATTATGCCAAATTTGGTGTAAATCCATTTAGTTTGGCCTGTAGTCGTGACTAACAATAGCAAAAGCCCCGTAGAAATTGCATAGGGAAAAACCTTTTTGGGCCCACCCATTTTCCTCAGCCCCTGCTTGACGAATTACCCAGAAACAACTGTTCATGCAGAACTAGGCAAGGTAGAACACTCTTTTATTATTTAGTGAAAATTTGTCACGCGGCATCAAAGTTATTAGCAAAACAAAAAAACACTTTGTCTATGGGAAAAGTTGGACCTAACTATAACTACCTACTGGCTATCGCATATATTTATTTTTGTTAACTAATACTTTTTATATGAAGAGGTTAATATTTTTTCAACATTAATGAAGTTTCTTACACATGTGCTGTGTTTTAATCTAAGTGCTTTCCTTACTCTTGTTTAGACTGCAAATTAATCTCCTTACAATTTCCCTACAGTTGCGCTATTTGGAGTGGGAATAGTAAATTTCACCCTTTTGAAATCCAACATTTTCTCTACTTTGCACAGACTGGAGAAGGAATAATAAATTTCACCCGTCCGAAATCCAAAACTTTAGATACTGTTGCACAGACTGGAGTGGGAATAGTAAGTTTCAGCACTTTGAAATCCAACGCGTTCCCTACTGTGGCACAGACTAGGCTGTGAATAGTATATTTAATATTCTTAGATTCCAATAGTTTTAATAATGTTGATTAAGTAGAGCTTGTAGCACTAATAGGTTTATATTTTTTTGTATTTAAAATTATTTGTTTTCATATTAAAAATAATTTTAATGTTTATAGTATTTTTATAAAATAGTTTTTAAATTTTTTATGTTTTATTTGCTGTATCCATTAATAAATATATATATAATCTTATTACATTTTTTATGGTTTTATTGTATATATATATATTGCTCCCTTCCCTTCTCGAAAGCCTTCAAGGACAGCAACGACACAGCGGGTGAGATTATGTGCAATTTCTCTTTATTCCGACCACATCAAACGCGTTTTGGCTGATACTCAGCGGGAGAGATTATGTGCAATTTATCTTTATTTCGACCACATCAAACGCGTTTCGGCTGATACTCAGCCTTGTTCACTGATGGTGGGATGCCGACATTCTTGCTAATTTACATGAGCACGCAGTTTAACACAATGCCAAGTATATCGTGAACAGACTATTCTACTATCAGCAACTGCCTACTACATTTGGGAATACTCTCTCATTTTTGTGTGCAATCAGTTTCAAATTCATTTGTAAGATGAAGTTAAAATCACATCACATGCTTATCCTTGATATTAGAATAAATACTTCAATAAATACATATATGCTCCTTCTAACTGTATAACGTATATAAAATTCAGCAAATAAATATATACAATATGATATACATAAAACTAATCTATATACACAAATAATTAAGTAATTAAATCGTTTAAGTATCTGCCTATGTGTAACACTTGATGAGTTACAACTAGACAAATACATTTAAGCTTAACCAAATTCATCCAACTGAATTCCATATATATTTTACATTTGATTGTCAAACTCCACTTCCTTGCAATTTATTTTTCAATTTCCAAGCCCCGTCATGAAGCCCAAGTGGGCAATATTTGTTGGGTTTGAAAGATCGTCACACAAATCAATTAACCCATGAACAGGCTCTGCCAAAATTACCATATATACCCTCATCTAAAGTGCATTGCTATCAATCTATTAACATTTCAAATCTGTGTTAATATTAATCACTATTACCTAACATCTAATAAAACTAATTTAAAAATTATTTTGCACAAAACCAGGTGGTTGCCACTACCCTCAATCTAACTGCTGACATTGTTTAATTATCCTCACAAATGTGTTTGTAAATCTTCTTCCACGTTAAGGCCCCATGGAGTCTTTGTGTTTAATTCTATAATGCATCTTGACTCCAGTTGCCTTAACTTCTTATCTCTGTCTCCTCCTCGCATGTTTGCAGGAACTGCATCAAGTACAAATAAGTTAATCCCTTCACCTCACCATTATGACTTGCCTCAAAGTGTCTTGCTACTGGGTAGCCCTGATCCTAATATTATAGCTCTCAGATGTTGAAGGATTCTTGTATGTACTGGTAAAATCGTGCTATATATATATATGTATATCTCAAATGCACAGCACGACTCCGGACTGCATCGAGCCCGAAAGTAGTGTGCACTCACAGTTGTTGCAGATAGTTTTAGGTTTATTTCGCAGAATTAGAAATCATGTCAGCAAAACATCGAAAGACCCCCCCCCCCCTATGCATTTTGGCGTATCAAACGCCTTGCTCACGGCCGTGTGAGGTGTGAGAAGAAGGCGGAGCGTAGTTGTCTGGTAGGATGGTGGAAGTTCAGGTGGTGGTTGATGTAGGCAGATCCTTGGCTGTGCAGTGCTTTGTAGGCGTGGTTCATCAGCTTGAATAGATAGATAGATATATAGATAGATAGATCGATAGATCGATAGATGGATAGATAGATAGATAGATGTGCGTTTATATAAGAATATATTTATATAGACAGTATTAAAGATTAGTGGAATATATTCTATTTACATTATATTAATATTATATTTTAAAATATTTAACATTTACTACTTTAAACTCTATATCAAAAAAATCTATTTTTTTGTCTATTTTTGGACAATAATAGTGTCAACAATATTTGTTCTGGTATTTTTGTACTTACTATTATAAGTATAGAATCTAGATACTCCGTGAATTAATATATTTTTCTGATATTTTTGACATCGATATTCCTTTTTTCGATATTGTGTCAGTGAGCCAATACAACAGATAAGAATGTCCTCTTATCTCTGAGCCTCAGGAATGGGGAACTAAGGTGCTAAGGTGCTGTTCACTGAATTGGTAACTTTTATGGGGTAGCGAGTCCAAGCAGTATATGCTAATGTTTGGGTGGTGGCATAGCTACAGTTAATACTTCAATAATATTTAATAGGGTGAATTAATGAATGAATTAATGAATGAATAGAAACCTTGTAGAGGGCATGGCTGCCCATAAACAGGGCATCCCTGAGCTAAAGAGTATGAGGCTAGGAAAGGAAGACGTGATCACGGATCATGAGAAAAGATCGTTTTTGACAAGTTTATGGAACGCAGAGTCATTTGTCATACCTCTCAAAGGAAGAGGAGGCTTATTCCCATCTTACCAGTGATGACTACAAAGGCATGACCCTCTGCTCTAGCGCATTTAGATCTTGGGATAGTCAACAAGTTGGTCTTTGTGGACCAGAGATGGAGAGCAGAGTAGTAAAGATCAAACCGTTTTTGCAAATAAACCATGGAATGTCCTTGAAGTGATTTGTGACACAGGCAGAGAGCCTTCAAGAAGCAATGTTTTTGAACCATTGATTTGAAATGGGCAGGGATCAGCGGGCGTCAATTTAAACTGAGTGCTAATATGGCTGCCGCGTTCTGCATACAAAGCAAACAAAAGGAGATGATGGACGGAGTGCTGAAACTTTTTAAACACTCACCCCCAGTCACAGATCTGGGTTGAATCCATCATCATTCTATAGCTCACTTTGCCACCCCAGTTCAGACACAGCTATATGCAGATCAGTCTTGACCCTGTGCCTCATGGGAACAGTCCAGACCGAACTGCCATGCCATGTCTTCCCTGGACCGGAATCAAGCCTCCTGGGACCGGTTTTGGTCTAACAGCCCTCAACAGCCAGGCTAGCTTGAATCCAGTGGCAAAGTGAGCAAGGGACCCACGTCTGGGCATACCCTGCCAACTTAGGGCGAACAAAGCAAACACAAGGAGATGATACACCCTGGGCTTTGAGGGACAAGTAGCTTGTGAGATCTCGATCAAGAGAATTGCAATAGTCTAAATGAGAGAGGATAGGAGCTTGAGTCACCAGTTTGAGGCCATTAGCATCCCCAGATGGCACACACCTGATCCTGAGACCTGGCAGTGGTCCTTGCAGAGATGTCATCTACACTCCATCACATTGGACGAACTCCAGCTCTATAAGCCTCCCCTCTGATAAAACAGCATTAATGCTCTTTGACAAATCTCCCCCTTGAATTCTACTTGATGCCCCCTGAGCCTGGCTCCTCACCCATTCCGGCCTTGTCTGTCTGCAGTCTGCATTATGCTTTCTTTTGTGAAGGTCGTCCATCCTCAAGGCATTAATTACCTTTCACCCCTTCTCCAATAGAGTGAAGCCAAATGAATGCATCAGGGTAGCAAGCAAGAGGAGCAACATATACCTTAGTTTGAATTATTAGCCAGTGCCTCTAGGCTTTTATTTACATGCAAGTTCAATGATTCGGTAAAAATATAGGGGCCTATTTATGAGAAAGTCACGCAGAGCAGCGTAGCAAGTCACCTTCCCAGTGCAGAGTAACGCATGCAGCGATTTGCACTGTGTTGCGTTACTCCAGCTCTTTGAAGCCACTCAGAGACATGCATAGTGGCTTTGCGTGGCGTAAAAAATCTGACTTAGAGGTTTGTGTCACGCATGTACTGTGTTGCGTGGTGCAAACGCGATACAAGCCTCTCATAAATGTGCCCTGTAATACGGTTACCACCTAAATGGGGACAAGCGGCTTGTCTGTAGCAGATGACCACTCGGTTCTGAATACACGCGGTCTAGCAAGGCAAAAGGGAGCACCTGTGTGGAGAACACCTGTGCTTGGGTGCTTGGACAAGGGCCGATCAAAATGGCATTGTGAGTGTATCTCAGGTGCGTCTTACCTGGTGGACGTTGTCTGCCTGTGTAATACAGGATCAGCTGTGTGCAGCAGAGCAGTCGAGCCGATGCTTGTTGAAGTCTCAAGTTATGAGCAGTAGATGGAAGAATGATGAATGAAAGAAAGAAAGAGAGAAGGAAAGAAAGAAAGAAAGAAAGAAAGCAAGAAAGAAAGAAAGCAAGAAAGAAAGAAAGAAAGAACTGATATTTCTATAGCACAATGGCTGCCTCAGAAAGGTGTCCCGGCGCTCAATAAGACCCCCAGCATTTTAAGCAACGATTAGACCCAATGAAATAAGAACTTTTTAAACTTTTTTTAAAATTAGATTCAGAGGACAATTTCCTTGATGCAATGGGTAGCGCATTCCAGAGTTTAACCGCTAAAAATGAAAAGAGCGTTCTCCCCTTCTGGATTTGTGACTGGAGGAGCGCTGAGATCTGGTGGGCTGAAAGGGAATGGGCCTTTCTCTTAGTTAAAGGGGGTCCTTCTTATATAGGGCCCTATGAGTTTTGACTGAGCACTTGAAGCGGACACCCGTTTCCACTGGGACCCAATGGAGTATCTTCAGATGGGGGAGACAGATTGCCGGAGAGGGATATTAAGAATCAATATTGTGGCAGTGTTTTGAACCATCTGCAGCTTTTGAAGACCTAGATAGATGGTGTTAGCATAATCCATTCTGGTGGTCCTCAATGAGTGCACATTCGTTTTCGAGGTTTGATCTACGACCAACTTTAACATTTTCTTCAGACATTGAAGTAAGGCACAGCAGGCAGCTGGAATCATTTGAATTTGTGGAAGGAAGGAGTTGTCTTTGTCAAATTTGATCCTCGAGTTTCTTACTATGGAAGTCGGGCTGGGAGGCTCGCCCAGTTCTGATGGCCAACAGCAGTGTAACCATGGTGACGTGATGCTGCCGAAAAACAAAGTTTCAGATTTATCTGAACTGAGCTTTAAAGAGCCGGACATTCATTAATCTGATGGAAGAAGAGTATCAACTGGGTGTTGTCAGCATATGACACCACCTTGAGACCTTTGGGGTGAAGAAACTTTCATAGGGGTGCCATCTAAATGTTAAATAGTGTAGAGCTCTCAGTGTAGGGTAATCACCCACTGGTAATGTCCATAGGTGGTGCAGGTAGCACCAGGTGGGGCTGAAGGCACAGCCACTGCTTTAAGGGAATGCGGGGATACACTCACAGACAGGGTGGGAGATGGTGTCTGGAGGCTGATGGGGGAGGATGAGGCCTCCAGAGTCAGAATGTTTCAAGCAGCAGGAGTATAGAAGGTCCAGTAGGGACCATGAGGCCTCCAGAGTCAGAATGTTTCAAGCAGCAGGAGTATAGAAGGTCCAATAGGGACCATGAGGCCTCCAGAGTCAGAATGTTTCAAGCAGCAGGAGTGTAGAAGGTCCAATAGGGACCATGAAGCCTCCAGAGTCAGAATGTTTCAAGCAGCAGGAGTATAGAAGGTCCAATAGGGACCATGAGGCCTCCAGAGTCAGAATGTTTCAAGCAGCAGGAGTATAGAAGGTCCAATAGGGACCATGAGGCCTCCAGAGTCAGAATGCTTCAAGCAGCAGGAGTATAGAAGGTCCAATAGGGACCATGAGGCCTCCAGAGTCAGAATGCTTCAAGCAGCAGGAGTATAGAAGGTCCAATAGGGACCATGAAGCCTCCAGAGTCAGAATGTTTCAAGCAGCAGGAGTGTAGAAGGTCCAATAGGGACCATGAAGCCTCCAGAGTCAGAATGTTTCATGCAGCAGGAGTATAGAAGGTCCAATAGGGACCATGAGGCCTCCAGAGTCAGAATGTTTCAAGCAGCAGGAGTATAGAAGGTCCAATAGGGACCATGAGGCCTCCAGAGTCAGAATGTTTCAAGCAGCAGGAGTATAGAAGGTCCAATAGGGACCATGAGGCCTCCAGAGTCAGAATGATTCAAGCAGCAGGAGTATAGAAGGTCCAATAGGGACCATGAAGCCTCCAGAGTCAGAATGTTTCAAGCAGCAGGAGTGTAGAAGGTCCAATAGGGACCATGAAGCCTCCAGAGTCAGAATGTTTCAAGCAGCAGGAGTATAGAAGGTCCAATAGGGACCATGAGGCCTCCAGAGTCAGAATGTTTCAAGCAGCAGGAGTATAGAAGGTCCAATAGGGACCATGAGGCCTCCAGAGTCAGAATGTTTCAAGCAGCAGGAGTATAGAAGGTCCAATAGGGACCATGAGGCCTCCAGAGTCAGAATGTTTCAAGCAGCAGGAGTATAGAAGGTCCAATAGGGACCATGAGGCCTCCAGAGTCAGAATGTTTCAAGCAGCAGGAGTGTAGAAGGTCCAATAGGGACCATGAGGCCTCCAGAGTCAGAATGTTTCAAGCAGCAGGAGTGTAGAAGGTCCAATAGGGACCATGAGGCCTCCAGAGTCAGAATGTTTCAAGCAGCAGGAGTATAGAAGGTCCAATAGGGACCATGAGGCCTCCAGAGTCAGAATGTTTCAAGCAGCAGGAGTATAGAAGGTCCAATAGGGACCATGAGGCCTCCAGAGTCAGAATGTTTCAAGCAGCAGGAGTATAGAAGGTCCAATAGGGACCATGAGGCCTCCAGAGTCAGAATGTTTCAAGCAGCAGGAGTGTAGAAGGTCCAATAGGGACCATGAAGCCTCCAGAGTCAGAATGTTTCAAGCAGCAGGAGTATAGAAGGTCCAATAGGGACCATGAGGCCTCCAGAGTCAGAATGTTTCAAGCAGCAGGAGTGTAGAAGGTCCAGTAGGGACCATTTCCAAATACAGCAGTTCAATCTGCATCTAATGCGACCTCCAATAAATTCTTACCTCCCTTAAGCCTCCTTTGACTCATCCCAAAACTTATTTTTCTACGATGATATCCCTAATCAATTTCTAGAGATTCTTCCCTCCTCCATCTCTCCTTATACTCATCCCAAACCTCATCTTACTACTATGATCTCCAAAAAACCCTTTCTAGACTCTTCCCTCTTCCATCCCTCCATTATCCTTTTCAATCCAACTAACAGACTCACATGCCTACTGCTCAAATTAGCTCATATTTCCCTATACTAATTCACCACTAATCCTTTTTAGGTTATGGAGTGGCGTGCTACTCGCCCAAAAGCTCTTTGACCCCTCGTCAGGGGTAGTAAGCGCTATATAAATACAATTAGAATAATATACAATATCTCACGCTCAGGGGACAGTGATGGCTCCCATTCATGACAGACTATGCCGATGGTACCAGGGAGAGACTGTCCCATCAGGGTCAGACAATGGCGACCGGGGTTTGCCTTGATAAAAGGAGGTGCTCCCGGTGTGAACTGCCATATTCCTCTCATGAGCACTAGGGCGTGGGGCGCAGCATTGAAAGTCATTGTAGAGTGTCTTTCAGAACACTAGTCTCCTAAGAAAGAAAACATTTCGTGTTTGTAGAACTGATGAAATCAGGAGCAATAAGCACAACAATGCTGCACAAGAGACTTTCAACCTCTTTTCAAGTGAGTAGGGCCAGTGGCAGGAACTGAGTGAGTCCACTCATAAAAGACAATCCAGTCGTCCCCAGTGACAGGGTACGAGTGAGAGAGAGTCCATTCCGGTGTGTCAGCCTGGTGTGGGGCGTTGGCGAAACTCCATCTAAACTCTGAATTCCTTGACTGGTGGTAAAGTTGTGGTAATAACACAGATCTTTGATCGCATTACCTCCCTCGCCTGGCATGCATAGTAGGACCAGGGCACAAGTCGGGGGTCCACGCGGGTGGACGGCGTCCCCCCTCTTCTTTCACTGGGTGGATGTCGTCCACCCTGCCAAGAAGTTGGGCCCCACTAAAAAAGATGCTGAATTCGTCCCGGTGTAATTTCCAAACACCGGGACACATTCAGCAGCGCCTGCACGTTGTTGTCTGCTTTCGATCACAACAACGTGCAGGCGGGGACGAGGCTCTCTTATTTCTGACTCCTCCTGGGATACTTGGCCATAACAAAGGCCGAGTCTCAGGGGTCATCAAGCCTCCTTTTGTTGGAGTTTCCTGGCTGGCAGCAGTCAGGAGCCTCACACCTGATGCAAATGCAGCAGAGGGGAAACAAAGGCTCGCACCTTGTTAGCACTTCACACATACTTAGGAGAGGCAGCATTTCACTTTGTTCAGGCTCTGTTTAGGAGATATTCATGCACTGTTAGAACGTCAGATATGTTGATCTTTCCCAGTATTTGCACAAAATAAATTGCATTTATATACGCTTATTACCCTTGAGGAGGCGTTGTAATAATTTAAATATCACTATTTCTTTTAAAGCACTATGGCTATAGAAAGCTTAACGCTGACAAAAGGTAACATTGGTTTATGTGAAGCGTACAAAAGTGTGAATCTTCTGCCCAAATCATGAGGGTTTGCAAGTATACTCGAAATGTGCTCCAATGTACTCATGATACACCTGCTAAACATATATGTGAGGTCTTAAGATCTGATATCACTTCTTGTGATGTCCCGCGCTGTGATGTCACGCGCTGTGATGTCACGCGCTGTGATGTCATGCGCCGTGATGTCACACGCTGCGATGCCATGCGCTGCGATGCCACTTGCATACTGATTAACTAGGTTAGTCCCCCCACTTCTTTTTTTAGGACTTGTGCCCTGAGTAGGACTACAAAGTTACATTTACGTGCAGAATACCTTCATGAAACAGTGCTTCAAGTATTTTCCAAATTTATTGTTGCAGAGCTAGCCCATGCTTTTTCCTTGTGCCAATGAGCAACTTTCATGTGCTGTAATAAGGACTGCGCACAGGGGCGTAGCTTCAGGGGGGTGTTTGGGGTGTTACACCCCCAATAAATGTATTTTCTGGAAAATCGTTGGGTACAGGGGCTTCCAGTTGGGTATGATGAGGCGTTGGACAGATTTCAAAAGGAATCTTTACATACACACGGACAAAAACGCACTCACAGCACACTCTCCCTCTCCTTGTTTTGAAAGTCTTAAAAAATTTTGGTCATTTTTAAAAATATGGGGGCTTATTTACAAGCCCCTGGCGCCACTTTTGCGTCATTTTTAACATGGGAAAAGTGACGTACGGGTGGCGCAAGGGACTTGTAAATAAGCCCCAATGTATTTTCTCTTATTTAGTACCCCCGCCAATCTGTATTATTTCCCTTTCCGCTGCCCCTAAAGCCCCTCTCATGCCCTGTACTTGTTTTAATGTATTTTAACATTCTATCTGGAGTGATTGTTAGAAAATCTGAAGCTCACCGCACGCCCCCCAAACCCCCCCACCCACCCCCCCAAGCGTCCCAACTTCAAATTTAGTGGCCAAGGTGCACCACTGATTATGCAGCCTTGACAGTCAGCATGCCAACAGTCAGCAGGGCCCTGCCGTGGCTACCGCGTGAATCTTTGGGTCCGGGGACCTATGGGTTTTTTTTTTACACACAAAGCCCAGGGCCCGAGTGTCTGACGTCGGTGGAGCCAGAGCAGATGTGGAGGCCGGCAGAGGAGGCGGAGACCGGAAGAAGAGTACAAGCGCCTCTGATTGCATTATTATCGGCGCCCACCCGCCGAGGCTGGTAAATAAAGGAAGGATTGCCCTGGTAATGAGCAGCCGGGCACCTCTCGGCGGAGAATGAATCCGCCGCGGTGTCTTCACAAAGCCCCGTGATTAATATCACAGCTCCTGCCAGAGCGCGATGGTTGACGCTGCTCTGGGCTTCCGGTGACGCATCACAGGACATGTTGGCAGATTCTGAGACAAGCACATCACAGCAGCCTGAAGAGGGGAAGCAGAAGAGCCGGGGTGGGTGGCATGCAGCTCCACCAACATACACGCGGCTTTAAAAGACCCACACCAGTGCTAAATTTATAAGAACAATCCCAGGGTTCTTGTCGGGAGGCCACTGCACCTTACGCAACACATTGCTCCTGCTTTGCTGCAAATGATAGTAGCAACACAACTGCTAACCATCACACTCCTATAGGTGTGACAATTCAGACCATTCCAGGCCCCCAAAGCTAAAAGAATGGCTTAGGTAGCAGTTAATAGTCATTTTTAATGTATATTGAATTAATAATTAACTGTTGTTGTGGTCATCTCTTAATTAGCCAGACAGCGCAACCTTTTAGCAGACTGTCATAAGCACCGGTGTTGACATTTAAGTGCTGGTGCTGAGCACCGCAAACCACCAGCTCAAATTAAGCACTACCCACACCAGAGAAAGGGCAAAGATCTTATGCAAGAAGTCGTAAATTTTATACAGGGCCAATGTCTCAAAGTGACCATGCATGTAAAACACCCTCTGTGGCTTGTCCGTGAGGCTAAAACAGCATTCATCTTCAAAAGGAATGGTCTCTCCTTTGATGGTATGACATGGAACCAGATATGGCTTCCTGGGCTCTCTGCCAGATTGTAAAAAAGTCACTTTTAATGTTGAAGAAAGAGTAAATCACTACAAAAACATACCCAATGCTTCTTTACTAAAACGTCAGCAAACTCTATATCCCTAAATGTTGACCTAATACACCAGTCATATGTTTATTTATCCATTTGTAAAGCGCTTGGTTACAGCGCCGGTGTGTCCCCGCGCTAGAAACAGGCTCTCAGTGAGGCAGCGGAGAACCTCTAAGCGAGAAACTAGAGGCATGTGACAGTAGGTCTAATAGATCTACTCTGGTTTGATTGTGGGAACAGCCATGTGGTTTCACAGGGTTCTGCTCTTATGTCTGCAGGCCATGTGTTCCAGGTCTTGGCTGCGAGATATCTGAAGGAGCGTTCACCCATCCTCGCTTTCTGTATTCTCGGCACAGTCACCAGTCCCTTGCCCTTGGATCTTAGGTTCCGGCTCGGGGTATAAGATGTTATCAATGATTGAAGATACCGTGGACCTTTTTTTGACAGGATTCGGTGACAGTGGCACATTGCCTTAAACATGATTCTCTTCTCCACCGGCAGGAAGTGCAAGCTTGCTAGAGCCTTCGTTTTGGATGTTCTTTTTGGGAGGTTCCACACTAGCAGAGCTGCAGCGTTTTGTATCGATTGTAGTTTTGACAGCCCTTTTTTGGACGCACCCAGATATAGTACATTGCCATAGTCCATCTGGGAGGTGACCAAGGCATGTACTATCGTTTTCCTTGCATTGGTAGGTAACAGGTCAAGGAGTTTTCTCAGGATTTTAAGGGTCCCGAAACATTTCCCCGTCACTTTCTGGATTTGGCTGTCAAATGTCAGTTTGGAGTCGAACCACACTCCGAGGTTTTTTACTTCTGCTTTTGGGATTGGTAGTAGACCTAACGTCTCAGGCCACCAAGCAGATGTCCAAATGGATGGAGCCTTTCCCACAATCAACACCTCTGTTTTGTTTCCATTGGGTTTCAAGCAATGGTTGGACATCCACGCTGCTACATCCTCCAGACACCGGGAGAATTGGTGGGCTGTCTGTTCCGGGTTCTGAGACAGCGTGATGATCAGCTGAATATCGTCAGCATATGACATGATGGTCACGTTATGATGTTCCACTAGCTCTGCAAGTGGTCCCACATATAAATTGAATAGCGTGGGGCTTAGAATTGATCCCTGTGGGACTCCCTGTGACAGGGGAATACTCTTGGAAGTGTGCGTATGTTGTACGACTTGAAAACTCCGCGAGGAGAGAAAGGATGTCATCCAGCGCAGGGCAGTGCCCCTAACGCCGCATGTCTCTAATCTTTGGAGGAGGAGACCATGGGAGACGGTATCAAAAGCCGCACTGAGATCCAAAAGGATCAGTGCAGCAGTCTGTCCTTCATCCGCATGTTGTCTCAGTGTTTCGGTTGCCCAGAGCAGCGCCGACTCCGTTGAGTGTGTTGCTCTAAAACCCGACTGTGAGGGGTGAAATAGGTCATTCTTGTTGATATGATTAGTTAGCTGCCTATTTGTTACTTTCTCTGTAATTTTCGCAAAGAACGGTAGTAACGAGATGGGGCGTAGATTTTCTAGCACAGAGTGATCTATTGACGGCTTTTTTTTAGTGGACGGACTGTCGCTTGCTTCCATTTATGGGGAACTTCTCCCAGCTGAAAGGAGTGTGCAATCAGCTCAGAGATATGCGGCATAATAAGGTTTCCTCCCTGCATTAGAATTTCTGAGCGAGCTGGGTCTAGTGGGGATCCTGATTTAATTCTGCTAGCTATGCTCTTCGGCTCTTCTAGCTCCGGCACCTTGAATTCCTTATGGGTTTCTCCCTCGAATGTTGTATCCGGCTTACAATCTGGGTTCCTGCCCTGACGTGCTTCCACTGGGAAGGCGTCATATATTTTCGCCACTTTTTCTGCAAAGAAATCGGCCACTTTATTACAGTTCTCCACTGAGGAGGTTATTGGTTTAGTTAGATTTTCGAGTGATTTGAGGGATTTCCGTATGGAGAACATTTCTTTTGAAGATTTACTGGCCCTTTCAATCTTATCAGTATAGAAATCACATCGTGTTTTCTTAATAAGCGCGTGGTATTTTCTTAGTTCTATTTTATACTTCTCCTTTATCTTGATACAAAAGTCCTTCCGCCACCTGCGCTCAAGCTGTTTACACTCTTTTTTGGCCTTTATTAATGAATCATTGAACCATGGCGCCGATGCTTTAGACCTCTTAGTGTTCATTGTGGTCCAGGGTGCTGTCTCATCCAGTGCGTCCATTATCCATGTCTCAATTTGCCTATTGGCTATGTTTATATCCTTATCAAGTTTGGGATCATTTTTCCGCAATGCCTGTGAGAATGTGTTCGGGTTGAATCTGGTCCGTTTCCTGCGTGTAATTTCTATTTAGGCCTCTCAGCCGTGGGTCTATGGGAGAGTATGGTGAAGGAGACTAAGTGGTGGTCTGACCAAGGAACTGGCCATGATGTCCCCACCTCGATCTCCGTTGAGTTGGTAAATATTGGATCTAAAATATGCCCCGCTTGGTGAGTTGGAGCCTTCACTTTTTGCACTAGGTTAGAAGTCATAAGGTCCTTACATATAGATTGTGCTTCCAGGTTCTCCATATTGTCAAAATGTATGTTGAGATCGCCTAGGGTGATGAAATTGTTGTGGCGTAGAGCTGGTTGGACCACTTTCTCCCCCAGGCTCGCCGCAAATTGAGCTGCTGGGCCTGGTGGGCGGTAAATAAAAAAGCCCGCTATGGTTTTATCTTACGCTGCAGAGAGGGTGTAGAAGAGAGCCTCGCATTTCTCTAGATTAGCTTCCTTTATGCAGCACTTCATTGACAATTTATAGATTATCGCGATTCCACCTCCTCTTTGTCCTACCTGGTCTTGTCTCAGTATCCCATAGCCTTCCGGGAGCGCATCCAGAATATCTGGGGTGGAGCTCTCGTTAAGCCACGTTTCTGTGAGAAACAGGGCGTTGGGCATTTTTTCCCTCAGTATCTCAGAGATCTCGTATTTATGTTTTATTAATGACCTACAATTCAGTAGAAGCAAAAGCAATTTTGCCACCTGCTGCTTTGAATGTTTTTCCGGTGTAAAATCCTTGTTACAGTTCCCACATTTCAGCAACTCAGTATCTACATTTATGTTGTGCATACAAGACTTAGGGATAGGCAGTGATAAGTTATATAACTCATCCACCAAGTACTTGATACTTTGTTGGGATCTCCAACCTGCAGGGGTTCTGGCCCCTGGGCCCGGCCGGGCGCGGACGGGAGCAGACGGGCTTGCCTTTGGCACGCCAGCGGCGCGCCCGCTGCGCACGTCCACTGCGTGTCCGCGTCAGCGCTCTCATTTATCGGGATTGCTGCCCGCTAACGACTAGCCCAACAACCTCCCAAGATAGCGATCTTGAGGGGTCCAGTCGTGCAATAACGCCTCGCCCGCACCCTGCAACATGCAGCAGTGCATGGGGTCGACCGGACACCCCAGAGACACCAGAGATGTGCAAAAGTGCAAGAGTGCAAAATAAAGTAATAAGGTAACACCAACTTGATTCCTGAACTGTTAAAAGTATTTTAAAATCGCTGTCTTAAGCTCTGGTTTTCGCACTCACGCGAATGGAGAAAGCAACCCCCTTCCTCATGAGAGACCGCTGCGTGTCCCCGTCAGGGCTCTCATTTATCGGGATTACTGCCCGCTAACGAATAGCCCGCCAACCTCCCAAGATGGCGGTCGTGAGGCGTCCAGTCGTGCAATAACGCCTCGCCCGCACCCTGCAACACGCAGCAGTGCAGGGGGTCGACCGGAAACCCGAGAGACACCAGAGATGTGCAAAAGTGCATGAGTGCAAAATACAGTATTACGGTAACACTAACTTGATTCCTGAACTGTTAAAAGTATTTTAAAATCGCTGTCTTAAGCTCTGGTTTTCGCACTCACGCGAATGGAGAAAGCAACCCCCTTCCTCACAAGAAAACGCTGCGCGTCCGCGTCAGGGCTCTCATTTATCGGGATTGCTGCCCGCTAACGACTAGCCCACCATCCTCCCAAGATGGCGATCGTGAGGCGCCCAGTCCTGCAATGACGCCTTGCCCACACCCTGCAACACGCAGCAGTGCAGGAGGTCGACCGGACACCCCAGAGACACCAGAGATGTGCAAAAGTGCAAGAGTGCAATATACAGTAATAAGGTAACACCAACTTGATTCCTGAACTAGACACAAAAAATGAAGCTATTGCAGCACAACCATTAAACCTGAATTGTTTAAATAACCAAAAACAGTATTGGTCATAGGTCAAAGTCATCCCATAATGTAATTTAGAGTCTCTGCACAACGAGGACGATGAAGAAACACAAATCAGTTCAAAATAATCCAATCAGATCATCAAAAGAGTTTTTCTTCTATCCTTTATTGAAGTCCAAAAATTAAAATTCCCAGCACACGATTAGCCGACACGTGTTTCGTCTGATACACAGACTTTTTCAAGGCTGGAAAGACAAATATTGTACAATCAATGTGCTATGTACAATATTCTGATCAATTTAAAAAGCCACATCTTACAAAATAAAAATTCATATTCATATTGTACATATAAATAGCAAAACCCGATAATCTGATACAATACAAAAAGACAAACCTAAATCCTATGAATAAAATCATTAAAGTATAGCAAAGAAGAAAAGACTCAGTATGCCTTAAATTAAAGAAGAAGAGATCAAGAAACACCAAAAGAATAAGAATTTAGACAAAAAAACCCAAGATACAAGGTACCAAAAACCATAAAATATCCCAAAGTGTCATAGTCACTGAATATTGGAATATAGATATAAAGTGAACAGAATATTGGAATATAGATATAAAGTGAACCGAAATGTGAGCTACATGAGCACTCCTTTTAAAGTAGTGTAGAGCCATCAATCTCATTTTAACCCTGATACCAGGTGTATGTATCCAGATATATAAAGATACAGCTAGATACCCACCAAAAATTGGGAATATTGGCGAACTGTAATACGTAGACAATCCGTCACTGCAACGCATCAAATGAGAGTAGAACCAGGATCCAAATGAGGATACCAAAATATGAGTGATCAAAACTATATATAAAAAAAAAAAGAAAAATATCAAATGATGAATTCAAATATATTAACACTAAAATCATGTCAATGTGACAAACACGAATTACAGAAGAATTATTAAATATTAAAATCAGACGTGTTGACCCACTGATACTATTGTATCATGACCACACAAGAAGCCCGAGCAACCCCATAAGGGTTTCTATTCCTGCACATAGGCTGAAACAATTGATGGCCATTATTGATAGGGAAAATATGGGGCATAATACCCAAGAACAGTGAGTGACATCTATAAACATAACATGATCTCCAAAAGAGTACCTCAATGTCCCTCAAAAGCTAATAACAAGCACACATGGGTATTACCGTGATCACACAATAGTGTGACGATAAATAAATCTGGTATCCCTATCTTAATGTGGTGAACTGGCTGAATGTTGGCCACTATAGAAAATTAAATAAAAACATGGTGAAATTGACAAGCCCCTATTGCCAGACTGATAACCATGTATTACCGATGTCTAGAGCGGCGTACGTACCCCACTCACCATAAGCGTAAATACCAATACCAGCGCTGACATTTAGCCACTTCGTAAAATTCCACAACCGCAGCGCTGTATTGATCCCCGAAATGGCCTAAAATGACAAAACGCATGCAACCATAAGTAAAACTCTAAATTGTAAAGTCAGTGCGTTGTGCCAAGCAAAAATTCAACCGCACAAACTGACCCAACACTAATGTCCTAATCCTTCCAATGTAGGAAGCGACACGAGTAAAGTATTGATGGTCACTGTAGCGATAATAAGCATAGAAGTCAAGAATATTACCGGTCCTGTGTGGATGAATATCATCTGGACACTGCGAGGTACAACCCTGATAAGTTGACCCCTGGAAACAAAAGAACAAACATACAAACACATGTATGTATTAAAACCCATAAAATACAGGGACTGATGTAATAACATAGTCCCTGTTCCTCGAAGCACTCACCTCCAAACACAGAAGTCTCCTCCGCAAACACAGTCGTGTGGGTAACGGCGACAAAAATGAAGGGCAAGCCCCTCTCCATTACGTGCTTTTCAAGTAGCAAAATGGAGTCATGTGGCAGGAATCACATGACCGCAACAAACCACAATAAGGATCTGTGGTTAGAGTAAAAGTGTGCCGCCATCTTGGAGTGTACTACACGCCCCATATATAGTGAGAAAACAGACACGTAAGTAGCTCAACTAAGTTCATGAAACGTGTAGGAAAGTGTTAAACTAAATGGAAATTGAGTCATATTACACCAGACTGAGATAAGAACGTCATTAGCGGCTAATCCAAATCCCAAACGTCGTTACAAGAATATTATATATCCGCTGCATAGTGAAGTGGGGTAAAATAAGCGCAAGTGTTGGCTAATTTGTAAGCTAAAGCTCCATATATCAAAGAGCCAGTAATGTAATGATATACAAGATGAACAACATCGATCCAATAGTCACTTAAAGGGTGGTCAACATCAATCAATTAAAATAACAACAAACATCCCAGTAATACAATCCAAAACAACAATAATGACACGACCGCCATAATGGAATTGTAGAAAGCATACCAATCTAAAAACCTATGATAAGGCCCGCTATAACATGAGCCAAATACCATCTAGATAGAGTATAAAATTCACAAGTCAATAATATAGATGTCCAAAGACACATGGTGGAATAATGAACAGATGTCATCCGGGAGCATATCACTCCCAACAATAACTAAAACGGGCTATTCAATAAACCTTCTCAAGAGAGTAGCTCGGACAAAGGATACCCGTATTGATTATAATATTAAGTAGGCCCATGGACACATGAGCTACTAATATGGACGTGATGTATGTCATTTCTCCCATCACCTAAGTTATATGTAAAGGACAGACCCCACAAACCAAGGGAAATATAGCAAATACAAAGGTACCGCCACAACCTGTTAGCTGGTGTCACATAATAGCATATAGAATCGTAGATCATGAAACAGATTACAATGACAACATTCAGCTCGACATTATTCAAATATATAAACAGGCATTCATTTGAGACAACAGGCAAAATACAGAACAGACCAGTGGTCAGATGTTGCCTATACTCAGTCTCGTAGAAAAACATGTCATTCTCTGTCTGTCTGATACTTTGAATATAGTCACAATTTTGGATGTGCGGTTATTTCCCTTTTTAGGGAACACCACTACCTGTTCTTTTCTTGAATCTTTGATTCCTGAACTGTTAAAAGTATTTTAAAATCGCTGTCTTAAGCTCTGGTTTTCGCACTCACGAACGGAGAAAGCAACCCCCTTCCTCCCAAGCCCTCCTTAGCATGCTAACCTCCTGCTGCGGCAGTGATGCCACTTTAAGGCCAGTTCTCCAGGGCATGAGTGACTCATGAGAAGTAAGGGACTGCTAGTGACAAGCATTGCCTCTGGCGCTGCCGCAAGCTCCCTGCACTGCCAAGAAGCTAATTGTTAGGTTAGTCTCACTCTTGCAGGGTGCTGCGGAGCAGAACTTCTAGTACAAGCATCAAACTTAAGTCTCACAATAAATGCCAAGCAGTTTTATCATCTGTTGAAGAGATATCAGCCATTTATGGCATTAATACCTGTTGTGGAAGTGGATCTCTGGGACTCTACACTTCTTGTGTCTCTTATTTCTGTGCGGTCTTCTGGAATTACCTCAGCAGCCGAATCCCATATAAAAGCCGAGCACAAATGTCTTTTACACAAATGTTCGGGGCTCAAGATGAGACCTGGTGCCAGTCTTCTTCAGTCTCCAGCACAGAGAACACATGGCTTCCCATGTGGGAGGATTGTGCTGCCACATCCATCTTAGTTGGCAGGGGTCGTACGGTCTATTTGCCCTAGTCTTGGTAGACATGCCTAAAACACCCAGCCAATTGAACAGTTTCAGCCCTAAAATGATTGGCAAGTATGTCAGCTGGCACTTCTATGCGGATGATTTAGTAATTTTTGATTTGACAGAAATCGGACTTCAGAGAAAACTAAACATATTCTCGGACTATTGTGAGAAGAAAAAACTAAAAATCAATATGGAAAAGACCAAAGTGCTTCCAATAGGGAAGAAGATGATAAGGTCGGCCTGGGCCATAAACAAGGCAAAATTGAGACACTCAGAAAATATAAAACTTAGGGATGTGGTTCTCCTATGACTTACGATGGAAGAATCACATTGATTCCAAAGAAGCCAAGGTGCACTTTCATCCGTAGGGGGTCTGAAGAAATGTTGATAATTGCTATGGGGGCCCCTCC
Source organism: Calotriton arnoldi (assembly GCA_963921515.1). Classification (NCBI taxonomy): domain Eukaryota; kingdom Metazoa; phylum Chordata; class Amphibia; order Caudata; family Salamandridae; genus Calotriton; species Calotriton arnoldi. The sequence continues at coordinate 4,219,617 of CAWUFW010000109.1, read as the reverse complement.
CTATGACCGGTGCTGGCAGCCTATCAGGGTATGTTAAGGCTGCAGTTCCAGTACGGTGGTGAGGGGGTTGGCATCGGAGGTAAAATAAGCTTGGACCGTGAGGAGGGAAGGTGCCTAAAATAGATTACTTTCCCTCCCCTATCCACAATGATTCAGGCAGTCAGAGTAGAAACTGGACTGACGGGATGGACTCAGCATATGCAGAGATACTAAAATTCTGGATCAATCAATCACACCGCATTTGTAAAACGCAACACTGTCATACCTAGGGGTATCTGAGCGCTGTGTCTCCGTCAAAGAGCCAGGTTGTGCGTCTCTTTCTGAAGTGTGTCAGTGAGGAGACTCAACGGAGCTGGATAAGAAGGCTGTTCCAGGTTTTTGGCAGTGATGTAGGGGAAGGAGCAGCCACCGCTGTGAAGGATGAGGGGTGTATGTGCGAGGGCGAGTGAAGAGGAGCGCAGGTGTCTGGAGGGTTGGTGAAAGTTCAGTCGATGGTTGAGTTAGGCCAGTCCAAAGTCGTGGACGGCTTTGTAAGCGTGCATGAGGATCTTGAACTGGCATCTCTTCTGGATTGGGAGCCAGTGGAGGTTTCTCAGGTGGGGGCTATGTGGGCTAATTTGGCCAGGTCCAGGAAGAGTCTGGCTGTTGCGTTCTGTATGGCCTGGAGTCTTCTGAGGAGCTGGGTGGAGATGGCGGTTTAGAGGGCGCTGCCGTAGTCGAGGAGGCTGGTCAGAATGGCTTGAGTGACGATCTTTCTGATTTTGGTTGGGATCCATTTGAAGATTCTGCAGAGCATGCAAAGTATGTGGAAGCAGGAGGCGACTGCATTGACTTGTCGGTTTATGGTCAGTTGGCTGTAGAGGATGATGCAGAGGTTGTGTGCCTAGTCAGTCGGTGTGGGTCAGAGTTCTTCAGGTCACCAGCTGTGGTACTTCAGTTTTGTCGGAGTTGAGTTGGAGGCAGTTGTCTCTCATCCATTTGGCTATATTGGTCATGGTTTTGCAGATGTTGGTTTTGGCTGTGGGGGGGTCCTTGGTGAGCGAGAGGGTCAGTTGCGTGTCGTCTGCATAGGAGATTATGTTGAGTCCGTTGGATCTTACGACGTCTGCAAGGGGGGTCATGTAGATGTTGAACAGGGTGGGGCTGAGGAATGATCCTTGTGGTACGCCGCATATGATATCTTTGGGTGCGAAGTTGAAGAGAGGCAGTCAGATGCTCTGTGTGCATCCTACAAGGAAGGAGGCAATCCACTTCAGGGAGACTTGCTGTATGGAATATGACTCGTTACTACGCAAGTCATTACATCGCGTGGCATTACAACGCGGTCGTTACAACGACCGCGTTGTTACTACGCAATGCCATTACTACGCAAGTCATTACCTCGACTTGCAGTAGATGACGCGCAAACATTAGAAATGTATAATTTACTATTCCAACTCCAGCCTACGCAACAGAAGGGAAGGTGTTGGAATAGTAAACTATACTATTGCTTATGTTAGCGCGCCATCTACTGCAAGTCGATGTAATGACCTGCATAGTAATGGCATTGGGTGGTAACAACGCGGTCGCTGTAACGACCGCGTTGTAATGGCATCGCGGTGTAATGACCGCGATGTAAAAAGTCGTTTCCCGCTGTATGCCTATGCTGTAGAGTCTGTTGATGAGAGTGTTTTGGGAGACTGTGTTGAACGCCATAGAGAGCTTGAGGACAATCAGGGCCACAGTTTCTCCACGGTCAAAGAGTGTTCTGATGTCGTTTGATGCTGCAATCAGCGTGGTCTCAGTGCTGTAGTTGTCACGTAATCCTGATTGTGAGGCGCCCAGTACGTGGTTTTGTTCCAGGAATTTGGTGAGCTGCGGGTTGATGGCTTTCTCGAGTACTTTTGACTGGGTAGGGGAGCAGGGAGATCGGACGATAATTTTTGATATCGTTGGGGTCTGACGTCTGTGTGTTTCCATCTGTCCGGGAAGATTGCTGTGGAGATGGAGGTGTTGAGGATGCTGGTGAGTTGCATGCTGATTGGGTTAGTTGCAAGGTTGTAGAGGTGGTGGGTGCAGGGGCCGGTAGGCGTCCCGGAGTGGACGGAAGACATGATGGCTGTGGTGGTCAGGGCGGTGAGCGGTGACCAGGTGGTAATGGTTTGGCTGGTGTTCGCTGGTTGGTTGAGGTTGTGGATGTTGAGGGTGGTGAGTTGGAGGTTGAAATTGTTGTAGATGTTTGTGATCTTGCTCTGGAAGTAGCCCAAGAGGCTGCCATAGAGTTCTTGGGAGGGGTCGACGTTGTTCTCTATTGCTGTCGGGTGGGAGAACTCTATGACTATTTTGAAGAGTTCCTTTGTGTTGTTGGCCGTGGAGACATTCTGGGTGGCGATGGCTGCTATCTTAGCTTCTTTGATGTGCCGGTGATGGTTTCTGAGGGCTATTTTGTGAGCTGCTCTGTCGGCGGGGTTCTTGGTGGCATGCCATCGTTTCTCCAGTTGGTGTCAGTTGCGATTGGTGGTCCTGAGTTCTGGGTTGTGCCAGCTGGTATGTTTGGATAAGAATAGATTGAGAGGAGCTTTCCAAAATCTCACTGCTATGCAAAAACGAAATACTAAAAAGTGAGCTAACCTGGTTATGAGCAGTTAGAGGGAGGATTCTTAACTGCTGTAGGAAATTAAAAATAAAAGGTGGTATTGATCAGGTAGTGGTGTGCAAGGCTGAGCTCAGAAGAGGAACAAAACAGGTGTCCAGAGAGGAAGATATTATCCACCTAAAGAACAGGAAATCTGTTTCCCTCTGGATGAATATATGGTTGGGAGATGAGACTTTTCCCTACCTGGAGAAACTCCCTAATGTACAGATGCGTCGACGTCTCCTGAGATTTAGATGTGGGGTAAACCAAGTACTGATGTCAGATGTCCACGGAACTTTACTAAATGTAATAAATCCTGTAAATGTCCCTCAAAATGAAGGGAGATTTAACACATATTTAGTAGATTGCCTGTGGTTTTTAGCTCAATGGAAGTCTTTATTAAAACCAGTTAAAAAAATATGATATTAAGGATAGGGGGCAAGCGATTAAATTACTTGTGGAAATTAGATTCCTGGATGTAACATGTGCTATGGGGAGATTTTTACTGTCTGTTGTTACATTTTTACAGATAAGTTGACTATTTTATGAAGGAGGATCTAGGGTTTTTAATTATGTATTATATGGGGAGTGATTTCTTATCATCTGTGCCCTTAGGATAAGCAGACACATTTAGGATAGGATGAATTGTGGTTTCAATTATGTTTTATTGTGGGTGTTGCCCGAATTTAACCATTGATTTTGCAAGTCATATATGTGTTCTAAGAGTTTTTGTTTAAAAGATTAAGGCCTAAATAAACATATGTTTGGCTGACTGACTGACTGATAGCAGCAGGCAGTGGACTCAGGCCAAGAACTTGGATGGTCACTCAGCAAGGGCCAAAGATTTTCAGCAGAAATGTGTCCCTCAGTCCTCACACAGGTATCGAATTAATTTGAAGAAATTATGCTTGGTAATGCAGGGTGCAGGCACATAGCCTGACTGAGTCAATGAATGGATACTGAAGAAAATGTGCACGGTGATGCAGGGTAATGCAGGGTGCAGGCACATTGCCTCACCGAGTCATCAATAGACCCTGAAGGAACTGTGCATGCTGATGCAGGGTAATGCAGGGTGCAGGTACATAGCCTGACCAAGTCATCAATGGACCCTGAAGGAAATGTGCATGATGATGCAGGGTGATGCAGGGTGTGGGCACATAGCCTGACCGAGTCATCAGCGCCACATGGAGAGAAGACAGGGCAAATTCAGGGCTGCATGGAGGGCAGTTGTATGCAACATGCAGGGTGCAAGAACTCGGATCTGATATGATCATCAGCTGCACACATCTCAGATCTCACTCAGGCCTCATACATTTCTTTAGATAGCAACGAGAGGGTATACTCCCAGAATACTGAGTTTTAACTACCATAGTGCAAAAGTATCATAATAAGAATAGAAATTTACTAAACTTAACCCCACATAAATGTCCCTTGGCAACGGCAGTGTCTCGGAGATACGTACTTGTGAAGTTACGAATACCAAGCGGCTTATTTATGAGAGGCTTGCGCAACTGAAACCTCACTTTTTCTGACCATCCGGCGGTGCAAACTTCTCAACCATTGGCCTAACGGCTAGGGCGTTCGACCTCGGACCTGGGGAACTTGGTTCGAGTCTCGGTAATGACGCTGAACATCCTGTGATTCTGGGCAAATCACTTAATCTCCCTGTGCCTAACAAAAATGAATGTGTGTCCTCATGTAACGTAACTGGTGCTATGTAAAGCGCTCTGATACCCGATTCGGTTGCGGGTCAAGTTCGCGCTATATAAAACTCTGCAAAAAAAATAAAAAAAAAAATAAAAATATGAGGCGATGTAAAGCCACTTTGCATGGCTTTTCATGGCCTCATAGATATGGAGTAAGACAAAGCAGCGTAAGTCGCTGCGTTGCCTTACTCTGCACCAGAGAGGCGTTTCACACACAACCCATAGATTTTGACGCTGCCCCAGATTTACTTAATCATGTAAACCTGGGCAGTGCCAAACCCTTACGCCTCCACAGAGCAGGCGTAATAAGGAGAAATATATTTATTACTCCTTGTTTTTCCCCTTCCCATGTTTTCTGCATTCTGAAGCACACATAGAAAGAGGAAGTTTCCCCCTCCTGCACAAAAACAATCCTGCATGCAGGGCAGACACCCTTGCACCATGCAAGGCAGACACCCTTGCACCATGCAAGGCAGACACCCTTGCACCATGCAAGGCAGACACCCTTGCACCATGCAAGGCAGACACCCTTGCACCATGCAGGGCAGACACCCTTGCACCATGCAGGGCAGACACCCTTGCACCATGCAGGGCAGACACCCTTGCACCATGCAGGGCAGACACCCTTGCACCATGCAGGGCAGACACCCTTGCACCATGCAGGGCAGACACCCTTGCACCATGCAAGGCAGACACCCTTGCACCATGCAAGGCAGACACCCTTGCACCATGCAAGGCAGACACCCTTGCACCATGCAGGGCAGACACCCTTGCACCATGCAAGGGTGCCTACTTTGGTGCTAGGCAGCAAACTGCGGCAGCACAGGGGTAAAGGACAGGAATGTACTGTATTCCATAAAAAAGCTGCATGTGCCGTCCTTTCACATTGGCGTAGGGCAGCGCAGCAAGAAAACCTGCGGTGCTGCCCTACGCCACTTCCTCATAAAGGAGACCCTAAATCTATACTTACCTATAGATGCACGCCTTCAGGATGCTTTTGTAGACCACGTTCTGGATACGATATTTTGCAGCACGATATGCTCGATACTCTGAAATACAACCCCTGGGTGGGTAATGTGCACTTTTGTCAGTCAGGGGCGCGGGATCGCCAGCAGTATAAACCCCCATGCCAGGTTGTTGGGTTCCTGCCAGTCAGGCTGCAAGACCGGCGCGTGGGTAACTCTTCGTTTTCAACATAAATATCCGCACCCCACACCCTTCTGTGTGTAATGAGGTCCGCACGCAGGCAGCTGCTCTACAAACTCATCTACTGGAACAGGACTGCGGCCATCGTGGCGCGCGCACGCGCTTCAGTAGGAGGACACCAAATGACGTCATGTTCTGTGGTCTCCTCTCTGGCCACTCTTATCGCGCACCCGAGACCCATGTCGCTACAAGCTTTTGAGCACTCTGCCTAATTTGTTAATTTTAAGTCATGTCTGTAAAGTGTTTTATATTACGTTTTACTACTATTTCATTTTGAACTGTTATCTTTCATACTTTAGTCTGTTCCGTTTGGATTCACTTTTCTGGCGGGCCGTGCAGGCTGAGGGGCAGATGCTCTGAGGCTGCCCGCGGCCCCCGCAGGGGGCCACCCTAAAAGGGCGGCCCCTTTAGTGGCATTTGGGCACGTCCCCACCCCCTCTGGTCATCTTGCGCTGTAGCTGCGGGCTGAGGTGCAGATGCTCTGGTCATCTTGCGCTGTAGCTGCAGGCTGAGGGGCAGATGCTCTGGTCATCTTGCGCTGTAGCTGCGGGCTGAGGGGCAGATGCTCTGGTCATCTTGCGCTGTAGCTGCAGGCTGAGGGGCAGATGCTCTGGTCATCTTGCGCTGTAGCTGCAGGCTGAGGGGCAGATGCTCTGGTCATCTTGCGCTGTAGCTGCGGGCTGAGGGGCAGATGCTCTGGTCATCTTGCGCTGTAGCTGCGGGCTGAGGGGCAGATGCTCTGGTCATCTTGCGCTGTAGCTGCGGGCCAGTGGGCGGATGCTCTGGTCATCTTGCGCTGTAGCTGCAGGCTGAGGGGCAGATGCTCTGGTCATCTTGCGCTGTAGCTGCGGGCCGGTGGGCGGATGCTCTGGTCATCTTGCGCTGTAGCTGCGGGCCGGTGGGCGGATGCTCTGGTCATCTTGCGCTGTAGCTGCAGGCTGATGGGCGGATGCTCTGGTCATCTTGCGCTGTAGCTGCAGGCGGAGGGGCAGATGCTCTGGTCATCTTGCGCTGTAGCTGCGGGCCGGTGGGCGGATGCTCTGGTCATCTTGCGCTGTAGCTGCGGGCCAGTGGGCGGATGCTCTGGTCATCTTGCGCTGTAGCTGCGGGCCGGTGGGCGGATGCTCTGGTCATCTTGCGCTGTAGCTGCAGGCTGATGGGCGGATGCTCTGGTCATCTTGCGCTGTAGCTGCAGGCTGATGGGCGGATGCTCTGGTCATCTTGCGCTGTAGCTGCAGGCTGAGGGGCAGATGCTCTGGTCATCTTGCGCTGTAGCTGCGGGCCGGTGGGCGGATGCTCTGGTCATCTTGCGCTGTAGCTGCAGGCTGATGGGCGGATGCTCTGGTCATCTTGCGCTGTAGCTGCGGGCTGAGGGGCAGATGCTCTGGTCATCTTCCGCTGTAGCTGCGGGCCGGTGGGCGGATGCTCTGGTCATCTTGCGCTGTAGCTGCGGGCCGGTGGGCGGATGCTCTGGTCATCTTGCGCTGTAGCTGCAGGCTGAGGGGCAGATGCTCTGGTCATCTTGCACTGTAGCTGCAGGCTGAGGGGCAGATGCTCTGGTCATCTTGCGCTGTAGCTGCGGGCCGGTGGGCGGATGCTCTGGTCATCTTGCGCTGTAGCTGCAGGCTGAGGGGCAGATGCTCTGGTCATCTTGCGCTGTAGCTGCAGGCTGATGGGCGGATGCTCTGGTCATCTTGCGCTGTAGCTGCGGGCCGGTGGGCGGATGCTCTGGTCATCTTGCGCTGTAGCTGCAGGCTGATGGGCGGATGCTCTGGTCATCTTGCGCTGTAGCTGCAGGCTGAGGGGCAGATGCTCTGGTCATCTTGCGCTGTAGCTGCGGGCCGGTGGGCGGATGCTCTGGTCATCTTGCGCTGTAGCTGCAGGCTGAGGGGCAGATGCTCTGGTCATCTTGCGCTGTAGCTGCAGGCTGATGGGCGGATGCTCTGGTCATCTTGCGCTGTAGCTGCAGGCTGAGGTGCAGATGCTCTGGTCATCTTGCGCTGTAGCTGCAGGCTGAGGGGCAGATGCTCTGGTCATCTTGCGCTGTAGCTGCGGGCCGGTGGGCGGATGCTCTGGTCATCTTGCGCTGTAGCTGCGGGCCGGTGGGCGGATGCTCTGGTCATCTTGCGCTGTAGCTGCGGGCCGGTGGGCGGATGCTCTGGTCATCTTGCGCTGTAGCTGCGGGCCGGTGGGCGGATGCTCTGGTCATCTTGCGCTGTAGCTGCAGGCTGATGGGCGGATGCTCTGGTCATCTTGCGCTGTAGCTGCAGGCTGAGGGGCAGATGCTCTGGTCATCTTGCGCTGTAGCTGCGGGCTGAGGGGCAGATGCTCTGGTCATCTTGCGCTGTAGCTGCGGGCCAGTGGGCGGATGCTCTGGTCATCTTGCGCTGTAGCTGCGGGCTGAGGGGCAGATGCTCTGGTCATCTTGCGCTGTAGCTGCGGGCTGAGGGGCAGATGCTCTGGTCATCTTGCGCTGTAGCTGCGGGCCAGTGGGCGGATGCTCTGGTCATCTTGCGCTGTAGCTGCGGGCCGGTGGGCGGATGCTCTGGTCATCTTGCGCTGTAGCTGCAGGCTGAGGGGCAGATGCTCTGGTCATCTTGCGCTGTAGCTGCGGGCCGGTGGGCGGATGCTCTGGTCATCTTGCGCTGTAGCTGCAGGCTGATGGGCGGATGCTCTGGTCATCTTGCGCTGTAGCTGCAGGCTGAGGGGCAGATGCTCTGGTCATCTTGCGCTGTAGCTGCGGGCCGGTGGGCGGATGCTCTGGTCATCTTGCGCTGTAGCTGCAGGCTGATGGGCGGATGCTCTGGTCATCTTGCGCTGTAGCTGCGGGCTGAGGGGCAGATGCTCTGGTCATCTTGCGCTGTAGCTGCGGGCCGGTGGGCGGATGCTCTGGTCATCTTGCGCTGTAGCTGCGGGCCGGTGGGCGGATGCTCTGGTCATCTTGCGCTGTAGCTGCAGGCTGAGGGGCAGATGCTCTGGTCATCTTGCGCTGTAGCTGCAGGCTGATGGGCGGATGCTCTGGTCATCTTGCGCTGTAGCTGCGGGCCGGTGGGCGGATGCTCTGGTCATCTTGCGCTGTAGCTGCAGGCTGATGGGCGGATGCTCTGGTCATCTTGCGCTGTAGCTGCAGGCTGAGGGGCAGATGCTCTGGTCATCTTGCGCTGTAGCTGCGGGCCGGTGGGCGGATGCTCTGGTCATCTTGCGCTGTAGCTGCAGGCTGAGGGCAGATGCTCTGGTCATCTTGCGCTGTAGCTGCAGGCTGATGGGCGGATGCTCTGGTCATCTTGCGCTGTAGCTGCAGGCTGAGGTGCAGATGCTCTGGTCATCTTGCGCTGTAGCTGCAGGCTGAGGGGCAGATGCTCTGGTCATCTTGCGCTGTAGCTGCGGGCCGGTGGGCGGATGCTCTGGTCATCTTGCGCTGTAGCTGCGGGCCGGTGGGCGGATGCTCTGGTCATCTTGCGCTGTAGCTGCGGGCCGGTGGGCGGATGCTCTGGTCATCTTGCGCTGTAGCTGCGGGCCGGTGGGCGGATGCTCTGGTCATCTTGCGCTGTAGCTGCAGGCTGATGGGCGGATGCTCTGGTCATCTTGCGCTGTAGCTGCAGGCTGAGGGGCAGATGCTCTGGTCATCTTGCGCTGTAGCTGCAGGCTGAGGGGCAGATGCTCTGGTCATCTTGCGCTGTAGCTGCGGGCCGGTGGGCGGATGCTCTGGTCATCTTGCGCTGTAGCTGCAGGCTGAGGGGCAGATGCTCTGGTCATCTTGCGCTGTAGCTGCAGGCTGATGGGCGGATGCTCTGGTCATCTTGCGCTGTAGCTGCGGGCCGGTGGGCGGATGCTCTGGTCATCTTGCGCTGTAGCTGCAGGCTGATGGGCGGATGCTCTGGTCATCTTGCGCTGTAGCTGCAGGCTGATGGGCGGATGCTCTGGTCATCTTGCGCTGTAGCTGCGGGCCGGTGGGCGGATGCTCTGGTCATCTTGCGCTGTAGCTGCAGGCTGAGGGGCAGATGCTCTGGTCATCTTGCGCTGTAGCTGCAGGCTGATGGGCGGATGCTCTGGTCATCTTGCGCTGTAGCTGCGGGCTGAGGGGCAGATGCTCTGGTCATCTTGCGCTGTAGCTGCAGGCTGATGGGCGGATGCTCTGGTCATCTTGCGCTGTAGCTGCAGGCTGATGGGCGGATGCTCTGGTCATCTTGCGCTGTAGCTGCGGGCCGGTGGGCGGATGCTCTGGTCATCTTGCGCTGTAGCTGCAGGCTGAGGGGCAGATGCTCTGGTCATCTTGCGCTGTAGCTGCAGGCTGATGGGCGGATGCTCTGGTCATCTTGCGCTGTAGCTGCGGGCTGGTGGGCGGATGCTCTGGTCATCTTGCGCTGTAGCTGCAGGCTGATGGGCGGATGCTCTGGTCATCTTGCGCTGTAGCTGCGGGCCGGTGGGCGGATGCTCTGGTCATCTTGCGCTGTAGCTGCGGGTGATGGGCGGATGCTCTGGTCATCTTGCGCTGTAGCTGCAGGCTGATGGGCGGATGCTCTGGTCATCTTGCGCTGTAGCTGCGGGCCGGTGGGCGGATGCTCTGGTCATCTTGCGCTGTAGCTGCGGGCCGGTGGGCGGATGCTCTGGTCATCTTGCGCTGTAGCTGCAGGCTGAGGGGCAGATGCTCTGGTCATCTTGCGCTGTAGCTGCGGGCCGGTGGGCGGATGCTCTGGTCATCTTGCGCTGTAGCTGCGGGCCGGTGGGCGGATGCTCTGGTCATCTTGCGCTGTAGCTGGGGGCCGGTGGGCGGATGCTCTGGTCATCTTGCGCTGTAGCTGCAGGCTGATGGGCGGATGCTCTGGTCATCTTGCGCTGTAGCTGCAGGCTGAGGGGCGGATGCTCTGGTCATCTTGCGCTGTAGCTGCAGGCTGATGGGCGGATGCTCTGGTCATCTTGCGCTGTAGCTGCGGGCCGGTGGGCGGATGCTCTGGTCATCTTGCGCTGTAGCTGCAGGCTGATGGGCGGATGCTCTGGTCATCTTGCGCTGTAGCTGCAGGCTGATGGGCGGATGCTCTGGTCATCTTGCGCTGTAGCTGCAGGCTGATGGGCGGATGCTCTGGTCATCTTGCGCTGTAGCTGCAGGCTGAGGGGCAGATGCTCTGGTCATCTTGCGCTGTAGCTGCAGGCTGATGGGCGGATGCTCTGGTCATCTTGCGCTGTAGCTGCGGGCCGGTGGGCGGATGCTCTGGTCATCTTGCGCTGTAGCTGCGGGCCGGTGGGCGGATGCTCTGGTCATCTTGCGCTGTAGCTGCAGGCTGATGGGCGGATGCTCTGGTCATCTTGCGCTGTAGCTGCAGGCTGAGGGGCAGATGCTCTGGTCATCTTGCGCTGTAGCTGCGGGCCGGTGGGCGGATGCTCTGGTCATCTTGCGCTGTAGCTGCAGGCTGATGGGCGGATGCTCTGGTCATCTTGCGCTGTAGCTGCGGGCTGAGGGGCAGATGCTCTGGTCATCTTGCGCTGTAGCTGCGGGCCAGTGGGCGGATGCTCTGGTCATCTTGCGCTGTAGCTGCGGGCCGGTGGGCGGATGCTCTGGTCATCTTGCGCTGTAGCTGCAGGCTGAGGGGCAGATGCTCTGGTCATCTTGCGCTGTAGCTGCAGGCTGAGGGGCAGATGCTCTGGTCATCTTGCGCTGTAGCTGCGGGCCGGTGGGCGGATGCTCTGGTCATCTTGCGCTGTAGCTGCAGGCTGAGGGGCAGATGCTCTGGTCATCTTGCGCTGTAGCTGCAGGCTGATGGGCGGATGCTCTGGTCATCTTGCGCTGTAGCTGCGGGCCGGTGGGCGGATGCTCTGGTCATCTTGCGCTGTAGCTGCAGGCTGATGGGCGGATGCTCTGGTCATCTTGCGCTGTAGCTGCAGGCTGAGGGGCAGATGCTCTGGTCATCTTGCGCTGTAGCTGCGGGCCGGTGGGCGGATGCTCTGGTCATCTTGCGCTGTAGCTGCAGGCTGAGGGGCAGATGCTCTGGTCATCTTGCGCTGTAGCTGCAGGCTGATGGGCGGATGCTCTGGTCATCTTGCGCTGTAGCTGCAGGCTGAGGTGCAGATGCTCTGGTCATCTTGCGCTGTAGCTGCAGGCTGAGGGGCAGATGCTCTGGTCATCTTGCGCTGTAGCTGCGGGCCGGTGGGCGGATGCTCTGGTCATCTTGCGCTGTAGCTGCGGGCCGGTGGGCGGATGCTCTGGTCATCTTGCGCTGTAGCTGCGGGCCGGTGGGCGGATGCTCTGGTCATCTTGCGCTGTAGCTGCGGGCCGGTGGGCGGATGCTCTGGTCATCTTGCGCTGTAGCTGCAGGCTGATGGGCGGATGCTCTGGTCATCTTGCGCTGTAGCTGCAGGCTGAGGGGCAGATGCTCTGGTCATCTTGCGCTGTAGCTGCAGGCTGAGGGGCAGATGCTCTGGTCATCTTGCGCTGTAGCTGCGGGCCGGTGGGCGGATGCTCTGGTCATCTTGCGCTGTAGCTGCAGGCTGAGGGGCAGATGCTCTGGTCATCTTGCGCTGTAGCTGCAGGCTGATGGGCGGATGCTCTGGTCATCTTGCGCTGTAGCTGCGGGCCGGTGGGCGGATGCTCTGGTCATCTTGCGCTGTAGCTGCAGGCTGATGGGCGGATGCTCTGGTCATCTTGCGCTGTAGCTGCAGGCTGAGGGGCAGATGCTCTGGTCATCTTGCGCTGTAGCTGCGGGCCGGTGGGCGGATGCTCTGGTCATCTTGCGCTGTAGCTGCAGGCTGATGGGCGGATGCTCTGGTCATCTTGCGCTGTAGCTGCGGGCTGAGGGGCAGATGCTCTGGTCATCTTGCGCTGTAGCTGCGGGCCGGTGGGCGGATGCTCTGGTCATCTTGCGCTGTAGCTGCAGGCTGATGGGCGGATGCTCTGGTCATCTTGCGCTGTAGCTGCAGGCTGAGGGGCAGATGCTCTGGTCATCTTGCGCTGTAGCTGCGGGCCAGTGGGCGGATGCTCTGGTCATCTTGCGCTGTAGCTGCGGGCCGGTGGGCGGATGCTCTGGTCATCTTGCGCTGTAGCTGCAGGCTGAGGGGCAGATGCTCTGGTCATCTTGCGCTGTAGCTGCAGGCTGAGGGGCAGATGCTCTGGTCATCTTGCGCTGTAGCTGCGGGCCGGTGGGCGGATGCTCTGGTCATCTTGCGCTGTAGCTGCAGGCTGAGGGGCAGATGCTCTGGTCATCTTGCGCTGTAGCTGCAGGCTGATGGGCGGATGCTCTGGTCATCTTGCGCTGTAGCTGCGGGCCGGTGGGCGGATGCTCTGGTCATCTTGCGCTGTAGCTGCAGGCTGATGGGCGGATGCTCTGGTCATCTTGCGCTGTAGCTGCAGGCTGAGGGGCAGATGCTCTGGTCATCTTGCGCTGTAGCTGCGGGCCGGTGGGCGGATGCTCTGGTCATCTTGCGCTGTAGCTGCAGGCTGAGGGGCAGATGCTCTGGTCATCTTGCGCTGTAGCTGCAGGCTGATGGGCGGATGCTCTGGTCATCTTGCGCTGTAGCTGCAGGCTGAGGTGCAGATGCTCTGGTCATCTTGCGCTGTAGCTGCAGGCTGAGGGGCAGATGCTCTGGTCATCTTGCGCTGTAGCTGCGGGCCGGTGGGCGGATGCTCTGGTCATCTTGCGCTGTAGCTGCGGGCCGGTGGGCGGATGCTCTGGTCATCTTGCGCTGTAGCTGCGGGCCGGTGGGCGGATGCTCTGGTCATCTTGCGCTGTAGCTGCGGGCCGGTGGGCGGATGCTCTGGTCATCTTGCGCTGTAGCTGCAGGCTGATGGGCGGATGCTCTGGTCATCTTGCGCTGTAGCTGCAGGCTGAGGGGCAGATGCTCTGGTCATCTTGCGCTGTAGCTGCAGGCTGAGGGGCAGATGCTCTGGTCATCTTGCGCTGTAGCTGCGGGCCGGTGGGCGGATGCTCTGGTCATCTTGCGCTGTAGCTGCAGGCTGAGGGGCAGATGCTCTGGTCATCTTGCGCTGTAGCTGCAGGCTGATGGGCGGATGCTCTGGTCATCTTGCGCTGTAGCTGCGGGCCGGTGGGCGGATGCTCTGGTCATCTTGCGCTGTAGCTGCAGGCTGATGGGCGGATGCTCTGGTCATCTTGCGCTGTAGCTGCAGGCTGAGGGGCAGATGCTCTGGTCATCTTGCGCTGTAGCTGCGGGCCGGTGGGCGGATGCTCTGGTCATCTTGCGCTGTAGCTGCAGGCTGATGGGCGGATGCTCTGGTCATCTTGCGCTGTAGCTGCGGGCTGAGGGGCAGATGCTCTGGTCATCTTGCGCTGTAGCTGCGGGCCGGTGGGCGGATGCTCTGGTCATCTTGCGCTGTAGCTGCGGGCCGGTGGGCGGATGCTCTGGTCATCTTGCGCTGTAGCTGCAGGCTGATGGGCGGATGCTCTGGTCATCTTGCGCTGTAGCTGCAGGCTGAGGGGCAGATGCTCTGGTCATCTTGCGCTGTAGCTGCGGGCCGGTGGGCGGATGCTCTGGTCATCTTGCGCTGTAGCTGCAGGCTGATGGGCGGATGCTCTGGTCATCTTGCGCTGTAGCTGCGGGCTGAGGGGCAGATGCTCTGGTCATCTTGCGCTGTAGCTGCGGGCCGGTGGGCGGATGCTCTGGTCATCTTGCGCTGTAGCTGCGGGCCGGTGGGCGGATGCTCTGGTCATCTTGCGCTGTAGCTGCAGGCTGAGGGGCAGATGCTCTGGTCATCTTGCGCTGTAGCTGCGGGCCGGTGGGCGGATGCTCTGGTCATCTTGCGCTGTAGCTGCAGGCTGATGGGCGGATGCTCTGGTCATCTTGCGCTGTAGCTGCAGGCTGATGGGCGGATGCTCTGGTCATCTTGCGCTGTAGCTGCGGGCCGGTGGGCGGATGCTCTGGTCATCTTGCGCTGTAGCTGCAGGCTGATGGGCGGATGCTCTGGTCATCTTGCGCTGTAGCTGCAGGCTGATGGGCAGATGCTCTGGTCATCTTGCGCTGTAGCTGCGGGCCGGTGGGCGGATGCTCTGGTCATCTTGCGCTGTAGCTGCGGGCCGGTGGGCGGATGCTCTGGTCATCTTGCGCTGTAGCTGCAGGCTGATGGGCGGATGCTCTGGTCATCTTGCGCTGTAGCTGCAGGCTGAGGGGCAGATGCTCTGGTCATCTTGCGCTGTAGCTGCAGGCTGAGGGGCAGATGCTCTGGTCATCTTGCGCTGTAGCTGCGGGCCGGTGGGCGGATGCTCTGGTCATCTTGCGCTGTAGCTGCAGGCTGAGGGGCAGATGCTCTGGTCATCTTGCGCTGTAGCTGCAGGCTGATGGGCGGATGCTCTGGTCATCTTGCGCTGTAGCTGCGGGCCGGTGGGCGGATGCTCTGGTCATCTTGCGCTGTAGCTGCAGGCTGATGGGCGGATGCTCTGGTCATCTTGCGCTGTAGCTGCAGGCTGATGGGCGGATGCTCTGGTCATCTTGCGCTGTAGCTGCGGGCCGGTGGGCGGATGCTCTGGTCATCTTGCGCTGTAGCTGCAGGCTGAGGGGCAGATGCTCTGGTCATCTTGCGCTGTAGCTGCAGGCTGATGGGCGGATGCTCTGGTCATCTTGCGCTGTAGCTGCGGGCTGAGGGGCAGATGCTCTGGTCATCTTGCGCTGTAGCTGCAGGCTGATGGGCGGATGCTCTGGTCATCTTGCGCTGTAGCTGCAGGCTGATGGGCGGATGCTCTGGTCATCTTGCGCTGTAGCTGCGGGCCGGTGGGCGGATGCTCTGGTCATCTTGCGCTGTAGCTGCAGGCTGAGGGGCAGATGCTCTGGTCATCTTGCGCTGTAGCTGCAGGCTGATGGGCGGATGCTCTGGTCATCTTGCGCTGTAGCTGCGGGCTGAGGGGCAGATGCTCTGGTCATCTTGCGCTGTAGCTGCAGGCTGATGGGCGGATGCTCTGGTCATCTTGCGCTGTAGCTGCAGGCTGATGGGCGGATGCTCTGGTCATCTTGCGCTGTAGCTGCGGGCCGGTGGGCGGATGCTCTGGTCATCTTGCGCTGTAGCTGCGGGCTGATGGGCGGATGCTCTGGTCATCTTGCGCTGTAGCTGCAGGCTGATGGGCGGATGCTCTGGTCATCTTGCGCTGTAGCTGCGGGCCGGTGGGCGGATGCTCTGGTCATCTTGCGCTGTAGCTGCAGGCTGATGGGCGGATGCTCTGGTCATCTTGCGCTGTAGCTGCGGGCCGGTGGGCGGATGCTCTGGTCATCTTGCGCTGTAGCTGCAGGCCGAGTGGGCGGATGCTCTGGTCATCTTGCGCTGTAGCTGCAGGCTGATGGGCGGATGCTCTGGTCATCTTGCGCTGTAGCTGCAGGCTGATGGGCGGATGCTCTGGTCATCTTGCGCTGTAGCTGCAGGCTGATGGGCGGATGCTCTGGTCATCTTGCGCTGTAGCTGCGGGCCGGTGGGCGGATGCTCTGGTCATCTTGCGCTGTAGCTGCAGGCTGATGGGCGGATGCTCTGGTCATCTTGCGCTGTAGCTGCAGGCTGATGGGCAGATGCTCTGGTCATCTTGCGCTGTAGCTGCAGGCTGATGGGCGGATGCTCTGGTCATCTTGCGCTGTAGCTGCGGGCCGGTGGGCGGATGCTCTGGTCATCTTGCGCTGTAGCTGCGGGCCGGTGGGCGGATGCTCTGGTCATCTTGCGCTGTAGCTGCAGGCTGATGGGCGGATGCTCTGGTCATCTTGCGCTGTAGCTGCAGGCTGATGGGCGGATGCTCTGGTCATCTTGCGCTGTAGCTGCGGGCTGAGGGGCAGATGCTCTGGTCATCTTGCGCTGTAGCTGCGGGCCGGTGGGCGGATGCTCTGGTCATCTTGCGCTGTAGCTGCAGGCTGAGGGGCAGATGCTCTGGTCATCTTGCGCTGTAGCTGCAGGCTGAGGGGCAGATGCTCTGGTCATCTTGCGCTGTAGCTGCGGGCCGGTGGGCGGATGCTCTGGTCATCTTGCGCTGTAGCTGCAGGCTGAGGGGCAGATGCTCTGGTCATCTTGCGCTGTAGCTGCAGGCTGATGGGCGGATGCTCTGGTCATCTTGCGCTGTAGCTGCGGGCCGGTGGGCGGATGCTCTGGTCATCTTGCGCTGTAGCTGCAGGCTGATGGGCGGATGCTCTGGTCATCTTGCGCTGTAGCTGCAGGCTGAGGGGCAGATGCTCTGGTCATCTTGCGCTGTAGCTGCGGGCCGGTGGGCGGATGCTCTGGTCATCTTGCGCTGTAGCTGCAGGCTGAGGGGCGGATGCTCTGGTCATCTTGCGCTGTAGCTGCAGGCTGATGGGCGGATGCTCTGGTCATCTTGCGCTGTAGCTGCGGGCCGGTGGGCGGATGCTCTGGTCATCTTGCGCTGTAGCTGCGGGCCGGTGGGCGGATGCTCTGGTCATCTTGCGCTGTAGCTGCGGGCCGGTGGGCGGATGCTCTGGTCATCTTGCGCTGTAGCTGCAGGCTGATGGGCGGATGCTCTGGTCATCTTGCGCTGTAGCTGCAGGCTGAGGGGCAGATGCTCTGGTCATCTTGCGCTGTAGCTGCAGGCTGAGGGGCAGATGCTCTGGTCATCTTGCGCTGTAGCTGCAGGCTGATGGGCGGATGCTCTGGTCATCTTGCGCTGTAGCTGCGGGCCGGTGGGCGGATGCTCTGGTCATCTTGCGCTGTAGCTGCAGGCTGATGGGCGGATGCTCTGGTCATCTTGCGCTGTAGCTGCAGGCTGAGGGGCAGATGCTCTGGTCATCTTGCGCTGTAGCTGCGGGCCGGTGGGCGGATGCTCTGGTCATCTTGCGCTGTAGCTGCAGGCTGATGGGCGGATGCTCTGGTCATCTTGCGCTGTAGCTGCGGGCTGAGGGGCAGATGCTCTGGTCATCTTGCGCTGTAGCTGCGGGCCGGTGGGCGGATGCTCTGGTCATCTTGCGCTGTAGCTGCGGGCCGGTGGGCGGATGCTCTGGTCATCTTGCGCTGTAGCTGCAGGCTGAGGGGCAGATGCTCTGGTCATCTTGCGCTGTAGCTGCGGGCCGGTGGGCGGATGCTCTGGTCATCTTGCGCTGTAGCTGCAGGCTGATGGGCGGATGCTCTGGTCATCTTGCGCTGTAGCTGCGGGCTGAGGGGCAGATGCTCTGGTCATCTTGCGCTGTAGCTGCGGGCCGGTGGGCGGATGCTCTGGTCATCTTGCGCTGTAGCTGCGGGCCGGTGGGCGGATGCTCTGGTCATCTTGCGCTGTAGCTGCAGGCTGAGGGGCAGATGCTCTGGTCATCTTGCGCTGTAGCTGCAGGCTGAGGGGCAGATGCTCTGGTCATCTTGCGCTGTAGCTGCGGGCCGGTGGGCGGATGCTCTGGTCATCTTGCGCTGTAGCTGCAGGCTGAGGGGCAGATGCTCTGGTCATCTTGCGCTGTAGCTGCAGGCTGATGGGCGGATGCTCTGGTCATCTTGCGCTGTAGCTGCGGGCCGGTGGGCGGATGCTCTGGTCATCTTGCGCTGTAGCTGCAGGCTGATGGGCGGATGCTCTGGTCATCTTGCGCTGTAGCTGCAGGCTGAGGGGAAGATGCTCTGGTCATCTTGCGCTGTAGCTGCGGGCCGGTGGGCGGATGCTCTGGTCATCTTGCGCTGTAGCTGCAGGCTGAGGGGCAGATGCTCTGGTCATCTTGCGCTGTAGCTGCAGGCTGATGGGCGGATGCTCTGGTCATCTTGCGCTGTAGCTGCAGGCTGAGGTGCAGATGCTCTGGTCATCTTGCGCTGTAGCTGCAGGCTGAGGGGCAGATGCTCTGGTCATCTTGCGCTGTAGCTGCGGGCCGGTGGGCGGATGCTCTGGTCATCTTGCGCTGTAGCTGCGGGCCGGTGGGCGGATGCTCTGGTCATCTTGCGCTGTAGCTGCGGGCCGGTGGGCGGATGCTCTGGTCATCTTGCGCTGTAGCTGCGGGCCGGTGGGCGGATGCTCTGGTCATCTTGCGCTGTAGCTGCAGGCTGATGGGCGGATGCTCTGGTCATCTTGCGCTGTAGCTGCAGGCTGAGGGGCAGATGCTCTGGTCATCTTGCGCTGTAGCTGCAGGCTGAGGGGCAGATGCTCTGGTCATCTTGCGCTGTAGCTGCGGGCCGGTGGGCGGATGCTCTGGTCATCTTGCGCTGTAGCTGCAGGCTGAGGGGCAGATGCTCTGGTCATCTTGCGCTGTAGCTGCAGGCTGATGGGCGGATGCTCTGGTCATCTTGCGCTGTAGCTGCGGGCCGGTGGGCGGATGCTCTGGTCATCTTGCGCTGTAGCTGCAGGCTGATGGGCGGATGCTCTGGTCATCTTGCGCTGTAGCTGCAGGCTGAGGGGCAGATGCTCTGGTCATCTTGCGCTGTAGCTGCGGGCCGGTGGGCGGATGCTCTGGTCATCTTGCGCTGTAGCTGCAGGCTGAGGGCAGATGCTCTGGTCATCTTGCGCTGTAGCTGCAGGCTGATGGGCGGATGCTCTGGTCATCTTGCGCTGTAGCTGCAGGCTGAGGGGCAGATGCTCTGGTCATCTTGCGCTGTAGCTGCAGGCTGAGGGGCAGATGCTCTGGTCATCTTGCGCTGTAGCTGCGGGCCGGTGGGCGGATGCTCTGGTCATCTTGCGCTGTAGCTGCGGGCCGGTGGGCGGATGCTCTGGTCATCTTGCGCTGTAGCTGCAGGCTGATGGGCGGATGCTCTGGTCATCTTGCGCTGTAGCTGCAGGCTGAGGGGCAGATGCTCTGGTCATCTTGCGCTGTAGCTGCAGGCTGAGGGGCAGATGCTCTGGTCATCTTGCGCTGTAGCTGCGGGCCGGTGGGCGGATGCTCTGGTCATCTTGCGCTGTAGCTGCAGGCTGAGGGCAGATGCTCTGGTCATCTTGCGCTGTAGCTGCAGGCTGAGGGGCAGATGCTCTGGTCATCTTGCGCTGTAGCTGCGGGCTGAGGGGCAGATGCTCTGGTCATCTTGCGCTGTAGCTGCGGGCCGGTGGGCGGATGCTCTGGTCATCTTGCGCTGTAGCTGCAGGCTGAGGGGCAGATGCTCTGGTCATCTTGCGCTGTAGCTGCAGGCTGAGGGGCAGATGCTCTGGTCATCTTGCGCTGTAGCTGCGGGCTGAGGGGCAGATGCTCTGGTCATCTTGCGCTGTAGCTGCGGGCCGGTGGGCGGATGCTCTGGTCATCTTGCGCTGTAGCTGCAGGCTGAGGGGCAGATGCTCTGGTCATCTTGCGCTGTAGCTGCAGGCTGAGGGGCAGATGCTCTGGTCATCTTGCGCTGTAGCTGCGGGCCGGTGGGCGGATGCTCTGGTCATCTTGCGCTGTAGCTGCAGGCTGAGGGGCGGATGCTCTGGTCATCTTGCGCTGTAGCTGCAGGCTGAGGGGCAGATGCTCTGGTCATCTTGCGCTGTAGCTGCAGGCTGAGGGGCAGATGCTCTGGTCATCTTGCGCTGTAGCTGCGGGCCGGTGGGCGGATGCTCTGGTCATCTTGCGCTGTAGCTGCAGGCTGAGGGGCAGATGCTCTGGTCATCTTGCGCTGTAGCTGCGGGCTGAGGGGCAGATGCTCTGGTCATCTTGCGCTGTAGCTGCGGGCCGGTGGGCGGATGCTCTGGTCATCTTGCGCTGTAGCTGCAGGCTGAGGGGCAGATGCTCTGGTCATCTTGCGCTGTAGCTGCAGGCTGAGGGGCAGATGCTCTGGTCATCTTGCGCTGTAGCTGCAGGCTGAGGGGCAGATGCTCTGGTCATCTTGCGCTGTAGCTGCGGGCCGGTGGGCGGATGCTCTGGTCATCTTGCGCTGTAGCTGCAGGCTGAGGGGCAGATGCTCTGGTCATCTTGCGCTGTAGCTGCAGGCTGAGGGGCAGATGCTCTGGTCATCTTGCGCTGTAGCTGCAGGCTGAGGGGCAGATGCTCTGGTCATCTTGCGCTGTAGCTGCGGGCCGGTGGGCGGATGCTCTGGTCATCTTGCGCTGTAGCTGCAGGCTGAGGGGCAGATGCTCTGGTCATCTTGCGCTGTAGCTGCAGGCTGAGGGGCAGATGCTCTGGTC
The DNA here is from genome assembly GCA_963921515.1 of Calotriton arnoldi. Taxonomy (NCBI): domain Eukaryota; kingdom Metazoa; phylum Chordata; class Amphibia; order Caudata; family Salamandridae; genus Calotriton; species Calotriton arnoldi. The sequence goes on along the minus strand of CAWUFW010000109.1, from coordinate 4,199,116 downwards.
ATCTTGCGCTGTAGCTGCAGGCTGAGGGGCAGATGCTCTGGTCATCTTGCGCTGTAGCTGCGGGCCGGTGGGCGGATGCTCTGGTCATCTTGCGCTGTAGCTGCAGGCTGAGGGCAGATGCTCTGGTCATCTTGCGCTGTAGCTGCGGGCTGAGGGGCAGATGCTCTGGTCATCTTGCGCTGTAGCTGCGGGCCGGTGGGCGGATGCTCTGGTCATCTTGCGCTGTAGCTGCAGGCTGAGGGGCAGATGCTCTGGTCATCTTGCGCTGTAGCTGCAGGCTGAGGGGCAGATGCTCTGGTCATCTTGCGCTGTAGCTGCAGGCTGAGGGGCAGATGCTCTGGTCATCTTGCGCTGTAGCTGCGGGCCGGTGGGCGGATGCTCTGGTCATCTTGCGCTGTAGCTGCAGGCTGAGGGGCAGATGCTCTGGTCATCTTGCGCTGTAGCTGCAGGCTGAGGGGCAGATGCTCTGGTCATCTTGCGCTGTAGCTGCGGGCCGGTGGGCGGATGCTCTGGTCATCTTGCGCTGTAGCTGCAGGCTGAGGTGCAGATGCTCTGGTCATCTTGCGCTGTAGCTGCAGGCTGAGGGGCAGATGCTCTGGTCATCTTGCGCTGTAGCTGCGGGCCGGTGGGCGGATGCTCTGGTCATCTTGCGCTGTAGCTGCGGGCCGATGAGCGGATGCTCTGGTCATCTTGCGCTGTAGCTGCGGACCGATGGGCGGATGCTCTGGTCATCTTGCGCTGTAGCTGCGGGCCGAAGAGCGGATGCTCTGGTCATCTTGCGCTGTAGCTGCGGGCCGATGGGCGGATGCTCTGGTCATCTTGCGCTGTAGCTGCGGGCCGATGGGCGGATGCTCTGGTCATCTTGCGCTGTAGCTGCGGGCCGATGGGCGGATGCTCTGGTCATCTTGCGCTGTAGCTGCGGGCCGATGAGCGGATGCTCTGGTCATCTTGCGCTGTAGCTGCGGGCCGATGGGCGGATGCTCTGGTCATCTTGCGCTGTAGCTGCGGGCCGATGGGCGGATGCTCTGGTCATCTTGCGCTGTAGCTGCGGACCGATGAGCGGATGCTCTGGTCATCTTGCGCTGTAGCTGCGGGCCGATGGGCGGATGCTCTGGTCATCTTGCGCTGTAGCTGCGGGCCGATGAGCGGATGCTCTGGTCATCTTGCGCTGTAGCTGCGGGCCGATGGGCGGATGCTCTGGTCATCTTGCGCTGTAGCTGCGGGCCGATGGGCGGATGCTCTGGTCATCTTGCGCTGTAGCTGCGGACCGATGAGCGGATGCTCTGGTCATCTTGCGCTGTAGCTGCGGACCGATGAGCGGATGCTCTGGTCATCTTGCGCTGTAGCTGCGGGCCGATGGGCGGATGCTCTGGTCATCTTGCGCTGTAGCTGCGGGCCGATGGGCGGATGCTCTGGTCATCTTGCGCTGTAGCTGCGGGCCGATGAGCGGATGCTCTGGTCATCTTGCGCTGTAGCTGCGGACCGATGAGCGGATGCTCTGGTCATCTTGCGCTGTAGCTGCGGACCGATGAGCGGATGCTCTGGTCATCTTGCGCTGTAGCTGCGGGCCGATGGGCGGATGCTCTGGTCATCTTGCGCTGTAGCTGCGGGCCGATGAGCGGATGCTCTGGTCATCTTGCGCTGTAGCTGCGGGCCGATGGGCGGATGCTCTGGTCATCTTGCTCTGTAGCTGCGGGCCGATGGGCGGATGCTCTGGTCATCTTGCGCTGTAGCTGCGGACCGATGGGCGGATGCTCTGGTCATCTTGCGCTGTAGCTGCGGACCGATGGGCGGATGCTCTGGTCATCTTGCGCTGTAGCTGCGGGCCGGTGGGCGGATGCTCTGGTCATCTTGCGCTGTAGCTGCGGGTGATGGGCGGATGCTCTGGTCATCTTGCGCTGTAGCTGCGGGCCGGTGGGCGGATGCTCTGGTCATCTTGCGCTGTAGCTGCGGACCGGTTATTTATTTCTAGTCACCATGAATCTGGCTGCCATTGCAATCATCACGAAGCAGTAACTTCTTGTCTGAACAGCAGTGAACATTCCATTCCATGGAACGTCAGTGTCTTCCCTCTTTTGTTCATGTTTATACACGCGAGAGTGCAGCATGGATGATGGCGCGCCCACACGTGTATCAGGTTCAAATAAAGGTTTCTTCCAGAGAGATATATGGGCCCATGTCTGACGTCAGGCAGAATAGGCGAAATCAGAGATCTGTGCGGTCTTTAACGAGACACCGGATGCGGAAGGACGCTGTGCACTCACGTGTTCTTTGCAGTGGAGGCGTCCAAGAGCTGCAGGTAGATTCAGACTCATGCTGCAGACACAACTTCCTTTGCACAAGTGGTTCTGTGGCACGCACAGTTGTGAGGGTTCTCCCAGAGTGCATCACAACGTAATTTGCTTCAATGCTAGCAGCATAGAAGACATGCATAAGACATACACACTGTGCCTGATTCACAAAGGTAAAGTGAGACCAAAAGTCTAACTTAGGCAGTGGGGCATATTTACAAGGCCCCTGCATCACTGGAGTGTCATTTTTTTTCACGCTCTGGTGGCGCACAATGCTGAGCCATATTTACAAAGCCACCGCGTGGCTTTTCACGGCCTTGTTAATATGGCCCCCTTTCACGCATTACTGTTCGTGGGAGGGATGTTCCTTGGGTGTTGCTGTGGGTGTCCCCACGCACCATCCATGGATCCTAACACATTCCAGATTTACAAGGTTTCGTAAACGTGCGAATGCGTCAGATTCTAACGCCGCCCCAGGGGAGGAGTTAAAGTGGCGCAATGAGGAGAAATATCTTTATTTCTCCTCGTTTTTGCTGTTTCATTCTGCTGCACATATAGAAGGGCGAGGAAAACGCCACCAATGATTAGTTTTGTGCAGGAAGGTGTTCCTTCCTGCACAAAAACAATCATCCCTGCAACGCAGGCACCGTTGCACCATGGTGCAAGGGTGCCTGCGTTGGTGCTAGTCAGCTTATTGTGCGCCAGCGCAGAGGAAAGAAGAGGGATGCGTCGTATTGTAAATACGATGCATCCCTGCACTTTCCTAATGACGCAGCTCAGTGCGTGCAGCGCCGCACTGAATCATTTTCTAGTAAATATGCCCCCAAAAGTATAACTTTACTACTTTTCAGTATTCACAAATGTAAGTTACTATGAGTAAAGTTAGACTTTTGGTCTAACGTTAACTTAGTGTATTGGTCCCACAGTCTCTAAAGCTTTGTACACATCTCCTTCCAGGTCACATGCTTGGCACTACATTAATATCTTTGGCCAATCCTTTCTAAGTCTTTTGTGGAGCTGAAAGTCTCTGCTGTAACTCTTAGAAAGTTATGCATGGTTAGAGAGCAGTGATGCTTTCATCCCCACCTATGGGAACTAGACCATATCAAAATCTTGCAGCATATTTGAGCTTTTCTGTATGCTAATTTCGGGGACCTTAAACCCCTGCGAGCTTTAAATCCTGCTTATTGCACAGATCGAGCTTCACAACTGAGCCTGGTCAACATGTCAATACAGTCAATGATTTGTGAAGCACATTAGCCTCCACACGAAACACAAATACTATTTCAGTTTCAAATAAAAGGTTTATTAAAAGTTAGTGGTTTACAGAAGGAAAAAATGAGATTAGCATCATTTAATAATCAAAATGCGCATGCTTCATTCAATATGCAATTCAAATTAAGCCAAAAGTTTACAAATAAGAGGACGAACCAGTTCAGAGTCACCTCGAAGGGAAAGACAAGGGAGAGTCAGTTCTCTCTCTGAGCGAGAGCTCTAAGCCTCCACTGGGCTCTGCTCTCATCTAATTCTCAGTCTGAACCGCTCAATTCAGCTCTGCACTATATTAAAAAGACAACCCTAACATTGTACACACCTACACACAGTTCTTATAACTGCCCAAGCAGGTTAAAGCAAGATGATACAATTACATACTCAAAAGATTCTCAAGATTTTCTCACTATCACTCTTCTGTTTTTAAGATCCGAAAGTAAACATTTGGTGACAGTCCCTAAAATAAAACGAACGAGAAGTGGAGGTCGTCTTTTCTCATACAATGTTGCCAAGACCTGGAACCGCCTCCCCTTCCATATTCGGTCACAATCAAACTACATGAATTTCCGTAAACAGCTAAAAACTCTTCTCTTCCCTTGATATGTTCGGAACCGGTATCTGCGTTACTATTAGCACTGGGATGCCCTCGGGTAACCAGGCGCTGTATAAATGCTACCTCATTCATTCATTCACTCATTCATTCATTCATTCGGACTGCGCCTCTCAACTACATTAACTGTAACAGGACAAGACGTGCACTGGGATGCAAACTGCAGGGATGTATTACGCATAGGGCGTACTTTCCCTGTTTGCGCCATGGTGCACCTTTCAAAAGGTGTGCCGGGCACAAACAGGGACCTATTACAATGAATGTGCTTCCCCCAGAAGAGCCGTGAACTTGCACTTCCCTGAGGGCAGCACATTCAGTAAAATATGAATCATCTGTTTCTTCGCTGCTCTGTGTTTTTCTGCCAGGCGGCAAAACCCCTGCACTTTAAAGAGGGGAGAGACATCCCCTAGGAGGTAGGCACAGTGATTGACTGCACCCACCTGCAGGGGGATATCTGGCGGGGTTCATGGGACCCCTTTTCACCCCTCGAGTGGGCTGTCTTCAGGAGGAGCACTGACAGTGTGCCACCATTTTGCACTCACCATGCGCCTCCTAAGGCCTGTTTGCCTCTGTGCCCCCGTCTATAATTCTAAAGTTTACAAAAAGTGATGGGTGGAATACTTGAATTAATCTCAGCCACTAATAAATACTCAGGCCGCATCCTAATCCATTGTTATTTTCGGTGCAGAGGCAAACAGGTTACCTCATTTGCATGTGGTCCCTCCCCCATGCAAATAAGGGAACACCCGTGCTGAATTTGAGCCGGTGGTTTCCACTTAATTGTTAGCACCCGGCCTTGGGGTGGCGTTGTTTGCTCAATTTAGAGATGAGTACAACAACAGTTGTTTATTAATTCAACATACATTGAAATGGCTAATACCTGATGCCTGGGCCATTCTGACAGCTTTCGGGGTCTGGCATAGTCAGAATTGTCACACTTGTGGGTATGTGATGGATAGTAGTTGTGTTGGTACTGTCATTTACGGCCCTGGCATGGGCAGTGGGTGGTGCAACCTGCAGTGGCCTCCTGACAAGGGCCCTGACACATTATTTTGATAATTAAGCACTAGGGAACGCCCTTTCATGATAGGGCTGGCACTACGTGGGAATTAGTGCTATCAGTACTACAGAAGGAGCCGCACAGACATCTGCGCCCCTTCTGTAATACCATTGTGCCACAGTGATGCACAAAGTGGGCTCACACACCCATTGCACCCCTATGACACATTGTATAATATGACCCCGGGTGTCTTCATTAAAGCGCTCTTCATTAACACATTCCACAATGATTACAAAGAAAAGAAAACATTTCTTCACATGGGATAGAAGGAAAAAGAACATGGCTAAAGCCAGCCCTGGCACCAGACATCGCTACCACCTTCCCCGTTGGCTGCAAGAACATTAGGCAAGACCATCAGCAGAAGCCCGGAGATGGAGTTGCCATCATATTCAATGATACCATCAGCTGCACCACCTGCATGGACTGTCATGTGTTCCCAATATGGCCCATGGTAGTTTTCCCCATGTTAGACTAACTGTGCATGACACAGGCCGCATTTGCTTTGTACATGTTACTATATAAACACGTTTGCTTTTGTGCCACATTATATTTTCACAGAGAACTGGTGTTAGAAATGGGGGTCTCTAGTTGGCAAGGGTTTGCACCTTTGTCCAAGTAGGGACCCTTCCTTCTAGTCAGGATAAGGTAGTTACACTCCTAAAATTACCCCTGCTTAACCCCTTGGTAGCTTGGCACGAGCAGTCAGGCTTATCTTAGAGGCAGTGTGTAAAGCATTTGCACATAACCAACAGTAACACAGTGTAAGCACTACAAAAGAACACCACACCAGTTTAGAAAAATATCCAATATTTTTATATACTAAAGACAAGACCAAAAACGATAACAATCCACAATACAGTACTTAGAAATCTTCAGTTATCAAAATAAACTTGAAATAAAGTTCCATGAAGTCGATAGATCCGCCTGGGGCTATCACGGCGTCGCGAACAACAAATTCCAAAAAGTTCTGGCTGACCGCGGCGTCATGGGCCAGCTACGGTGTTGGGAAGACCCGCAAAACAGTACCTTTAGAAATGCAAGGCGTCGGTGACCTCTCATTGAGCTCCGAAAACACGGCATCCGCAGGCGTCGGATCCGGAGGTCGGGGCAGGAGTCGTCGGGCCCTTGAAGTCACACGCATTGCAGATCGAACTCCTCGCGGTTGAAGTCAGGAGCCCTGGCGTCGGCAGGCGTCCGGTGCTGCGGTGCGAAGTGCAGCGCTGCCCGTTGCAGTGCTGGCAGGTCACAGTGCAAGCAGCGGCATTGTCGTTGCTGAAGCGCTGTCGTTGGCTGACGAACTGGAGTCGATGGCGCCGGCGTCGGTAGGCCAACGCTGTGGTGCAGGATGAGGATGGTGCGTCGTGTTACTTACGAGCGGTGCCCTCGAACCACGGTGCAAGCAGCGGCGTCGATGTCGGCATCATCGGGGATACCAGGGCGATGGCGTGAAGCGAGGCGGTGCAGAGTGCGGGGCCCACAGGTCGCGCTGCAAGCAGCGGCTCAGTGGCGGCATCCGGTGGCGTCGTCGGTGAGACATGGGTTAAGGTGCGGCGTTGCAGCAGTGCCCTCTGTGGTGCCTTCAGGACACGGAGTCGGCAGCGGCATCATAGACGGCGTCTGGTTGCTTTTCCTTCTGTTGCAGCACAAAACACACAGTTCCCAGTGCTGAGAGCAGAAGAACTTGAAGTCTTTGCTGTTCCTGAGACTTCTTGAACAGGGGGCGAGCTCTACCTCAAGTCCTTGGAGAAACTCACAAAAAGAGATTGCAGAAAGTTCAGTCCAGTCCTTTCACTGCCCAAGACAGAAGCATCCACTGCAGGCCGACACAGCAAAGCACACAGCAAAGTGGTAGTTCCTCCTCACAGCTTCTCCAGCTCTTCTTCTTGGCAGTCTTCTTGGTCCAAAAGAGTCCTGAAGTTCTGGGATCTGGGCCCCAATATTTATACCACCAAATCCTTTGTTCTCTGAAGGCAGAGAGTGTCTGTACCCAGCCCAAACCAGTTATGTCCTTACTGGTGCAGCTTCCTGGCAGGGGGTGGAGACGGCATTGTGCAAGGCAGACCAGGCCCATTCAGGTGCAAGGAAATCTCCTCCCACTACTCTAAATGCAGCCCAGGTCTATTCAACCCAGCCCTGACCCATCAAGCTCTCTGGAGCCACTGCCCCTCTCCAGCCCAAAGCCAGACAGTCAATCCACAACCCCAGCAGAGGCACAGAGGATGGCTAAGCAAGAAAATACCTACTTTCTAAAAGTGTAATTTTCAAACACAGAATGTAAGAATCATCTTCACTAAAAGATGCATTTTAACATTCTGAGTCCAGACATACAAACCTTTATTTTTCTTACTTGTTCCCAGGGGTAGTTATGTTTATAAGATGGTATAAACAAACTCCCCATTCTGTCCTATGGGAACAGGCAGCCTTGCAATGGTGAAAAATGAAATTCACTGTAATTCACCACCAGGACATGTCACACACATCAGTACATGTCCTACCTCTAACATACACAGTACCCTGCCCACAGGGGTACCTTGGGCCTACCTTAGGGGTGACTGACATGTAGAAAAAGGGAAGGTTGGGGCCTGGCAAGTGGGTGCACTTGCCAGGTCGACATGGCAGTTACAAACTGCGCACAGACTCTGCGGTGGCAGGTCTGAGTTACTTTTTATGGGCTAATTCTGTGGGTGGCCCAACCAGTGCTGCAAGCCCAGTAGCATTTGATTTACCAGCCCTGGCACTCTCAGTGCACTTTACTAGGGCCTCACCAGTAAATCAAATATGCCAATCATGGAAACACCAATCCATAACATAATTTACAACAGGAGCACTTGCACTTTAACACTGAACAGCAGTGAGAAACAGAGTCAAAACCGGGAGGTCAGAAAGCAAAAAGACAGGGGAAACATGCCAAAAGATGCCAAGTCTAACAACTTGCAATTGTTTTCGCATTCTGTTCTTTCTGGGGATATAGTCTGAACACCATAGTCAAGGTCAAACAGCAATGTTTATTGTTATGTTCTGGTCAGGCACGAGCACCTAGACACAACACAGAAATGCAGCTATTGTTTATGAACATGTAAGCCTTGTCATATAGGTATGCACAGCTAAGTAACAGACAGAGAAGAACGAGGTTTCAGAGAGAAGGTCACGCTGTATCAGTGATGTAGAACGTTCATCTGTGCATGCTAAGGTACGGGGTCCACTGCTAATCCCAGAGATCTTTATTGTATCCTCACTTTGCTTCTGTAGAAGGGGAGGGGAGGGGAGGTTAGATTAATCTGTCTTATAATATGACAGGACTTTTCATAATATATGGTTTACTGACTATGCTACTGGTATTTTTACTAGGCAGTTGTTTTCTGATTGTGGCACGTATACTGCATTTCAGAGCACAATAGTTTAAATAAACATTTTAAATTTCCTTCGTGTCTCTCATATTTTATTATGGACGAGGACGAGTGAGTTTGCGAAAGGAGGTGTCCTGTTACCGCGATCCCTGAGAGGGTTGGGAGTGTTGTGTTCTGGGGTGTCGATTTACTTTTGCAACATCAGAGTAGATGAGCCCACACCAGTTCCCTGGACAGACCAAACCCTTGTCAATTTCGTCCTCCCTGTCCCGGTCCAATGCACATGCACATGCACAACCGCCAGACAAGCCTGCTGAAACTGGAACAGCATCACTGAGAAGGACTGGAACAACGCTCTCCATATCCACCGACCTGAACACAGCAACAGCCTTCCCAAAGCCATCAAGAATTTCAACAATTGGTTCACCTCCTGCGCCAACTCTCTGACCCCCTTCAAACACAACAGTGTAACCAGATCCAAACCCCAGGAAAGTTGTTACACAGAGGAATGCAGACTGATGACACACCACTGCTAACAACTGGAGCACAAATGGAGAATAAGCCAGGACAATGCAGACAGGAACGCGTTCAAATCTGCCCTGAGAAGCTACCACCAAAAGATGCAGGCCACCAAACGCACTGCTCTGGTGGACCGCATATATGCCAGCACCAACAGAAGCAAATAAATCATTGCCATTGTGAAAGAATTCGCCTCACCATCAGCCGCCTCCATCTTGATGACTCCTTCGCAGGACCTCTGCAACAATCTCACTCAATTGTTCAGCAACAAAGTCACTGTCATTTTGCAGCAGCTTCAGACCACAACCGGACCTGACAGACCTCTTGATCTTTTCCACAGAACCAATGCTAACTACATGGCCTATCATCATTGCAGAAGAAACAACCAACCGTCACTATGAAGTCTATCCACTCAGGGATCCCATTGGACCCCTGCCACCACTACACCTACTCAAGAGGACTGGAACCGATCTGCACCATGCTTACACCCATTCTGAATGCCTCCACCTCTTCTACAGCCTTCCCAGTTGATTGGAAACACACAACTGTCCTGCTATTGCTGAAGAAACCCTTTGTATACCTTTCAACACTCACCAACAACAGACCGATCTCCCTGCTACCATTCCCCAGCCAAGGTCTTCAATCATCAACAGAAACCTCACAGAAGACTGCCAGCTCCTTGACACCGTTCTATCTGGTTTCAGACCCAACTACAGCATGGAAACTGTCCTCATCACTGCCACGGATGAGATCAGCATTTGACACAGCCTCCCATCCCATCCTTATCCAAAGCCTACACATCTGACTCCACTGGAGCTGCACCTTCCTGACTGAAAGGACCCAGTCAGTCACCCTGGTACTGTACATCTGCACCTCATCTGTGGAATTCCACAAGAGTCCTCCCTGAGCCCAACCCTCTACATGATTCCTCTAGCCAGCATCATCATCTGCTCTTATGATATCAAAGTATTTTCTTACGCCAATGACACACAACTCATTCCTTCCCTCATGGACAAGGCACTGAGTACTCAACTCAATTTCAATGCCTGCATGACTGAAATCACCCACTGGATGAAGAGCAACTGTTTAAAACTGAACACTGAGAAGACCGAAATCATGATCTTCGGGAAGAGCACATCACTGTGGGACTCCACCTGGTTTCCAACAGAGCAAGGACCGACACACACCCCAGCACCGATGCCAAGAAACCCGGAATTGTCACCAACAGCAAACTCAACATGACCACCCAAGTCAATGCCCTCACTGCCTCATGCTTCCATACCGTGAAGATACTGAGGAAGATTTTCAAATGGCTTTCAATCAGCACTTGGTGACCCATGAGCCTTGGCCTGGTCACAAGCAAGCTTGACTAAGGGACCACCCTCTATGCCAGGATCAACAAAAAACTCACCAGAAGGCTGCAGACCAGTCAGTACTCAGGGCCAGAATTACTCTCAACCTCCCTCATCACACTCACATCAGATCACACTTGAAGGAGCTCCACTGGCTCCCCATTCACAAATTCAAAAATGAACACAATTCAAACTCCTCACCCACACTTTCAATGCTTTGGCCCGGCACACTTCAACAATCACATCTGCATTCACAAACCTTGGAGACAGCCCCGCTCACCAGGACTCCTACTTGCACAAATCACATCCATTAGAAAAACCAGATCCGGCAATCGAGTCTTCTCCTACTTCACTCCAAAAGCATGGAATGACCTGCTGCTACTCATAAGAGCCTCCTGTTCACTGCAAGAATTCTGCAAGAAGCTGAAGATCTGGCTTTTTGAGTAGTCTCGCTAGGCCATAGGTCTGTCAAAACTCACACCTGCTCAGCGCCGGGATACTCTCCTCGGTGAAAGTGCGCTCTACAGATTTACGTAACATAACATAACATGACATAACATAACATGGCTATAAAGGTATTTCAGAGACAGACCCTGTTGACAATGAAAGTGTACCAGAGTCAGACATCGGTGACTATGAAGGCATCTGAGAATTAGAAATTAATGTCTTTGGAGGTGTCCTCGAGTTCTAGACTCAGCACTGGTGACTATGAAGTTATCTTAAACTCAGACACCACAGACTATGAAGGCATTCAAGAGTCAGACGCTGGTGACTGTGAAGGTGCCTGTAGTCAGACATCAGTGACTATGACGATGCCTTGGAGTCAGACACTAGTGACTATGAAGTTATCTCTGAGTTAGATACTGATGATTGAAGGTGTCCCGGAGGCAGACACAGGTGACTATGAAGGGGTCCCGGAGGCAGACACAGGTGACTATGAAGGGGTCCCGGAGGCAGACACAGGTGACTATGAAGGGGTCCCAGAGGCAGACACAGGTGACTATGAAGGAGTCCCGGAGGCAGACACTGGTGACTATGAAGGGGTCCCGGAGGCAGACACAGGTGACTCTGAAGGGGTCCCAGAGGCAGACACTGGTGACTATGAAGGGGTCCCGTAGGCAGACACAAGTCACTATGAAGGGGTCCCGGAGGCAGACACAGGTGACTATGAAGGAGTCCCGGAGTCAGACACTGGTGACTATGAAGGGGTCCCGTAGGCAGACACAAGTGACTGTGAAGGGATCCCGTAGGGAGACACAAGTGACTATGAAGGGGTCCCGGAGGCAGACACAGGTGACTATGAAGGAGTCCCGGAGTCAGACACTGGTGACTATGAAGGGGTCCCGGAGGCAGACACAAGTGACTGTGAAGGCGTCCCGGAGGCAGACACAAGTGACTATGAAGGGGTCCCGGAAGCAGACACAGGTGACTCTGAAGGGGTCCCGGAGGCAGACACAGGTGACTATGAAGGGGTCCCAGAGGCAGACACAGGTGACTCTGAAGGAGTCCCGGATGCAGACACAGGTGACTATGAAGGGGTCCGGGAGGCAGACACAGGTGACTATGAAGGAGTCCCGGAGGCAGACACAGGTGACTATGAAGGAGTCCCGGAGGCAGACACACGTGACTATGAAGGGGTCCCGGAGGCAGACACACGTGACAATGAAGGGGTCCAGGAGGCAGACACTGGTGACTATGAAGTTACCTTAAACTCAGACACCAGAGACTATGAAGGCATTCTAGATTCAGACACTTGTGACTGTGAAAGTGTACCAGAGTCAGACATCTGTGACTATGAAGGCATCTGAGAACTAGTAATTGATGTCTTTGGAGGTGTCCACGAGTTCTAGACTCAAGCACTGGTGACATTGAAGGGGTCCCAGAGGCAGACACAGGTGACTATGAAGTTATCTCTGAGTCAGATACTGATTGCTGAAGGGGTCCCGGAGGCAGACACAGGTGACTATGAAGGGGTCCCGGTGGCAGACACAGGTGACTATGAAGGGTTCCCGGAGGCAGACACAGGTGACTATGAAGGGGTCCCGGAGGCAGACACAGGTGACTATGAAGGGGTCCTGGAGGCAGACAGAGGTGACTCTGAAGGGGTCCCGGAGGCAGACACAGGTGACTATGAAGGGGTCCCAGAGGCAGACACAGGTGACTCTGAAGGGGTCCTGGAGGCAGACACAGGTGACTCTGAAGGGGTCCGAGAGGCAGACACAGGTGACTATGAAGGGGTCCCGGAGGCAGACACAGGTGACTATGAAGGGGTCCTGTAGTCAGACATCAGTGTCTCTGAAGATGCCTTGGAGTCAGACACTAGTGACCATTAAGTTATCTCTGAGTCCGATACTGATGACTGAAGGGGTCCCGGAGGCAGACACAGGTGACTATGAGGGGGTCCCGGAGGCAGACACAGGTGACTCTGAAGGGGTCCCGTAGGCAGACACAGGTGACTATGAAGGGGTCCCGGAGGCAGACACAGGTGACTTTGAAGGTGAACCTCATACAGATACTGGAGACGAGGGAAGTGTCACTGAGTCAGTCTCACCCCGCTGATTACTGATTACACAAAGGCAACAACAAGGGGGCATATTCACAAGGATTCAACTCCGATTTATCTCCACCTTAATGCAACAAAAGTGGAGATGGATTTAACACCCCATTCACAAGCTGGTGCAAACTGCAGACAACGCCAGTATTCCCGCGATAACTGCCCCAAAATCTAACACCACGGCGGACACCACCAACTAACCCTAATGAGATGCAGAGTAGGTGTTCCCGTGCAAAAACACACGAAAAAACAACAACACCACTTTCACAACAAACTGACAGAACTGCGATGCGAACCAAAAACATGCGAGCCGCGGTAGCCGCAGGTATTTAACACCTGCCTCAAGCAGGTGTAAAGACGGACGTCTACCTGCAGTAGGCAACGGAGCGCCGCACACAGCCATACCCGAAGAACAAACGATGCCATGGAGCTACTCATCATGCAGCTCGGAGCCCCAACAGGGCCACAACACCCACCGCCACCACCCCCAGGACCGCCACCACCCCCAGGACCTTGACACCCCCCCCGGACCACCACAGAGGCAGCGTAGAGTAAGACAGCGGACCTACCGAAAACGCACCACTCTCACAGACCTAACGCCCGCGGAAGTCATTGCCCACTACAGGCTCAAAAGGACAACCATCCTACACATCAGGACCCACATCGCCCACAGGCTGATGGTCCCAACACAGCGGAGAACAAACATCCCTCCGCAGACAAAGCTGCTGGCAGTGCTGCACCTGTTGGCCTCTGGTACCTTCCAACCAACAACTGCCAGAGTCGGAGGGGTCTCACAGCCAGCCCTATCAAAGTTCATCACACCTGTCCTGGATGCCATCATCAGCTTCATACCCCAGTACCTTCACTTCCCCAACACTGCGCAGGAACAGCTGGAGATTAAGCAAGGCTTCTACGCCATAGCCGGATTCCCGGCCGTGTTGGGGGCAATCGACTGCACACATGTCCCACTTGTGCCCCCTGCGGATACTGCACACCACTACCGCAACAGGAAGCACACGCATTCCATCAATGTGCAGGCAATAGTGGACCACCGGAGACTCTTCTACCCAGGCAGTGTGCATGATTCCTTCATCTTCCGACAGTCCATCATCAACCAGCGCTTCCAGGATGACACATATGGAACGGGACTGCTCGTTGGTAAGTACCAAATCAACACACCACACATCCCACAGCCACCAACGCACAAAGCACAACTGTGGGGATGCACACGTGACCAAACCACATCCGACATGTCAAACTACACGACCACCTACCAGACACGACTACACCACTCCATGGTCATCCTGGGCTACCCCTGCACCCAATACAGACTTCACATGGCACCACAGCCACACAACAGCTGAATGTGTGGAGATGCGGAATGCAGCCATGACACGTGTGAGGCACTGCTCTGCCCTCATGACCCTACACCAGTCTACCGCCGGTCAGCGTCCCGTGGCGGTGGGCCCGTGTCGGCCGCTGTGCATCCGGGGCGACTAGCCCTGTGCGACTCGACTCATCCCCCTTGTAGTTCTGACATTGCATGTCTGTGTGCCTGATGACTGTTGGTGTAGTTGCCAGCACCAGCTACTCCCTGAGGGCTGGCTTACACTCACCCCACACACAGCCAGCACAGGCGTCAGTGAATTGGTGGGCCTGCCATCACATCCTGCCGAACCAAGTATTGACTCTTTTCTCCCTGCACTGTCACAGGTGATCAAGGATATGCACTCTGCCCTTGAATGATGACACCCCTCCGGGACCCGAACACACCCGCCCAGAGGCAGTACAATGCAGCCCATATACGCACCAGGGGCATCATTGAACGCACATTTTTGCGTGTTGAAGTCACGTTTCAGGTGCCTGGACGGCACTGGTGGAAAGCTCCTGTACAGCCCGGACGTCGTGTGCAAGATGATCGTTGCATGTTGTGTGTTGCACAACATCTGTGTTCGCACCAGGGATCCCAGTTCCAGATGTGCCGGACGATGATGGTGGTGATGGGGCAGGTGGCCCACATCCCACTGCAGCTGCGGCAGGAATGGCCCGTAGGGACTCCATCATTGACACTTACTTCTCATGAGCACGTCACATTGTGACCGTCCGTGGCATTCATGGGACAGTAGTAGATGTCCAATTGCACTGCATGTGTGAATAAAACATATTTGCAGGTTACAGGTTGGAATTGTACATTGTCATGTTACATATCCCTGGGGTTTCAGATGTGATTTGCCAGGTTGTGCACATTTTCCGAACCAGTTGTGTCCTGTGTTCAGTTGTGGAGGCGTTGCTGTTTGTACCGGGATGTTGTCAATGTCGAGGTGCACTTCTGCTTATGTGCGTATGCTGCACGGTGGGTGTGTCGCTCCTGCGGCTCTGATTTGTCTGCCACTGGTCTCTTTCATGCGGTGTGCCTGTAGGTTCTGTTCTTCCACGGTGCTTGGATGTTGTGGTGTGCATGTTGTCCTCTGCAGTTGGCCAGGGTGCATCCGTGGTACTCCGCTGTTGATGTATTTTGTTCTGTGGCATTTTCTGTATGCTGTTCTTGTGCTTTTTCCCGCATTGCGCGTGAGTATTGCTACCCTCACGCTGGTTGTCACTGTTTTCTTATCGCGCTTTGGCCCATCGCAGCTTTTTTCGCGTTGTGGTTTGTGTTTTTATCTCCGTTGAGGTGGTTGTATCGCGAGCATTGGCCGCGGTGTCGGCCAACTATCGCATGCTACCGCCGTGTTGTGAATTCCACGTTGTCACAGGGTTATTTTCCCGCGATAGGCTGCGATGCTGAAAGTTGCGTTGCGCTACTCTTGCGGTAATTATCACACGTTCTTGTGAATATACCCCCAAGGTGTCTCAGAGTCAAACACTGGTGACTTTGAACGTGTCTCACATTCTCTACAACACCCCAAGGTACTTGGCACAAAAACTAGAACTATCTGGCAGCTGCAGATCCTCTAGAAGCAACAGCACTTTGTTGTTGAAACCACAGAAATTCCATAAAAAGAAAACTTGCAGCCAAGCCTTCTTAGGTATCGCCCCGAGAAATGGAACTCCCTCCCACCTGAAATCAGACTGATCCCCTCAACTGCATCACTCAAAAAAGAAGTCAAAATATTACTTATGAACAAATTTGTGCTCTAGGGTTCACAATCTGACTGAGTGTCTACACCCAGGGTTATTATTCGAATGTTGGATCTTGCCTACTGTCTCGTCGGCTTGGTCCTATGGAGGTGACGTTCCTCAGTGTGTGAGGGTACACAGTCTGTACCTCTCGTGATCATGTTGTGGTTTGCTTTCCCGTTTCCTCCTTCTGATCATCTGTAAAGCGCTCTGATACCCTCATGGGTCATGTTCGCGCTATATAATACTTTATAAATAAATGAAAACTTTAAAACACCGGTGACTACGAATGCAAACGAGCACCATGAAGATCTCCATATTAATAGTAATTTTGCATCTTAGTTCTTTTACTGTTTAATGACTGTTCCACAGCAGGAGCTGAGGCGTAGATGTGAATAATCTTTATTTGAAACCAGGTCCTGTTCACACACCTACACACGCGCCAGGTGAGCCGATTGAATTAAAGGGATTAATGCAAGAGTAATAGGAATGAAGCAATTGGAAAATATTAAAAACATAGGAGTGCTGAGAATCAACATTACTGGCGGCTATGACGCCAGCACGAGGGGGCACTAATCCGTATGCTTAAGTTAATGTCATTCAATTAAGCGCACAAACACCAGAGGCTTCATGGCGCTGGGGAGCACTCAAGGAGGTAAGCAGGGGTGAAAAACAGGTATTTAAATACATTCTGCCACCACTCAGAGAGGTGAGGGGTCTGAGACTGGATGGGAAAGGCTTCCAGTGGTTTTCGCCCTCAACCGAGATGCAGCCGGACCCAATATGAATGTGTTGAATATAGGAATTACAAGCAAGTCAGAAGAGGAGAAGTACTTGTCTCTGATAGGACGCAAAGGTGCCAATAATGTCTGGATGGACCTGGCTGCCTATATTATGTGATTCTGTCTTTCCTTGTCACGATAAACAATAAATAAAGAAATGTTTTTTAATTGTAATCTGCATATATCCCAGATATTATAATTTTGTTCAAGATGTTTATATGAATGCATGACTGAATGAATAAAGAAATGTTAGGGGTGCAAGGCTACTGAGGAGCTGACTGTATCTAGGGGTGCGCCTCTCCTTCCCATGAAACCATCAGAACCCCACAGGAATTTGTGGGACCATCACAGCCCGCAAATGCTTCCTTTGCACCAGAATTGCCTAGACTGTGATTATGTTTAATGAAGCAAAATTCCCGGGTTTTTTTTTTTTTGGAACGGAAAGGAATCGTTAACAGTGTCCATCTGCAGAGTCAGTTCATTCTATAGGGGCGTGGCATGGCACGAGAACGAGGCCAGCAGTCGCACGAGCCAAAAGGGAAGAGCACGCATCAATGCTTAATTTGTAAAAAAAAAAAAAAAAAGTGTCTGGGCTCTCATCAGAGGGTCACTGCAGCTTGCACCACCGGTAGCCTCTGCCATGCTGCCAATGATAGTAACAACACAACTACTGACCATCACACTCCTACAAGTTTGACAAGTCGGACTGTTGTTTTGGTCATCTCTAAATTAGCCAGGCAGCACCACCTTGTGCGGACTGTCACAAACGCTGGTGTTGAAAATTAATTGCCGGTGCCGAGCACCGGAAACCACCGGCTCAAATTAAGCACTGAGGGCCATATTATCAAGAACGGGCGATAACATATTGCCGCTTTAGCGGCAGGAAACTGCCGCTAAAGTGGCGATAAGGGGCTTGATAATATGCCCTATAGAATTCCAATAGAAGCCCAGGTTTGATGTCCTTCACACCAGAACCTGGGCTTCTATTGGAATTCTTTAGGGCATATTATCAAGACCCTTATCGCCCGTTCTTGATAATATGGCCCTGAGTGCGAACCGCAGACATGGCAGTATAAACCATGGTCTGTTCAACTGATCCTTTTCCAGGTGCACATTGGTCTGGTCCTGTTCACACATGCCACAACACATGCCAGGCACAGTCAATGGGAGTGTGAAACAGTTTGCTAGCCTTAAAAAAGACAGACAGCGCCACCATGTGGTGGACAGTCATAATTAAGTGCTG
Source organism: Calotriton arnoldi (assembly GCA_963921515.1). NCBI lineage: Eukaryota > Metazoa > Chordata > Amphibia > Caudata > Salamandridae > Calotriton > Calotriton arnoldi. The sequence continues at coordinate 4,180,969 of CAWUFW010000109.1, read as the reverse complement.
GTGTCTATAAACAGGTGCCGGTGCCGGTGCACGGCACCAGCAAACACCGGCACAAATTAAGCACTGCGACTGAGACACGTAGACCGTTTGACCTTGCACAACTCTTCTGGTTACATTTATCTACTCCCTACTAGGACTAGAAGTGGTTAACTCCGAGACGTTCACTTTTCATCACCGCCCCTTCTGAACCTCACTCCATTCTTTTCTGTCCGCCTTAGAAGCTAGACCGCGGGAGCAATTTCGCTCTTCTGAGATCAGTCGCCTGCAACCTATATTTTGCTCGCTTGCGTTCAAGCAAAATCTTACGAGTGCTTTTCTTTTATCTAACTTATTATTCCTCCCTTTGTCCTTCAGAGAAAGAAAGGAGATAAGACATGGTCTCATTCGATAGCACTGTCGCCCTCGGGAAGCGCTGAACTCCTCCGACAGCCACTGAAAGCCGCTGTGAGATATGCAGGCAGGCAGAGCATTCTGTAGAATAATGAATTTCTGCTTGGACGACCCGGGAGAGCAGAGAAGAGTGAGGCTAAGGCGGAGGGATGTGTGCTATTTAGAAAGCAACCAAGCTTATATGGGATCAGACACATTTAACACTGTTGTGTCGTTGGCAACGTGAGAATCCAAGCTGTCAACAGGAGATCAGCGCTTCACATATGACTGACTCTGTTCCAGCCCAGCTCTATTTGCTTTTGATATTCCACTGACTCTGCTTCAGTACTAGTAGCTTTTCAGAGAAGCTGGCCTGTTAGTATATGCCCCAGATTCCCATACGCTTTCCTTGCGTCCACAGGTTCTACAACCCAATGGTAATGGCCAACTAGCAGGAGATTTGGTTCATCAGAAAGACCCATAAAAATGAGATCCCCTGAAACAGTAGTGACTTCCTGTCCTAGGGAGAAATGATTGTGGATGCACTGAAGGTCCTTATCCAGTGTAGGCGGTATAATATTGCCAAGGACCTGAAGCTGCAAAGGTCTTTCTAGTTTCCCTCTTCATTGTCGTAGGGATGGGTGACCCGTCAGTAACCACAGTGCCACCCTGCACTTTACACACATGTGAAAGGGTCAAGAGCCTCCTTGAGAGGGTTCCAGTTAGGAGGAAAAAGCCACACAGGGTAGAAAAAAACCTCCTGGGCAGCACTGGTATTTCCTGATCGAAGATAACAGATGATACAGATGTTGACAAGCAAGCCACCAAAACCACCATGAGATCAAGGGTGAGAAAGATCTTCAGATCTTTCAAAAGATAGAATGCAACAAGAATCTTGCTGCTGGAAAAGGAAGCACAAATCAGAGATAAAAATAGAGATCAAATTGTTGAATGTGATGAAAAATAAAGGAACAATTACGCATTCTTCTCTGACAAAAAGGCTGGACAGGACTAGGCAGGAAATGATATCACAGGAAAAAGGTTGTCACCATCTGGGATTGAAACATTTAGGCAACAAGCAATTGTAAAGAAACATCTTGGATAAGAATAGATTTAATGCTAGTCATGACTACTCTTCCAGTAGGATGGTGGTTTCGCGAATTGGGCAGCATGAGAAGCAAAACAACGTTTGCCATTCTTCATTTCCTCCATGCGTCCACGCTCCAGCCATTCCCTGAGTCTGGCATTCCACATGGTATACAGCTCAACCTACCATTGACCACAGGCGTTGAAGCACCGATGTTCGCTGGGCAGAATGAAAGAAGAAAAGAGGTCTCCTCACCATCCACCGAGTATGAGGACCCAAAAAGTTCTGTCTTCTCCATGGACACAAGGGCAAGTAAGCCCGTCACTGTCTCTGGTGAGACTGGTCCCCAGAATTAACGCATATGTTAGAAAGAACAGGCTAGACATCACTAGTTTTAAGAAGTAGATGATAACATAAGTATTAAGATGCCTGGAAAGTCCACGCTGAGGGGCAGATTCCAGCTAGTTTATGCAGGCTAGACTGTTTTTAAACTTACCAGCCCACCCACAGCAAGCCAATCTGAGCTCAGCCCAGAGCATTCTGAGCAATCCTACGGTGTGTCCAACATAAACACTTCACTAGACATCACGTACACCGAAATAATGGACATAAAAGGCAAAAGAATACACCATGGCAGTCAACCAATGGAGTAGAATCTCTCTCTGCGTTGGGTGTTTGGTGTGGACGGTGGTGTTTATAAAGTAGAATGAATGATCGTGTACATTCATTGATGGGATAAATGCACTATTTTATTCATAAAAAATCTAGTATATCCCGAGTTTAGCAGCAGCAGGGCACAACTGGCATATAGTTGGTTTATGGTATGGGTTAGCATGAACTTTTCTATGGATAGGGTATGGCAAAAAGCACAAAATGTTTTATTATATGATATGAGCTATTAGGTGAAAATTGATGCGTATTCACATAATGTATGCATATTCGTTGCAAGACTGAATGTGTAATTACATGCCCATGTTAGTAGTAATAGATTGTTACATCTCCCTGCTGAGGGCCGCACCCCTCATTACGCACCCGCTGCTGCTCCTTTGTCTTCAATGAAGCACCCAACATTCCAATGCTTTCAGGGGAATTTGTCTATATTAATATTATAAATAAGGATTAACTGAGTGTCCGACTGTAGGACTGGTTTGTTTCTTAAATCATAATGATGCAAAGAAAGGTTACATTGGTGAAGACGGAGTTAGAGTTCTCCTACACAGGTTGTTGATGTGTATGCGGTTGGCAGCCTCAGGCCACCTCCACAGGCAGGCCCGGCCAGGTATGTGGCCCCCCTGCCAAGGTTTACACCCAGAGGAGCTGGATTTCACATGCTTCGGATCCTCCCTTTTCCAGCTGGGCTACATCGAAGTACTGACATTCCCAGCCCTTGATCTGTCGTCAGCATATCACCAGATAGATTTGCATGAGGAATCCAAAGTGTTGACATAATTTATTGCCCCGTTTGGGTAAAGACGCTTGCCTTTTACATTAGTGTCAGCAATCGCCATTTTCAGAATGGTATGCACCAACTTTTCATAGATGTTATGTTATGTTAGCAATATTTATAGAGCGCACGGCTACTCCCAGGAGTGTCCCGGCGCTGATATATTAGATGTAACTAATATATCCTATTTTTTGGGTGACAACCTTGTTTTTGGTCCAACCATTGTGGAAAACAATGTGTTTGAGGAATTGCCTGTATTGGAGGGGTGCAGGCTGGCCACCTCCAAGTACATGTTCAAGTTTAAAATCGATAGGGCCAATGATGATTGCTTAGACCCTAAAATATATAGGGCCTGATTCACAGAACTAACTTACGTGAAATACGTAAAGTTAGTAATTTTCGGTATTCACAGAATACACTTACCACTACTAACTTTATGTCCACTCCCGGGCTGGAGATTCCGGCCTGTGGCGGAATTTCCGCCTCTGGGCCGGAATCTCCGCCTCCGGGCTGGAATACCCTCATTTAGGCCGTTTGAGCATTGAAACGGCCTAAATGAGGGTATTCCGGTCCGGAGGCGGAGATTCCGGCCCAGAGGCGGAAATTCCGCCACAGGGCCGGAATGTCCGGCCCAGGAGCGGACATAAAGTTAGTAGTGGTAAGTGTATTCTGTGAATACCGAAAATTACTAACTTTACGTATTTCACGTAAGTTAGTTCTGTGAATCAGGCCCATAGACAGGAAATTGGTCCAGAAAATGATTATCACTGCAATTGTGAATGCTCCCCCGTCCTAGCAACACCGATCAGTAAAGATCATTTCTAGGGCTGGCAGAGTGTTACTTTACATTCACCCATCTTTGCTCCATGGCTCAGGAAAAAAAAATGAAATTTCAGTGCGGTGACTCTGGAAATGAATTGGGTCCCCTTCAGAAGCAGATATTCCAGAGGTCCCTCCCTTAGAGTAATCTGATAATAAATGCAGTCCAGTAGTTCTTACAAATGTGGTGTCCTACAACAAGAAAGAAACAATAGGTTAGAAAATGTAGCCTTATCATCACGATCATTGAAAAAAAGTAGGCCGGGGCAGAATTTTGAATATGCCAGAGTAACCGGAATAATTTTGGAAATTCTGCGTTATTCTTTGGCTTGGAATTACTGATAATTATGCGATTACTCCCCCTCAAGTAATTAAGAGTAATTTGGGGGGATAAATCCTACACCAATAGCACATTTAGCATCTGTGAACATTAATGTACTTTCTGCAGAGTAACAGCATTGTGGAGAGATGGAAGAGATTCCAACTTACTTTCTGCGATGGTGGGGGTTCGAGAAGGAGACGAAAGATCGCACAGACCTCGTAGCAAAGGTGAGCATCCCCCATTTCAAAAGAAAAGGCATAGGCAAGCTGGCACCGGGTGAAAAAAAGGGGTAGACAAGGGGTGCACAGCAGAATGGAGGCAAGAGTAGAAGGGCTCGAGGTTGGAGATGTGGTGAGAAGGAAGCTTGGACAAAAACCTCAAAAAGGGTTTCCATGCTTTTCAGGTTTGTTGACAGTCATATAGTAGGGAGGGATGCTTTGGAATAAAAGTGAAGTGGTGAGGGTTCCAGGACATGTGTGAGATGAAGAAGGATTTACAAGTTGGTCAAATAAATTGATGTAAGGGATTAATGAAGAATTGGGAGAATAGTTCAAGTGTAAAACCATCTTCTCGACCTCCCAGATGGATGGAAGAGCATATAAAGTGAAGTGTGGTGCACCATCCCTGGAAGCATTATGGGGCCTACGTATTTTGTATATGCAGTAGTGTTGTCTGTTTTGTATCAACGTATTTCTGTAGTTTGGTATGTAAAATATATAGTTGCAGATAGTTCATGGACGTTGTATAACTGCACATGTTCTATTTGTATAAGACAAGGGGATGTGTGGTATTTTGGAACAGAATATTAACAAATGTTCAAGGTTTGTCAGTAGCCAGCAGTTTCCCTGCTGGTTGCATGTGTGTTCAAATAAATCCTTTCGCACATGAACATTGCGTCCCTATGGTTTCCTCAGCCTCTCGCTGTCTGATCATTTTACTTTGTGCAGGTGTTGGACGCACAGCACATGAACTTGTGAGATGTAGTACTTGGGCTCAGCTCCTCATCAACAGTAGATAAATCTTGGCCCTCCAGTGGAATGAATGCTACCTGTTCAGGCTGCAGCCTTGGCCTTTAGCACAAACGATGCAGTACTGTGGGCTCAGGCTCTTTGAATATCATTTATTTCAGGGATCCCAGAGGATGGCAGCTGTCCTTACCCTCAATACAACAAAAGATGTTTGAAAAAGAACAGGTAAGCCCCTACTCCCTTTGCGTATGGCCCACGTTGTACGAATATTTTCTGTGTGCTGACAAACTTTCAAGAAAAGGCCAAATTTAATTAGGGCTTGCGTTGCCCTTGTGTCACGCAAGGTAAAGCGAGGTATCGCAAGCCCTTGAGTCAGATGTGCTATGCCACACATAGCCACCTTGTGTGGCACAGTAAATCTAGAGTAACACAAGACAGCGCAAGTCGCTACTTGTGTTACTCTGAGTTAGGAAGGCGTCCATGGGTGGCGTGTGGGTGTCCCTACGCACCACCCATGGATTTAAGCGCATTCCCAGATTTACAACGAATAGTAAAGCTTGGATTGCGTCAAACTGGTACGCCTTCCCAACAGAAGCGTAATGAGGAGAAATATATTTATTTCTCCTCGTTATTTCCTCTGACCACGTTGCTGCATTCTGCAGAACACACAGAAAGAGGAAAGTGCCTTGGGGGATTGTTTTTGTGCAGAAAGGTGTCCCTCCCTGCACAAAACAATCCTGCCTGTAACGCACCATGGTGCGAGGGTGTCTGTGTTGGCACTGAGCAGCACTCAGTGCACCAGCGCAGGGACAGAGCAGGAGTGCGTAGTATCTCAGTAGATATGGCACATTGCTGCTCTCTGCCTGTCATGCAGTGCAGCACAGCGCAGCACTGCATTGTACTGCATGACTTTGTTGTAAATCTAGGCCATTGTGTTTGGAATTCCCTTACAAGAAGGCTTGATTTAGCCTTGGAGCACTGGAACGTTGAGCGCTGCATTGAAGACAATGGAGCCTGAGCAGGCTATAAACGCAGGGATAGGCCCGCTACTGTCAACATTACACTATCCTCATCCACAGCCTCTGCCTTTCTTCTTCCCCTGACTCTCCTGATGTGTGGATTGGGCAGGGTAAATGGAGTGGCAGAGGCTGAGCACCAAGGCACAAAGCAGCCTTCCTGCTGCCTCCTTCCGTAGCCCACAGGGTCGCTGCAGCCTCGGACGGAGGGACGGGGGAGTTCTACTCAGCTCCGGGGTCTCCATGGCTCAGAGGAAAAGCTGTTTAGCCGAGCCCAGAGAGAGCCAGGGCTGACTTTAGCCTCCTTTCACAGCTGTTGCTGTGCTCAACAGTAAAGTCATGGCCCTGGGTGCAGCTGTAATTGTTGAACATACACAGCAAAAGCTCTGATGCACAGGCTGTGTAGCCGCTGGAGGTTTCAACCCCCTGGGTCTCGTTCGAGGCCCATGCTTTTTAATTGAGACATTCTACTCTCATGGGTGCAATGTTCTAATAGCCTTAGAGCCCGACATAGATGGCTATACCGGCCATTAAAGTCCCACTCCTTTGTTACTGGCCCCTGCCTTTGGCTCAGGCTAATATCGCTGCCATGCGTTTTTAATGGCCAATATAGCTGGCTATGGGCGGACTATAAGGCTACATTAAAAGTTCAAACCAAGCTTTAAAAAAATGAAACCCTGCCACCAAATTCTTATTGCAGCGCAGATTCTGCGTTACATATGTTATAGATCCAGACGCGTAGCCAGGATTATATGTTTTGGGCTGTAGTCTGGAATATCAAGTAGAAAATGTAGTGATATTGTAACATTGTAAAATCAAAATATTGAAGAACAAAATAGTGAAAGGCAAGCAAAGGGGGGGGGTAGTTTAGGTTTACTGGTCTCAACTCCACATCTATGTATCGTGAATGTACAGATGGGGGGTTAGGCAGAGGAAATCTACACTTACCAGTTGATAATGTTGCTCTCAATATTAAGGTATAACAATATTGTCACCTGGATATTCAGGACTATGAGTTGTGTGTCATGACCCCAGAAACAACATCATATCGACAGTCTGATTTAATGAGATGAACAGAGAGGATGAATGTGGGAGTTCCTGCTTGGAATTTTGTAAGTATTGGTACATAATTGTGAGATATCAAGTGTTAAAGAACGCAATATATTTATTTAAAAATATTTAGCTATTATATAACCTCAAAGAATACTTGGACAAACTGACAAGACAATTGTACATTTTAATGAGGTCTTGCTGATACTTAGATACAATTCTACAGAGGTGAAAGGAATTGCTGGGAAATTCATGGAAAATAATGTATTTTAAAGCACCATAGGCGTGATATATTCTTTTATTTAAATGCAATTTTATAGTGTGATTCCAGTGCTGGAAATTAAAACAACAGACTAAGGAAGGCAGATTAGATGCGTTCTAGAAAGACACAAGCGAATATTCATTCAAGTGGTGAAGTGGGAAACAGTCCGTTATTTGGGTCCCAAAACTCAAAAAATAAATGTTTAACGCATCAACAAAGAACATAGAACATCATTAAAAAAGCAAACCAAAACTAAAGTAGCAAAAACAAAGTGTCAAAGGGACAGGATGCACATACAAAAGTGGTTGGAAGAATGATTCCTCATAGTTGGAAGAGATTGGCATTAAGGAATTCTCTTGTCGACAGCTGTATGATCTTGCATTAAGTCAAAAATGACTCCACTTCCAGAGAGAAGGGGGCTGCAAAGGATGTGCTAAGAATAACTCAGTCTGATCTTCCTATGAGCCAAGAGCACATGTCATGCACGGCCTTTTGCCTGACATTTCTAAGCTTCTCCCTGCTATCCCACACCCTTTTAGGGTCACAGCTGGGAAGTGTACAATCAGTGAATGAATATCACTCCACAGTGCATGTTTTTCAGCTTCCTTAGTTCAGGGAGTGAGATGGCCCTTGGCCTGACCTTGTGAATGACTCACCGAGGACATCATTTCATGATGCCTGCCGCCTTTGAATTTTGGGATCTGCTGTTTGACCTGCAGCCTACATTTTCTATATGATCAGATTTTTTAATGTGCCAGAACATTTCTGGTAGAAGGTTGGGTATGGCCCACAATGGGCTATTTGCAGCTCTGATTTGGACGAGGGAGTTTTGTATTGTTCAGTGCTTGGCTAGTTTATAGCTTGGTTTTCAGTCTGTCACTTCTCTTCCTCTGATGCTGAACTTAGGCCTCCAGGCAGAGTGTACTAACAGAAGCAGTGGCTGCATTTGCAACTGGGGCCTTGACACCCATTAGAGAAGTGAAACCCCCAGTGAGAGTGACTTCCACCTCCTCATCGGGGTTGATTCTGTCCCTGTGACGTGACATCCAATTACAAGCTGCCTATCAAGATATATTGGGAGAGAGGGCATGAATTACTGAGCTCCCCACTTTCTAGAAGTCATCCTTTCAATAACACTGTTTCAGCTCTTGCACAGTGACATCTGTATTCTTTCACCTCATGAAGATTGAAGAAAAAAGTGTAAAGCTCCCCGTGAGGTAGACTCCTCCCAACTCACTGATGGGCCCTTGTGTTCTCTCTTTTCTGTTGGCCATGAGTAGGTGTAATAACTTCCACTTCATCCACACGTTAAACTAGCATTGCCATTTATCTGTAATCACTAGTGACATCAAGGAATTTTCCATGTGTGTGTTATGTTATGTTATGTTACATTGCATTACTTTATGTTACATTATGTTAGGTTAGGTTAAGTGGATTTGTATAGCACTACTATTTACCCTAGATGGTATCCAGGCGCTGGAGCAGGCGGGTAGGCGTAATACTGAAGGTGTTGGGTGTCCAGCCAGGTCTATAGCTTATGGGCAATTGAAGAAGTGAGGAGGAGGCTCTGATGTGTTGTAGGTGGTCGTTCCAAGTCTTGGGTGCGATGTAGGAGAATGATCGACCTTCTGGTCTGCTTTTGTGGATGTGGGAAGTGTGTGCAAGTGAGAGTGAGGCTTAGCATTGGTGTCTGGTGGGTTGGTGAAAGTGAAGGCGGTTATTCAGGTATGTTGGTCCGATGTTGTGCAGTGCCTTGTATGCATGCGTGAGGGGTTTGAATTGACTGCATTTTTGAATGGGGAGCCAGTAGAGCTCTCTGACGTGGTGGGATTTGGGTGCTTCATGGAGGTTTAGGATGAGTCTCGTTGTGGCGTTCTGGATGGTCTGGAGTCGGTGAGGAGATGGTTGGAGATCCCATGATAGAGTGCATTGCCGTAGTCTAATCTGATTATGATGAGGGCATGCACGATGGTGCCTCTGGTGTTCATGGGTAGCCATTTGAAGATCTTGGGTAGCATGCAGAAAATATGGAAGCAGAATGAGCTGACTGCATTGACTTGTGCTGTCATGTTGACCTTGTCATCCAGAATGATTCCCAAGTTTCTGGCTTCATCGGTTGGTGTGGGTCAGAGCTATGATGGACACCAGGAGAGTTCATGTTCCCAAAGATCAGCACTTCCGTCTTGTTGGTGTTGACTTTCAGGCAGTTAGATCTCATTCAGTGTGCTACCTTGATCATGCAGTTGGAGAAGTTGGTTCTGGTGGTGGTGAGCTTGCCGGTCAGAGAAAGGATGGGCCTGATTCACAGAACTAACTTACGTCAAAAACGTAAAGTTAGTACTTTTTGGTATTCACAGAATACACTTACTCATTTTGGTATTCACAGAATGAACTTACTCATTTCGGTATTCACAGAAGTTAGTAGTCCTAACTTTAGGACTCCTAAATGCCTTCTGTGAATACCGAAAGTCTTAAAGTTAGGATTTTTCTCAGTTTAGGAGTAGTAAAGTTAGGACTCCTAACTTTAGGACTCCTAAACTGAGAAAAATCCTAACTTTAAGACTTTCGGTATTCACAGAAGGCATTTAGGAGTCCTAAAGTTAGGAGTCCTAACTTTACTACTCCTAAACTGAGAAAAATCCTAACTTTAAGACTTTCGGTATTCACAGAAGGCATTTAGGAGTCCTAAAGTTAGGACTACTAACTTCTGTGAATACCAAAATGAGTAAGTGTATTCTGTGAATACCAAAAAGTACTAACTTTACGGTTTTGACGTAAGTTAGTTCTGTGAATCAGGCCCGATGAGTATGATGGAGATGCGTTGTGATCTGATGATGTTGGGAAGTGTCAGTTAGATGTTGAACAGGGTTGGGCTAAGCGAGAAACCCTGGAGGACTCTGCAGATCAGATTCTTGGATTCTGATGGGTAGGGTGTGGTCTGACTCGCTGTGTTCTTCCTGTGAGGAAGGAGCTTATTCAGTGGAGGGCCGGTCCTTGGAGACCTCTGTTGTGCAGTCTTCTGATGATGGTGGGGTGGGAGACTGTATCGAAGGCAGCCGAGAAGTCGAGTAGGATGAATCCTATAGTTTCTCCACGGCCCGGTATGGTGCAGATGCCGTCTGTGGATGTGATGAGTGCTGTGCTTATAGTTGCTTCAGAATCCTGATTTGACATGGTCCAGTAGGTCATGGTGTTCGAAGTGGTTGGTGAATTGTTTGTTGATGCCCTTTTCCATCTTTTTAACTCAGTGTAGGAGCAGAAAGATGGGGTGGAAGTTGCTCAGCTCGCTGGGGTCAACTGATGTTTTTTTGAGGAGGGTGTTGACTGTTGCATGTTTCCAGTTCTCTGGGAAAGTGGTTGATTTGATGGAGGTGTTGATGATGTGGGCAAGAGTTTTGCTGATTGGTGGTCCTCTCATGTTGTAGATGTGGTGGGGGCATGGGTCCATTGAGGCTCTCTGAGTGTATTGTTTTCATAATCGCAGTAGTGTCTTCTTCGGTGAGTGTTTTCTATTCAATTAGGTGTTTATTTGAGTTGGTGTTAGTCAGGTTGGCAATGAGATCTTTGGGACTGATTGTTGTTCAATGTTGCTGTAGATCATTTTGATTTTGCTGTGGATGAAGTTTGATAAGTTGTCGCAGAGTTCATGTGAAAGTGCTGGCTGAGGTCTTGTGGTGGTGAATTCTTTGATGATCAAGAAGATCTCCTTGCAGCTGTTGGAGCTCGTCTCTATGGGCTCGATCAGTGCTTTTTTTTCGTGTCTCTCAGGAGTTAGCGGAAATGCCTGATTGCAGCCTTGTAGGTGGTTCTGGCATCGGCATTGTGGCTGAATCTCTATTCTCTTTCTAGCTGCTTGCAGGGACGTTTAGATTTACGGAGGTCGTCTGCATACAAACTTGCTTGTTTGTTGGTTCTTCTTTGTTTGTTACTTTTGATAGGCATGAGGGAGCCTGCACAGGTCTTGATCCATTCTTTTAAGTTGGTGATGTCCTTATGTAGGTTGGTGGTGGTGTTGCGTTGTTCCGTTTTGAGAGCATTGAGCCAATCAAACTCTGTTGCTTTGTTCCAGTTCAAGTGGGGTAGGATGATGCTGGTTTGTGCGTTGACTTATGGTGTGGTGATTTGGAAGTGTATGATATAGTGGTCGGTCCATGTCAGCTCTGAGGCAGAGTTGTATGTGATCCTGTCACTGGAGGCAAAGATGGGATCCAGAGTATGCCTGCAATGTGTGTAGGGTCTGTGGAGAGCTGGATTGATCAAGCTTTCGAGGAGGGCTTTGAAGCAGGGGTCCGTTGAGTACTCGAGATAGAAGATGAGGGCGCAGAGTATGAAGTCTTTGGAGTTAATGGTAAAGGGAGTGATGAAGTCTGATGAGGTTGCTGAAGTTGGTGAAGTTGGTTTGTGGTCCAGGTAGTCGATATGCAAGGTTGCCTTTCAGGGTGCAGCTGTTGTCTGTTTGCAGACTGTAGTGCATGTGTTCCATGAACGGGGTGTTGATGTCTGTGGATATGGTGCATTTGATGGTAAACTTGTGGATGATTGCGAGACCTCCTCCTGGCTAGTGAGAGTGGTTCTGATGTGCGATCCTGGGACCTGTAGGGATAACCACGGCGATGTCAGGTGCCAACACAGTGTTGAGCCATGATTCCGTGAGGAAGAGGAGGTCCGGTGTGCTGTTGCTGAGGAGATTCCAAATCTTGGTGGCGTGTTTGCTGAGCGAGCAGGTGTTGAGAAGCATGAATGGGAGTGGTTGTTGAGATGCTGGTTTGGTGTGTTGTGAGGCGGTTGCCTGAGGTGGCGGTGTAGTTGTTGGTACATGGGGGACGTATGTGGGTGACCTGATACAGGTGAAGGGGGAGTTTGTGCATGTGAAGGGTCTTACCGTGGTGTGGCATCAGTAGGTGGATTGACGGCCCAGGTCGAGTGAGTGGAGGATTGCTGCGGTGGTAGCGGTGGGGGCTGATCCGACCTGGGTGCGTGGCAGTGGGTGTGGTCCAGGCATAAACTGGCACAGATGGGCTTGCGTTAGACACGTCTTTGGAGCACCAGTGTCATGCCCAGTGGCATGAGTGGGTGTGCCACGACCTCTATTAAGTAGGTACTGGGAAGGGGAGGAGCAGCAGGAGGCAGTGGGCAGGGCTAGCAGGTGTGGGAAGAAAAGGCACAAACAGTGGAAGAGAAAGTAGGGTGAAAAGTGGCACAGAGAGGCTGAAAAACAGGGGAGTAGGGGCACACATAGTGAGACCGAGTAGAATAAGAGTGACATAGAGAGGAGGAAGATGAAGAAGAAAAGGCACTACAGTGAAAGATTAAAGAGAGAGATTAGGAGGAGGGCAGAAGCCCAGGAGAGAAAGAAGATAGAGCAGCAGCAGAGAAGCGGGTACACCTCAGGCACAGGAGCTGGGTACGAAAGGTCCTTGATTGGTCAGGTGACTGGTCAAGGTAAGAGGGCGGCTGGGCCTAGGCACCTGCTCAGTCACGTACCTGTGCAAGTAGGCATCACAGTGAACAGCTCACGAGAAGCATCTCAGAAGGTGGGTCCTGCATAAGCTTACTTGTGGGCTTCGAGTACTTGTGGTATTGGAATGGACATAGATATGAAGTCCACCTGACTTACATTATTCATAGAAAGTACCTCCAGTGCTGACAGCTAACACTCTGCTGGCACGGCGGCTGACCTGTTCATGTCAACATCTCACAGATCAATTGTAATCTTTTGGGTCTTGCAGCCTCTAAAATCAATCAGGGGAGACTAGACTAGGGTGATAAGGCCACCAAGCCCCTTCAAACCTGTATAGTCACCAGAGTTCCCCTCTGAATAAGAGGAACCTGTACAATTGATATGGTCCACCATTGAGGGGAGCGTGGGGGGTGAGTGTTGGCAGTCGAACTAGAGACATGTTAAGTACTTAAGCATTTGTGGTATCAGTTGAATGATTTGAGAGATACGTCTGGCGGGCTTACTACAAGATCAAGTGATGATTCCTGTGGGTTCATTCAAGTATCAATCTAGCACTAGGGATTAAGTTAATTTAATCCCAAGCACCCACTTGGGAACTGCTCTCTCTTCTATGGTATAGACCATAGAATGGATGCACAAAAATAAACAAGACCTCACTAGAGATAAACATGTATAGTATGAGTGAATGTAGGGAAATCAAACCTTTAGCAAATTATAAAAGGCTCTCCATGGGTGAAAGGCGAGGCAGGGCAGTGATTGGGAAAATCAAATATACCAGGAGTGGTAAAAACAGAAGCGTGACACGTAATATAACATGAGATGCATGTGTAAAACACACATTCACTCTTGTTGCTGAAGTAACCAATCTTTTTTGTAACCAAACTCAATGATACTCATTGAATCGACCTTGTAAGTATGAAAGGCTGAGTGGGCCTGCCGGGATTCAAACCTGTGACCATACGTTCAAACACAGATTCCTGAAGCATGTGCATTAGTCTACTGAGCCTCCAGACCCAGCTGTCTGGAACGATTAATGACCGTCAGAGTGTTTGTAAATGGCTGGAGGTCAGGGTAAACAGTGACTGACACCTTGGAGTCCCTTTATAAAAACAAGCATTGGCATAGCCAATAGGTCTCGCCTTTGGGACCTTATAAGTGTTTAACCATGCAACAGTTAATGTTGTTGCACCAAGGATGTTGTGCTGCATAACTAAATACTTATAAGGTCTCAAAAGCGAGACCTATTGGCTATGCCAATGCTTGTTGTAAGCTTGCTTACGGCTTTTCTTGATTTCTTTTACACTTGAAGGGCCAAAGAGTGCCATGAAGCAGCCAAAGGGCAACATGTGGAGCTGAATGAAAAATATCAAACTAGATAATTACAATTTAAATGAATTTAAAAAAAAAAAATACCCTAGACGGTAATCAGAAAACGGGAGTGTGGGGTGAGGTGCACCCTAAAACAAGTCAGATAAAATACAACAAACAGACAATTCTCTTGAAGCTCACTGGACGTAGGGTTGGGGAGGAGGCTCTGGAAGAAGACTCTACAGATGTGGTCCGGTTTCTAAATATCTGCCTGGCAGCCTGGAACCACAAAGCTTTCCGAAAAATAAACAAGTTCCCCGTTCTAAGAAGCAGCCGGGACCGGTTCCACCCCCCCCCCCCTCTAAAAAGCAGGCGGTACCTGTTTCCCCTTCTAAGAAGCAGCCGGGACCTGTTCCCTCCCCCCTTCCCACCTCTAAAAAGCAGGAGGGACCTGTTCCCCCTTCTAAGAAGCAGCCGGGACCTGTCCCGCCCCCCTCAGCCGGGACCTGTTCCCCCTTCTTAGAAGCAGGCGGGACCTGTTCCCCCTGGAGTATAATCCTAACCCAGGAAGAGTGTCGCCCCACACCAGAGAATGCACCCGGCGGACATGAAATGCCAGCTCAGCCCGGCCAGACTGTCGCAAGAGAATTCAGAATTTCGAAAACAAATACTCACATTCCAGACATTTTGAGGCGATTCCAAGCAGGTCCCAGGCCCAATGCGGAGTCTTAGAACAGTGTTCTGAAATCAAAGCTGTTTCTGGTATATTAGCTTATCCTGCCGGCACGCGCCCTTTGACTGAATGAGACGCTGGCGCAATCATAGGCCAACCTGGCCAACCTGGCCGCTGTTGTGCAATGCCTCATGCAGATAAAAAGTGCTGCATTATTGCCGACATACAGGGTGGCAGGACAGTCTGTAGTCGCCGTTATTACGTCAAAGTCACATGCTGGCATTTACCATGTTTGGATCGAGCAAAAGGGTGTCTTATTGACTCAGAGAGGAAATGTGACCGCTGCTCAGCTGATTAGAGCTGGTACAGTGCGGAACAGAGAAAGAGAGAAAAAGATGCAAGGGAATTCGATAGAAAGAAAGAACAAAATAGAGACAACAAAACAAAGAGACAGAAAGTTGTGGGTTGAGAGACACGAACGGAAATAAAGAGAAGAGAAAAACAGGAGAGACAGACAAGACGAAGCATGAAAGAGAAAAGGATAACAAGCAACAGCACGGTCAGTCACGCATTTAACGAGTGGTGCTCGCGCGCGCCACAGCGGCCGATCTGTTTTCAATTATCGCACCCGTGTCTGGGCACGATAATTGAAAACAGATGTGGCCTGTGCGGGTAACCGCAAGCAATAGGCCATGGGCGGAGCAAAGGCGGGACATGCACCCGCCTTTGCCCAATTGCGTGCTGTCTTTCTTAGAAAGACGCACGCAAAGCCCAATAGCCTGGGAGAAAAACAAAAGCACACGCACGAGCGTGTGGTGAGCTTTTTGAAGCCCATTACTAAAAGTCTCGCAAGCATGTGCTGCTCTAGGCTCGACCTTATGAGACAATCCAGGGTATTGGAAATGCTGATGTTTCAACGCTACTGTCCATTGTTTGTAAGGGGTCATCATCAGGATGGTGTAGCAAGCTTTCTGCCTGAATGAAGATAGGAGGCAGGAAATGCAAATCTGTTAAGTGAAAGGTCATGAACCCGAGTATATGGCAATGCTAAACCAAGCCTGGACAGGGCTTTTATTCAACTGGGCATTTCCCCAGGGGCGTAACACCGGCCCCCGGAAGCAGTGCGGGGGGGGCCCGGGCTGCAGGGGGGCCCCCTCAGCACAGTACTAAGGTTTGAGAGCTCCGGATTCCGGAGCGGGGGCCCCTCCGTGTACTTTGCAGGGGAGTTACGCCACTGCATTTCCCCGGTGGACTTGAGCCTTTAGAAGCCAGTTGTGAAAGGCGATGGCCACGCCTGGTGCCTCAATAACTTTCCCCAGCTCTCCAAGGGTAATGGCAACAGGCACAGGGGGTTTCTAGAGAGAGGGGGGTAAAGAGAAAGCGATCAGAGAGGGAGACGACAGAGAGGAGAGGAGAGAGAAGGGGTGGATGGAAAGAGAGAGACTGCACGTGGAGACAAGGGGAGCGGAGCTGGTTTGGGCATTTTTTCCAGGGCTGCTTTTGGTTCCCACAGTGCAGACCTAAACACAATGCGCCAAAGTAATATTATTCAAAAAGGACAGCAAGAACATTCTCGCTGCCTCTGCAGAAGTTGCCCGAGCAGCTTTCTTTATTTGGCCTTCTGAATGCTGCTGATTCGTTCAGTTTCCAGCAGTTCTTCAATCTTCAATAATTGGTCATTGAGACGCGGGCGCCCAGCCTGCCTCCATCCAGTCAGCCTTGTATGTCTTCGGCATTGCAAGCCTTGCTTCATCAGGCATTATAAATCATCTCCACCTCCGACTGAAGAATAAAGTTAAAGTCCATGGGCATTTTTTAGAGCTTGGTAGATGTTCCAGCATGCCACCGGATTAGTGGGGACCCTCCCCTCTGCCTTCTGGTGGAAGACCACACACTGTGCTTAGAGATTCTGCTGAAGTTGCTTCCAGCAGTGAGGAGGAAGCCCTTTTGACTAAACTGAAATGTCATACATGGCCGACGGTCATGTTTTTGTCAGAAACAAACACTCACAGAAAGATTTATTTCTGAACAAAAATTCAATTTTCCTGACATGCGGGAGTTTTCTCAAGGGCATGGGAGTCATTTCTGAAGATCCTATAAGCCTTGAGCAGCAGGGAGATATCACAGCAGAAAGATGAGCCCCAATCCCATAAACCACACCAGGTAGATTTATTGAGAAATTTATGAAAACACCTATCCATATGGTTAGTATCACACATGTAGCGGTAATATACCCTTCTAATTCACCGGGAAGATAAAACCTGCTCCTTTCCTACCGATGGGAGGTCTTATTAGGGCCTGAGCTGAAGGCCCTCTTTTCACCTCCAGAGGAGGGAATGACTGCCACATCTGGGCAACGTCCAGGCCTCTGCATCAACACAACCACACGATGCAGCAATCCGGGAGCAAGGATGTGAGGCAGTGGAGACACCAGGACCTCCACGGTTACCTCTTAGCTCAAGCCTTTACTTGAGGACCGGAAAGTAAGACATTAAATATCTGTGACTTCAACAGCCACTTTCACAACTCCAAAGCCACTTCCCTTGTCTCTAACGTGAGATGGTTACGGATGAGAAACAACAGAAAGGCAGCTAAAATGCAGAGCCAGGAAGAAAACATATTTGTTGGACTTCAACTTCCTTTACGATTAACGTATTATTGTTGCCTACAAAACCAAGAACAAGGAAACCAGAGAAGACAAGGCCACTGTCCCACCTAGCAGGACCTAACCATGTACAAGAAGGGCACAGCCCGAGAGAAAAAGAAAGGATATCAGAGAAGCCAACTCACACATCTCAATGTCTAAAAAACATGGTTATATCAAGCCATGACCTTATTTTTAGTCTCAGTGTATAGTCAGATATCACAAGCTAGAATCACTACAACCACGTAAACACTGCTAGGAATCATCACACTGTGGCACTCGCTAACGGCAACCAGCAACTGATATCCACTCACGGACAATACACAAGCACTTCTGAAGCCCTCACCAAAGCCAACCAGGAGCTCATTTCCCCCCAAAAGGAATTGATATCCTCTGATTGGATCTCATGAGGGACAACGGAGGCCTTACTACACCAGAAACCGATATCCATGCGAGGCCAGCTGATACCGCCTTGAAGAGAATCTCTTGAGCGCCCTCCAGAAACTGATAAGAGGGTATTCTTACCCACTTGCAGGGAATTTAGGGCCAGATGTGCAAGCATTAGGAAGACCGATTTTCTAATTGCGCTTCTCTCTGAATGGCAATTAGGAAATCGGTGTTCCTAATGTATGGAACTCATTGAGTTTCATTTAGGGATTCCTAGCGGGTCACAAATTTACCTACCTCATGAATATTAATCAGGTAGGTCGCAGTATGAGACCCATTAGGATTCGCAGCCATCACAGGGGTGGTGGGCTGCTGAGTTCATCAGACCACCATGTCTGTGATTTGTTTTTTAATAAAGCTATATATATAATTTTTTTAAATGCAGCCCGTTTTCCTTAAAGGAGAACGGGATGCGTTGAGAAAGAAACAAATGAAACCTTGAAGTTTTTATTTTTTTAAAGTAGGCAGTGGTCCGTGGGACCACTGCCTTATCTTAAGAAAAATATTAGTATTTATATTCTCAAAGGGGAAGTTTTAAACTGGTGGCAAATGATGGAAAAGATTTACCGCATTCCGACCAGAATTCAGTCTCAAAGCAGTAATACATACCATACCGTTTCGGTATTTGGAAGGGACGTCTTAAACATCCTCTTCTGAATACTGAATCTCAAATACAAAATGCAATTTGGTAAAAGTTACCGAGTCACATTTTGCATTTTGTACATTTGGAAAAGCATTTTTCTGATTGCTAACGGAAAAATGCTTTGGACATCTGGCCCTTATTCGTGAAAAGAAATCCTCGCAAAAGCCAATGAGGTTTCCCTAAATGGCTTCAATCAAGTTGTATTTGCGCAGCGAGGCTAATCACCCCGGGGGATATTCCGGCACTGATATATTCCCAAATGGAACTTATTCATGGAGCCACGATCAGTATTCAGACAAGAGAGGCCTTACAGGAAACCACACACACCGAACTGTGTTCGAGTAGATGAAGGAACTCATATGTTACATCCAACAGAATCCATTCCATATTATCATTTAGACCTGTAGGGTCATGGAGACCTGTTCCCTTCTTGTAGAGGTCTACGCTAACTAGAAAGGGGACACACCCTTTCCAGGAGGAGTTGGCAGCAAACATATATCAACACACAGAGTATAATCAAGTCCTATCCACGATAGAGATGATGAGACTGGGTGGATTTCTATCCTTGTGCAATAACGCGCTCTTTCTTCCTAAGTCCTAACTTTCATAACCACAAAACTCTCCTCAAACAGAAATGCCTAGATCTGCACAGCTGGGCAACCCGTAGCAGTTTATTAAATCTTTTTATTAACATTTTCAAATGTAGCATACAGTGAAAATTCAATATAATCACATTTCTGAGTGTCCCATTATCATTTATATATTTAGACATACATCACATCCTTTCAATTTCAACATATTTACTTCCTGGTGAGACCCTATTCCATGAATATGAAAAGGAATATCAGGCTGGCTTACATGTATATTGGTGCTCCAGTTTCTCTCTGTTCCCAGCCGTACGTTCTGAGGGTTTTGTTGTGTTGGGAGGAGGGGGAGTCATATATGTTTGGAGGTTTCTGTTACGTATTGTATGTTTTTGGGGCCTTCTAATCTATTCTGTGGAAGCAGAGGGGGCCACCTGGCCGTCTGTCGCCCCCGGGTGTGTAAGCAGATAAGTACGCAACAGGTCCCAAATGTCCCTTGGTCTAGAGGCCGTGTGTAGTAGTTCTGCGTATGTTAATGTCTGTTCCTGCCAGAGAAGGAGGTCCCTGATCCATTCCTTAAATTTAGGTGCCCGCCCTCTGCCCCATCTACATGCCACCCTTCGCTTGGCCAGCAGTAGTCCCAATGCTACGTATTTTCGATATGCTGAAGGTATGTCTGCAGTGTAGCCTAAGAGAGCCACTACAGGTGTTTGTATGAATGTTGTCAAAATCATCTGTCCTATCGCCTTAAGAACGTGCCTCCAAAAAAGACGAATCTCCGCACACTCCCAGGCCAGATGCAGGAAGTCTGCTTTCTCCTGTCCTCATCTCTCACAAGCATCACTGTCTCGCAATTTGAATTTAAAGAGTTTAACAGGGGTGTAATATAATCTTTGAAGATATTTGTAGTGGATGATTCGCAGCCAGCCACTGGCCGATACCTTGCCTGTCTGCTCACAGCAGTAACTCCATTTGCTCTCGTCGAGGGGTTCCCCCATCTCTTGCTCCCATTGCTCTCTAGCGGTTTCCGCATGTGTGCGTGCCTCCTTCTGTGTGTTATGATATATTAAGGCTACTACGTGGGTGGGATTTGTGTTCTGGAGTAGGCTGTGCAGCGGGCACATCGTAGGGGGTTCGACAGGGTAGGCAGGGGTTACAGCCCTCACGCTCTGTCTCAGTCTGACGTGCATGAATAAATCCATCGTCTCGGGCTCCCCGTCTGTAAAAAACTGCTCTTTGGTGCGAAATGTACCATCTATGTATAGATCACCCCATGTTGCGATGCCTACTCTCGTGAGGAGTTGGCGACACTGCGGTTCCTGAGTGACCTCTAGGGCAGGATGTCGGACCACTGGGAGCAACGGTGAGTATAGCATCTCTATATTCAATCGTTTCGCAATTTTTTTCCATGCATTCACAATGCACTCCACAATAGTGGAACTCACTTCTCTTGTCCTAGCTTGTGTAGCTATAAACCCAGATAGTGGAGTTGGCTGCATATAATACTGCTGTACCTCCAAATGCGGCATGAAAGGAGGAGGGTTGAACCAGTATGTCGCATAGTGCGCCTGTGCGCTAAGATAGTATAATTCAAAGTCAGGAGCTTCAGAGCCCCCCTGTGCATAGGGCAGCGTCAGAGTCTCCCACTTCAGTCTGGCCTGTTTCCCTCCCCAGGCAAGTCATATCATATGAGTTCTTAGGGTTTTCAAAATAGCCGGTCCCGGTGCGTGGGGAATGTTAATAAATAAATATAATAGCTTAGGTAAGATTACCATCTTCATTAGGGAGATTCTTCCTGCCATAGACAAGGGCAGTGCTACCCATCTCCCCACTGACTCGGTGATGTGCTCCATCGTTCTCCCGTAATTTGCTCGTAGGAGCTCTGAGCCATCTCTGGTTATTGTTATACCCAAATATCTAACTTCATTGGGGCCCCATTCTATAGGATAGTCGAGAGGGTAAGGGCGCACAGCGTCAGTGAGCGGAAACATCTCAGACTTTCCCCAGTTGATTTTGATTCCCGATAGCTCTCCAAATGCAATAAACTCTCTCAAGATTGGGTTGAGACTGGTTAGGGTTCTCGCACATATAGCGTGATGTCATCTGCTTATAATGAAATCAGTATGTGTCGTGTGGGATATTCGAGGGCCCATTCTCGGTGCCACTGTCTGAATCTAGCCGCCAAGGGCTCGATGGCCAAGGCGAACAGCAGCGGCAACTAAGAATACTGCAACCGCCTCTGGGTCCGGGTCCATGTCGTGCATTGCCTCGAACAAGGTTCGCAAGTTATGAGAAGTAGCACGGCCTTGCACGAATCCCGCTTGGTCAGGCAAGACCAGCGCTGTCATGAGTAGGCTCATCCGGTTCGCAATTATTTTGGCTAATATCTTCGCGTCGCAATGAATCATAGAGAGCGGCCTGTAGGAGTCGCATCTGTCTGCTGGCTTTCCAGGTTTGAGTATTGAAATTATGGTGGCCTCTCTCATGGTGGGCGGTAGCTCGCCTAACTCCAAGGCTTCTTTGTGCACCTGTTTAAGTACCGGGGCTAAGTGTTCTATATATGTTTTTATAAAAATCGGCAAGTAGGCCATCAGGTCCGGGGGCCCTGCCAGATCGGAGCTGCATTATTGCGGCACAAATTTCATCTAATTCGAACTCAGCAGAAAGAAATTCCCTCTGTGAGTCCCCCAGCCATCCTAAGGCAACTGGCTCCAAGTATTGTTGTAATGCTATTGGATATTGCCGCGTCGAAGTGTATAATGTGCTATAGAAGTTCTGAAATGTCTGTAGGATGTCTGACGTGTCCTTGGCAGATCCTCCCTCTAGAGTCTGTACCTCCAGGACATAGCTCGAAAATCTAGGCTTGCGTATTTGTTCGGCTAGTGCTTTCCCTGGCCTCTTGCCCTCTCCATAGCAGCGGGCTTTAAAATATTTACCTCGGAACCGGCATTCTCTATCTGCTGCTTCTTGATATTCGGTTATCTTGTCTCTAAGCTCGATGTACTTCTGTGGGGATGGCAAGTGATTTATGTCAGTTTCGATTTGTTTTATTTCTTTCTCTAGCCGGGTGAGCGTAGACCGCAAGTCTCTAAGTACCCCCCCTCCCTTGGCGATGCAGATCCCTCTGACAGTTACTCTGAACGCCTCCCACACCGTTGCCATGTGTTTGACCGAGCCTGTATTACGCTGAAAATAGTCTTGGATTTCCTGATCCATCTCAGCTCGAAATGCCGTATCTAAAAGCATGGTGGGATTTAGGGGCCAGTTCATATAGGTAGTGTGTGACTTCGGTGGCGATAGGCCCATGAGCACAGGGGAGTGGTCCGAATAGGTACACGCCATATGTTCCACATTGGTTAGCCATGTGCTGAGTCCTTTAGTAATTACCCAGTAGTCTAATCACGACCAAGTCGCGTGCGCTGCCGCGTGACGTGTGCCTTCTTTCCTCTCCGGGTGTATGTGTCGCCAGGCATCCAGCAGGCCGTATTCTCTCATTATATCGCCCATTTGACGCTGGGAGCGAGTGTAATGGTGTGGTTGTGGTCTCGACCTGTCTAGCATCGGGTTAAGAGTGATGTTGAGATCCCCTCCCCATATCACATGTGTGGATCCGATATCTGCTATTTTCCCCCATAATGTGGCAAAGAACATAGGGTCGTCGATGTTGGGACCATAACAGCTGACCAGAGTCACTGAGTGAGAGGCCAGCGTTCCCCATGCCAGACTGAAGCGGCTCTGCGGGTCCGAGATCATACCCGCGGGCACGTATGGATTGCTCTTTTTAACTAGAATGGCTGTGCCTCACGAGTAAATGGAGTAGAATGCAAAACAGCTGTAACCTGCCCATCTAGCAGCAAACCTCTGTGGTCTTTTGGGATCGAGATGAGTTTCCTGGAGCATCGCAATCTGTATTGTATGCCTGTCTAAGTATGCTATTATTTGCCTACGTTTTCGTGGGTCTCCCAACCCCCTGTTGTTCCAAGTTAATAAATGTATCACGGGGGCAGTGCCGTAGTTATTCATTTTGCCAGACTATCGTATTACATGCTCCCCGGCAATTAGATGCGCATAGGTCGCTACATCCCACACGCCGGACGGGTCTATTAATGTCGTGCGGTATGTCTGTTTGCATATGCTGTTCACTGTGTGTGGACTCTGTGACACATATTGTGTTATGCTGCAGTAAACTTGAACAAAAACATTTCCCTTTTCTACCCCCCACCCACATCGACAACCCAAATTTGTTGTGAATATCATTCCCACCCTTATTTTCGGAATCAGCAACCCGTAACAGTTTCATTAACAGCTGTTTCAACAAACAGCGATACTCCCAACTGATGTGAACCAGAGAGGGAGGGGAGAAAAAGAAGACAGTGAGATATATATATAAAGGAGAAAAACAAAACTGAAAGGGAGAGGGGGGGAGAGGAACAAGGGAGGGGATATAGAGGAGGGGGGTTCGACTCTGCTTCCTGATGGGGAGGAGGGAAGGGGATATACAAATAATAAGGTTCAAAGGTGGGCTGTCCCCTAGGGATCTAAGGGTAGGTGTTTTCGGGAAAGGAGAGGAGAGACACTACTATTTCCAGGGGGCTCACCCTATGGGATAGCATCAGAAGGCGCATCTACCCGCTTCCCCCTCCCCTATGGTCCGGGAAAAAGTGGGAGCATGGTGCCCGGGACATTAAAAAAGATATGCTCACTTGTTTCCCAAATTATATGCTAGGCTATCATTTGTATCATTCTATTGCTTCAAATTGCTGTGTAAAGCTCTTACAGATTTTGACCAGTTCAGTAAATGTAGAGTTCTTATTTATCAACGTCGGTCGCTATTTACTCACGACATAATCAGTCATTGTAGATCAGCTGTGAAGACAATCGGACCTCTGGATCATCAGTCTCTTGGTGCGATTTCTGCTTCTTCAATTTTCGTAGGTAATCCTCCACCTGTTGCGGATTGGTGTAAAAATACTGTTTCCCCTGGTGCGTGATCCGAAAGCGCGCAGGGTACATCATTGCGTAGTCTATATGTGCTTGTATCAATTTTCGCTTAACTAATGCAAATATCTTTCTGGCCTCTTGAACAGCAATAGTAAAGTCCGGGTATAAAGCAATGGTGTGTCCGTCATATGTTAAGTGCTGTTTCGTTCTTGCCATCCTCAAAGCCGTATCGCGATCCCTATAGTTAAGAAGTCTTGCGATGATAGGTCTGGGCAGTGTCCCTGGGGGTGGTCTAGGGCCCAGGGAGCGGTGCCCTCACCACCTCAGGCTGGGCCGAAAAGACCTCAGAGCCAAAAAGGCTGCTTAGTAGTTTTTCAATGTATTCCTCCATTTTACCGGTGTTGGCGCTCTCTGGTACTCCTAAAACGTGAATGTTGTTGCGCCATGAGTGCGCTTCGAGGCCTTCCTTCTTGGCCGCTATAAATTTTAATAACTTGTCCATTTGTGACAGTTGCTTTTCCTGGGAGGTCACTGCGTCTTCTAGATCTGAGATTCGGTGCTCTGCCTCTCCCATGCGTGCGTCGTGTTTCTCCAGTTTTTGGGCCATGAAATCGATTCGGTTGCACATAGTGTCCATTTTGGAGTCTATAGAGATTAGACTGTGTTTCATGGTAACAAGGAGTGTTTTTAAGTCGTTTTCCTGAGGTCGAAAGTCATCGGTGTGTTGATCCGCGGGTAGTTGCTCATTTTCGCACTGATGTCTCGGCGTCTTGCGGGCCTCGAAGGGAAATTAGGCTGTCTGGGGTCCGTCCTGCCCATCGTGTTTAGCTGCAGCCTCCCGATGCTCACTTATGTAGGTGGACGTATTGTCCAGTGGTTGTGGATCAAATCCATTATCTGGTTGCGAGGGCGCTCCGGAAGTGTGATGATCGGAGAAACACTCCTATACCTCCGCAGCAGTGTAGTGCAAGTTGCGCGTTGTGAAGTCTCAACACTCTCAGGAGTGACTCTGGAGTAGTGCGAGTCTTCCCTAGCTCAGACCTCTGCAGGAATGAGGGGCTCTCCTTTCAGGTCGCCCGTCCCTCTCAATCCATAGTGCTGCTGCAGTGAAGGTCCAGCATCAGCCAGCTCTTATTTCCTCTGTTTTTTCGGTCTTCCGCAGTATTGGGGGGCCCTCCCTGTGTGCGCAAGGTTTTTCCGAGTCACGGGCCCAGCGCTGGCTGTCTGTCCCTCAGCCGGCTTCAAGATCTTCCGGCGTCTGCAACTGCCCCACGCCCTCCGCCCGACTGATCCTGTCCTCGCTCCCTCCATAGCATGGATCGACTCCCAGTCCCTCTCTATGGCAGCAGCTCGGGGGCTCCAGTCTACTTAGGTATAGCTGGGCAGTGCCGGTGTCTAAGTGCTGATCCATGGGCGCGTGCTCCTCGCTACGCAGGCTTCGGCCTATGGATAGGCGGCATCAAGATCGCTGCTGCTTTTCACTGCCGTCGCATATTCCCCCGTCGCGGGGTACGTCCCCGCTGCCGATTATGGCCCCTTTTGCTGTTGGCGTGTGTTCCGCCTTCCGTCCGCAGCGATCCGGAAGCACTTTCAGTCTCTTTGCGTCGCTGATACGCGTACCTGTGCACCAGCCGATCTGGGCCTCGCGGCCTGGTAGGGCCCTCCGCAGCTCGGCCGCAGCTCCCGGCCCACGGGAGGAGAGATTATCGCAGTTGTCCCTCCGGGCCGTAGCCGTTGCAAGTTCCCGTCACGGCGGGTATTCGGGCCACTCTCTCCACACTCCGGGGCTGCCAGGCAGAGCGAGGGTAGCGTCTCTCCCCTCAGCAGCGGAGCCCAGCGCAGTCCCTTCAGCTTCGGGCCGCACATTCACACCGTATCACCGCAGCATCTAGGGGAAATCCGTCACTCCTCGCCGATTATCGGCTTGTAGTTACTTCTGGCCTCACTTTCCGTTACCAGCTATCATCCGGCGTTAAATATGCAATTGTAACCAGTCGGTTGCTTCATAGGAGCAGGATAATTTCTCCCGGGCTGCCAGAGCCTCACACAAGTGCGGCAATCTTGGTTGCGCGCCCTCTAGCACCCCACTGAGCAACCTGAAGCAGACTGAATGTCTCCTTGAGGTTAAGACTATCCTAAAGAGAAATCCCTTTTTCTATCTATCTCTTCCACAACTGCAGGTCTGCCACAAACCAGGATATAAACAAACATCTCAGCAGACCTCTGTGTTCGCATGAAAGCGTGGCTAGACCTAGTCATGCAGTGGGCCAATGTACTTCTTAAGGGGACAGGACATGCATCTAATCCATCAGCTCTGTAGGAAACCCCACACCTTTCAAAATGGCATTTAATTTGACACTCACTTTCCAAGATAATACAAGTAAATTTCACATCTCAGCATTTGCCACTCTTGATTTTACCCAAATAAGTCCAAAATGTGTTTGCAGGACCTATTCACCCATCATAGGAAAACTTCAAAAACTGTTGCTGTATGTAAAATATATAGCAACACGTTTTCCTGCACAGTGAACGGCTATTTGCAAAGTTTAACTGTTCGCCTTGCTGTTGCTTATTGCTATGTTTGGGCGTTAAACTGGATCTAATGAGGTTTAACCTACGCCCAGACACTGTTAACAAGTGTAACAAGCATTTGCAATGCAATAGGTCTCGCATTTACGCAAGTTTAAGCTATTGGCATTGTAAATGACAATGCCTTTTATTTATGTTTTAAAAACGAAATCAAAAATAAAAGGCATTGTTATTTGCAATGTCAACAGCTGAAACTCACGTAAATGCGAGACCTATTGCATTGCAAATGCTTGTTAGATTAGTGAGTCGAAACGCTCCCTTTCGGCCCGGTGGCAAATTAATTAAATAAACAAGAGCGGCCGCTAAAGTGAAAGCGGACCGCGCTGCAAATTAAAAAGAAATAGTGCTTACCGACTTATAAAGGAGACCGTGTAATGCCACAAGTAAAAGATCCAGTCCTCATGGGAGGTAACAAATGGTGACCGGGCGGTAACAAGGAGGGACTAACAAGCCTCATTATCAATTGGAAACCAGCATTTACCAAGGACAATGACACCACCCAATTAAAAATATGGGCGGAGAGAAGGCGAGGCTCCCACAGCATACTCGACTACTGCATGCCTCGCAGAGCGAGCAGCGTATGGGCGCTGCCGCTAGGCTCGACCTAAAAATATGCTGGGAAGCTAGGAAAACTTAGAAACAGGTGAAAAATCAAAAACTTTTCAAAAATGTGCAGGTGAGAAAAAAGCTCACATCCATATTTTTCCCATCACATAGGAGAATTGGCTGGCAAGCACTGCTTCTAAATACAAATAGCCCACGTGTTTAAATACGTTATGTTTCACTATTACCGGGAGGACTTTGAGTGTTATTACTCTTCGCTCTGCTCCTTTCTCATCTATCAGTGAATGAGACCTCTCCAAAATGTCCATCAGTCTCTAGTATTGTGTCTCTGTGAGTCTCCTCTCAGCTCACAAGCATGAATGGAAGCCCTTATCTGGGATGCCCATGAACGTGCTTGCTTTATTACAATGCACAAGTAACTATATAAAAAGATACTTTGTAATTGGCTGCACTGTAATACATAGAGCTGTGCAAGTAGTGATACTTTCAGGCATCAACGCACCGTAATGCTAGGGGTAGCGGAAAAGACATCATACACATTTTGGTCCCCAATGACATCACATGGTTACCTCTTTATTTAAATTTAGCCCCTCGCCAGCCTACTTCCTGATGTTGCGTGGCTATGGGCAAGGCAAGGAATAACAAGCATTGGCAAAATTAATAGGTTTGGCATTTCATATGGGGGGAGTACTGGGTAGGTTGGTAACTTTATTTGTTGGACGCAAATTTCCTAAAATGAAAATCCCATATTGAAGCGAAATATCAGTCTGCAGCAATATACAAGGTGGGAGTACGGACCCTTTGCCAAGAGACTTTGTTGTCAGAGTTAAGCTGTGCCCTCAATGAAGAGTGTTATGAAAAGAAGTCAGAAGATGAACGCTGTTGTATGTGATGACGAGACATACACAGCAAACAAGTACTTTTGTTGAATCTTTTAGAAGTCTCTCTGTGAACACATCTTTACCTTTACTTTGTGAGCAAAAAAAAGCTCTAAGTCAAACAATATGTAATTATGACAGTAGGGAACAACAAATGAACATGCAAGGGAAGATAGGCAATAACAATTTTCCTTTATGACAGGCTAAGGCAACCAAGCTGCAGCACTTCTTAAACAAAAAATGCCATAAATCAGTAATTAAAATGTCATCAGGTCAGCAAAGTGAAGACATCAAAGCTTAAATGCTGGATTTAATTACAAGCTACCCATCATACTGCATCTGCACACTAACAAAAGGACTACTTAAGCCCAATCACAAAAATCTAACGGGGACATAAGTTGGACAATGTAGCCATCAAACAACGGCTTTGGTGGACTGCCCATCCAAGCAAAAGAAAATCATGAAAAACACCTGAAACCCGGTGGCTGAAGAGAGCTGACCAAAAGTCCCCTCTTTATCTTTACTTCTTCTAATTGCACGTTTTGGAGAATTGGTGGCATGAGGTCACATATATTAATCCTGTCTGTAGCAACACCTAAAAACAAGCATTAGAAATGCAATAGGTCTAACATTTTTTTTGAGTTAGAGCTATTGGCGTTATAAATGGCTATGTCTTTTACCCTTGTGTTATGGAGTGCTTGTATGTGGTTTGAGTAGAATTATGTGGGTTGGATTTGAATTGTTTGTTGTGTGGCGTGGATTTGTGTGGTGTGGAGTGGATTTGTGTACTGTAAATATGTGGCATGGTGTGCAATGGAATTATGTGTATAGTAATTATGTGTTGTAGAGCGCAGTGTTGTAGGGTAAAGTTGTGTATAGTGGTATAGTGGAGTGGCACAGATTGTAAAAGAGTGTCTTAGAGTGGCACAGCATAGAGTGTAGAGGCGTAGAGTAGAGAGAAGTGGTATAAAGGGGAATGGTAAAGAGTAGAGTGGATTGGAGTAGAGTGCAGTGCAGTGCCCTAAAGTGCAGTTTTGCATAGCAGAGTAGTATGGAGTGTCTTAGAGTGGCACAGCATAGAGTGTAGAGGCGTAGAGTAGAGTGAAGTGGTATAAAGGGGAATGGTAAAGAGTAGAGTGGATTGGAGTAGAGTGCAGTGCAGTGCCCTAAAGTGCAGTTTTGCATAGCAGAGTAGTATGGAGTGTCTTAGAGTGGCACAGCATAGAGTGTAGAGGCGTAGAGTAGAGTGAAGTGGTATAAAGGGGAATGGTAAAGAGTAGAGTGGATTGGAGTAGAGTGCAGTGCAGTGCCCTAAAGTGCAGTTTTGCATAGCAGAGTAGTATGGAGTGGCTTAGAGTGGAGTGGTGCAAAGTACAGTGGAGTGGCCTATCCTGGGGTTGCATAGTGTGCAGTGGCAAAGAGTGCAGTTGTGTATAGTAGAGTGGAGTTGGGGTAGAGAGCATTAGCATACAGCAGAGTGGGGCATAGTGGAATAGAGAGTCGTGTAACATGCGCTTATTGTTTTTTTGTAGCTAGAATAAACCGAACCTGTTTTTTTTCCTTGCGTGTATTCCCTGGAGGTTATCCTCTTGCCCGTTATGGATCCTGTTTTTACAAACAGGGTGACATGACATGCATGTGTCTGAGCACTGATTTTGAGAGTTGACAGCTGGCTAAATAAACAAAATAATCACTGCTGCATGGAGGGCGAGCACTTTTTTAGTGAAAACATGCAACTTCTGCCCAATGAAAACATGCAACTTCTGCCCAATGAAAACATGCAACTTCTGCCCAATGAAAACATGCACTCTTTCCTCCGAACATGTGGGCGAAGGGAAAGACCCTCTCTCTTGATGCACACATATTTTTCTGGAGATAGCTGCGCTGTCACGCCAGACCATAATAAAAAGGCTGTTTAACGTTTAAGCTGCAGGCAGATTTGCACCCCTCCTTTTATAAAGTGCTAATTCTAAAACAATGAAGTAATAGCCCAACAGGTTTATGCATCTGCTGCTGAGATCCTTGTGCAGCCTGCACGTGCGAATCCGGAGCGGGGCAAATTAGACACTTATCCTTCCAAAGTCGATAACATGTGCATCGCTGTGTTGTAGTTCAATAGCACCTATGAGTCACTGTGCTGTGAAGCCGGAAGGCCGTGGCAGAAACCACTTTATAAAACACGTCATTTTTTGTCCCCTCTTGTACTTCACACCACTCAGGGCCGGCGCTAGGCATGGGTAGTGTGGGCAGCTGCCCAGGGCCCCGCGGCCTTCTAACTACGACGGGGCCCCCACGAGGCCATCATCCTTTTGAAAATGTGCCATTGTACCACTTACAGATGGGCAGCGCCCTCCCTCGGGGTGTGCAACCGTGGTGCAGCTCAAGGCCAGAGGCGGGGGGCCCCCCTCACCTGGACCGGGCTGAGGGGGAAATATGACCCCCGCATGCCTTTCAGCTGCGGGAGAATGGACAGGGCAGAGTTTGTGGCCTGATCAGCTTTCCTTTCTCTTATCCTAATCACCGCATCTGCATGATAATTGCAGATGCTTGAACTGGCGTGAGGTGAGAAGTGAGCCCTGCCCCTGCATGGATGAAAGGCAGAGCATCCTGCAGGGCTCACAACAAAGAAACAGAGTGACCTCAGTCACGATGGGCGCTGCTCAAGTCCAGTGGAGGGAAAGGGAGAAGAGCAGAAAACGGAGTGAGAGGTTATTATTCTTTTCTTTTTTAGCAACTCTGTTTTATTGTTTTTTTCAAACAAGCATGTTCATCCAAAAGAAACGTAAACAGAGTTAAACATAAATAGTGACTCTAGTTGAATGTAAGCGCTTGGTGTTTTTATTTTATTTTAATGTAATTTACCTGAAAAAAAGGAATAATGAAAAATTGGGTTGGTAAAAGAAAGTGGAGATAACATTGAGTTGGTAGGAGGGAAGGAGGGGTGACCCCACATTCATCCTCACCACCCAGAGGGGAGTGCAACGACCCCTCCAAGATACACCCAAACTATATAACCTGTCAAACCACACACCATTCCTTGTTGTACACATCTGAAAAGGTAGCACTACTCCCCAGCATCATGTTTGTTCATATCTGAAATCCCGAATTCCAGTGTCCTGGGTACATCTAAGGAGGTCTGGTGCTCTCTTTTGCTTTTAATAGAAGTATTGAGGGAGAGGCACATCTAAAAGGGGTTAGGCAAACAAAAGACAGTAAGAGGTGGGTGAGATAACAGAGTACAGCAGAGAGGAGCGAGCTGAACATAAGGGGCAAAACAGATATATGGAACAAGAGGCTTAAGGAAAGGGAGTTGGGGAAGGAGTGATGTGTATGTAATGGCAGAATCAATGAGAGAAGGGAAGAATCTATCGGTAAAAGGAATAGCATGCAAAAGAGGAATGTAATAGGCTTGGGGAGAGTGGGAGGATGGAAGGGGAGAGAATGTTGTAAAGTAACAAGAGCAGTTGTGTAACACAAAATGATGGGGACCTCGCTGCAGAATGTGATAATGGGCCCCTGAGTCTCCCACATTTCACAGATATTCATTGGGCCTGGGCTGAATGGGGGCCCCCTGAAGTGTTGTGGGCCCATCTGTGCTGCAGGGGCCTGCATTGTGTCCTGGCACAAGACGTGAAGCAAGGTAAAAGGCCAGGGAGAAGAGTGATAAATAGCAGCGCATGTAGGGGAGAGGTGGAAGAGGGGCAGATACAGCGAATTGAGGGTAGAGGTGAGAGAGAGATAAAACATGAAGAGTTGAGCATGGAGGGGAGAGGTGGACATAAAGGGGGGCCAGTGAACAAAGTTAAGGCTGGAGAGTAAGATGAAAGGTGAAAGGCAGTGCTTGGATTGAAGAGGTAAGTATAAAAGAAGCAGAACCATCAGGAGAACTGAAGTGTCATGGAGAGGGCATGGTGAGTGTTGGATGTAAGAGGGCAGGACAACCAAGAGCAGGTAAGAGGCAGGGGGAAGGTAGATTTCAGAGAGGTAGAACCAGTAAGAGAAGGTTAGAGGCTGCAGAGAGATGAGAGGTGAAGGGTTCAGCAGGTAGCTAAGAGGTGGGTGTAATAAAGGAAAAATTAGTGAGAAAGGTAAGAGACCGTAGTAGAGATAAAGTGAAGTGAAGAGCATGGAAGGGAGACGTGGATGTAAGAGGCAGAAACAGTGAGACGAGGTGAGAGGCAGGGGGTTCATAGAGGAGAGGTGGATGTAAAGGGGACAGACCAGCAAAAAAATGTTAGGAGGCCAGAGGAAGAAATGAGAGGTGAAGGGCAATACATGGATGGGGCATGCAGATGTAAGAGAGGCAGAACAATCAAGAAACCTTACACAGAGAAGAGAAAGGGAATGGTGAGAGGTGAGAGGTGAGAGGTGGATGTAGAAGGCCAGAATCAGCGAGAAAAGTAAGAGGCAGTGGGAGAGATGAGGCATACAGCATGGAGGAGAAAAGTGGATATAAGAGGGACATAACGAGAAAGAGAAGAAAAAAAGCTGGGGATGGCAGAGAGATTGATGTAAAAGGGGCAGAATCCACAAAATAAGGTTTGAGGAAGAGACGAGAGTAAGAGTAGAGCATGAACGGAAATAGGTGGTGTAAGTGGCAAAATCAGTGGGAAACGATTAGAGTGTTTAGGAGGATGAAAATGTAAAGAAGATGTAAATGAAGCAGAGCCAGTGAAAAGGGTTATAAGGCTGGGGAAGAGATGAGCAGTGATGGTAGTGCATGGATAAAAGTCATGGCTATAAAAGAGACAGAACCAGCAAGAGTATATAGGCAGAGTGGCAAGAGAGAGAAGTGGATGGAAGAGAGAAAAACCACCAAGAGATAGAGGTGAGATGAAGAGTCAGAGAGGAGGGTAAGGTAGATGTTAGATGTGCAGAACCAGCAAGAGAAAGTTAAAGGCTTGGTGAGAGATTAGAGATGAAGATTAGATCAGGGAGGTACAGTTTGATGTAAAAAGGGTAGAATCAGCAAGAGGAGAGAGGGAAGGAGGAAGGGGAGAGGTGTATGTAACGGGCGGGAGCAGCAAGAGAAGATTAAAGGAAAGGGGAGAAGGAAAAGGCATAGCTGTATTTAGGATGGCATAACAAGCACAGAAGATAAAGACTGGGTGGAGAGTTGAGAGGTGAAGAGTAGGGCAGGGAAGAGAGATGGGAATGTAAGAGGGGAAGAATCAGCAAGTGAATATGAGAGGAAAGGTGGAAAGATGAGAGGTCAAGCGTAGAGCATGGAGGTATGAGGGCCAAGATCAATGTAAGAGTGGCAGAACCAGAGAGAAAAGGTAAGAGGCTTGGGGATTGGGAAAAGAAGAGACGTTAAGAGGAGAGCATGTATAGCGAGGTGGATGTAAGAGGGGCGGAACCAGCAAGAGAAGATAATAGGCTGAGCAAGAGGGGAGGTAAAAAGTAAAGCACAGAGGAGAGAGGTGGATGTAAGTGGGCAGAATCAGCAAAAAAACTTAAGCGGTTGGAGGAGAGGTAAAATAGTCTTTGAACTAGCATGTGCTTCTAAGTACATTGAGACTCCTGCCAAAGTTTGCAATGACCTGTCTCTTTATTTTCCAAGTAGAAAATTTGGCTTAGATTTGCGATGTGTGCCATCCTTCACAAAGGTTTGTGATCTTGAACTATCCTCAACATGTCTGTGGAATTACAGCCTGCTCTCTGTGTACTCTTTTTCAAATTTGACTTTTTTTATTAAATCTAGTTCCCAGTTGGGACCCTTTCCTGCCCATTTCATGAATGGATATCTAAAGATCACATCCCCTGCTCTGACCTCCATTTGCAATATTGCCCTTGCCTCCTCATCTGTCCCTACCATGTAGGAAAAAAAAACTAAAAAGCTGCGTTTGTTCCTCTGCTCAAAAATCCTTCAGCAGGTACGAAGCTTCTCAGCATCTTATAACAACTCTTTGCTGCCTTTTTCTGAAAAATCCTTGAAAAAGAAGTCAACTGGCAAATCTCTTTCATAGAAACTAAATTACTTATTGATCACTTGCCAGTTGGATTCTGACCTCTCCATGTGTTGAAAGTAGCATTTCTTGCTGTGTCGGACAGTTTGAGCCTGAATCTTGATGAGGAAGGCAGAGCAGCCTTGATATTACTAAATTATAGTGTCACATTTGTCAGTTTCCCATCCGGTTCTATGGAATCAACTGGAACAACCCGGAATTCAAGGTATTCCCCTGGCGTGGCTTATCTGTATCCTTTCGGAGAGGCCTGGTCT
The DNA here is from genome assembly GCA_963921515.1 of Calotriton arnoldi. NCBI lineage: Eukaryota > Metazoa > Chordata > Amphibia > Caudata > Salamandridae > Calotriton > Calotriton arnoldi. The sequence continues at coordinate 4,146,677 of CAWUFW010000109.1, read as the reverse complement.
CTAACCAAGAAAATGTTTTGGACTTACATGCAATCAGTAGCTTTTTAGATAAAAACAAATTCATTAAAACTATATAGCAAAACATCAGACATCTGCATCTTTAACCGGTTAAGTGCTTAGAACGTTCCGCGCCAGTGCGGAACGTTCTATTAAGCGGGCGGGGCCGCGTCGGCCAACGGACGTGCGCAGCACTACCGAGGTAGTGCTCGCGACGGCCGTTGGCCGACAGAAGCACTTAACGGGTTAAGGGGCCTGGTACCATACACACTGCTCTTTGGTGGCCTGTGGAGCTGGGCCAATCAACCACCATTGTTGCGTTAACAACAACATCTTGGATTTATTTTCCAACGTCTTCTCTCCTTGTCTGGACAAACAGTGTATTATCTACTTCTACTACATCCATATGCAACACAAAATCCTGCATTTTCACCCCTGTCACTGCCGCAAGACAGTTGTACAGTCAATTATCTTCTCACAACCAGATTACGCAAGTGTTCTCTGTCTTAAACTTCCCACCTTTTGCATTTGGTACCGTTCAGATCATTAAGAACAGTGATTGGATTCTCATCTGAGGCTGCCCTAGATGCTCTTTCTGCTTTCTGTTGATTCCCGCTACCAAACGATCTATCCATTTGCCATTGTGCAGTGCATAAAAGGCCCGCTCATTCTTCAGCACTGCATTATTCCTTCCATTTATTCCAGAATCCTACACTCAGTAACAGCCATGCTCCTGTGCCATCCTAAAATTAAGAGAGAACATATTGGAGGTAGATCCTTCTCCTTTCTAGCTGCACGGCCTGGAAATGTCTCAGTCTTGAGCTATGGTGCATCTTAAATCTTCTGGGAAAAACTTAACTGGCCTTTCCATACATTAGTATAGCCTGTACCTTTTCCTTCGAAATCCCTTAGCGCCAGGATTCCCTCTTGGTGTGGTATTTTCATTCATCTCGTTCAATGGAACAATAACTAAAGACATTTGCATTCGCTGCACAATTTGGTGTAATTTAACATACCCCCTGAGGAAAGGGGAAGGTGAAGAGGCCCAAATATCTTGTAAAAGTAGTTTGAAGGCCTATTAGGTATCTGCTCCAGCGTGTTTTAAAGTTCCTCATTTGTCACTAACTGTCCAAGAAACTAGAGCCATACATAATACACACTAGTTAACCTGTCCAAAAGAGTATTAAAATACATGTAGCAGGCTGCTGCACAGGGTCAGTCTGGTCATGCTCCCAAAGATAGCCTGATCACCGTCAAGTGCAGAATGATAATGGGAAGGCCTGGGCAAGCACAAAATGATGTGCGCCTCTTCCCACTATAAGTTATACCAAAACTCAAATAGCGACAGCGAGGCCTGGGGAAATTGCTGCTTTTCAGCAGTACAGTTTGAAATAGCCTTGCTTTGGAGATGAGAAGAAGGGGCAGCATAAAGGAAAAGGGGGCTACAGAGGGGAGCTGACTGAGGAGTGAGTGCCTCATTCCATAGAGTACATCATCACACATGGAGTGATTAGCCAGTCACTGAGCTTAGGTAAGTAGGTGGCCAGTAGTTTTAGGAAGGCAAATCTTGTATTGGCGATTGGAAGGACCAAAAGAGTATGATTAGGTAGCCTGGGCCATGACTGGAGACATTTATGGATGATGGACATGATCGTTCAAGGGTCTTGCATTCAATTATCTCTTTAACCAAGAGCCAGTGGATTTACCTGAGGGTAGGTGCAATTTGTTTGTTACTTCTTAGGCTAAATTTGAGTCAAGTGACATGTCACTGGACCCTTCGCAATTTGGCAAGTGTCTTCTCAGATATTAAGGTCATGTGACTTAAAATGTGACTTAAAATCTTTAAAACTGCAAATCTTTGAGTCAAGTGACATGTCACTGGACCCTTCGCAATTTGGCAAGTGTCTTCTCAGATATTAAGGTCATGTGACTTAAAATGTGACTTAAAATCTTTAAAACTGCAAATCTTTGAGTCAAGTGACATGTCACTGGACCCTTCGCAATTTGGCAAGTGTCTTCTCAGATATTAAGGACATGTGACTTAAAATGTGACTTAAAATCTTTAAAACTGCAAATCTTTGAGTCAAGTGACATGTCACTGGACCCTTCGCAATTTGGCAAGTGTCTTCTCAGATATTAAGGACATGTGACTTAAAATGTGACTTAAAATCTTTAAAACTGCAAATCTTTGAGTCAAGTGACATGTCACTGGACCCTTCGCAATTTGGCAATTGTCTTCTCAGATATTAAGGACATGTGACTTAAAATGTGACTTAAAATCTTTAAAACTGCAAATCTTTGAGTCAAGTGACATGTCACTGGACCCTTCGCAATTTGGCAATTGTCTTCTCAGATATTAAGGACATGTGACTTAAAATGTGACTTAAAATCTTTAAAACTGCAAATCTCAGGGATTATGGGAGATTTATTTTGAAAGTCAAACACCACCTCCCCCAACCTATTCAACATTGCTAGATTTAATTTCCTTGTAAGGGAAAACTGCACTGAGTCGGCTATAATAGATCCCTTTTCTTTTGTTGCTTTAATTTACTACTTGTCTGTTGAGTGACTGGCTCCCATTATAGCTTTTGGCAGTTTTTCCCCTGGATACACATTCTTGTCTCTATTTAGCCATCTCATCTTTATATCTTTGAGTTAGTTCAGCTCTTTTCATCTCTTAAAAATGAAGTTTGAGAGTAGTTAGTGGGTTTAGGCATTAAGTTTGTGGGAATGGTCTAGCTTTTGGTGCTCCTGCCTGCCAATATATTAGCCACCCCACCTGTGTATGTCATCTGTGCCATCTCATCCTCTTATTTTCCTTAATCAGTGCTTTCTGTTGTTTACCGGAGCATTTGCAGGTCACTCACCCGAACCAGCATGGATCCCTTAGTGTTGATGCCCATGCCTGCTAAAACCAAATGCCTTAACCTTGACCTCCACTGATGCAACAGGAGTATCAGGGAGTCACCTAAAGACCCACTGTATAGCTATGGGACAATCTGTTTTAGGATTTTAATCATGCACTATTCTGAAAACATCGGTTTTGGAGAGATATAGGCGTAGCTTTTCAACAAAGTTTGATGTGTTTCATTTCCACATAATAGAGCTTTAAAATAATAACATTTATTTTATTAGGGCTATTATTTGTATTTGTAGCCATCTCAGTGATATCCACATTAGAGAAGTAGCGTCTTGCAAAGCTACTTCAACAGTGCCAGAAAATGATTGGTCAGTTGGCACTTTCTATGATGTCACTTCCTGTGATATTACATTTTATGCAAATTAGAGGGGCCTCGCATGTTTCTATCCTGCCCGGGGCCCCACAAATCCTAGGACCGGCCCTGACACCACTAGTTACAAAACACCACGTTAACCGATATTAAATCGGCCATTTGCAGACGTTTACACAATACCAGGACGAGGAGTTTCACAGGGGCTTGAACTCATGGAGTAGGTCAAAAGGAACTGCAGTCACAAACAAGTTACAGCGAAGCCACTGTACTAGAGGTCGATTTAAACAAGACGATAGCTAAGAGGGTTCAGGGACTGCTGTAGAGATGTCCCTGCTGCCGGATGGTTCTGAGTTTTAACTGCTGAAGAGCAGAGGCTGCTCAATTTAGTCCTCAGTTAGGTAATAATAACACCCTCAACTAAAGGTGGCAAAATAATTCAGTTTCAGTTTTTTCATACCTCTTAAATTGCCATTATACGTGTGAATAGCATGCCGAATTATTTTATTCACTGTATTGTGGTACTTTATTTTAAGCTGGAAAGATGTTTCAGTGAGTTGAACGTTTGTCGCTGAAACGTGCGGTGATGTGTAGGTATCTAAGCTCTCTTAAATTGGATAACAGTAACACATACAGGTATTTAGATATGGCACAACATGTGCCATGCAGCTTTATATAAAAATAAGTTATTATTAATTGTACTTTTTTTGTTTTTAAAGCAAAATTATGACTACAAGTCATGGAGGTGAAAAAGAGAGGAATTAAGTGCTTCTGTGGCATTTTCCAGCTGTTGCATAAACTGAAGATTTCACACACAAAAAAACACAATGTTTCTAGCTCAAACGTATCAAAAGATCCTAGCACACACGCACCATGATTTTCTTTAAAGGGGTGATGCATCACTCTTAAAAATAAATTATACGCAATATATGCATTGCTGAAAACTCTCGCCTTTCTGAAACAAAAGTAATTCCTGTAAACCTTCTAATGCTGAAAAAGATGCGATAGATAATGCTAACTAGAAGCCTAAACATATTAAAAAAATTATTGTAACAAATTTCCAGGCTATATGTGTTTATTTAACTTAGCAGTGTTTTCTGATAGGGTTTTCACACCTAAAAGAAGTCAATGTTTTGCGCACACTACTATTTCACGCGCCTGGTTAGGTGTGCTGTCCACGCCCACGACAGAGTTTCCAAAGTTAGGCCTGAAAGTTACGGGTATTTTGTTTGTCTACGGCATTCCGTACCTTGCGCCATTGTGCTGCAGACAGTGTTGAGATCGCCTTGTGTGTGAGTGCCAGGAATCAACCCTCCCTGCATCAGCAGAGCGTGCGCTCTCAGCCTCGGGGAGGTTCACGGACCCTTCATTCTCCCCCTCGTCTATGACCAGGCTGCGACTGCGAGTCTGAAAGTGGTAAAGGCAGGTGTAGGGCTGCAACCGGAGTTGAGGTAGCTGGAGGAGGGGGAACAATGGCGTCCGCAGATTTTTTAAATTAACAGCGCTGGCTTCGCACAGCGTTCGTGCAGCGGCGGAAGGGGTGGCAGAGCATATTGAAAAGTGATAGCCATTAAATTAAAAGCGCGGCATAGGGTGCTTTATAAAAAAATACTTTAAGGTATCGCACACGCACATCGCTCTCGTGGATCCGATCCAGTGCGATGAAAGCGCTGCGGCGGGCGGGGAGGGAGCATCTCCATTTCCGGCGCACAGGGGCATAATGCAAATAATTAAAAAGTACGGAGCTGAGTGGCTGGCAGTGAAGCACCATAGCGTGTGCAGGAGTCAGTGCGCACTATGCAAAAAGTAAAGAAAGGCGCGTGGTTGCTTAAAGAAACAAGCGGCCGCGCGGAACGAGGGAGCGAAGGCGGGGCCACGCCCCCAACCAGATGGCACACTGCACGCAATTAAGTGCGAGCGGAGCGAAACTGTGGTTAGGCGCCGCTGCCTCGGGACTACACGGAAGTTACCATAGGGCCAACAGCCAACAGAAATCAAGAAAACAACAGCAATGCCAGACTGAAACCAATCGCGAGGGGCAGGAGAAATTACACGGAGTTGAAGCCAATATACAGATTACTTTAAGTCTCGCCTTGGCAGCGCATGCGCTGCCAAGGCGAGACCTAAAAATGACGAAATAATGAAGTAAAACTATCAGAAAATAAGCCACTTTAGGTCGCATAATTTGGCTTTTCTTGCCGCATAATATAGTCAACCCTGCCACAAAATTTGGCCCTCTCCTGCCGCAAAGTTCCAGTGACCCTACCTATGAGCTAGTCTAACATTGGTTTCAGGGGCACATAACTAAAGTCATTCATCTCCCCAAATTAATCCACAATGTGTTTGCAGGACCTGTCCACCCATCAAAGGAAACCTCCAAAACCTCTTGCGGTATGCAAAATATATAGCTACCTACGTAAACACCTGATACAACCAGATTGCCCAATATGGCAGTTCAACATTGGTTTCAGGGGCACGTAACTGAAGGCATTCATCTCTGAAAATAGCATTTTGGGAGTGGCAGACACTCTTTGGTGACACTGAAGCTTCCACCCTACTTAATGAAGCACTCTATAACTCTATACCAGGGGAGGTGTGCCTACACCAGAAGAGGTGTCCGTACGCCAGGAGAGGTGTGCCTGCACCAGGAGAAGTGTGCCTGCACCAGGAGAGGTGCGCCTACACTAGGAGAGGTGCGCCTACACCAGGAGAGGTGTGCCTACACTAGGAGAGGTGCGCCTACACCAGGAGAGGTGTCTATACGCCAGGAGAGGTGTTCCTGCACCAGGAGAGGTGTGCCTGCACCAGGAGAAGTGTGCCTGCACCAGGAGAAATGTGCCTGCACCAGGAGAGGTGTCCCTACACTAGGAGAGGTGCGCCTACACCAGGAGAGGTTTGCCTACGCTAGGAGAGGTGGGCCTACACCAGGAGAGGTGTGCCTGCTCACCCTCCATGACATCTCTGATGCATCCGACCCAGCTCACAGTCAGGCTCTTCTACAAATCAATACAGAATGAATCCACTGAATCCCTTGCCACTGGCGTCTCATTACAAATTCCAGAAACACCATACTTTCCTTTTATAAATGGCAACGCTAAATATTCAAGAAGAAACAGCCACACGGATGTAAGACAAAGAAAATACCGAACACAAAGACAACACAGATCACTGCTGCTTAACATATAAAGAAGGCACTAACAAGCCGGGAGAAAGAACAGCCACCATCCACAAAGAGACCACACACTGAACCACCACCACCACCGACGACACCACCACCCCCTTGGAACATCTAAACTTCAAGCTCCACACGGAAGACAAAACAACCATCAGAGACACCCTCGCATACCGACCCCCAGGCCCGCGCTCCAGCTACTGCAACACCATCGCAGACTTCATTGCGCCCCTAGCCTTAGACTCCAAGGACTACATCTTCCTTGGAGACCTACAATTCCACATCGATGGCCCCAATGACAAGAACATCGCACACCTCCTCAACAGTATGAGCAGCCTCAGATTGACCCAGATCGTCCATGACCTTACACACACCGCAGGACACACGCTGGACCCAATTTGCACCTCCAGCATCTACGTCAAATTCAGCCATGTCACAGAACTCACATAGACCGATCACGCCATCGTCCACTTCAGCATCTCCAGCCCCCTCACCGCCACTCCCAAGATGACCAACGCACCCCCACCGGACATGGAAGAAAATCTCAGAGAAAGTCCTCTAAAAAGACCAGCTGATACACCCAAGAACTCAGAACAGCGAAACGAGATAGCAAACAGTTGGAGAAGAGATGGCGCACCAGCAAGGACACCTCCGACAGGGCAGCCTTCAAGACCTACCTTACACTTTACCACCGCCTGTTGTGGGCAATAAAGAAGACAGCCATTGCCGCATGCATCAAAACCAGTGCCAACAACATCAAGGAACTTTTCAACATCAATAAGGAATTCTCCAACCCAGCTGCCAGCGAAAACAACATCACACTCTCACAGGAGCTGTGCGACAACCTCGATCTCTTCTTCCATGACAAGATCGCAACCATATATCAACCCACACCTACGGACTTCCTCGACAGATATGCTGCCACCATAACCGACATGAACCTCATACTGACCACCTCTCCACCCAGGACACCACCTCCACCATGAAATCCATTGACTCAGGAGCTCCTGAAGACCCATGCCAGCACCATATCTACAACCTTGGAAACCAAAGGATCAGCCAGGTACTCAACACTCTACTCAACACTTCTATCACCACCGCAACATTTCCCAATGCCTGAAAACACGGCGAAGTCAGACTACTACTCAAAAAACCCTCCGCCGACCCCAACTAACTCAGAAAGTACCGGCCAATCTCCCTGCTCCTATTCCCAGCAAAGGTACTGGGAAACATCATCAAGTCATGACACACCTGCAGCAGAACCAGCTACTCAACGCCTCCCAATACGGCTTCTGCAGCAATCACAGCACTGAGACTCCACCACATCGGCATCCCAAGGGGACGAGCTCAAACGGATCACCTCCTTCCTCACTGGAAGAACCCTGAGGATCCACCTCCCACCTTTCACCTCTAAACTCAAGGAGATCTCTTGCTTTGTTCCCCAGGGCTCACCCCTCAGTCCAATGCTCTTCAACGCATATATGACCCTGCTGGCCAACATCGTCAGATCCCACGGTATTAACATAATTTCCTATGCAGACGACAATCAACACATCCTCCCATTCACCAACGACCCCCCACCACTAGAACCAACTTCCACAAATGCATAACAAACGTCACCGACTGGATGAAGAACAACTGCCTGCAGCGGAACACAGACAAGATGGAAGTACTGATCTCTGGCAACAGCAGCAACACATGGAATGACTCCTGGTGTCCATCAGACCACGAGGACCAGACCCAGCTCCATGGAGCTCCTTTTTTGATAGCCTGTGGTTTAACTGTGCAGTTTAGACAGCTCCTGCCGCCAAAGAGACTTAGGCCCTGATTTAGATTTTAGCGGACCGGTTATTCTGTCACAAATGTGACGGATATTCGTCTGCCATATTACAAGTGCCATAGGATATAATGGAGCCATAATACGGCAAACGGTAGTAACCAGGTCCGCCAAACGCTAAATAAGGCCCCTAGGGTCTGATTTAGATCTCGGTGGACGGGTTACTCCGTCACAGCTGTGATTGATATCCCGTCCACCGAAATATAAATCTGATTACATCCTATAGGATTTTTATTTTGGCGGACGGTATATCCGGCACAGTTGTGAGGAGTTACTGGTCCACCGAGATCTAAATAAGGCCCGTATTTCAAAGACTGAAGTCTTCACCACGAGAATGTTTCCCTCATAAGGCCATCCTGAGTGCCTCTTTCATGCCCGCTTCCCTCTTCTCTGTGCCGTGACGTGAAGACAACCTTGACACGCGACATGAAGCATCTCCACACTAATTGCTCCCCACTGTGTTCCTTTTCCTACTCAATGATGGCTACTGTGATTGAGAAACTTTTTACTTTCTCTTCTGTTTTTCTCATTTTCTAGTATTCTGGACAGATCCCCCTCACTGCTGGAATTTAAATTTGCAAAGCTGATAGATCTACTTTTCTCTCCCTACTTGGAAACTTAAAAAATATGCTGAGACAATATCACTACAGAAAGGTGACGGGGGTAGGTGATGGTGACAGGTATCTAATAGGCTGCTTAAGAGAATATTTCATCAATGTGCCAACACTGACACATCTCATCACGGTTCACATTCTTTAAATGGTGCACTACTCAAAAGGCTGTTGTGCTTTAATGAGGAAGTAGAATAACTTCTCAGCAGCACTGCTATAATTGTCATAAGACTACCAGCACTTCTCAACAGGGCTGCTATACAAGAAATGGACAGTACCAGCACTTCACAACAGGGCTGCAATACAAGTAATGGACAGTACCACCTCTGCTCAACAGGACTGCAATATAAGTCATGGAAAGGAGCAGCACTTCTCAACAGGGTTTCTACACAAGTATGGAACAGCAAGAGCACTTCTCAGCAGGGCTGCTATACAACCAATGGACAGTACCAGCACTTCTCAGCAGGGCTGCTATACAAGTAATGGACAATATCAGCACTTCTCAGCAGGGTTGCTATACAAGAAAAGGACAGTACCAGCACTTCTCAACTGGACTAATATGTAAATAATGTATAGTGGCAGCACTTCTCAACAGGACTGCTATACAAGAAATGGACAGTACCAGCACTTCTCAACAGGACTAGTATGTAAATAATGTATAGTGGCAGCACTTCTCAACAGGACTGCTATGCAAGAAATGGACAGTAGCAGCACTTCTCAACAAGACTGCTATACAAGTAATGGACAGTACCAGCACCTCTCAGCAGGACAAGTATTTAAATAATGTATAGTGGCAGCACTTCTCAACAGGACTGCTATACAAGAAATGGACAGTACCAGCACTTCTCAACAGGACTAGTATGTAAATAATGTATAGTGGCAGCACTTCTCAGCAGGGCTGCTATACAAGTAATTGACAGTACCAGCACTTCTCAGCAGGGCTGCTATACAAGTAATGGACAATATCAGCACTTCTCAGCAGGTTGCTATACAAGAAATGGACAGTACCAGCACTTCTCAACAGGACTAGTATGTAAATAATGTATAGTGGCAGCACTTCTCAGCGGGGCTGCTATACAAGTAATGGACACTACCAGCACTTCTGAACAGGACTGCTATACCAGAAATTGACAGTACCACCACTTCTCAACAGCGCTGCTATACAAGTAATTGACAATATCAGCACTTTTCAACAGGGCTGCTATACCAGAAATGGACAGTACCAGCACTCACTTCTCAACAGGACTAGTATGTAAATAATGTATAGTGGCAGCACTTCTCAACAGGACTGCTATGCAAGAAATGGACAGTAGCAGCACTTCTCAACAGGACTGCTATACAAGTAATGGACAGTAGCAGCACTTCTCAATAGGACTGCTATACAAGTAATGGACAGTACCAGCACCTCTCAACAGGACTGCTATACAAGAAATGGACAGTACCAGCACTTCTCAACAGGACTAGTATGTAAATAATGTATAGTGGCAGCACTTCTCAACAGGACTGCTATACAAGAAATGGACAGTACCAGCACTTCTCAACAGGACTGCTGTACAAGTAATGGACAGTAGCAGCACTTCTCAACAGGACTAGTATGTAAATAGTGTATAGTGGCAGCACTTCTCAGCGCGGCTGCTATACAAGTAATGGACACTACCAGCACTACTCAACAGGACTGCTATACAAGTAATGGACAGTAGCAGCACTTCTCAACAGGACTGCTATACAAGTAATGGACAGTACGGGCACTTCTCAGCAGGACTAGTATGTAAATAATGTATAGTGGCAGCACTTCTCAGCAGGGCTGCTGTGCAAGTAATGGACAGTACCAGCACTTCTCAGCAGGGCTGCTATACAAGAAATGGACAGTACCAGCACTTCTCAACAGGACTAGTATGTAAATAATGTATAGTGGCAGCACTTCTCAGCAGGGCTGCTATACAAGTAATGGACAGTAGCAGCACTTCTCAACAGGACTGCTATACAAGTAATGGGCAGTACAAGCACTTCTCAACTGTACTGCTCTACAAGTAATGGGCAGTGCCAGCACTTCTCAGTCTGGCTGGCATATAATTAATAGACTGCACAGTACTTCTCTCAGTTGGGCTGATAAACACCTGATGCTGCAGTATTTGAGCTTCACAGGAGGACTGTTGCACTTTTAGTGAGACAGTACGGGCATCTGTGTGAAGGATAATCACTAGTTTATGGAGAAACTACCATCACTACTGTGTCATACTGCCATAGCTTTAACACAGCACCCCCGTGAAGGTCTGAGATACTTTAAATGACACAATACCACCACCTTCGCGCAGGAGTGCAATAGTTAAAGAGACAGTACCAGCTCAGTGCTGGGCTGTCATATCTTTAATGAGATGATGCCATCACCTGTGTGTAGGACTGACATACATTTAATGAGACAATACCTTTACCTCTGTGACATATTTTAAAGACACAGTATCTGCACCCCTCTGACATATTTTAAAGCGACAGTACCAGCTAAGTGCTGGGCTGTCATATGTTTAATGGGACGATACCAGCACCTGTGTGTAGGACTGACATACTTTAATAAGACAGTACCTGCACCTCTGTGACATATTTTAAAGAGACAGCGCCAGCACAGTGCTGGACTGTCATGAATTTAATGGGACAGTAGCTGCACCATATTGCAAGAGTGCTATATTTTCAAGAGACAGTACCAGCTATGTTCTGGGCTGTCATACCTCTAATGGAACAATACCAGAACTTGTGTGTAGGACTGACCTACTTTTTAATACGTAGGTACCTGCACCTCTGTGACATTTTAAAGAGACAGTACCAGTTCAGTGCTGGGCTGTCATATGTGTAATGGGACGATACCAGCACCTGTGTGTAGGACTGACATACTTTTAATGAGACAGTAGTGCAGAAGTGCTTTAATGGGGCAGTGCTACAGCCTCTGTGCAAGACTATGATATTTCTAATGAGACAATACCAGTGTTACTCTTCGATATTGCTGTTGTGTAAATCACACAGTAACAACAATATTTGCATGTATCACATGTTTAGTCTCTTAGGGGCACATGCATCAAAGGTTTTTGCGATCGCAAACGGTGCGATTCGCAAAAATCGGCCGTTTGCGACCGCAAATTGGCCTTTGGAGATGCATGAAAGTGTTTCCTATGCGCAATTTAAGAATTCGCAATTATTTGCGAATTCCTAAATTGCGATTGCATTTAAGGAATCGCAATTTGCGATTCCTTAAATGCAATGCTAGAAGCACTTTCAAATAGCGATTTCGCTATTTGGGACCGCAAATTACAGACAAATCAAACTTGTCTGTAATTTGCAAAAACTTTGAAAAATGCACTAAAATGCATTTTTAAAGTTTTAGATTACACACACACATGCCCTTGGGGCATGTGTGTGCACAACATGGGTGCACATCACAATTTCAGGGGTGCAACAGGGTGTCCTTTTGACACCCCTGCACCCTTGAAATTGCATGCGCAATTTGCGAGTACCTATTGGTATTCGCAAATAGCGCTCATAATTCCCATTCATTCCTATGGGCCTGTAGGCCCATAGGAATGAATGGGAAGCCATTCCTTATTTGCGACTCGCAATTTGCGAGTCGCAAATAAGGAATGTGAAGGAATCGCTATTATTATAGCGATTCCTACATGCATAGGCTTTTGCGATTCCTTAATTGCGATTCCTTAATAATCGCAATTAAGGAATCGCAAAAGCCTACCTTGATGCATGTGCCCCTTAGTAATTAATTGCGCCCCCACTTTTAGAACCTTAAGTGATAGAATATACGCAAACCCAATACAACATTAAATGATACAGCTCATGATAAAATACAAAATACGAGATTGCACACCTTGTGGACAGACCCTTCTAAAAAACTGCATCTGGGCATAGGTGGCGTGCCCTCCATTATTCATGAAAAAGTAAGACTGAGAGTCGTTTTCAGACACACTCCAGACATTTTACTGGAGTCCGCCTAAAACAGGAAGTCAACTCAGCATCCTTCTTAAATGCCCACATGCCCCCCCACAGCTGTACTTGGTATTGCCCCATTACCTTTGCAGTGGTACTTGCCTGCGGCTATGGTCAGGTGAGTGGAGAAGACCCTTAGCATCTATGGGACCCTATAATACTTCAAAGATGGTGGTGAAAGGGGCGGATGCTCCAGCACGAGCGCCCTCTGACCAATGGACCTCTGGGAGATCTTCTGTAGGAGAACTAAAGTTGGTAAATGACAAAACAAGACATGATTTTCCAATGAACTCTTATTACTGTACCATGGAGGGAGGTGATTGGCATCAAGCCTGCTAGTGAAGTGCAAAGCTTACTGCATGCCCAACTGTGGCTAAATAAAGGCTTTCAACTGAGCACAACAAACATTGGCAACGCTAATATGTTCGGCTTTTATTTACAAACCGAAAAAGTCACCATGTGCACTGAACTTGCATTTTAGCAGCAGCTTGATGGCAGGGGCAGGGGCAGGAGAGCTTTGGGGTGCAATGAATCATTGTTATGGTTCTAGATCAGCAAGAGGCATGGCTGTGAGCAGGAAGCTGCCGTCCAACTCTTCTTTCGTGACACTCCATTCCAAGATGGCCACAAAACAGGCTTCTTATTTACTTGATTGTTCATAGTTTGGATTTTTAGCTTCTCATAGTACGGACCGTGCTCTTCTATCTATTTCTGAAATTGTACATACAGCTGTAAATCTTGTCTTTATTGTGGCCAGCAAGGACATATGATTTCTTTGTGTGCTGTAAGGCACATCCAAACGTCCATAGAACATGTTGGGTGACACTATGCGCATGTTACTGGTGCTTCCACTCAATTTCCTCTGTGTGTCTGTTCAAGTGGATTCTTGGTGCTGACTGCAAGTGCCAGACTTGTGCAGTCAGAAGCTACTGGAATGTATATCGACCAGACTTAGGTGTAACAACAGTTTATCTCTACTATCAGAAAGGAACAAAATAGACTTTGCACAGCCAGTGGGTGGTGCAATACTGGCCTCGTGCCCATTAAATGTCGAAACAAAGCCTCTAAGTGTATACTTTGAAAACCACAAGGAATTGTTTTGTTTGACGTCATTGCCACACCCAATCATCCTTTCATTGAAAGATTGATTTGGCTTGTACGCCACAACCCATACATTAATAGGATGTCTAAGACCATAGTTATGAGTTCCACCTTCTGCCATGAGCATTGTAGGTTGGCGTCTGGTTATTGGACCCCACATGGATATACTGAAGAATAAGAAGGTAGACCAGCTTCTGGGCTAGATAGTGATACCGCGAGCCACTTGAAGGTAGAAGATTTACTTCTGCGCAGAGTTCTCTTCAGGCCGGTCAGCTGGTAACACTTTAAAAGGTGTAGCCTTCAAAAGTCTTTCCTAGCATATCCTTAGGAGAATTGAAGGTTACTGGGGAACAAGAGGGCTCAGACTACTCTGTGGATAAAGCTCTGGTGTGGAGTAATCATAAACAATCTCAATATTACCCTGTTCACAGTGCTCTTGTAAGAAACAGAAACTTGGTTTCTGACGTTCCATTGAAGCGTTTTCTGATCCCACAATGTTGGATTTAGAAACCGCAACTGGTTCTCACCAAGATACCCTATTTAATGCAGCTTTACAGGAAGAAAACAACTGCTCCGAAGCTTACTGGCCTAACCCAAAACACCCGAACAGCTACCGTTAGGACTGTCAGAAATCAATCAATCAGGGCATTGTAAAGCGCAGCTACTCACGCCCCCGGAGGGGGCGTGCAGCTCCTGGATGTTCACGGTGATTCTTTGAAGAGCCAGGTCTTGAGGTTCTTCAAAAACTTGGAGAATGTTGGTGTCTGTCGGAGGTGGAGGGGGAGGGAGTTCCATGCCTTGGCCGTGAGGAGGGAGAAGGAGCGTCCTCCTGTTCTCGTCTTCTTGATGCGTGGTACCGTCTCAAGGGAGAACTGGGCTGAGCGGAGGGATCGTTGGAATGAGAGGCGGTGGTTCATGTAGGCGGGTCCGGTGTTGTGAAGGGCCTTGTGGACGTGGGTGAGTAGCTTGAAGGTGATTCTCTTCTCGACGGGGAGCCAGTGTAGTCTTCATAGGTGTTGGCTGATGTGGCAGTGGTGCAGTAGGTTGAGGACTAGTATGGCGGTGGCTTTCTGGACGTTCTGGAGCTTGCGGGTGAGGTTCTTGTTGATCCCGGCGTAGAATGCGTTGTAGTAGTCCAGTCTGCTGCTGATGAGGGCATGGGTGACGGTTTTCCTGTGTTCGAGGGGGATCCAGTTGAAGGTCTTTCGGAGTAGGCGGAGGGTTTGGTAGCAGGAAGAGGTGACAGCATTGATCTGGTGGTCCATTTTGAGTTCGGAGTCCAGGATGATTCCGAGGTTGCATGCGTTGTCCGTGGGGGAGGGAGGGTTCCCGAGGGCTGGGGGCCACCAGGTGTCGTTCCAGGCGTCAGGGTGTGGGCCCATGATGAGCACTTCGGTTTTGTCCGTGTTGAGTTGAAGGCAGCTGTTCTTCATCCACCTGGCGACTGCTTCCATTCCTTCTTGAAAGTTGTGTTTGGAGATGTTGGGTTCATTGGATAGGGAGAGGATGAGTTGGGTGTTGTCTGCGTACGATACGATGTTGAGTCCATGTGACCTGACGATGGATGCAAGCGGGGCCATGTAGACGTTGAACAGAGTGGGCCTGATGGAGAATCCTTAGGTAATCCGCAGGTCGTCGGTGTGGGTTCGGAGAAGAAAGGGGGTAGTCTGACCAGCTGCGGTCGGCCAAAGAGGAATGAGCAGATCCAGTTGAGGGTCTTGTTCTGGATTCCTGCGTCGTGGAGTCTGCGGGCTCGGGTACGATGTGTGACTGTGTCGAAGGCAGTGGAGAGGTCCAAGAGGATGAGGGCCACAGTCTCTCCTCTGTCGAGTAGGGAGCGGATGTCGTCTGTCGCAGCGAGAAGGGCGGTTTCGGTGCTGTGGTTCTTCCTGAAGCCTTACTGGGAGGAGTTGAGGATGTTGTTTTCTTCTATGAAGGAGGCAAGCTGACTGTTGATGGCTTTTTCCATGACTTTCGCCGGATACGGGAGTAAGGAGATTGGTCTGAAGTTCTTGAGGTCAGTGGGGTCCACCAAGGGTTTTTTCAGGAGTGGGTTGATCTCAGCATGTTTCCAGTCGTCGGGGAAGGAGGCGGTCTCGAAGGAGCGGTTGATGATTCGTTGAAACTCGGGGCGAGGATGTCTGCGGCTCTGTGGTAGATGGGGTGGGACAGGGGTCCGTGGGGGCCCCGGAGTGGCTGCACTGCTCATATTATCTCTGATCGGGAGATCTAATGCAGATCTTACCCTTGGTCTACGCTGATCCAGCCACATACTCACCAAACGCTCTATACTCGCTTGGACATATGATCATCCATTGGTCCATGGTCCAGTGAGTATAACCTTTCCTTTCCAATATGGTGACTTTCACCGGACACCCTGCTTTCCTGTATCGTCAGCCTGCCCAGGTGTGCAGACTTTGCTGTGGGTTCTAGCAGGTGTCCCTCAGGTACAACTTTGTCCTAAGGAGACCATAATATTCTATGTGTGTTGAATGTTGTCAACATGATACAAACAAACTGATTGTTTTCCATGAACTGCATGCAAACCGGTCACTGTGGGTCTGTGACCATGGACTGAAGATACTTTTTGCAGTTTTTCCATATAAAAAACACCACTTTGTAACTCGCACACCACTGTCTCGCCAAGTTTTGGAAGTGGGTTTTTGCATAGGGGTCACTTCATTTCACTTTTATGCACGCTTAGGAAAGAGTAATGTGGTTTATGTTGTAACAAACTACTGTGCTGGCCTAGAACCTATGAAATATTTTATAGGTATCATAACATTTACAGCAATTTTGCCTTTCCATTAGATTATTGTTGTTTTGAATGAGTTCTGTGTGAACCCCTGTTCCTTAAATGATTATTACCCAGGTTCATGCAGACATTTGGACTTGCATCTTGATATCAGAAATGAAGCCACAGTCCACTGCCCATTTATCTCTTCAGCATCTGACAGCCTGTCCTTGGACAGATAGGTTGGAAGAACAGAATCAATCTAGGTAGTCATCTGATCCAGTCTACTTGCAGCCAGTCCCTGTATTCCCTGATTCTCACCATTAGCAGGAAACTTGGTGCTCCGAAGGGGAACATACTGCTATGGTTCTGGTATAACAGCAGGCGTGGCTGTAAACGCAAAGCTACAGTCCAAGGGCCTGATTTAGATCTTGGCGAATGGGTTACTCTGTCACAACGATGACGGATATCCCGTCCGCCGAAATATAAATTCCATTATATCCTATGGGATTTATATTTTGGCGGGCGAGTTATCCGTCAGCATTGTGATGAAGTAACCCGTCCATCTAGGCCCTAAGTCTCCTTTAGTGAGACTCCATTTCAAGTTCAATTCCAATCATCAACACCATTCCAGCATGTCAATTGCTGAGACCACCCACTTCTTGTTAGAGGTTATCGGAGACCTTCCAGGTGGTTCCTGTTCTACCCTTATTCAAAAAGCTTCTGATCAGTGTACCAGTGCATCACAACTCCTCCAGTGTGTTCCTGCTTTGTGATTCTTCACTCCTGCACTGCTGTTGTCCAGATCAAGCTCTGCTCCAGTACTGCACCAGCCCCTTCTTCAGCTCCTGCTCCAGCTCCTGCACAAGCTCCTGCACCAGTTCCTGCACCAGTTTCTGCTCCAGCTCCTGCACCAGCTCCTGCATCAGCACCTGCTCCAGCTGCTGCACCAGCTCCTGCTCCTGCACCAGCTCCTGCATCAGCACCTGCACCAGCTACTGCTCCAGCTTCTGCACCAGCTCCTGCACCACCTCCTGCTCCAGCTCCTGCACCATCTCCTGCGCCAGTTCCTGCTCCAGCTTCTGCACCAGCTCCTGCACCACCTCCTGCTCCAGCTCCTGCACCAGCTCCTGCGCCAGTTTCTGCTCCAGCTCCTGCACCAGCTCCTGCACCAGCTCCTGCACCAGATCCTGTACCAGCTACTGCTCAAGCTTCTGCAGCAGCTCCTGCACTAGCTCCTGCACCAGGTCCTGCACCAGCTCCTGCTCCAGCCCCTGCACCAGCTCCTGCTCCAGCTACTGCTCATGTATTGCTCCTGCTCCAGCTCCTGCACCAGCTTCTGCGCCAGTTCCTGCTCCAGCTCCTGCACCAGCTCCTGCAGCAGCTTCTGCACCAGCTCCTGCTCCAGCTCCTGCACCAGCTCCTGCAGCAGCTTCTGCACCAGCTCCTGCTCCAGCTCCTGCACCAGCTCTGGTTCCAGCATCTGCACCAGCTACTGCTCCTGCACCAGCACCAGCTCCTGCAGCAGCTCCAACTCCAGCTCCTGCACCAAATCCTGCTCCAGATACTGCTCCAGGGCTGCACCAGCTCCTGCACCAACTCCTGCTCCAGCTCCTGCTGCAGTCCTGCACCAGCCCCTGCTCCCACTCCTGCACCAGCTCCTCCACCAGTACCTGCTCCATCTCCTGCACCAGCTCCTGCACCAGCTACTGTTCCAGCTCCTGCTCCAGCTCCTGCACCAGCTTCTGCACTAGTACGTGCTCCAGCTCCCGCAACAGCTCCTGCACCAGTCCTGCACCAGCACCTGCTCCAGCTCCTGCTCCTGCATCAGCTCGTGCACCAACTCCTGCACCAGCTACTGCTCCAACTTCTGCTCCAGCACCTGCACCAGCTCCTGCACCAGTACCTGCTCTAGCTACTGCACCAGCTCTTTCTCCAGTCCTGCACCAGCTCCTGCACCAGGTCCTGCTCCAGCTCCTTCTCCAGCTCCTGCTCCAGTTCCTGCACCAGCTCCTGCACCAGTACCTGCTCCAGCTCCTGCACCAGCTCCTGCACCAGTACCTGCTCCAGCGCCTTCTCCAGCTCCTGAACCAGCTCCTGCTCCAGTCCTGCACCAGCTCCTGCACCAGCTCCTGCTCGAGCTTCTGCATCAGCTCCTGCACCACTATCTGCTCCAGCTCCTGCTCCAGCTCCTGCACAAGCTCCTGCTCCAGCTCCTGCACAAGCTCCTGCACCAGTACCTGCTCTAGCTCCTGCACCAGCTCCTGCTCCAGTCCTGCACCAGCTCCTGCACCAGCTCCTGCTCCTGCTCCTGCTCCAGCTCCTGCACCAGCTCCTGCACCAGTACCTGCACCAGCTCCAGCTCCTGCACCAGCTCCTGCACTAGTACGTGCTCCAGCTCCTGCACCAGCTCCTGCTCCAGCTCCTCCTCCAGCTCCTGCTCCAGCTCCTGCACCAGGTCCTGCTCCAGTCCTGCACCAGCTCCTGCTCCAGCTCTTCCTCCAGCTCCTGCTCCTGCTCCAGCTCCAGTCCTGCTCCTGCTCCAGCTCCTGCACCAGCTCCTGCTTCAGCTCCTGCACCAGCTCCAACTCCTGCACCAGCTCCTGCACCAGTACCTGCTCCAGCTCCTGCACCCGCTCCAGCTCCTGCTTCAGGTCTAGGGGCACCACTTCACTCCAGGCCATTACGGTCACTGCCTCCGGTCCTAAACTTTTCCATCTACAAACCCTTATTTGTGGGTGATTTTGTCTAATTAGTACAATGGAAGCACGTTAAAACTACAATACCCATGATGTCATTATGTGATTACACAAATGTAAAGGACTGGAAACAGTGTCTGTAAGTAGGCAGAGGGAGGTGGCACCCTATCCAGGCTGCTAGTTCCAGATGTTAATTAGTCCTATTGTTATCAGGACCTAAAACGTCTGTCTTTGAAGAACTGTCCTACAATTGGGACCCAGCACTTTGGAGGTTTTTTGTACCTTTTGGCTTTTTTCTTTTTGTGCCCTCAGGCACTACTTTGTGAATGGAATTCTCTCTATGACCTGTGTTTCACCCAGGACAGACAATGTGGCATCTCTAAAATGTCTCTCTTTTCTCAGACCCTCTAAGGAACAAGTGAAGGACTGAACCATGTGCAGTGGCGGCTCCTCTGTTATGGCAGAGGAGCGTCATCCCATCCCCCCCCCTGCCAGCAGCTGCAAAAATTAAAAAATAAAATGATAATAATCCAGGTTTATTAACATTTTATTTTTCTTCCAGGGCCGAGTCTTGTGGGCAGGGTCTAATTGATGACAGACACGAAGAGGGAGTGGTTGGCATTGCTGTCAGTGCACATGTCGGTTTAGCCGGCCATCTTAGAACAGCCAAACCGACATGCGCACTGACATCCCTCCAACCCATGCTGCATTGCCTGGTGGAGATAACAGCAGGCACAGGCTCTCAGTCCTCGTTGGAGCAGAAAACCAGGCTGCTCAGGCCAATCCCAGCGCTTATCTCATGCTGGTAGAGAGAATAGCTGGGACTGGCCGTAGGACAGTCTGGGAGCCTCAACCTGTGCACATCAGTCAGCAGAGGAATGGCGATCGGCGAGCTGCAAGTAAGTCCTATTTTTATTTTTTTGTTTTTTGTCCCCCGGGTTGTCCCCCGGGTTGTCTCACCACTTTCACCCGATACCAGCCGTTACTGACAATCTTATCAGCTGTCCATTGACTGAATCTGTGTGACTAGAGATGCAAAAGGGGACTCCTCTAATGGAAACCATGAGAAGAACCAAGCATTGGCAATTGTAGCAATTCAAAAAAGAAATAACACAAACGGATCACTTTTTAATATAATGCAATGTATGAGACAGAGAACTAACTGAATGTGACAAAAGTGTGATGAATGTGTGCACTTTTCAGAGAGTACCTCATTCATTGCAATGGAATGCACTTCCTAGGAGGTGGAATGACTCACCAAACGGCCCCTATCATGAGGTGAGAGATGTACGCTCCTCTGGATTGATCCAAGATGTGATTGAAAAAACAGTAGACGGAGTGGGCTGACCCAAATGAGCTAATGGTTGAAGGGGGCTGAAGTAAAGCTAATCCTATGTACATTGTAAACAATAGGTCTTTCAGGCAGCCATGCTGTTCGGCTAGACATAAAAAGGATACTTTCAGTTGTGTGCCAGTGAAGCTGTCGATTTATCCTAAGAATTCTTTTTAATTTGCCAGGAAAGGAATGTTTGACCTACTGGGGCACGTGCAGCCATCTCCGCATCCATGTGAACACCTGCTGTCAGACAAGATCATGTCGCTCCAAGACAGACCTGCTCAGGCAGCCACACCCCCCATAAGACCCCAAGACACCTGCTGCAGGGTGCTTCATCTTGAGCAAGTCCAATCATGTCTCTGAAGATAACATTGCGAAAATAATCAAAAGTCTTAAACTCTTTGCAGCTTCAGCGATTCCTGCAATGAGAAAACCATCAGACTGTGCCAGACAGCCATCACACTAATTATTTTTAGATTTGTCAATACAACCTTCACCTCATAGGTGGTTCGTCAAAAACGAACTCAGCCTTTTTTTGCTGCAAAGAAGCTGAGGACCCAGAAATCTTGTCAAACTACAACCTGAGCTCTAATTTACTGTTGCATTAAAATATTTTTAAATCGGCAGGTAGTATGCAATTCTTTGATCACCCACCTTAAAATAAATGAATGTATAGTTATAGAGTGTACAAGACTTACGCCAGGAGACTTCATGGCGCTATCTTCTCAGGGTGACTCAGCAAAAGAGCTGGGTCTTGAGTGCTTTACGAAGTGTTTCATGGAATTCAATTTGACGCAGAGATAGAGGTGGAGCAGTCCAAAGTGAGAGCGTAGGTGCAGAGAAGCGAGAGAGTCCTCCAGTCCAAAGTGAGAGCGTAGGCGCAGAGAAGCCAGAGAGTCCTCCAGTCCAAAGTGAGAGCGTAGGCGCAGAGAAGCCAGAGAGTCCTCCAGTCCAAAGTGAGAGCGTAGGCGCAGAGAAGCCAGAGAGTCCTCCAGTCCAAAGTGAGAGCGTAGGCGCAGAGAAGCCAGAGAGTCCTCCAGTCCAAAGTGAGCGCGTAGGCGCAGAGAAGCCAGAGAGTCCTCCAGTCCAAAGTGAGAGCGTAGGCGCAGAGAAGCCAGAGAGTCCTCCAGTCCAAAGTGAGCGCGTAGGCGCAGAGAAGCCAGAGAGTCCTCCAGTCCAAAGTGAGAGCGTAGGCGCAGAGAAGCCAGAGAGTCCTCCAGTCCAAAGTGAGAGCGTAGGCGCAGAGAAGCCAGAGAGTCCTCCAGTCCAAAGTGAGAGCGTAGGCGCAGAGAAGCCAGAGAGTCCTCCAGTCCAAAGTGAGAGCGTAGGCGCAGAGAAGCCAGAGAGTCCTCCAGTCCAAAGTGAGAGCGTAGGCGCAGAGAAGCCAGAGAGTCCTCCAGTCCAAAGTGAGAGCGTAGGCGCAGAGAAGCCAGAGAGTCCTCCAGTCCAAAGTGAGAGCGTAGGCGCAGAGAAGCCAGAGAGTCCTCCAGTCCAAAGTGAGAGCGTAGGCGCAGAGAAGCGAGAGAGTCCTCCAGTCCAAAGTGAGAGCGTAGGCGCAGAGAAGCCAGAGAGTCCTCCAGTCCAAAGTGAGAGCGTAGGCGCAGAGAAGCGAGAGAGTCCTCCAGTCCAAAGTGAGAGCGTAGGCGCAGAGAAGCCAGAGAGTCCTCCAGTCCAAAGTGAGAGCGTAGGCGCAGAGAAGCCAGAGAGTCCTCCAGTCCAAAGTGAGCGCGTAGGCGCTGAGAAGCCAGAGAGTCCTCCAGTCCAAAGTGAGAGCGTAGGCGCAGAGAAGCCAGAGAGTCCTCCAGTCCAAAGTGAGAGCGTAGGCGCAGAGAAGCCAGAGAGTCCTCCAGTCCAAAGTGAGAGCGTAGGCGCAGAGAAGCCAGAGAGTCCTACAGTCCAAAGTGAGAGCGTAGGTGCAGAGAAGCCAGAGAGTCCTCCAGTCCAAAGTGAGAGCGTAGGCGCAGAGAAGCCAGAGAGTCCTCCAGTCCAAAGTGAGAGCGTAGGCGCAGAGAAGCCAAGAGTCCTCCAGTCCAAAGTGAGAGCGTAGGCGCAGAGAAGCCAGAGAGTCCTCCAGTCCAAAGTGAGAGCGTAGGCGCAGAGAAGCCAGAGAGTCCTCCAGTCCAAAGTGAGAGCGTAGGCGCTGAGAAGCCAGAGAGTCCTCCAGTCCAAAGTGAGAGCGTAGGCGCAGAGAAGCCAGAGAGTCCTCCAGTCCAAAGGTGAGATCGTAGGCGCAGAAGAAGCCAGAGAGTCCTCCAGTCCAAAGTGAGAGCGTAGGCGCAGAGAAGCCAGAGAGTCCTCCAGTCCAAAGTGAGAGCGTAGGCGCAGAGAAGCCAGAGAGTCCTCCAGTCCAAAGTGAGAGCGTAGGCGCAGAGAAGCCAGAGAGTCCTCCAGTCCAAAGTGAGAGCGTAGGCGCAGAGAAGCCAGAGAGTCCTCCAGTCCAAAGTGAGAGCGTAGGCGCAGAGAAGCCAGAGAGTCCTCCAGTCCAAAGTGAGAGCGTAGGCGCAGAGAAGCCAGAGAGTCCTCCAGTCCAAAGTGAGAGCGTAGGCGCAGAGAAGCCAGAGAGTCCTCCAGTCCAAAGTGAGAGCGTAGGCGCAGAGAAGCCAGAGAGTCCTCCAGTCCAAAGTGAGAGCGTAGGCGCAGAGAAGCCAGAGAGTCCTCCAGTCCAAAGTGAGAGCGTAGGCGCAGAGAAGCCAGAGAGTCCTCCAGTCCAAAGTGAGAGCGTAGGCGCAGAGAAGCCAGAGAGTCCTCCAGTCCAAAGTGAGAGCGTAGGTGCAGAGAAGCCAGAGAGTCCTCCAGTCCAAAGTGAGAGCGTAGGCGCAGAGAAGCCAGAGAGTCCTCCAGTCCAAAGTGAGAGCGTAGGCGCAGAGAAGCCAGAGAGTCCTCCAGTCCAAAGTGAGAGCGTAGGTGCAGAGAAGCCAGAGAGTCCTCCAGTCCAAAGTGAGAGCGTAGGCGCAGAGAAGCCAGAGAGTCCTCCAGTCCAAAGTGAGAGCGTAGGCGCAGAGAAGCCAGAGAGTCCTCCAGTACAAAGTGAGAGCGTAGGCGCAGAGAAGCCAGAGAGTCCTCCAGTCCAAAGTGAGAGCGTAGGCGCAGAGAAGCCAGAGAGACCTCCAGTCCAAAGTGAGAGCGTAGGCGCAGAGAAGCCAGAGAGTCCTCCAGTCCAAAGTGAGCGCGTAGGCGCTGAGAAGCCAGAGAGTCCTCCAGTCCAAAGTGAGAGCGTAGGCGCTGAGAAGCCAGAGAGTCCTCCAGTCCAAAGTGAGAGCGTAGGCGCAGAGAAGCCAGAGAGTCCTCCAGTCCAAAGTGAGAGCGTAGGCGCAGAGAAGCCAGAGAGTCCTCCAGTCCAAAGTGAGAGCGTAGGCGCAGAGAAGCCAGAGAGTCCTCCAGTCCAAAGTGAGAGCGTAGGCGCAGAGAAGCCAGAGAGTCCTCCAGTCCATAGTGAGAGCGTAGGCGCAGAGAAGCCAGAGAGTCCTCCAGTCCAAAGTGAGAGCGTAGGCGCTGAGAAGCCAGAGAGTCCTCCAGTCCAAAGTGAGAGCGTAGGCGCAGAGAAGCCAGAGAGTCCTCCAGTCCAAAGTGAGAGCGTAGGCGCAGAGAAGCCAGAGAGTCCTCCAGTCCAAAGTGAGAGCGTAGGCGCAGAGAAGCCAGAGAGTCCTCCAGTCCAAAGTGAGAGCGTAGGCGCTGAGAAGCCAGAGAGTCCTCCAGTCCAAAGTGAGAGCGTAGGCGCAGAGAAGCCAGAGAGTCCTCCAGTCCAAAGTGAGAGCGTAGGCGCAGAGAAGCCAGAGAGTCCTCCAGTCCAAAGTGAGAGCGTAGGCGCAGAGAAGCCAGAGAGTCCTCCAGTCCAAAGTGAGAGCGTAGGCGCAGAGAAGCCAGAGAGTCCTCCAGTCCAAAGTGAGAGCGTAGGCGCAGAGAAGCCAGAGAGTCCTCCAGTCCAAAGTGAGAGCGTAGGCGCAGAGAAGCCAGAGAGTCCTCCAGTCCAAAGTGAGAGCGTAGGCGCAGAGAAGCCAGAGAGTCCTCCAGTCCAAAGTGAGAGCGTAGGCGCAGAGAAGCCAGAGAGTCCTCCAGTCCAAAGTGAGAGCGTAGGCGCAGAGAAGCCAGAGAGTCCTCCAGTCCAAAGTGAGAGCGTAGGCGCAGAGAAGCCAGAGAGTCCTCCAGTCCAAAGTGAGAGCGTAGGCGCAGAGAAGCCAGAGAGTCCTCCAGTCCAAAGTGAGAGCGTAGGCGCAGAGAAGCCAGAGAGTCCTCCAGTCCAAAGTGAGAGCGTAGGCGCAGAGAAGCCAGAGAGTCCTCCAGTCCAAAGTGAGAGCGTAGGCGCAGAGAAGCCAGAGAGTCCTCCAGTCCAAAGTGAGAGCGTAGGCGCAGAGAAGCCAGAGAGTCCTCCAGTCCAAAGTGAGAGCGTAGGCGCAGAGAAGCCAGAGAGTCCTCCAGTCCAAAGTGAGAGCGTAGGCGCAGAGAAGCCAGAGAGTCCTCCAGTCCAAAGTGAGAGCGTAGGCGCAGAGAAGCCAGAGAGTCCTCCAGTCCAAAGTGAGAGCGTAGGCGCAGAGAAGCCAGAGAGTCCTCTAGTCCAAAGTGAGAGCGTAGGCGCAGAGAAGCCAGAGAGTCCTCCAGTCCAAAGTGAGAGCGTAGGCGCTGAGAAGCCAGAGAGTCCTCCAGTCCAAAGTGAGAGCGTAGGCGCTGAGAAGCCAGAGAGTCCTCCAGTCCAAAGTGAGAGCGTAGGCGCTGAGAAGCCAGAGAGTCCTCCAGTCCAAAGTGAGCGCGTAGGCGCAGAGAAGCCAGAGAGTCCTCCAGTCCAAAGTGAGAGCGTAGGCGCAGAGAAGCCAGAGAGTCCTCCAGTCCAAAGTGAGAGCGTAGGCGCAGAGAAGCCAGAGAGTCCTCCAGTCCAAAGTGAGAGCGTAGGCGCTGAGAAGCCAGAGAGTCCTCCAGTCCAAAGTGAGAGCGTAGGCGCAGAGAAGCCAGAGAGTCCTCCAGTCCAAAGTGAGATCGTAGGCGCAGAGAAGCCAGAGAGTCCTCCAGTCCAAAGTGAGAGCGTAGGCGCAGAGAAGCCAGAGAGTCCTCCAGTCCAAAGTGAGAGCGTAGGCGCAGAGAAGCCAGAGAGTCCTCCAGTCCAAAGTGAGAGCGTAGGCGCAGAGAAGCCAGAGAGTCCTCCAGTCCAAAGTGAGAGCGTAGGCGCAGAGAAGCCAGAGAGTCCTCCAGTCCAAAGTGAGAGCGTAGGCGCAGAGAAGCCAGAGAGTCCTCCAGTCCAAAGTGAGAGCGTAGGCGCAGAGAAGCCAGAGAGTCCTCCAGTCCAAAGTGAGAGCGTAGGCGCAGAGAAGCCAGAGAGTCCTCCAGTCCAAAGTGAGAGCGTAGGCGCAGAGAAGCCAGAGAGTCCTCCAGTCCAAAGTGAGAGCGTAGGCGCAGAGAAGCCAGAGAGTCCTCCAGTCCAAAGTGAGAGCGTAGGCGCAGAGAAGCCAGAGAGTCCTCCAGTCCAAAGTGAGAGCGTAGGCGCTGAGAAGCCAGAGAGTCCTCCAGTCCAAAGTGAGAGCGTAGGCGCAGAGAAGCCAGAGAGTCCTCCAGTCCAAAGTGAGATCGTAGGCGCAGAGAAGCCAGAGAGTCCTCCAGTCCAAAGTGAGAGCGTAGGCGCAGAGAAGCCAGAGAGTCCTCCAGTCCAAAGTGAGAGCGTAGGCGCAGAGAAGCCAGAGAGTCCTCCAGTCCAAAGTGAGAGCGTAGGCGCAGAGAAGCCAGAGAGTCCTCCAGTCCAAAGTGAGAGCGTAGGCGCAGAGAAGCCAGAGAGTCCTCCAGTCCAAAGTGAGAGCGTAGGCGCAGAGAAGCCAGAGAGTCCTCCAGTCCAAAGTGAGAGCGTAGGCGCAGAGAAGCCAGAGAGTCCTCCAGTCCAAAGTGAGAGCGTAGGCGCAGAGAAGCCAGAGAGTCCTCCAGTCCAAAGTGAGAGCGTAGGCGCAGAGAAGCCAGAGAGTCCTCCAGTCCAAAGTGAGAGCGTAGGTGCAGAGAAGCCAGAGAGTCCTCCAGTCCAAAGTGAGAGCGTAGGCGCAGAGAAGCCAGAGAGTCCTCCAGTCCAAAGTGAGAGCGTAGGCGCAGAGAAGCCAGAGAGTCCTCCAGTCCAAAGTGAGAGCGTAGGTGCAGAGAAGCCAGAGAGTCCTCCAGTCCAAAGTGAGAGCGTAGGCGCAGAGAAGCCAGAGAGTCCTCCAGTCCAAAGTGAGAGCGTAGGCGCAGAGAAGCCAGAGAGTCCTCCAGTACAAAGTGAGAGCGTAGGCGCAGAGAAGCCAGAGAGTCCTCCAGTCCAAAGTGAGAGCGTAGGCGCAGAGAAGCCAGAGAGTCCTCCAGTCCAAAGTGAGAGCGTAGGCGCAGAGAAGCCAGAGAGTCCTCCAGTCCAAAGTGAGCGCGTAGGCGCTGAGAAGCCAGAGAGTCCTCCAGTCCAAAGTGAGAGCGTAGGCGCTGAGAAGCCAGAGAGTCCTCCAGTCCAAAGTGAGAGCGTAGGCGCAGAGAAGCCAGAGAGTCCTCCAGTCCAAAGTGAGAGCGTAGGCGCAGAGAAGCCAGAGAGTCCTCCAGTCCAAAGTGAGAGCGTAGGCGCAGAGAAGCCAGAGAGTCCTCCAGTCCAAAGTGAGAGCGTAGGCGCAGAGAAGCCAGAGAGTCCTCCAGTCCATAGTGAGAGCGTAGGCGCAGAGAAGCCAGAGAGTCCTCCAGTCCAAAGTGAGAGCGTAGGCGCTGAGAAGCCAGAGAGTCCTCCAGTCCAAAGTGAGAGCGTAGGCGCAGAGAAGCCAGAGAGTCCTCCAGTCCAAAGTGAGAGCGTAGGCGCAGAGAAGCCAGAGAGTCCTCCAGTCCAAAGTGAGAGCGTAGGCGCAGAGAAGCCAGAGAGTCCTCCAGTCCAAAGTGAGAGCGTAGGCGCTGAGAAGCCAGAGAGTCCTCCAGTCCAAAGTGAGAGCGTAGGCGCAGAGAAGCCAGAGAGTCCTCCAGTCCAAAGTGAGAGCGTAGGCGCAGAGAAGCCAGAGAGTCCTCCAGTCCAAAGTGAGAGCGTAGGCGCAGAGAAGCCAGAGAGTCCTCCAGTCCAAAGTGAGAGCGTAGGCGCAGAGAAGCCAGAGAGTCCTCCAGTCCAAAGTGAGAGCGTAGGCGCAGAGAAGCCAGAGAGTCCTCCAGTCCAAAGTGAGAGCGTAGGCGCAGAGAAGCCAGAGAGTCCTCCAGTCCAAAGTGAGAGCGTAGGCGCAGAGAAGCCAGAGAGTCCTCCAGTCCAAAGTGAGAGCGTAGGCGCAGAGAAGCCAGAGAGTCCTCCAGTCCAAAGTGAGAGCGTAGGCGCAGAGAAGCCAGAGAGTCCTCCAGTCCAAAGTGAGAGCGTAGGCGCAGAGAAGCCAGAGAGTCCTCCAGTCCAAAGTGAGAGCGTAGGCGCAGAGAAGCCAGAGAGTCCTCCAGTCCAAAGTGAGAGCGTAGGCGCAGAGAAGCCAGAGAGTCCTCCAGTCCAAAGTGAGAGCGTAGGCGCAGAGAAGCCAGAGAGTCCTCCAGTCCAAAGTGAGAGCGTAGGCGCAGAGAAGCCAGAGAGTCCTCCAGTCCAAAGTGAGAGCGTAGGCGCAGAGAAGCCAGAGAGTCCTCCAGTCCAAAGTGAGAGCGTAGGCGCAGAGAAGCCAGAGAGTCCTCCAGTCCAAAGTGAGAGCGTAGGCGCAGAGAAGCCAGAGAGTCCTCCAGTCCAAAGTGAGAGCGTAGGCGCAGAGAAGCCAGAGAGTCCTCCAGTCCAAAGTGAGAGCGTAGGCGCAGAGAAGCCAGAGAGTCCTCTAGTCCAAAGTGAGAGCGTAGGCGCAGAGAAGCCAGAGAGTCCTCCAGTCCAAAGTGAGAGCGTAGGCGCTGAGAAGCCAGAGAGTCCTCCAGTCCAAAGTGAGAGCGTAGGCGCTGAGAAGCCAGAGAGTCCTCCAGTCCAAAGTGAGAGCGTAGGCGCTGAGAAGCCAGAGAGTCCTCCAGTCCAAAGTGAGCGCGTAGGCGCAGAGAAGCCAGAGAGTCCTCCAGTCCAAAGTGAGAGCGTAGGCGCAGAGAAGCCAGAGAGTCCTCCAGTCCAAAGTGAGAGCGTAGGCGCAGAGAAGCCAGAGAGTCCTCCAGTCCAAAGTGAGCGCGTAGACGCAAAGAAGCCAGAGAGTCCTCCAGTCCAAAGTGAGAGCTTAGGCGCAGAGAAGCCAGAGAGTCCTCCAGTCCAAAGTGAGAGCGTAGGCGCAGAGAAGCCAGAGAGTCCTCCAGTCCAAAGTGAGAGCGTAGGCGCTGAGAAGCCAGAGAGTCCTCCAGTCCAAAGTGAGCGCGTAGGCGCAGAGAAGCCAGAGAGTCCTCCAGTCCAAAGTGAGCGCGTAGGCGCAGAGAAGCCAGAGTCCTCCAGTCCAAAGTGAGCGCGTAGGCGCAGAGAAGCCAGAGAGTCCTCCAGTCCAAAGTGAGAGCGTAGGCGCAGAGAAGCCAGAGAGTCCTCCAGTCCAAAGTGAGAGCGTAGGCGCAGAGAAGCCAGAGAGTCCTCCAGACCAAAGTGAGAGCGTAGGCGCAGAGAAGCCAGAGAGTCCTCCAGTCCAAAGTGAGAGCGTAGGCGCAGAGAAGCCAGAGAGTCCTCCAGTCCAAAGTGAGAGCGTAGGCGCAGAGAAGCCAGAGAGTCCTCCAGACCAAAGTGAGAGCGTAGGCGCAGAGAAGCCAGAGAGTCCTCCAGTCAAAAGTGAGAGCGTGGCGCAGAGAAGCCAGAGAGTCCTCCAGTCCAAAGTGAGAGCGTAGGCGCAGAGAAGCCAGAGAGTCCTCCAGACCAAAGTGAGAGCGTAGGCGCAGAGAAGCCAGAGAGTCCTCCAGTCAAAAGTGAGAGCGTAGGTGCAGAGAAGCCAGAGAGTCCTCCAGTCCAAAGTGAGAGCGTAGGCGCAGAGAAGCCAGAGAGTCCTCCAGTCCAAAGTGAGAGCGTAGGCGCAGAGAAGCCAGAGAGTCCTCCAGTCCAAAGTGAGAGCGTAGGCGCAGAGAAGCCAGAGAGTCCTCCAGTCCAAAGTGAGCGCGTAGGCGCAGAGAAGCCAGAGAGTCCTCCAGTCCAAAGTGAGAGCGTAGGCGCAGAGAAGCCAGAGAGTCCTCCAGTCCAAAGTGAGAGCGTAGGCGCAGAGAAGCCAGAGAGTCCTCCAGTCCAAAGTGAGCGCGTAGGCGCAGAGAAGCCAGAGAGTCCTCCAGTCCAAAGTGAGAGCGTAGGCGAAGAGAAGCCACAGAGTCCTCCAGTCCACAGTGAGCGCATAGGCGCAGACAAGCCAGAGAGTCCTCCAGTCCAAAGTGAGAGCGTAGGCGCAGAGAAGCCAGAGAGTCCTCCAGTCCAAAGTGAGAGCGTAGGCGCAGAGAAGCCAGAGAGTCCTCCAGTCCAAAGTGAGAGCGTAGGCGCAGAGAAGCCAGAGAGTCCTCCAGTCCAAAGTGAGAGCGTAGGCGCAGAGAAGCCAGAGAGTCCTCCAGTCCAAAGTGAGAGCGTAGGCGCAGACAAGCCAGAGAGTCCTCCAGTCCAAAGTGAGAGCGTAGGCGCAGAGAAGCCAGAGAGTCCTCCAGTCCAAAGTGAGAGCGTAGGCGCAGAGAAGCCAGAGAGTCCTCCAGTCCAAAGTGAGAGCGTAGGCGCAGAGAAGCCAGAGAGTCCTCCAGTCCAAAGTGAGAGCGTAGGCGCAGAGAAGCCAGAGAGTCCTCCAGTCCAAAGTGAGAGCGTAGGCGCAGAGAAGCCAGAGAGTCCTCCAGTCCAAAGTGAGAGCGTAGGCGCAGAGAAGCCAGAGAGTCCTCCAGTCCAAAGTGAGAGCGTAGGCGCAGAGAAGCCAGAGAGTCCTCCAGTCCAAAGTGAGAGCGTAGGCGCAGAGAAGCCAGAGAGTCCTCCAGTCCAAAGTGAGCGCGTAGGCGCAGAGAAGCCAGAGAGTCCTCCAGTCCAAAGTGAGAGCGTAGGCGCAGAGAAGCCAGAGAGTCCTCCAGTCCAAAGTGAGAGCATAGGCGCAGAGAAGCCAGAGAGTCCTCCAGTCCAAAGTGAGAGCGTAGGCGCAGAGAAGCCAGAGAGTCCTCAATCAATCAATCAATCAATCACAGAATTTGTAAAGCGCACTACTTACCCGCGAGGGTCTCAAGGCGCTAGGGAAAAAGGGGGTGGGTGCTGCTACTGGTCGAACAACCAGGTCTTGAGTAGCCTCCTGAAGGTCAGCAGGTCTTGGGTCTGTCGTAGGCTTAGTGGAAGGGTGTTCCAGGTCTTGGCGGCGAGGTGGGAGAAGGATCTGCCGCCGGTGGTAGTTCTTCGAATGCGAGGGACGGTGGCGAGGGAGAGGTCGGCGGAGCGGAGTTGGCGGTTGGGGACGTAGAAGAGGAGTCGGCTGTTGAGGTAGGCTGGGCCAGTCTTGTGGAGTGCCTTCTGTGCGTGGATGAGGAGTTTGAAGGAGATTCTCCTGTCGACGGGGAGCCAGTGCAGGTTCCTCAAGTGAGGGGTGATGTGGCTGTGGCGTGGTACATCGAGGATCAGGCGTGCGGAGGCGTCCTCCAGTCCAAAGTGAGAGCGTAGGCGCAGAGAAGCCAGAGAGTCCTCCAGTCCAAAGTGAGAGCGTAGGCGCAGAGAAGCCAGAGAGTCCTCCAGTCCAAAGTGAGAGCGTAGGCGCAGAGAAGCCAGAGAGTCCTCCAGTCCAAAGTGAGAGCGTAGGCGCAGAGAAGCCAGAGAGTCCTCCAGTCCAAAGTGAGAGCGTAGGCGCAGAGAAGCCAGAGAGTCCTCCAGTCCAAAGTGAGAGCGTAGGCGCAGAGAAGCCAGAGAGTCCTCCAGTCCAAAGTGAGAGCGTAGGCGCAGAGAAGCCAGAGAGTCCTCCAGTCCAAAGTGAGAGCGTAGGCGCAGAGAAGCCAGAGAGTCCTCCAGTCCAAAGTGAGAGCGTAGGCGCAGAGAAGCCAGAGAGTCCTCCAGTCCAAAGTGAGAGCGTAGGCGCGGAGAAGCCAGAGAGTCCTACAGTCCAAAGTGAGCGCGTAGGCGCAGAGAAGCCAGAGAGTCCTCCAGTTCAAAGTGAGAGCGTAGGCGCAGAGAAGCCAGAGAGTCCTCCAGTCCAAAGTGAGCGCGTAGGCGCAGAGAAGCCAGAGAGTCCTCCAGTCCAAAGTGAGAGCGTAGGCGCAGAGAAGCCAGAGAGTCCTCCAGTCCAAAGTGAGAGCGTAGGCGCAGAGAAGCCAGAGAGTCCTCCAGTCCAAAGTGAGAGCGTAGGCGCAGAGAAGCCAGAGAGTCCTCCAGTCCAAAGTGAGAGCGTAGGCGCAGAGAAGCCAGAGAGTCCTCCAGTCCAAAGTGAGAGCGTAGGCGCAGAGAAGCCAGAGAGTCCTCCAGTCCAAAGTGAGCGCGTAGGCGCAGAGAAGCCAGAGAGTCCTCCAGACCAAAGTGAGAGCGTAGGCGCAGAGAAGCCAGAGAGTCCTCCAGTCAAAAGTGAGAGCGTAGGCGCAGAGAAGCCAGAGAGTCCTCCAGTCCAAAGTGAGAGCGTAGGCGCAGAGAAGCCAGAGAGTCCTCCAGTCCAAAGTGAGAGCGTAGGCGCAGAGAAGCCAGAGAGTCCTCCAGTCCACAGTGAGAGCGTAGGCGCAGAGAAGCCAGAGAGTCCTCCAGTCCAAAGTGAGAGCGTAGGCGCAGAGAAGCCAGAGAGTCCTCCAGTCCAAAGTGAGCGCGTAGGCGCAGAGAAGCCAGAGAGTCCTCCAGTCCAAAGTGAGAGCATAGGCAAAGAGAAGCCAGAGAGTCCTCCAGTCCAAAGTGAGCGCGTAGGCGCAGAGAAGCCAGAGAGTCCTCCAGTCCAAAGTGAGAGCGTAGGCGCAGAGAAGCCAGAGAGTCCTCCAGTCCAAAGTGAGCGCGTAGGCGCAGAGAAGCCAGAGAGTCCTCCAGTCCAAAGTGAGAGCGTAGGCGCAGAGAAGCCAGAGAGTCCTCCAGTCCAAAGTGAGAGCGTAGGCGCAGAGAAGCCAGAGAGTCCTCCAGTCCAAAGTGAGAGCGTAGGCGCAGAGAAGCCAGAGAGTCCTCCAGTCCAAAGTGAGCGCGTAGGCGCAGAGAAGCCAGAGAGTCCTCCAGTCCAAAGTGAGAGCGTGAGGCAAGAAAAGCCAGAGAGTCCTCCAGTCCAAAGTGAGCGCGTAGGCGCAGAGAAGCCAGAGAGTCCTCCAGTCCAAAGTGAGAGCGTGGCGCAGAGAAGCCAGAGAGTCCTCCAGTCCAAAGTGAGCGCGTAGGCGCAGAGAAGCCAGAGAGTCCTCCAGTCCAAAGTGAGAGCGTAGGCGCAGAGAAGCCAGAAAGTCCTCCAGTCCAAAGTGAGAGCGTAGGCGCAGAGAAGCCAGAGAGTCCTCCAGTCCAAAGTGAGAGCGTAGGCGCAGAGAAGCCAGAGAGTCCTCCAGTCCAAAGTGAGAGCGTAGGCGCAGAGAAGCCAGAGAGTCCTCCAGTCCAAAGTGAGAGCGTAGGCGCAGAGAAGCCAGAGAGTCCTCCAGTCCAAAGTGAGAGCGTAGGCGCAGAGAAGCCAGAGAGTCCTCCAGTCCAAAGTGAGAGCGTAGGCGCAGAGATGCCAGAGAGTCCTCCAGTCCAAAGTGAGAGCGTAGGCGCAGAGAAGCCAGAGAGTCCTCCAGTCCAAAGTGAGCGCGTAGGCGCAGAGAAGCCAGAGAGTCCTCCAGTCCAAAGTGAGCGCGTAGGCGCAGAGAAGCCAGAGAGTCCTCCAGTCCAAAGTGAGAGCGTAGGCGCAGAGAAGCCAGAGAGTCCTCCAGTCCAAAGTGAGAGCGTAGGCGCAGAGAAGCCAGAGAGTCCTCCAGTCCAAAGTGAGAGCGTAGGCGCAGAGAAGCCAGAGAGTCCTCCAGTCCAAAGTGAGAGCGTAGGCGCAGAGAAGCCAGAGAGTCCTCCAGTCCAAAGTGAGAGCGTAGGCGCAGAGAAGCCAGAGAGTCCTCCAGTCCAAAGTGAGAGCGTAGGCGCAGAGAAGCCAGAGAGTCCTCCAGTCCAAAGTGAGAGCGTAGGCGCAGAGAAGCCAGAGAGTCCTCCAGTCCAAAGTGAGAGCGTAGGCGCAGAGAAGCCAGAGAGTCCTCCAGTCCAAAGTGAGAGCGTAGGCGCAGAGAAGCCAGAGAGTCCTCCAGTCCAAAGTGAGAGCGTAGGCGCAGAGAAGCCAGAGAGTCCTCCAGTCCAAAGTGAGAGAGTAGGCGCAGAGAAGCCAGAGAGTCCTCCAGTCCAAAGTGAGAGCGAAGGCGCAGAGAAGCCAGAGAGTCCTCCAGTCCAAAGTGAGAGCGTAGGCGCAGAGAAGCCAGAGAGTCCTCCAGTCCAAAGTGAGCGCGTAGGCGCAGAGAAGCCAGAGAGTCCTCCAGTCCAAAGTGAGAGCGTAGGCGCAGAGAAGCCAGAGAGTCCTCCAGTCCAAAGAGAGCGTAGGCGCAGAGAAGCCAGAGAGTCCTCCAGTCCAAAGTGAGAGCGTAGGCGCAGAGAAGCCAGAGAGTCCTCCAGTCCAAAGTGAGAGCGTAGGCGCAGAGAAGCCAGAGAGTCCTCCAGTCCAAAGTGAGAGCGTAGGCGCAGAGAAGCCAGAGAGTCCTCCAGTCCAAAGTGAGAGCGTAGGCGCAGAGAAGCCAGAGAGTCCTCCAGTCCAAAGTGAGAGCGTAGGCGCAGAGAAGCCAGAGAGTCCTCCAGTCCAAAGTGAGAGCGTAGGCGCAGAGAAGCCAGAGAGTCCTCCAGTCCAAAGTGAGAGCGTAGGCGCAGAGAAGCCAGAGAGTCCTCCAGTCCAAAGTGAGAGCGTAGGCGCAGAGAAGCCAGAGAGTCCTCCAGTCCAAAGTGAGAGCGTAGGCGCAGAGAAGCCAGAGAGTCCTCCAGTCCAAAGTGAGAGCGTAGGCGCAGAGAAGCCAGAGAGTCCTCCAGTCCAAAGTGAGAGTGAAGGCGCAGAGAAGGTACAAAGTCCTCATCTACTTTCTTTTGAAGTTTGGTACAACCAACAGAGGTAGTAAATCTGAGTGTAGGCGGCAGTAAGGGGAGAAATGTAACTCTAGACACACATTTCTAAAAAGAAAAGGGCCAGTTCAACAAGTGGCTTTATATGTCAGGCAGAGCGACTTGACTTGGATAAGGTGGGAAATTGATAACCAAGGAGGGCTACAATGGGCCTAAGAGACCCTATTGAATTTTATGAAGTGGAGGATGTGCTGG